>BSBK01005455.1:722500-1405000 GCA_027943335.1 Chamaecyparis obtusa | reverse complement strand
AGTCTTAGAGTGCGTATACAAACTGGCAGAATTTTCTTGCCTTGCCAAAGGATAAAAATTACAATGAAGCTCCCTCCTTTATATAGGTGAGGGGCTGAGAGAGAAAGGTGAGAGAAACCCAACAAACTTTGACTAATTCTAAAACCTACTTTGACTTATTCAAATTGCAAGTCCTAATGTTCTGCAATGTGATTACATGTTACAGCTTTGCAGGCGACACTGTCACATGCAATTACAACTTGTTACCCAATTACACGTAATTTGTCAACAAAACTACACCTATTTATAAAGAATGTGAAAATTACTACTTTTCTGACAAGACATGACTCCTACATCATCCTTTGTCCGTATTCATGTTGCTACAAGATGCTACTCAGATTTGGTGGAAGCATCTTGATCTGGAACAAGAACCTGCATCCTTGGTTGTTCTGCATCATAATGGTGATTACTGAGAGAGCATCTTTGTTTCTTTCCATTCCTATCTTGAAAGCTTTCTATGCTAGTGTGGAAAATCATGGGAAGAACATTCGCACATGGGAAGAACTTAGTTTGGGAAGATCACTTTTCTCCTTGCAACCGTATGGGAAGTACTTTGCCTTGTGCAACATGAATCTACATCATTTGAGGGGAAGAACTAATTCGTTACAACTTGCATATAAAGGGGAAGAACGTTGCATTGGAACATCATTTTGTGGGAAGAACTCGTATTGTTTTTGAAAATAATACTCTCAAGCAAAAGACCACACAAATCTGAAAATGATTTTTAAAGACAAAAACGTATATACAAAACAAGAACAAAAACAAAACAAAAGAAACCCTAGCTTGCACCAAAAAGAATTCAAAATTGAAAGCATAGCTCTTCTTGAGAATGCAATGAAGTCTTTTAAATCTTTGAAGAAATCTTCTCAAATCCTAAGTAATTTTGAACTTGGAAGGAAATCCCCAAGTTTCAGCTATATAGGCAAAGAATTTGATTAAGTCTTCCCAAGAATGAAGGCAAAACTCTGTCCTCTACAAATCTCTGACAAATGGCAATGGATGAGAGCCGAAATGCAAGAAGATAGGAAACCAAAGACACATTCAAACTTGCACAACACTGATTTTTGATGCCATTAGAAGATTAAATGTAATGGGGAAGAAAAACGGCTCCTTCAAGAGAAAAACGTGGTTTGTATGATGTGTTGCAAGCTGCAAACTATCTCTTTTCACCTTGGATGGGCTTTGTTGTAATGTCCCCTCTTTGGGGTACATTATTTTGTGCCATTTCGTTAGCCTTTTTATCTTGGCCCAGGGGGCTAACCGAGGCGTGGCAGTGCTCGAGGAGATAATTGGCCTAGATGGTTTCAGTTTCAGGCCAATTGGAGCAGTTTCCGTAGGTTTCCAGGGTACTTACTATTTATAGTAAGTCAGCAGGGTTCAAAATTCTTGGCTTTTCAGTAGTGGACTTGGAGCGTCTCGCTGAGAGCTTTCCGGCAAGCTATCAGACGTCGTCATCCGAGCTCGTTTGGGCCTCCATTTTAATGTTGAAAGATTCCCCACTTTATTTATTATTTCACTTTATAACTCAACGGTCATATTTATTTAAAAGTGACTTAATGAGGGATTTATAAAGAGACAAAATGGGAATATGAAGAGTCACAGTGGGGAAACTGAAGAGTCACAGCTGCAGCCATAAGAGGAGGTTTTGGAGTTTCATTTAGCATGCTTCAGTTTTATGAATATTATTTCTCCTTGAGAATTCGAGAAGCTTCAGCTATCAAATCTGAAATCTAAGGACGAAAACCTTCAGAATTTCTTGGTGGATTGGACGGAAACCCGATTCATCTCCGGTGTGGATTCACTTCAGAGTTCGCCATTGTTTTACCAGGTTCTTGGTCATTCGATCTTACTGTTATTTTCTGTATTTTAGATTGGATATTGTAATTCTTGGTTATTGTATTGCTGTTGTATAATACAAAACCATATTTTTGAGTTATTTCATGAGAATGATTTGTTGGTTATTTGAATATATCTTCTGGTTATTGTTATCGGATCAACGATTATTTGCATGTTCTTGTTTGTTTCAAATCTGCATGAGATTTATTTGTAAGAATCAGTAAATGGCCAGTTAGGGTCATTTCATTTGTCCTCCAAAATCCACGTTTTTGTGCCCTATATGGGCTTTGTTCTTGATGTTGCAAGTGCTGGAGCTGCGTTTTTAATAAGCGAATGCATACATAACGGGCTTTGCAAGCCACGTTACAAGCCAAGCACTATTGTTTTTGACTAAAGACGGGTTTTAAACCTCAAATTGCAAGTCTAAAATGATGCTATTTCCATAGTCACAGGCTTTTGATAGCCAAAAACACATCGCTGGGGTATCTTTTGAGTATAGACGGGCTTTTTTAGAAGCCAAAACAAATCAAAACGATGCCCTTTGAACAACCACGGGCTTTGGAAAGCCATGTACAAAGCAGAAACGAGCCTTTGGATATGTTTAGCATATACAAATGATGCCTTCTACAGGTAAGGACGGGTCTTTGATTGCATATTACATATTAAAGTCTAGTGTTTTGTTCTTGCAAACCAATGGCAGGTTTTAAAAGAGCCTTTGCAAGTCAGTATAGGCTTTGTAATTTGTTTTACAAGTTAAAAACCATCATTTCAGAAAAACAATGGGCTTTACCATTACATACACAAGTCAAAGATGCTCTTTTAATAGTAATGACGGGCTTTGTAATTTGTATGACAAGCTAAAATCGGTACTCTATGTAATGGACAAACTTTTTAGAAGCATTTGCAAGTCATTTGAAATATGTAATGACTTATAAAATAACACCTTTTCCTCTTTAAAGTAAATGATGGGATTTTATATTGCATATGTAAGTCCAAACATGTGTATAGACCAACGTTACAGGACTCTGCGAGTCCTGAGTCGAGCCAGGCTCGCTGAGGCCGGTTGACCCGGCTCTAGGACTCGGCTGAGTCCTAGGCGAGTTTGCAAGACTCGCCGGACTCGCAGAGTCCCGTGGTCTGGACTTTGTGCGTCCAGCCATGTTAAAAAACATAAAATCATAAAAAAATAAAAGGTTTTAATGATTTTTTTTGCATATATGTCTTCTATTCGACCTAAAAAGGTCATTCTATCATTTTCAAAGGCTAGGAAGAGAGGAAAAAGGCTTGGGAGAAGAATATAGGGGTTTTAGACAAAAAATCAGCAAATCGATTGGCTCTCATATGTTGATTGTTGATTGCTTGTGATAGTTTCTAGCTTGTATGCACACATTGCAAGGAGCTGAACGAAGCATTTGGAGGAGGCCTCTATAAATTTGAGCTGCATTTCTTCATTTTGGGAGCAATTTTGAAGAGGTAAGTTGCATTTTTGTGTTGTTTTATGAATTTTTTACATTCAAACTTCATATTTTCATTGTGTTTACATTTGTTTGTCCTTAGAATCTTAGATTTCCTACATTTTATGTTGATGAAAAAATTTGATAAGTAAGAGGCCATAGTCTTTGATTTTTATTATTGTAGATGCTTATTTTTTTAATTTATGATATATTGCAGCAACAACATAATGTCTCAGCATGAGGGTAGTTCGCCTAGGCCTTCAATTAACCCAGATACAGGCCCTGTTCATGTAGCAAGGGATAAGGCTTGGAAATATGCAATCCCAGGCCCAAAAAAAAGGGTAGTTACATGTTGGAAGTATCTTGTTAAATATAATGGGGGAGGTATTAATAGGCTGAAATACCACCTTGCACATATACTAGGGCATGATGCTAAACCATGCCTATAAGCATCACAGGAGCTTATTCGTGAAATGCAAGTTCATTTAGAGGCCCATGAAGAGAAAAAAGAATTAAGAAAGAAGCAACATCAAGAAATGGCAAGCTTAGGTGGAGAGAGTTCTTCAAGTTTTCGATCCCCATTACCATCGTCTAGTAGTGGTACTGCAAGTGCAAGTATGACCATTGGGCCTCGGATTCGTAAGAAGAAATCCACACTAGATTCCATGTTTGTTCCACGCACGACTTTGGGTGCCCAACCATCGCTTGAGAGCATGACTTGGAATAGGGAGAAACATGAGGCTGCCAAGATGGCACTTGGAGATTTGTTTTTCTACAACGACATTTCATTCAATACAGCAAGGTACTTATTATTTTACTTTCTATGTTTTAGTTTTCTTGCTTTTAACTTTTAAAACTCAAGAATATGACATATTCATTATATTAATTTTGAAAGTTGAAACTTGAAAGTAAAATTTACTAGTATACTTATTGTGTTTTTTTAATTTGTTTTAGGTCTCCTTATTGGCAAATTGCAATAGATGTTGTTACTGTTTGTGGTCCGGGGTTCAAAGCCCCTACTGATGAGGAGCTAAAAGGTCTTATTTTGACCCGAAGGGTGGCTGATGTAAAAGTTGCAATTGAGGAGCAACGTGAAATATGGAGGAGGAAGGGTTGCACAATCATGACTGATGGTTGGACCGACAGAAGAAATAGAACACTGCTTAATTTTCTTGTCTCTTCGTCAGGTAATTGTAGAACTTGTACTTGTTATTACTCGTACTACTACTTACTAGTAGTAAACTATTGATTTAGTGATTAGTTGATTTAAAATTTAAATTATGATTGTACTAAATTGTTTTTTTTTTCCTCAGGTGCCATAGTGTTTTTGTAATCAATTGATGCTTCAGGGAAAACAAAAAATGCTGATTATCTTTGTGAGGTAATAGAGGACGTGTTGAAAGAGGTGGGTGAGGAGAATGTGGTTCAGATAGTCACAGATAATGCAACAAATTATGTTGCTGTAGGTAAACTTCTTATGGAGAGGCACCCCCACTTGTTTTGGACCCCTTGTGTTGCTCATTGCATTGACCTCATGTTGGAGGATCTTGGCAAACTTCTATGGATAAAAATATGCGTAGAGTAAGGAAGGAAAATTTGTAAATTCATATATAATCATATTTGGTTCCTCAACCTTATGGGGTAGTGTACAAAACAAAAAGAGTTGGTTCGTCCAGGGGTCACCCGATTTGCAACAAATTTTATCACGTTGCAATCTTTGTTTAAATCCAAGGGTGCTTTGAGACGCATGTTTGTAAGTGAGGAGTGGACTTCATCATCATATGCAAAGAGCAATGCGGGGATAGAGATAGCTGATTGTATTTTTGATGAGAGTGGCTTTTGGCAATCGACCAAGGATATGGTGGAGGTAATTTTCCTTTTTGTCCTCATTTCCATTTCATTTCATCATTTTTGTTCACACTTGTTTATGTTCATTGTTCATTTTTTAAAGTAAAGCATAAAGCTTAATGTTTCTAACTTTTTACTTTCACAATGATTGCATTTCATAGAGCCTTTTATTGTTCTCCTACGAATTGTTGATGGGGAGAAGCCCGCAATAGGATATATCTATGAGGGCATGGATAGGGTGAAAGAGGCCATTAGAATTTTTTTTGCAGGGAATCGGGATAAATATGGTCCCATATGGGCTGTCATTGATTAACGATGACACAATCTACTTCATAGGCCTATACATGTAGCTACCCACTTGCTTAATCCAGCTTACCAATTCAGCCCAGGTTTTACGGTAGATGATGAGGTGTGGAGTGGACTTTATGATGTCGTAGAGAGAATGTCACTAGATGAATCAGTTGGAACATGTGTAATCCGTGAGATAGAAATGTATAGGACTGCACAAGGAGACTTTTTCTCACGAGAATTATGCAAGAAAAATCAGACACTATTGATGCCAGGTAAAAATCTATGATTCTAAAATATAAATTCTAATTTCTAATTCTATTACCATTTTACATTGATAAAGTCAAAGTTATAGAATTGATTTTTAAAATCTCTTGTTTCAGATGCATGGTGGGAGATGTTTGGTAATTTAGTGCCAAATTTATAGAGGATTGCAGTTCGTATCTTGAGCCAGCCATGTAGTGCTTCAAGATGCGAATGCAATTGGAGTATGTTCGAGCATATACACTTGAAGAAGCGCAATAGGTTGGCAGTGAAAAGGTTGAATGATCTTGTGTTTGTGCTTTATAACCTTCGCCTTCGTCATAGACAGATCTTGGGCACTGACATATCTCCTATTATTTTAGAGGAGGTTGATCCACTAGCAGAGTGGAACACTGAGATTGATGATCTTGTCTTTAGTGATGAAAACTTGGATTGGGTTGATGAGGTGGATCGAGAGGCAGAGGCAGTAGTAATGGCACAGGAGGGCTAGAGCGCGAGGAGACCTAGTGGAGGACCCTAAGGCTGAGAGTGATGGATCTGAGGATGATGATGATTAAGAGGAGGGTGAGGATGGTGAGGATGATGAGGATGCCACTGAGGTTGAGCCTCAGACACAGGGACAAAAGATGATTGCAGAATCTTCCATGACCTATTTTAGGCGTACACGCAGGAAGACATAGGGCCTTTTATTTTGATATATGTTTTGAACTTTTGATTCCATGGATTTCATATTCCATGATATTGTAGACTTTTGAGTCTTTGATAGTGACACTATTTATAATATTATATTTCAGATTTCTAATGTGTTATTTAGTAACTAGTTTAACAGTTAACTTATTTCCTTCAGTAATTCGCTTCACATGTATACTTATGTGATCGATGTAAACTTGTCTATGTATGCAAAGTAGCTTCTATTTATGTCAATTATTGCGTCTTTGATGTTAATTGATTGAATGAGGCATGAAAAAAGATTTAAATCCTAAAAAATCTCTGAATTTCTTGGGTTTTTCAATTTGCCAAATCCTTGCCGAGTCCGGGCGCCGAGTCCGAGCCCGAATCCACCTTGCCAAGTCCGAGGCGAGTCCGAGTCTTGGAACACTGGTATAAACTAACATTTTGTAATTGAACTTAAAAAGCTCTCCAATTAAACATAAGTTTAAAAACATCATTTTAAAAAAAAACGGGTTTCTCATGTGCATATACAAGCACTTGAACTTTCTAAAGAGAGGATATGTAGTAAGGCATAAAAAGCCCACTAACACATTAAATTTTTAATAAAAGTTCACATATTTCCTTTCAAACATGTAGGGTGGAGTTTTAATTCTAGATTGCATGTAAATGATACCCAAGATGTCATGTAATGACTGATAAAAAGCCCACTTAATCAAGATTTTAAACAAGAAATGGAAACATGCAGTTAGGTTTCAAAAGCCCACCTACAGTGTACTTAATTCCTCATTATCTCTTGAAATACAACTCCGATTGAAGCCTACGATAGCTCGAAATGAGCGGAATTCGAAATGCAACAAAACTAGGGTGAAAACGAAACCAAAAACAAAGCAAACAACTAAGAAATCGCCTTGGAGAGTTTAAACTACAAAATTTTCCGTAGGGTTGTCCAATTTTGCGAATACAAAATTGAGGACAACACAATAGATGTGGGCTGGATTCAAAGCTGTATATTCTGTGCATTGTGATTTTCATTGGGAGCATTCCATGTTTAAGTCACATCTGCTAGGAGTCTATTCTTGCTTGGTTATCTCATGCTCTAGGTTACCCGAGACTATGGTCCTAGATGGTCTTATTCACATAAACACCATAAAGATTTGTAAGATCCTCCACAGTTTCACCCAATTTTTCACTGAGTTATTTTGACAAATAGTTTGTTTGCAAGGAGATTATGGTTTTCAAATTCTGGTAAATTAATGTTAATTGCAGAGCATAATGAAAGTAGACATTATAAACAGCCTTACATTCGTTAAACTCTCTTAAATGAACCAATATTACTTGCACTATTTTGAACACAAGTTTGAGATTGAAACCCAAAACTGTTGTTTTCCACGAGAAGAAATTTACAATTAATAAGTATAGAGATATCTGACCTTCAATAGAAGATAAAACCCATGTTCCAGTATGTGTTATTACAGATTTCATCAGACATACTGAAACAGCATGCAAACTAGATATAATGTCTTCCAACAATCCTTTGAATGACTTGAAATGGTGCTCCAAGTTTCTCCTCACTGGTGTAGCTTGTTGGCTGCTTCCTAATGCCAGTTCCAGGGCTCAGAAATGCATAAAAAATGGTATTATAATGTCCAGGAATTCCAAACAGCAAGTGATATCTCTAAGATAGCTTGATAAAGTAAAAAATGGTTGCCACACACTGTTTAGTTATCTGATGTGCTGTTCTCAGCTAAACAGTGGTAAATGAGAACACTTTGTAGTTATAGAGAACTCCACGCAGAGCAAGAAAAGTCTTCACCAAAATGCCCATGCACCAACACACAATATCCCTAACACCAAAGCTTCAACAAGGCCCTCACACAGCTAGCATATTCAGTAATGACTACACCACACCATAGCAGATATTAACAACATCAATATTACTAGCAATGAGAATCCTTCACTCAGGGCAACAATGTCGATCTGAGAATAGCCATTCGTGTGCAATATTAACCTACAGATGACAGAACCTATGTACTTGGCTCACAGAGTTCTAATTCCAGTATCTCTGTCCAGAAGTTATGGAAACATCAGGATTTAAGAAGAGACACACAGCTTTTTAATGTATCTCCTCAATGCTTCCGCAGGAATAATTTTGAGCCCTAGCTTTGACCTGTTAATACATATGCCGCTGCTTGATTTTAAATATCCATGGTGGCAAAGTGATGTAACAAATCACTGGCTCCTGCAAGTAATTTCTCATGCTAAACAGAGTAGTGACCTGATAATACTCACACCAAAATTTAAATTTTCCCTTTACCCAACAATTGAAGCTTAATTCACCCCTATTTCTATGATTTCTCAAGGTTTCCAAATGAACAATTAATTATAAGGCTTTAACATATTTAATAATAATATATCAATAAACTGACGTATAACAATTTTCTCAGCATACCTCCAGCATTTGTAAATTTGTCTCAAAATGAGACTTAATCAAATTTGAAATAACTTATCTGTATAAAACCTCTGTGATCTGTACAGTGAATTGCAATGGTGAGTCATAAATGATTCCACTCCAAAAGTGAATTGGGTTTTTTTCCAATTCCAGAGAAATTCTGAGGGTTTATGTCCTCAGATTTCTTAAAGTGAAAGCCTATAGCTCCCAAACTCTACAAGAAAATAATAAAACCAAGCCTGCTTGAATGAACCTCTCATTGTTCTTTTGTAGCCCATTGCAAAGACTCTTCACTTTCCCTTTGCTTTGCCTCTTGATTTTACTTTTTCTTTGTCGTTTTGTTTCTCCCTTTTTAAATTTAATTTGAACTCAGGGAAATAATAATAAAGTGACTTTAAATGCCAGAAGACAAGCAAAATGGACACTCTTGAACAATGGCTGGTAAAAATTGAATTCTGATGGTGCCTCAAGAGGCAATCTAGGATTCTCTGTGGCTGGTTGTATTATCAGAATGTGGGATGGAGTTACAATTGGGAGATTGGCAGTCACCTTGGAAGGAAGCACCAATAACTTGGCATAACCCAATGCCCTCACCCAGGGACTACTATTTTGCAGAGATTTAGAAGTTGACATGCTTGATATAGAAGGGCTCTTGGCACTAGTAATGAATGCTATGAGAAAGGGCTCAATGCCTAACTGGAAATTAAATGCCATGCTAGAAAGAGTTTTGGAGTTGCTAAATTTCTTTGAAGCATACATAGTCAATCATGCATATAGAGAAGCTAATCAGGAGACCGATGAGTTGGCTAATAGAGTGGCTGATGGAAGATTTTTCGGAGCCATTGGACCACTCAATGAAAAGATAAAACCATAGGCAACTAACAAACTGACCGGACATGATAAGCCATAAAAAAATGAAAGGAAATGTAATGTCCCCTTTTTGGGACATTAGAAGTCAATTAAATAATTAAATTTTAAGTTGTCAAATTATATCAAATTTAATGACAACTTAATTTAAATATTTATTTAAGTGTAATGTCCCCTTTATTAGGATATCAGAAATTAATTAAATAATTGAATTAAGTTGTTGAAATTTAATAAATTTAATGATGACTTAATTTAATTATTTAACAGTATTAAAATGACTTTAATGGTGAAGTTATTAATGAAGTCATTTTATTAGTATTTCCTAAAGTTCAAATCAAATTAAAAGGGGAAATAAAAGACAAAAAAGAAAGGGAAATGAAGACACGGGTAGAGAGAAAACGAAGAGTCACTGCAATAAGCTTTAAAAGAAGGTGAGGCTCATTCTGGAGGATGCCTGGTATATGTTTGGTTTATGATTTTCTCTTGGAGAATTTGGGAGCTTTAGGCTTTCAGTTCAGAATTGCTGGGGCGAAAATCCTTGGCAATTTAGTCAATTGGACGAAAACTCAATTCGACTTTGAGGTGGATTCGCGACGAACTTCATAGCTGGGCAAATTCATGAATAGAGAGGTATTGCATATCCGTTTGGATAACATGGTTGTAATGATTTATTTGTTTTGATGATAATGCTCATATTTAATTTCAAATCTCTATTTTTGTCTGAAATTATATGATTTCAGTACAATCTATTGAATGAATAAAGATCAGTTGCATGCAAATTGTTGTTTAATTTCCTTAGGCAAATTTTGGGAAAAATCTGGAGCAAATATCCTAGGGGGATATTCCAGTGGTATCAGAGCAGTGTATCTTGCTAGCTTGCAGTGTTAAAATTGAAGAAATTATTTTTTGGAATTGAATTTTTGTACGAGTTTACAGTTTGATTTTAGATTGATTGTAAAAGATATTTGTCCAAAGCCTTCATTTTGCAATGGAAAATTTGAGCCGAACCTTGTAAAATCATGACTAGGTCATTTGAAGATGATTTAGCTTGCCATTTGAGCGGTTCTTGATTTCTCTTAGATGGGATTATGCATGACTAAACATATTCATTTCTCAATACAGAAATAAGTTGAGATTGAAAACTCGAATTGTACACGGAGTTGATACTAGGTTGTAAAGTTTGGTGTGCATTTTGGTGGGAAGACGAATTGCACAACATTTCGATGTAAATGCAGAGGCGACAATTTCTAATCTTTCTTTGAAGTAGTTTCATAGCCGTTGCTAAAGACTCAAGGCAAAGTTTGGCCAGAACAAAATCGAATTAGAGTTGAGAGAGTTCAGGTTAGAATCCTTGGTAGGAAAGAATACCACGCCATTACCGGTGGAAAGGAAACATTGCCACAAACGGGAACTCTTTTTCTTTGTGGTGATGGGATACAACTTGCAGATATCAGGTGGGACCTTGCGAAGAAGGCGATACATTCCTTAACATTCTCTGAAGTTGAGCATGACATAGAAAAAGCAATTCATCTTATTGTGTTGGGGAGATTAAATTTCTCTCTGCCGTCAGAAAATACATTGCCGTGAGGTGTGTGGTTGAAAACGTGGAGTAACCTTACAAGGACTTGTTCCTTTCACTTGTCTGAAAGTTGCTGTTTGTTGCTAAACGAAATAGAGCTATATTCCTATCGGGTATTAGAACTCTTGAATAATATCACCGTTTTCTGGAGGAGTCGATTATTCTACGATTATGTTGGGTGTGAAAAACTTCAGCGTAAGATACTTTCAAAATTTTCAAGAGCATCATTGCCGTTACTTGTAAAAGAATAATTTTAGGAGTAATGGTAGTTGGCACGAATCAACAGTTCCATGCAAGTTTGAATGGTAATTCTGGACACTTGCCATTAAGGATGGGTGATGAAATGGGCAATATTTATCAATTGTCGTATTGCACCAATGAAATATAATGATTGAACTTTGGAGGGATTAGCGGAAATAGTCTTCAACATATAAATTAAATATGTTTGAGGAGTAAATATTGGTTTCCAAACTATTGTTGACGGGGGAATATAAAGGTTGAAGCCATGAAAGTTGCATAAGTCGGCTCAAATATATTATTTTTGGAGATAGGGCCATTATTGTGGGCGCATCTGTGTGAACATAATGAATTAAACCAAAAACATTGTGGAATGGATGTGGTTCCTAATTCGTGACAGGCATCTATATCGGGTCTTCTCTGCCATTGGAATGCATAGTCTTTTTAGTGTTGGAACTGTAACAGATTTCATTGTGTAATCATTACATAATCCAAATGTTATCTCCAACAGATGGGAAGATTTTAACAAGTTTGTGTGAAAGCTGCGTATAGGGATTTGGTAATTTGGAACCAGAGAATTTGTAAATGTTACATCGGATATTTTGATAACCAAAGAGCATTTTGAGTCTATATAGGAAGTGGTTCGTACAATAGCAATTGGTAGTATCAAAACATAAGTGGTAAAGTCTATTCAAAATTCGTTTCCTTCAATCTGCATTGAAAATATAGATATTTGGAGAATAGGCTTGCATTAAGTGAAGATAGTATTTGTTCACAGCATGGCTTGGTGATTGCATTCGTGGGGTCTGGGCCCTTTCGAATGGATGTGGGAAGGGAAAACTTTGCAGATTTAATATGAGTGATCCAGTTTAATATTTAGGCAACTCTAACTCAACGCAATAGAAAATCCTCAGACCTCAATCAAGTGGGAAGAACGGTTGGAAAAAACTAAGTTAAAGTGCATTAGCTATAGCTGTACTCTTAAGGTGGTTGTTTGAAGATTTCTGGGCATGTTCGTGGGATATGTGCACTAGGAAACATTAGCATTATTGTTGGGAGATTTTCATAGCAAAAGTGAACTTCAAATTTTATGTAGTTAAAAAATCTTGAGGCAAATTGTATCTTAGTGACAATCTGAAGAGCTCAGAAACGTAGTATAGACTGGTGATTGTAATATCAATCCAAATTGCTGTTATAATTTTCTGGGTGTTGTTTTTGGGCAATTGGTTGCTTAATTGATTGCTGGCAACAAATCTCCATCAGTAAATTCAAATCAGAAGTCACTTATTGCGTCTGCTGGAATGAAGGTTTGAGTTTATTGTGGTTGTTATTATTTTAGAATGGTCGTAGGTTAGGAATATTACTCTATATCTCTATATTTTGTAGCAGCAAATTTAAATTTGGAAATTAGATTTGGAAATTTTGAAAGTATCTTAATCAATTCAGCTGAGAGTTCATATGCCACGGGTAAGGTCTTTTGTTCCCCTCTCCAGATTGCCAACAAATCTGATTGCAATTGTTTGCACATGTCATTATCCTCGTCTAAGATCAAGGACATGATAGTTTTAATGCAAGCCCTCACATTGTTTGAACTTTGGATGATGATTCCTGGAATTACTTAGGAGGCACCAAAGTAACTATTGAATCATCTTATCACAACCGAGATTCAACATGTGAATAAAAATTCTAGTTCTTGCCATTAATTCCAAGATTTTTTCCTGTTTACCAAAGGTAGGACCTTTGTCATTATTTAGTCCACCTAAATTGTCCACCATCAGCTATAATACCTGCTTCCAAATGTTATTAGTATAAGGGGTAATAGGAGCCGTAATCTGCGTGATCTCACTGAGACATGAAGCAACTACAATCCTAACATCTTTATGAGGATGTTTCATAAACCCGTGTTGGACTAAAGCAACCATAGAAGACTGCAAGGCCCAATTGAAGAGCCTACAATCAGTCAGGTCTATCCTAGATAGATATGAATCTATCTCTTCCAATTTGACAGACACCCCCCATAAATTTCATATTCTCCAATTGCCATCCAAGGCAATATAATTCATTCCCTATTTCAATTTCCTTCTGTTGGTCCCTTAAATGTTCACCCTTAAAGGTGTCATTGAATTCCTTTGAGAACACCTTCCCTTTCAGATTTTCCATTGTTTAAAATTTGTTTTTTGAATCTCGCTGAACAATTTGCCAAACACTTGGCACATATATAATGAGGATTTCAAACAACCATTGGTTTCGAGCATAAATATTTGCATTCAATGACATTAATGCAGATTTCAAACACTATATCATATTGGCATGATGATATCAAGTTCTTAGCATCGATGTTCAATACCCAAGGTTCTTGACAGCAACAATGGAAGACAATTTCTTGAGATAACACATAGCTGCAACCCAAAGTAATTAAATGTTCACAACAGAGAATTGTTCACGCAATTTCCATCAATTCCAGTTTCACATTGTCAATGCTAGCAGATTTATTGTCATCAGATAACTGCGATGACAAAGATGGTGTAGTATATGATGGCAAATTTGTTCTGTGATTTGATGATAAGAGGCAATTGAAAGGCTCCAAATAGGTTTGTCAGGTGAGACTACAATTTTATTGCTCTTCAAATACATCTGAGGTATGCCCAAGTCTAAAGTGCTACCTTCTACTTCATGCTTTAGAAGATAACAAACTCCAATAAGCAGAACTTGACTTAGCTCGTCAACTCCTAGCGCGAAAGACTACACCAACAGAATGCTGTAATTGGTATTCTAGTTGTCTCCCTTTAGTCACTGAAGCCAGGTTATGAGCGTGGCGGGAAGAATGCCAAGTTACTGTCCCTTTCCTAGCATTGCCAGACCTGATACTCAGGCGTGATAGTGTGTGGAAGCAAATGGTGCTGTGTATTCACGTGGTGACCCGGAACGATCACGCCTATCATACCAGAGCAAGCTGCGTAGTTCCTCTCTTAACATTACTGCAGGAAATACTCTCCTCGACGTGTTCCTTGGTATGCTATGCTGGAGGCGCGACTGCCTGATTTTTCTTACAGAATGTCCGCAGAGTCAAGGGTTATGCGATTCATATGCTGTAGGATTTCCTCCGATAATACACAAGTTTCGAAAGTGACTTCACTTGAGGCGTGTTATTGTTTAAATCACCATTATTCTCCACTAAGCACGCGTTACAAATACTCATGGTTTTGCTTCTCCATGGCACAAGATTCTTGCCCGACAAAGACCACCATATGGAAAGATCCAAAATTCTTCATCATTTGTCCACCAAGAAATGGCTCGGGCTCAGTGTTTGGCTTCCATTCGGCATTTCACAACTACGAAAGAACACATAGAGTCCTCATGCACAGACCAATCAGCTCGGTTGTTACACTTCAATCACGAATCAAGGAAAAGAACGCAAAAATCCTTAACCAGACTCTGTTTCCTGCAGTAGTCGATCCTGTAGATTTACATGGGAAACTTCCAATACATTTCCTCAGTCAAGAACTTCTCTCTCTCAACAATTACTACATCAAAGGAAAACTCCGAGCGTTAGTCAAATTTGAAGCTGTCAGGGAATTCTGTCAATTCTAGTCCTCCATGTAACATTCAATATTATGAAACTCTTGCAGAGACTTATGTCGATACCCAACTGCTAAGAGTAATGCCAGTATATTTAAATCATTATCAACTGTCGCGTATAAAGGACAAAATAAACATTATTGGGCCTTTGAGTTAAAACAAATTGTCCTAAGCGCGCTTTGAAAATAGTAATAGCTAATACAAAAGTCACACGGTTGACAAAGTCAAAGTATGACAGTTGGATGATGACTATGAATGACATTGAAGATGATGGCGTTCGATTTGTGGCAGCGGTTATCGGCTATAAGGTATATCAGCTGAGTAACTTGAATAGCGTACTGGGAGGAGCGATACACGTGGCGCACAAGATTATGCACGACAATGCGCGATACAGCATATGCGCTATGGTGAGGGGGCATATCTTTGAAAACCTGAAGAAGCTTGGCTTGGTCAAGAAGAAGTTTCTGAAGTATGGGACATTACTGGTATGTTTGTTCTTTTATTACCAAAACTTCTTTCCAGGCATAGGCAAGGTTACATGGCAAGAAGATAAACCGGTGATGGTTCAAATAGGTGAGTTAGCAAATAATTTGGGGAACCGGTTTAATAAGGTCACGATTGATTATTTTGAAGCCTTTCAGCTAAGAATGCACAACAGGGAAAGAATTCCCTCTACCATTATTGAAGAATACAAGGAAGAGATGTGTTTTCTGGTAAGCACCGATCATTGTATTATCCAGGCTGTGGAGCCTAGGTCCGAGTATGCACTGGAGTTGGGTTATGAGATTACTTCTAAGATTGCGAAGGCATATGCTGATGTACTTCAAGAAAGCAACTTAGATCTCTCAGCATACCGGTTTGGGACCTATGAGGAGATTCTGGCAAATCTGAAAAAAAGACATCCGCAAAGGAACCGAAGAAGGTGTATGTAAAAAGAACTCCCACTTCTAGAAAGAAGAAGCCAGTGGCTAAAGAACCCAAGGTTCAAAGAAAGAGGACTCAATAGGTGTCCAGTGCACAAGGTGAGGAACTAGAAGAAACAACTACTCTTCACAGAAAGAGAAAGACTGAGAAACCGGTAAAAGAGGATGCACCTAGAGGAAGAAAACCAACCATTGATGAAGTAATTGAAGGAATAAAGGAGACAGGTGGATTGGGTGGAGTTAAAAGAAGATATGAGCTTGGCGATGAGGAAGATAAGAGAAAGCTGGAAGAAGCTGTTGTTTTTATTCTCCACAAGTTCAACTTAACACCCGCTGTACTTCATAAAACAATTCTTGAAAATCTACTCGGAATAATTGAAGGAAGATGGAAATCTTCCTCAGATAAGGAAAGAGAGCTGAGGATAAGGGCTCTGCTAGAAGTACAAAATCACCTGAGCCTGGAAGAGGCAACCAATCAAGTTGACCTATACAAACAAAGTTTCAACACCGGAAAGAGAATCAGTCAGGTCCTAATTGGTGAAGTGGATAAAGTACACGATAAAGGGGTTGCTACATGGATGACTGTTCTGAAGCAACAACATCAAGCATAAGCAAAATGCCATAAGACCATAGAGTCACCGGTAATAGACACTGGAAAGGGAAAATGCATACTGGGAGGTGAGACTCCAGTCAAGGCAAAGATTGCAACTGAACCGGTCATCATAAATATCACTGGAGACACAGGTGGTGATCTCAATCCACCAACCCTACTTGCTTCCCCAGTTAAAGGTAAAGCTCGAACTTTAACTGTAGATAATATAGTTGATGAAATCATGGATTTAGGTGAAGTGCCAGATGCTGCAAAATGGTTTAGTGTTCTGGTAGAAGAGGATAAGTAGAAAATTGAGACTGCTCTGTCAGAAACCTTTTTAGATTTCAACAGAAGTCCTAGGGATTATAGGCCTCACTTTGCGCCACAATTGAGTCAAAGGCTAATGGCCAAATGGAGAACCGGTCTAGCCCAAAGCAATAAGATTATAAGGGAAACATTGACACAAGTAAGACCAGGTCTCAGTGATGAGACAATAAAAATTCTGATGGAAGCAGTGTCACTCAATTTGGACACGAAGAATAGGGTTGCCAAGATCATTAATGGACTGGAAAAAGATGTGTATGAAGATTCTCTAGATTTTTGGCAAAAGTATGACTTCAACAGTCTTTAGTCTACAGGTCCACATGACATCTCACAAGATGAACTTGAAAAAGAGTTGGTACCACCGGTACAGTTCACAACTGGTGAACAACCAACAACCAGTGAGAAGGAAGTTACACCTGCACAGTTCACAGCTAGTGAACAGGTTAAACTGAGAGAACAAGTTCAACTAGAAGAACAAGAACAGGGAGAGTCATCAGCAAAGATAACTACAGAGAAAGGAACATATAAAT
Organism: Chamaecyparis obtusa; assembly: GCA_027943335.1. Lineage (NCBI taxonomy): Eukaryota > Viridiplantae > Streptophyta > Pinopsida > Cupressales > Cupressaceae > Chamaecyparis > Chamaecyparis obtusa. Next base: position 1,387,519 of record BSBK01005455.1, on the reverse strand, counting down.
TAGAAGCTGTTTCCAATGATCAACAGGTTGTTGAAAAGCAACAAAGAGAACAAACTCTGGAAGAGCAAGTCCATCCAGGAGTACATCAAGGAGTACATCCAGAAATAGAGGTACATCCAGAAGAAGAGATACGTCCAGAGGAGACACAACAACAAATACCTCAACAATAGGAATTGCTTGTTACAACTGTAATGTTCCCGACCACCGTTCATAGGAAACACTATATGCAACAGGACAACTCAGTCCAGAGCGTACAGAGAGGATCTAGGAGTAGGAAGACCGTATGATAGAAGTCCATACGAAATTGCTGCAGGCCATATGGTTCCGATGAAGGAGGTCGTACGGAGTTGCCAAGAGGGCCATATGGTTATGCCAGGAGGTCGTATGGAATTGCCAGGAATGTCGTACGGTGGTAAGTGTGAGGATCGTGCAGTGTGACAGAGGTAGCCGTACGGTGAGGGTGAAGGCCGTGTGATGTAGTAGAGAGCTGTCCAAAAGATCGTACGGTCATTTGGGAATTACTTGCCAGACGTTATATAATGTAACCTTTGTGATAACTAAATGATTATTGCAGACACAAAACAATACACAAGTCAAATAGAGTTGCCAGAAGAAAACCTTATTGATTTTATTGAAGATACTTCGGATTCGCCAGACCCCATACAGTAGAATAACAAAATAGGGTGAGGGTTGAATCCTACCGAAACTGTAAATACCAAATAGGGAGGATCTTTCACCTCCGAAATGGCAGCCAACAGAATCCCAATAGGAATTCACAAATACAAATAAAATATCAAATCTCAAAACATTAATTTCATCCTACACGTCGAGCATAAATACTCGTCAGGAAACTCATGAGGGTGCACAAATAGAGCCAACGACGACAACTACACCTACGCCAACAAATAAAATATGGGCCCGAGATAAACTAAATCGATCGGGACCCAAATACAATAGTTTTTATTATTCATTTAATGACGGGGACATTACAGTCCTCTCGTCCCAATAATTGCTTGTCCTCAAGCAATTTTAGGCTAGGGTGTTCCAGAATCTCTTGGCCTTCCCAGGTGGCGTCTTCAAGGGGTAGATCCTTCCAGCGCACTTGAAATTCCTTGATCGTGCGTGTCCTCAATCTTTTCTCCCGACTGTCGACGATTTTGCTGGTTCCAATACTAATTTCCCTCCGTCGTCGAGGGGTGGTAGGTCTGTGGAGACCGTGACTCGTTGACCCACGACTTTCTTCAGGCAAGAAATGTGGAAGACGTTGTGGATTCAGCTTCCCTTAGGTAGGTCTAATCCGTATGCAACCTCGCCCACTCTCTTGATCACATAGTAGGGTCCGTAGATGTGTGGCCTCAACTTCTCCTTCCCTGAAGCCTTTAGAGAGGACTGTTTGTACGGTTGAAGTCGGAGGTATACCAAATCCCCGACTTCAAAACTCCTCTCGATTCGGTGCTTGTCAACATACATTTTATGCTGATTCTGAGCCCATTGGAGATTTTCGTTTAGGGATCTTAAAATATCTATTCCTTCCTGCAACCAGTCTTTGGCCTTCGGCGTGTGACTATCACCCAAAGCCAAGTCCACAAATGAAGGAGGTTCAAAGCTTTGAAAGGTTGCATTCCAATGGATATGTGGTAGGTGGTATTGTAACAGTACTCTCCCAAATGTAACCATTTGACCCATGCCCTCTGTTGTGCAGAAACATAGTTTCTAAGGTAACCTTCCAGCCATTTGTTTACAATCTCTGTTTGTCCATCGGTCTGGGGGTGATAACTGGTGCTTGGTGACAACTTCGTCCTTTCTAGTCGAAACAATTCTTTCCAGAAATTACTGAGGAAGTGACTATCTTTGTCACTGACTATGTTATGGGGGAGTTCATGCAGACAGAACACCTCCTGGAAGAATAAGTTTGCCACTTGTGAGGCCGAAAACTCTGTTGAAACAACAAAGAAATGCGCATAGTTGGTTAATCTGTCAACCACCACAAAGATGCAGTCCTTCCCCTGCGCCTTAGGGAGCCCGGAGATGAAATCCATTGAGATTCTATCCCAGTTTTTCTTCGGAATCGGTAATGGTTGATGTAAACCCGCCGACAGAGTGTGTTTGGATTTATTTTGTTGATAGGTAGAGCATTCCCGGACGTACTGTAATATATCATTCTTTAGGCCTTTCCATGAAAACCTTTCCTTGATCTGTCTGTAGGTCTTCAAGTATCCTTGATGCCCGGCTAGAGGCGAGTTGTGTATCTCTTTCAAGATTTTCTTCTTCAATTTGGATTTAGGTACCAGATAAATTCTGCTTTTATAGAAAATAATATCATCAACCACCTTATACTTGTCGTCTTGTACTTCTTTGTCTAGAAGTTGGCATGCGAAAGTGTTCTTGGAGTATCTGACCAACAAATGTGCCCTCCAATTCACTGATATCTGAGATAAGGAACATATGGCCAACTTTCTTGACAAAGCGTAAACCACTACATTATTTTTTCCTTTTTACATACTCAATGTCAAAGTTGAAAGCCTGTACTTTACTTAGCCATTTCTGCTGTCGTTCGTTCAATTCCCGCTGTTCCAAAAAATGTCTGAAGCTGTTGTGATCTGTATGGACAACGAACTTGGCTTCGACGAGGTACTATTGGAATTTTGTCAAGGCATGCATGATGGCGAGCATTTCTTTGTCGTATATGGAATACAACCTTGCGGCCCCTGAGAGCTTCTGACTTTCGAAAGCAATTGAGTGTGGTCCTGCATCAGCATGACCTCGATACCCTCTCCGGAGGCGTCGCACTCGAGGATGAAGGGCCGAGTGAAATCTGGCAGTGCAAGAACTGGGCAAGAACTCATAGTCTTCTTGAGTTTTTCTAAAGTTTGATGTGCTTGTTCACTCCATTGGAAAGACCCCTTCTTTTTCAAATCGGTGAGTGGTGCGCTGAGCTGTGAGAACCCCTTCACGAATTGTCTATAGTAACTGCACAACCCAAAGAATCCACGTAGTTCCGAAAGAGTTTTCGGTGGTGGCCAATCCAAGATAGCCTGAATCTTCTCTTGATGTACCTGAACTCCTCGGCTACTGACAATGTGCCCTAAATATAATATCTCAGTCATCCCAAATTCACATTTGGATCTTTTGGTGAACAAAAGTTGTGACTTCATAATCCTAAGCTCTTCTTCCAAATGCCTTAAGTGCTCCCATGTCTTGTTGTAGATTAGTATATCATCGAAGAATACCAACAGGAACTTGTGCAGCTGTTTGTTAAAAATGTGATTCATGCAAGATTGAAATGTAGCTGGCGCGTTGGTCAATCCAAACGGCATGACCGAAAATTCGTAATGTCCATAATGGCAACGGAATGCTGTTTTTTCCACATCCTGTTCCCTGATGCGGATCTGGTGATACTCTGAACGGAGGTCTATTTTGGAAAAATAGATGACGCCGTGTAACTCATCCAGCAATTCATCGATCCTGGGAATTGGATACCTATTCTTGATGGTCTTTTTGTTCAGCGCGCGGTAGTCTACACACATTCGCAAAGTTCCATCCTTTTTAACTAGTATTATCAATGATGCAAAAGGACTGGAGCTGGGCCTGATCCAACCTTTGTCAAGAAGTTCCTGTATTGTTTTTTCAATCTCATCTTTTGGCCTCTTAGGGTGGCGGTATGGCACAGTGATAACCGGTTTGGTGCCAGTCTCCATCTCAATGGTGTGTTCAAACCCCCGGTGTGGTGGTATGCCTGGTGGTATGTTGGCGAAGACTTGGTGATGTCTATCCAAAACCGTTTGAAGCTCTTCATCCTGGTGGTCAGTTCTTTGTCCCTGTATAGGTTCTATCGAGGCAAAACAGTGTGCGGCCCAGACCACGTCGTTGTGTCTGAAGATTGCTTCCATTCGTTGGGCTGAAACTTCCTTCAGTTCTCCATTCGACATCCCTCTCAGCACAATCTTTTTGCCGTTCACCTGGAAGGAGAACTCCATTCGTTTGATACTCTGTGTGTATTTGTCCAATGTTTCCATCCACTGAATGCCCGGAATGACTTCCATCTTGTCCAGGTCGACCACGAAGAAATCATCTGTCACTATGTGGTTCCCCATGGTGATGCTCAGTTGCGGAACCAAATGTGTGCATTTTAACAGGTTTCCTCGCGCCACCTTGACGTCAAATCCCTGGTGTGCTTCTGTACACAAACTCCGCCGACTCACCAACGATGAGTTAATGAAGTTGAGTGTGGCTCCGCTGTCAAGCATGACCACGATTTGTTGCCCTTGGAGGGTACCTCAGACCCAGAATACAATACACCTTGGAGTTCCCGCCAAAGTAGCAATGGCGCCTCCTCTCTTCAAGAGTGTGGGTATTCTTTCTGCACGATTGGTGTTTACCTCCCCTTCGGCTTCCGGTGCCTGTTCATCCTCGCTGTCGGACAATACCTCAATGTAATGGATTTTTCCTTTGCCAAGGCATTGATGTCCCGGTACCCATGGCTCCTTACAGTTGAAACAAAGTTTCTTCCTTTTGAGTTCCTGCCTAGTTGCCTCATCCAATAGGGGCTTCCTAGGTGGGGGTTTGCTGTCTTTCTCCCTTGGAGCAAGAGGTGGTTTGGATTGCGAGTAATATTTGGTGGAAGAAGAAGAGGATGTCACCATGTCGCGTGCCTTCTTAATTGCCTCCGTGAGTGTGATGGGATTGAATCCCTTCATCCAGCCCTTCAAAGGTTCCGCCAACCCATCTATAAACAGTACCACCAAACATCTCTCTGAAATATCTGTTACCAAGACGAACATTCTCTGAAATTCCGTTATGTAACCATCGACTGTGGCGGATTGCTTCAACTGAGCCAACTCTTTGAAATTCAGTTCTGGATCTCTTTCGTCAAAACGATCTATCAATCTCTCAGTGAATTCAGCATAGGAATTTATTTGATCGTGGCCAAGAGTAACCATGCCATGATGCCACCATTCGTGGGCTACCCCTTCCAGATGTAGTGTAGCAAATTTGATGGCCTCATCCTTTGGCATAGGGTTGAGCTGGAAATATGTGTCTTCCTTTTGCACCCATGCTCGAGTTGTGATGGATCCAGACCCATCAAAGAATAACAGGTTAACCTTGCCAATCTTCCGTCTGAGATCGTCATTATGATAGCCATGCTTGTTTCCGCTAGAGTACCTCATTCTTAGCTCAACATAATCTTTGTAGGATATATCTCCTTCCATATTTGCGTTGCTTCAATCTTCTCGAAGTTTATTTTGACTTCTTGGAAAGTTGATTGCTCTCTATGCTGCTCTTCCTCCCGTGGAGGGAAAGTTGGCATTGACGGTTGGGAGTGTACAGTTTGGGGGTTTGCCCTTCTTGAGACAAAATTGTCATTTTGTTCAGCAGATATCTTGCCTTCAGCCAATTTTCGCAGTCTCTTCCATGAGACGCTGAGTGTCATTTATCTGTGCTTGGTTCCTAGTGAGTTCTCTCAAAAGAGTCATGACTTCAACAACAGGATCTTGTGGGTCCGCCATTCTACCAACTGAGTGATATCTTCTCTTCTTCCTGGTACAAACTTGCATTCACTACCCACAAGCTAGCAGAATCACCAGCTTTGATACCATTGTAATGTTTTGAACCACCGTTCACAGGAAACACTATACGCAACCAGGACACAACTCAGTCCAGAGTGTACGAAGAGGAACTGGGAGCAGGAAGACCATACGATAGAAGTTCGTACGAAATTGTTGTAGTCCGTACGGAGGTGCTGCAGGTCGTACGATGCCAAGGAAGGGGGCCGTACGGGGTTGTTGAAGACTGTACGAAGGTGCTGCAGGTCGTACGGTGCCGATGAAGGAGGCCGTACAGAGTTGCCAGGAGGGCCGTATGGTTATGCTAGGAGGCCGTACGGAGTTGCCAGGAGGGCCATACGGTTATGCCAAGAGGCCGTACGGTGCTAAGTGTGAGGATCATGCAGTGTGACAGAGGTAGCCGTACGGTGAGGTGAAAGTCATGTGATGTAGTAGAGAGCTGTCCGGAAGATCGTACAGTCGTTTGGGAATTACTTGCCAAACGTTATATAATGTAACGTTCGTGATAACTAAATGATTATTGTAGACACAAAACAATACACAAGTCATATAGAGTTGCCAAAAGAAAACCTTATTGATTTTATTGAAGATACTTCGGATTCGCTAGACCTGATACAGTAGAAGAACAGAATAGGGTGAGGGTTGAATCCCACCGAAACTGTAAATACCAAATAGGGAGGATCTTTCACCTCCAAAATGACAGCCAACAGAATCCCAACAGGAATTTGTAAATCAAATAAAATATCAAATCTCAACATATTAATTTCATCCTACACGCTGGGCATAAATACCTGTCGGGAAACTCCCGAGGGTGCACAAATAGAGCCGACGGCGACAACTACACCTACACCAACAAATAAAATATGGGCCCGAGATAAACTAAATCGATTGGGACCCAAGTACAATAGTTTTTATTATTCATTTAATGACGGGGACATTACAACAACAGAACAGGAGAAGCTTGCAGAGCAAAAATCGGAACAGGAAACAAGGAAGAAGTAATCAATAGATGTACCAAGTACATCTTCATTAAAGAGAAAGCTAACGTTTGCAACGGATTCTGAATCAAAGAAAAGCAAAGTTAGTAAAACCGTTGTTGACATAAGCAAAATGTCAACAAGGCAGTTGAAGGAGCTCACTAAGAGAAAACAAGATATGGTTCTCTCTAGTGTAAGAAATATCTTGTACAATTTTGTACCTGATACAGATATAGATGAAGATGAACCGGTAATTGATCAATTGGAGGTACTAGCGCAAGCAATTGGCGAAGATGTCACTGACCCAGAAACAATTGCAATTGATCGCTATGAGAAGAAGAGAATAGAAATTCTTCACAAACAGGTTGAAGAACTGAAAGCTACTGTATCTACAAGAACTAGAGAGCTACAGGAATAGATACTTGAGGCAAGAAGGTTGATTAGAAGAACTTCCAACTTTGAAGACTTTGATAAGGATATAACTGAGAGAATGAAGAAGACAACATACGAGATAAAGGTTCTAACATCCAAATTTGATGCTAAGAGCTCTTTTGCAATTGAGTACAGCCAGGAGCTGACAACTCTTGCTCTCACCTTAAGGAAAGTTTCAGAAGAAAATACAAAAAGAATCCAAGATCTTGTTGGATTTCATTTATTCATTGCACCAACTTTTGATCTAATGTAGACAACGACAACCGAAATAGTCTGACTGATCAAAGAACTTGATTACAAAATAGTGGAAGGCATGGAGAATATAATTGTCTCACTGCAAGCAGCAAAGAAGAATTTAGATCAAGTAACAGGTGTATGGAAACCATTTGTAGAATCCGCAAAGAAGATCTACAAAGACATCTTCAATAAGTTACAGTTGTAAAAGTATAAAAAATGTAAGGAGTAACCACCCTTTGTCTTTTGGAGGCAAAAAGGGGAAGATGAGCAGATAGATTCTATAGGTAGATGGAAGTGCAGAAAATAAAGAAGTCTACAGAAGTGCAGAGACAGTGTGTCAGATACATAGGTAGATGAGAAGATATACATGGGAAGTCTACAGGTTATGTATTGATAAGTTTTGTCACCAATGCCAAAGGGGAAGATTGTTGACATAAACTTAGTTGTCATTGGTAAAATAATTGGCAAACATCAATCCCACCGGAACATCGGTACATCACACTGGTACTCATAATTGTGAACCAATAGACTAAGCAAGAAAGTAGTGTACTTTAATTGGTCACGCTTATACCGGTCCAGGTCATTCCAACCAGTCTTGACACACGCACAAGGAACAAATGACTAACTAGATACAAGTTCTACACTGGTTAAGTGCATGATAATCCGAACCGGATTATGCGGAGCGTTTTTCAGTTAAACTAGAGTTAGCTTTTTCAGTGGAACTAAAGTTAGCTTTGTTTTATCTGCGAGCGTTTCGAGGTAAACTCAGGATCAGTTTGCAAGCTTTTTTGCATGCATGATTTATGGGAGAGTTTACGGCTTGGCAAAACTATGAGATGTATTTTTAATGAGATAATCTCTTATAAATACAGGTCAAAGGACATGAAATATTTGTTGTTGAATATCAAGAGCATAGAGTGAAGAAGAACAGGAGAGCAGAGTCTTCTGAGAGGAATCACAGTCACAAGAGGCGAAAGGGAGAGAAAGATTGAACAGCCAAGCAGAGGAAAGGGTAATAGGTATGATCTGATTCGATAGATAGTGTCATCATAATATCATTGCTTTAAATTGAGAAGCATATTTAAATCCCTCAATCAAGGTGAATCTGTACAGGTTCTTTGTATAAATCCCTTTATCAGATAACATCTTCACTGGTGTTTTAAGTCCTCTGACAAGGCGACTCCTAACAGGTCTTCTATCAAATCCCTTAACCGGGTAGCACTATTACCAGTGCTTTGTAAGCCTCTAACAAGGTGGTTTTATTACTGTAGTAGTGGAGTTTGTGGGTTCTCTCCCACCGTGGTTTTTTCTTTCTAATCGAGGGTTTCCATGTATATATGCTGTGTTGACCTGTGTATTCAATTTCTGTTTATGGGTGTTGTAATATTCTTTTAATTTCTGTATTAGCAAGAATATTTGTTTATTTAAAAGAAGTATTAGAAATTGAATTTGCTGATTCTTCCCCCCTCTCAATATTCGGTTAGGATTAACATGTTTCCAATTGAATTTCTTATTCCCTTTGTCTCTAGATGCATCATCCTTCTTAAGTTTTTTGCTTTTGTCGAACTGCCCTCTCCTAGGCTTCATCCATTGTGCAGGGAGCTAGCACATCTATAGGCCCTCCTATACAATCATTGGGCCCCATAATGAATTTTGATGCATGAAAATTCTCACTTGTTTGATATTGAGGAACGTACTTAAGGAGTTTGGTAAATTTTTCCCAATATTCATTAACCTATGTGTCACCTTGGCTCAGGTTTTGGAAATGTCAGAGAAGAGTTGTGATAACATCTTTGTCTGAATTTTTTTACAAATTGTTCCCATGTGATCTCAATTGTTTTCAGCTTGAGTTCCATTATTTTATTTTCCCACCAGATAGTTGCCTCTCCATATAGTTGATAAGCCCCCCAAGCTGCCTTGAAATTGTTAGAATAGTTAGGGATTTCAAAATACTTTTCCAACTCTGTTAACCAGTCCTCCGCGACATCTCCTGACATGGAGCAAGCAAATTTTGGAGTTTTCAGCTTCCTTACGTCCAAAGAGAGTGTAATGTCCCCTTCTTCGTAGTAGGCCATTATGGCGCCTGATTAGTCTATCTCCCCATCTGAATAGGCTAATGGCTTCTTTCAAAGGATGCCAACCAGTCACAGGCTTCAGTGGGCGAATATTTATTATTTGGGCTCTTTTTCTAAAGTTAAGTCACTTTATTTTATAAAGTGATATTATAAAGTCACTTTATGACTTAAAGCTACTTTATATTAAAAAGGTAACTTAAGTGACTTAAGTGAGCACTTTTATCCCACATTGCTTGGTTTTCAGTGTTTTCCCTCACTTCGAGGTTATATAAGAAAAAGGTACGCATTGGGAAAAGGACCATGAATATTATAAGCAAAAGAAAGTAAATATCTGGTTGCTTTGTGACTGGTTATATTTCCAAGGACGCAAACCCTTTGGAAATCGTGAGAGGTTGGACGTAGCCCCAACACCTCATTATTGGTGAGATGATACAGATTTCACATTAGATTTTAGGGAACAAGATAAGGTCAGTTTTTTGTACTCCAGTAGTTCTAGCATCACTTTCAGCATTTTAAGAGTTACACATTTGAAGAAGATCAAGTCGTATAGCATTGAGTGGCCACTCGGTTAGAGCCCTCGTGGAAGGAAACCAGAGTATTCACTAGGCACCACCTGCAATATCATTCTCGGCAGGAGGATACCCATCAGAGGGATTGATTGAAGAAAGAAATATCATACACACTATATCTAACTAAGTGCTATTGCAGTGTGACTGGAGAGTGTGACTGAGAAGTCACAGCATTCTATTTGATTGAATCATAAGACTGAGAGTGCGGGTGAGGAAATGAATGGAGGACGTGACTGAGAAGTCACAACATTTCTATTTGGTCGAGCCATAAGGCTGAGAGTGCGGGTGAGGAAAACGTCTGGCTCCACGTTTTCTCTTTGCAGTGTCGGGTGTTAGAGACCGGTGGAATACACCTACGCGAGAGTAGGGGCACTGTTAATATCTAGCACCTATCGGAGATACCCAGCTGCACGACAAGCATAGTTATACTGGTATTTTCATGTAGCACTGGCCCGTGAGTAATAGTGGGAACAGTGACGGGTTGGGTTGGGTTCATGCGACCTTGGTTATGCACCCAGTTTGCACCTAGCAGCTGGCATAGCACCAGACACTTTGGACAACCACACGCATCCATAACAAGTGGTAACCGTTAGGTTACATGCTGCAGCAGACGTCGACACCAGCCAGACCTATCAACGAAGGCACTCGCATGCTCTCGGGATGAATTCTTGCATACACATTTGGTGAAATATTGGCTGGGAGAAATCTGTAAGTTCAAACTTGAAAATTGTTTGAGATCTCTTGTATTTACTGCATATCAATAAGTATATCTTTGCTACATTTCGCAAATTGGTTGAATTTTATTATTGGAAAGGCTCTCAGCATTAGAGATAGTTTCGTATTCATATGTTATCTGTGCAAGCGTTAGGAGCAATCTAAATGCTATATTCCTTGTTTAAGTTGAAACATCCATTTAAAATACGTAACTCCAATACAACAAGACGTCATCAGTAAATTGTATCAAACATCTTCAGCAGAGAGGGTAAAAAATACATAACAGATAGAGCATAGAATATTACAGAGAGTTGATTAGCCAATTGGTTTTGTTTTTCATTTTGATCTTGGTTTTCAATGTGCTCTCCTTGTTGTTCTCTCTTGAACATTTGTTTAGTACTATGGGGCACTTGTCTAGGTTGGGAGTCCTTCTGTTCTTTTGTTGTTTTAGGCAGTCCATCAACCTTGTTTTCCAAGTTGAGGATCTGGTTTTGGGTGTTAGTGATCATCCTAAGGAGTTGCTCCAGCATACTCAAGGTTTTGTTGGTGTTATCAAATCCCTCAATGTTATTCATAGAATTGTCCATCTTTAGAATAAATTACCTGAATATAATTTAAAATAGTTTAGATTTTAGATTATTGTACTATTCCTTACAACAAAAGTACAGAGAAGGATTGCTCAATAGAAAAAATTTTCTTCTTTCATTAAATCTGAAAATCTACATCTTTATTTAATAGGGTTACAAGATTGCTTTTAAGTGCTCGCTTTAGGAATCACTTTCATTGGTGTCAGGCTCTTCTTGCCCATCAAAATCAGAAGGTATAAGTTAGTATCCCGGAGAGGGAATACAACATTCTGGGCCCATTTGGGCGCTGGGATACCAAATGCTAGATATAATCAATTCTGGAAGATGTTGCAATTCTCGAAGATACATATCCAGAATATCATTTTCCGATTTATCTATTCCATGTTTGGTTCACCCGGAAGATGACTGAAAGCAAAAATGAAAAAGATCCGAGCCTTTCCAAAACAGAAAATCCAACTATTCTTGCCATCCAAGGGTTCAAAGTCAGCAAAGCATTCAGAGTCAAGTTTTGAATGCAAAACAAGCAACCAAGCAATCTATCCAGACGAACTATCTCACCTGCCAAGCCCGAACCAAGCAATCTAGCAGCTAGGGCTTTCTTCGCTAATGCTCCGAGTTAGTCCGAAATCGAACTAGGACTCACTGGCCTCATGAATCGGATCAAAACTGCCATTGGTTGGTTTCCTCAGAGCATTCTACACGGACATCTTCATCGCCAAAGGCGAAACTGCACGGACATCTTCAGTCGCCAAGACGACGTTTTGGGCATTCTTCCCCCTTGCAGAAATTGGCAAGTGAAAATTTCGACGAAAATGGATGAAAATTTCGAACGCGAAAATGAATTAAACAGCAAGCGGACCCGACGCATTCATAAAATTGGCATTTGAAAATGGAATTAGAGCCTGGATATCTAATTCCACCTTTTCAAGTGGAAGATGGAATGCCCATTTTTTGGGCGAAATTGGAATTTCGAAATTCCAATTCATCTTTCTTAAGATGAACACAAACATGGAATAGATAAATCGGAAAATGATATTCCGGAATATGGGCTCATATTCCATGTTCCAAACGGGCCCTCTACTAGTTTGTTAGATGCAACACTTTTAGCAGGTCAGTGTTGAATTTTGACAACTTTTTTAGTTTCTTTAGGGGTTTCAATTGGTTTCTTGACCGAAGGTGGCCACCTACTCCCCTCCTTTCGATGACGACAAACATAGTCAACTAAGATCTCATCATCTCCCAAGGGTGCACCACATGAATAATCATACATTGTAGGAGTTATCCAAATGTGGATTATGGTAGGGTCTGAGACCTTTTTTGGTGTTCATCAGATCCACATCCTGTGAATCATTGGCGAAAGGTTTCAGTTTACTAAGTGCATGATGACAAGCTCCTAGGTCTAGAGTTGAACCTAATAGCTTTGATACCATATGTAACATGCTAAACTATCTAGCAGATAATAATATCAAATAACAAACAATTCATCGAAAATATTTTTTTACTTTTAATCCTTAATAACAGAAAGAACTACTTTCCAATTCACATGAATATGAATAATTAAAAAAATTGCTAACTAATTGCGAGTAAAAGATATAACTACTTGATTAACTACCTTCACATTAAAATGAATTTAACTAACAATTCTATTGCACTCATGCTGAAAGAAAGGATTCAATAACTGAATTAATTGATCTTTTAATCTCGACCATTGAGGCTTTACCAATATATTCTCATCATGAGAAAAGCCAAGTTACAAATCTTTTGGGTGAACAAATTAGTGATGCTCTATGTGAGAAACTCTCTTAGGTGTGTGCTACCCTGAAGTTTTATATGAATTCTTACTTGGTCTATGCAGTAGCATTACTCAAATAGTACCCAGAACTTAGCACAAAGGGTGATTAAAATCAATTCCTAGTTTGGGAGTATTACAATCGGCTGACATTGAAACCAAGAAGAAATCATTAAAGAAAGGTCCATGGTTCTTATTATGGTGCAATCAGGTGTCAACTTGAGAAGAATCTTCACAAGATGAGATTGTTAGAAGCTGCATTGAAATAAGTTTTTGAGTATGGTTGTCTTTTCTTACAATTTCCTACCTTCACTTATCTTAGGGTGGGTTGCTTTGATGGTATTTCTTACATGCTCGCAAGTTACCCTACAGATAAGATTGTTCTAATGGAGTTGGGTAAGAAAATAATGGTAGTACATAGTAAATAGTTTGAGGCTCATTAGGCTGGTTTTAGGTTCCCTCTTCCAATCGAGAGGTATTCATTGCCAACTTCCATCAAAGCTAATGCTATGGAGGATGAGTTGATTGATATCACTCTATAGAAGTTCAAGAAAAGGAAGGACTTTGATTGTAGAGACATGAAGGCAAAAAACAATAAAGACTTTACACATGTACATAGGGTAGAAGATGTATGGTTTGATCAACATATTGATGAAGACTGTAATGTCCCCATTTTTGTGAGCATCAACTTTTAGAGGATTAGCCTATTTCTTGACCCTCATAGGCTAATGGAGTTGTTCAAAGGGTCCAGCTAGTAGAGCCAGAGATTGATTTCCACTTCAGTGGTTAGGGATTGTAATGTCCCCGGCATTAAATGACTATTAAAATTATTGTATTTAAGGGTCCCGATTGATTTAGCTTATTTCGGGCCCATTCCTTCTTTTTGGTTTAGTATAGTTGTCGCCGTCGGCTCTTTTGTGCACTCTCGGGAGTTTTCCCCCGACAGGTATTTATGTTCGGCGTGTAGGATAGGTTTAGCATGTAGAGATTTGATATTTTATTTATGTTTGCGAATTCCTGTTGGGGATTCTGCTCTTCGCCATTTCGGAGGTGAAAGACCCTCCCTAATTGGTACTCCGCAGTTTCGGTGGGATTCAACCCTCACCCTATTCTGCTTATTCTGCTTGTATCGGATCTAGCAAATCCGAGGCTCTATCAGTTAATTCAATAAGATCTTCCTGGCAAATATATTTGGCTTGCAAGTGTTCTGTGCCTGCGAAATACATACTTAATTGTCGACTAAGGAAAGGGAACATCACATTATCATCTCGGGATCCATCCGTACTGCCACGCCAATCCCATCCGTACTGCCACGTCAATTCCATCCGTACTGCCACGCCAATCCCATCCGTACTGCCACGCCAATCCCATTTGCATTGCCACGCCAATTCCATCTGTACTGCCATGCCAATCCCATCCGTATTGCCACGCCAATCCCATCCGAACTGCCACCAATTCCATCCGTACTGCCACGCCAATCCCATCCGTACTACCACGCCAACCTCCCTCTGTACGGCCAGTCCCTCCACCGTACGACCTCTGTTGCCGTACGCCGTACGACCTTCCTTTCGTATGGTTTCCTGACGTACGGCTGCAACCTCATCCCACGTGCGGTCATCTTGGTCTTCCGTACAGACTCTCAAATCCTTCGACCGTACGCCTTGCCAACTTCTGTACGGCCAAGCCTCCGTACGCCATAAGCAAGTTCCACTGTACGGACTCTGATCTATACGTCTCTGGTCTGGTCTCTTCCGTACGCCTTTAGCATTGATCCTGTCTGTTCAGTATCGCCCGAACTTGCACAGTAACGCCTCCGGAAGTCGGGAACATTACAGTGGTATTAGAGCTGGTGATTCTGCCAGCTTGTGGGTTATTGAATGAGAGTTTACTCAAGGAAAAGGAGCAGATCTCACTCAGTCGGAAGAATGAGCGATCCTCAAGATCCTACGGCCGAAGTCATGACTCTTCTGAGAGAGCTCACTAAGAATCAGGTACAGATAAATGACACTCAACGCCTCATGGAAGAGACTACGAAAATTGGCCGAAAGTAAGATATCCGCGGAACAAAGTGACAACTTTGTCTTCGGACGGACAAATCATCAACCTGCGCGCTCTCAACCCTCAATGCCAACTTTTCCCTCACGGGCGGAAGAACGGGGGGGAGAACAACCAACCTTCCAAGAAGTACAAGATCAGCTTCGGGAAGATTGGAGAAATGCAAATATGGAAGGAGATATATCCTACAAAGATTATGCTGAACTAAGAATGAGGTACTCGGGTGGAAACAAGCATGGCTACTATAATGACGATCTGAGACGGAAAATGGGCAAAGTCAATTTATCCTCCTTTGATGGGTCTGGAACTATCACAGCTCGAGCATGGGTGCAGAAAGCAGACACATTTCCAGCTCAACCCTATGCTAGAAGATGAGGCCATCAAATTTGCAGCACTACACCTCGAAGGAATAGCCCACGAATGGTGGCATCATGGCATGGTTACTCTCGGCCACGACCAAACAAGTTCCTACGCTGAATTCACCGAGAGGTTGATAGATCGTTTCGATGGAAAGGATCCAGAACTGAACTTCAAAGAATTGGCTTAGTTAAAGCAATCTGGCACAATCGATGGTTACATAACAGAATTTCAAAGATTGTCTGTCTTGGTCACTGATCTTTCAGAGAGACGATTGGTGGTACTGTTCATGGATGGACTAGCGGAACCCTTGAAAGGGTGGGTTAAAGGGTTCAACGCTGTCACACTCACGGAGGCAATTAAGAAGGCACGCGACATGGCGACATCTTCATCTTCGTCGACCAAATATCACTCACAGTCTAGACCACCTCTCGCTCCAGAGGAGAAAGACAACAGACCTCCGCCCAGGAGGCCCCCGTTGGATGAAGAATCTAGGCAGGAACTCAGAAGGAAGAAACTCTGTTTCAACTGCAAGGAGCCATGGGTACCGGGACATCGATGCCTTGGCAAAGGAAAAATTCATTACATTGAGGTTTCGTTTGACGGAGAGGAAGAACAAGAAACCGAGGCTGAGGCAGCCGAACAACAAGGTTCGGGGGAGGAAAACATCAACCGAGGGGAAAGACTTGCCGCACTCTTCAAAAGGGGAGGTGCCACTGCTACCTTGGCAGGAACTCCGAGGTGCACGGTATTCCGGGTCCGGGGCACCCTCCAAGGACAATGGGTCGTGGTTATGCTTGACAGCGGAGCCACCCTCAACTTCATCAATTCCTCACTAGTAAGCCGACGGAACCTGTGTACGGAGGCACACTAGGGATTTGATGTCAAAGTAGCGGGAGGAAATTTGTTAAGATGTACTCATTTGGTTCCGAAACTAAGCATCACCATGGGTAACCACACAGTGACAGATGATTTCTTCGTGGTGGATTTGGATGACATGGAAGTCATTCTGGGCCTTCAGTGGATGGAAACATTGGATGAATATACACAGAGTTTCAAGCGAATGGAGTTCTCCTTCGAGGTAAACGGAAAAAAGGTTGTGCTGAGAGGAATGTCGAATGGAGGGCCGAAGGAGATTTCAACACAACGAATGGAAGCTATCTTCAGACACGACAATGTGGTTTGGGCCGCACACTGTTTTGCATCGACAAAACCCATACAGAGACAAAGAATGGACCGCTAGGAAGAACTTCAGAGGGTGTTGGATAGATATCACCAGGTCTTCGCTGACATACCGCCAGGCATACCACTACACCGAGGATTCGAACACACCATTGAGATGGAAGCTGGTGCCAAATCGGTATTCACGGTACCATACCGCCACCCTACGAGGCTAAAAGATGAAATTGAAAAAACAATTCAGGAACTCCTTGACAAAGGTTGGATCAGACCCAGCGCCAGTCCCTTCGCATCTTCAGTAGTGCTCGTCAAAAAGAAGGATGGAACGATGCGTATGTGTGTGGACTACCGCACACTAAACAAAAAGACGATCAAGAAGAGGTATCCGAATCCCAGGATTGATGAATTGCTGGATGAGTTAGACGGTGCCGTTTATTTCTCTAAAATAGATCTCCATTTCGGATACCATCAGATTCGCATGCGAGAGGAAGATGTGGAGAAAACAGCTTTCCGTTGTCACTATGGGCATTATGAGTTCCTGGTCATGCCCTTTGGATTAACGAACGCACCAGCCACTTTCCAATCATGCATGAATCGCATCTTCAACAAACAATTGCGTAAGTACTTGCTGGTATTTTTTGATGATCTCCTGATTTACAGTAAAACGTGGGAAGAACACTTGAGACAGTTGGATGAAATCCTTGGGATCATGGAGGCTCAGTCCTTGTTTGCCAAGAAATCCAAATGCGAATTTGGGATGACATAAATTTTATACCTAGGTCATGTAGTCAGTAAACAAGGAGTACAGGTCCACCAGGAGAAGATCCAAGCTATACTTGACTGGCCAACTCCAAAATCACTCTCCGAGTTGCGAGGTTTCTTTGGACTGTGCAGTTATTACAGGAGATTTGTAAAAGGATTTTCTCAGCTCAATGCACCATTAACAGATCTGACTAAGAAGGGATCCTTCTAATGGAATGAAAGGGCACAGTACACTTTTGAAAAGTTGAAAGAAATAATGAGCACTTGCCCAGTCCTCGCCCTACCTGATTTCACTTGACTGTTCATTCTGGAATGTGATGCGTTGGGAGAAGGCATTGGCGCAGTCCTGATGTAGGAAAGACACCCGATAGCCTATGAAAGTCGGAAGCTTACACAGACTGAGCGCCTATATTCCATCTACGACAAGGAAATGTTGGCCATTGTGCACGCCTTGACTAAGTTTCGGCAATATCTAGTGGGTGCCAAGTTCACCGTCCGTACCGACCATAACAGCCTAAAATATTTCTTGGAGCAACGAGATCTGAACGAGAGGCAACATAAATGGGTAAGTAAGATCCAAGCTTTCAATTTTGATATTGAATATGTAAAAGGGAAGAACAATGTGGTTGCGGATGCTCTGTCGAGAAAGCCGACCATCTGTATGTTGTCACAAATATCAGCTGACTGGAAGGCTCACTTACTCGTGGAATATTCTAAAAACCCATTTGCATGTAAATTAATGGACGGAGACATTCAGGATGACCGTTACAAGGTGGTGGATGACATCATTTACTATAAGGATCGGATATATCTAGTACCCGAGTCCAAAATTAAGCAGAAAATCTTGAAAGAAGTACATGCCTTGCCATTAGCCGGGCACCCGGGATTTCTCAAGACATACAGACAGCTTAGGGAGAGGTTCACATGGAAGGGACTTAAAGATGATGTGTTACAATACGTGCGAGAATGTGTAGTATGCCAGCAAAACAAATCCGAGCACACCTCACCCGCTGGACTACTACAACCCCTGCCCATACCAGAACAGAAGTAGGATGGTATCTCCATGGACTTCATCACTGGGCTTCCTAAGGTAAATGGAAGGGACTGTATCTTTGTTGTCGTTGATAGGCTAACAAAGTATGCACACTTCTTCGCTATCTCCTCGGACTTCCAGGCCGCACAAGTAGCAGATTTGCTTTTTAGAGAAGTTTTTTGTCTACATGGGTTACCCCGAAACATTGTCAGTGATAGGGATGGTCGCTTCATCAGCATCTTCTGGACATAGTTGTTTCAGTTGTCAGGGACATAATTGTGACCTAGTACCAGCTACCATCCGTAGACAGACGGACAGACGGAAATCATGAACAAATGGATAGAAGGCTACCTTCAGAACTACGTTTCAGCACAGCAACGGGCATGGGTCAAATGGTTGCATCTGGGAGAATATTGCTACAATACAACTTATCATATGTCTATTGAGATGGCACCCTTCAAAGCACTCTACGGATACGAGCCTCTCTCATTTATTGACAGGGTTCTGAATGATAGCCACGCACCGAGGGCAAAGGATTGGTTGCAGGAAGGGCAAGACATTCTCAAAGTCTTAAAAGAAAACCTACAAAATGCTCAGAATCAACAGAAGGTCTATGTGGACAGACACAGAATAGAGAGAAGTTTTGAGGTTGGCGACTTAGTATATCTCAGACTCCAACCGTACAGGCAGTCATCATTGAAAGCCACGGGTAAAGAAAAGCTGAAGCCCCGCTTCTATGGTCCTTACCGTGTAACTCGCCGTATCGGTGAGGTTGCTTATGAACTTGAACTGCCAGAGGGGAGCTGCATCCACAACGTCTTTCATGTCTCTTGCCTAAAGAAAGCTATTGGGCAAAATATTGTAGTAACCACAGACCTTCCGCCACTGAATGAAGAAGGGAAACTCCTTTTAGAACCAGTGGAGATCATCGAGGTACGGGAGAAGACACTGCGGAACCGTACCCTGAAGGAATACTTGGTACGTTGGAAGCACTTGCCGATGGATGATGCCACATGGGAAGGTGAACACATTCTCCAGCATCCGGCATTACAGTTGCTTGAGGACAAGCAAACTTTGGGAAGGGAGGACTGTAATGTCCCCGGCATTAAATGACTATTAAAATTATTGTATTTAAGGGTCTTGATTGATTTAGCTTATCTCGGGCGCATTCCTTCTTTTTGGTTTAGTATAGTTGTCGCCGTCGGCTCTTTTGTGCACTCTCGGGAGTTTTCCCCGACGGGTATTTATGTTCGGCATGTAGGATAGGTTTAGCATGTAGAGATTTGATATTTTATTTATGTTTGCGAATTCTTGTTGGGGATTCTGCTCTTCACCATTTTGGAGGTGAAAGACCCTCCCTATTTGGTACTCCGCAGTTTCGGTGGGATTCAACCCTCACCCTATTCTGCTTATTCTGCTTGTATCGGATCTGGCAAATCCGAGGCTCTATCAGTTAATTCAATAAGATCTTCCTGGCAAATATATTTGGCTTGCAAGTGTTCTGTGCTTGCGAAATACATACTTAATTGTCGACTAAGGAAAGGGAACATCACATTATCATCTCGGGAGCCATCCGTACTGCCACGCCAATCCCATCCGTACTGCCACGCCAATTCCATCAGTATTGCCACGCCAATTCCATCCGTACTGCCACGCCAATCCCATCGGCATGGCCACGCTAATTCCATTCGTACTGCCACGCCAATCCCATTCGTACTGCCACGCCAACCTCCTTCAGTACGACCAATCCCTCCATCGTACGGCCTTTGTTGCCGTACGCCGTACGGCCTTCCTGGGCATTCCTTCAGTACGGTCTCCTGACGTACGGCTGCAACCTCATCCCACGTGCGGTCATCTTGCTCTTCCGTACGGACTCTCAGATCCTTCGACTGTACGCCTTGCCAACTTCTGTACGGCCAGGCCTCCGTACGCCATAAGCAAGTTCCACTGTACGGACTCTGATCCATACGTCTCTGGTCTGGTCTCTTTCGTACGCCTTCAGCACTGATCCTGTCTGTTCAGTACCACCCGAACTTGCACAGTAACGCCTCCGGAAGTCAGGAACATTATAGGGATGTTCAGGATTGCTCTTTGTTTGAGTCAGATCGACACACTTACTATTTATAGTAAGTGACTAGTCTGGGAAAGTCTGAGTTTCCATCTTTAGCAGGGCGAATGAACAGCTTGGTTACAGTGTTGAGATTCAGTATCATTGTCTAGAGTAGTTATTCAGAGGCTTACTATTTATAGTAAGTCATTGTTGAGGGATTTCTATATCTGGCAGGGGCACCCAGGCTCTTGGTATGCACAGTGATTGACTCATTTGTCAATTGGTTCATTTTGAGGGACTTACTATTTATAGTAAGTCAATTTTCCCCGTTCCTATATTTGGCAAGGCTCCTAGACCGACCTCAGTTGCAGTGAAGACCCTTGGCATCTTTGTTGATTAGGTATTCAGGGATTTACTAATTATAGCAGGTCAGAGGTCGATAAAGATGGACCCTTACTATTTTTAGTAAGGTAGTTGGATGCGCAGTAGATGCAATGGTTAACTCTTAGATTCAGTCAGAATTGAGAAATAATGATTAATGGAGTTATAACATTATAATTATTATTAGAATTATACTTTAATAATAATTAATTATTAAGTGCATATCATTGATAAATTAAGTGGACTTTATTTAAAAGAGAGTTTTAAATGTTTTAAAAGTATACTTTATAATAAGTGATAAAGTGTTATTTAAAAGGGAGATATAAGTGTTTAATAAAGTATACTTTATATTTTAATGTGTGCATCAAAAGACGGGGAATATAATTAAATGTTATATTTCAATTGCAACAAAAGCAAATATATTTAAAAATGCTATTTTATGATTTAAGTAATGCGAGGTGTGAGTTTGAAGCTACCAGGTCAATCTTCAATTAAGAATTATAAAAGAATTCATTCATGACTTGGTATTTGCATTTGTTGTGTGAAGATAAATTTGGAACAAGGGTTTCAGTATTTCAGACTTGGAGAGTTGTTAATTCTTTAGAGTTTTTACAACTAGTTGAGGTGTTGAAATACGCATTGAGATTTTCTACAGTGTGGGCTTCATTCAGAAGTTCAATTTGAGCTTATAGGTGAAGAATCAATGTAGGGTTTGAGTCAGTTTGAAGGTTTTTTTTGAGGATGTTAGCAACATTATACCCTAGGCGGTTATCAGTGATTAAATCACAATTTTGGTAATTGTTGTGAAGAGAGTTTGAGGCAGCCGCACTCAGCTGTGAACCCATGTGAGTCATCGGATGCTAGATGGTTGGGTCTAGGGCAGAACAATCTTATCTTGGCATTCAATTTCAGATTGGAGTTGGCTGCTGGAAAAATTTAGACATTGTTTAGAGATTTTGAAAAGTCTTGGGCTCAATATCTGTGCTGCAATTTGTTTCTAGGTTTTTCTAGTTGCATTTTAGTTTTCAGAATTTAATAAATATTTCTCCATGCATTGTATATACATATAAATCAATAAGAATTTATCATAGTTCAATGCATTGGACAATTGTTTCAGAATTACTTTATTGCAAAGTTATTATCTTACCTCGCAATACTTTTTAAAAATTCAAGGAAATGCTTATTTATTTCAAAAATCAGTTATATATTAAATTTGCATAGCATATTAGTAGTTTGGCAGGAGTTAGAACTAGCAGGGTTCTTACAGTGGTATCAGAGCTTCTATGCTAAGTGTTTGACAAAATGTCAAACATTCACAATTGAAGCAAATTCATTGTTTTTTGAAGTTAGAACCTGTTGGGGTTCTTACAAAGACATCAGATGGATGGACTATTGTCAGCTTACCCTGCAACAAATTATAGATCTTGACCTAACAGACATTCTAGAAGACATGGAAGATGATGGGAACATTCTAGATCCCATTTATGAAGATCAGAAGATTGCAGAGACACCTCTTCCTCCAATCAAGTGGTCTCAGAAAGAATGTGTCTCAATCACATAAAGATTCCAACCAATTCTGGCTAACATCAGCATTTGGTTGTTGGACAAAGCCATTAAGCTGAAGGAAACCACAGGTTTTGAAGATGATATAGCAGGCCATGTGGGTAGGAAGGCCAAACTGAGATCCAAAAATAAGGAGGATGCCTCTTCCAGAAGGTGACCAAAATCAAATTCATGATGGGAAAACACAAAGGGAAAGCCCAAGAGGAGGTATTTGTTAAAGGAAAGGAATGGATTGAGATACAAGTTGAGGAGCAAAGTGAAGAGCCATAGGAACATGAAGCTCAAGAACCTCCAGTGGAAGAGGCAGTACCCACTCTTGAGGAACCTCTTAAGGTATCAACTCCCGTCTCCATTCTTGTCTTCTCACTTGATGCGAAAGTAGACTCCTTTTTCATGGTGTCTATTGATCTTGCTACACCTTCTGTTTCTGTTTAGTCAATTCTATCCTCTTCCGCCACTGAGTTTTCTCTTAATCTCCTCATGATAATTTGGAGAATGTGTTTGATCCTTTTCCCTCTCACTCTAGTTTGTTTGAATTACCCACTGCAACCCTTGATAGCATTATAATTGACTTTGATAGGTTCACATCTTGTCCCATAATGTGTCAATTATTGAAACCACTACTGCAGTCCTAACGAAAATTCCACCCATCATATCCACTAGGCCACAAGAACAATCTTGATTTACCCAAACTCTGGTTGCAAGTAGTGGAGGAGGCTCTTTCAATCTTCCTCCATGGTTGGGGGCAATCACACCAAAAAGAAGGAAACAAGACATCTTCTTGGATGACTTAGACTTCAGCCAACTTTTTCCTCCAAAGCCTATGGTAGCTAAGAGGCCCAAATTTATATCTAGGGTGAAGGTGGATAAAGATAAAACAAAATATGTAGAAGTGGCGATACCCCTTCTTGACGGGACTGCCATGGAATTGCAATCTGATGATTATATTGTCAAAAGAATTGATCTTAGTAAGAAAACTGATGAAAGTGCCATACAAGATGCAAAAGATTCTTTGCAATTGTTGATACAAAGGTTTGATCACACTAAGGCTTCCAAGGATCAACTAAAGGTAAAAAATGAAGAGCTCACTTTGGTGCTCCTAAAGATTTTTAATTCTTCAAAAAAGGTTGATTCACTCTTCATATAAGGTACATGGATGAGATCAAGTTGAAACTTGAGCAAACATTGGAATTAATTTCGCAAAACCTACTCTTCATATAAGGTACATGGATGAGATCAAGTTGAAACTTGAGCAAACATTGGAATTAATTTCGCAAAACCTCCAATCACAAGAGAATGATCTTCATATGTGGATCAAGTTCAAAGACTAGGATTTGGAGATGTAAGTGCAAAATGATATTACTTTTTCCAGACAACAATATATTGAGTTCAGAGAACTCTTGATGCACAAAAAGGAGATCATTGAGGATCTAATGAAGGACTTGCGGTTGTCTTTACAAAAAAAGCTAAGAAATGGCAATATATTGTTGCCAAAGCTAAAAAGATACCCTACAGGTTCTTGGATGAAAGTCAATACTTCCTTTGTAAAGATATAATACTCTAGGGATTCACTTCTTTGATTCAGGGAGAAGTTGATTTAGACAACTTCTTGATAACCTCCATTGACAAGTTTGTAGACATACTAGTGGCTTTAGATGATCGTAGGTACATTTTGGGGATGTACAAGAAGTCTTGTATCGGCATGGAGGATACTATCATTCGAGTCTGTAACATGTTATTCCTAACTAAAGGTTGGGCCATGAAGGTTGGCAAAGTCAAGCCACTGTTGATGAATTTTACCAACATTATTTGCGTTGTACATTTTTGCAATGGCCTTGAAGAAGCCCTCCTTCACTTAAGTTGAACAAATAAAAAACATAGCTATTTCACATTTTGATTTAATTAAATAATTTTAAATTTTTAAATTTTAAACTGAAAAGTTGAGATTTCAGATTTGAGACTCACCTCCTCATCCCTAGATGGAATCACTCTCCCAGGTCTCGGTGCATACCATTTAGGATTCACAGCATAGGCTTCCATATGGAGCGGGATGTTCATAATGTTCCACCCCCATGTCACAATGTTCCACCCTTGCGTCACAATGGGCCTAAGATGCTCCTCATAAAACTCCAAAGTAGGGTCCCTAGCATGAATAACATGCTTGATTTGCCCAAGCATGCTATCAAAGGTCTCATAAATCTCTCCAAGGCTAGGAGAGTTAGTATTAACATATCTAATGACCCGCACAATGGGCTTAATGAAGAAGCAAATGTATCTGCAAATGCAAGCAAATTACAAGTTAGAAACATCATAAATTTTAAAATTCTTAATTCTTAACTAATAAAATCAGTAAATGCTAAAATCAGAAATAATTTTATTAAATAAGCAATAACAATTTTCTATGTTTCTTACCTCATTGTGGTCCAACAATTATTATCAAGGATTCTTTGTTTCACACTTCTTCCTTCTAGTGTGCTAGATTCATGCCACCTATTCCACTCTGCATTGACCACCATGGATTGTAAGGCCTCTTGGACCTCAAGCATCCTCTCCAACAAAATGAAGTAGCTAGCATATCTAGTCTCTATAGGCTTGAGGAATTCTTTCTTGGAAAATGTTCCAAATAATGCAAGAGATGTATGATGATTGCAAATAAACATTTGCACATCTCTAGCCTCAGACACCATAGCTTTTATCCAATCAATTTTTCCAATGTCTTTCAAGGTGTTGTTCAATGCATGTACACATGGGTTCCAAAAAATGTGCCTATAAGTACTCTCCACCATTAATTTGGCTGACTTACACACCAGAGCTGAATCAGTCACTACTTGCACAACATTTGAAGGTCCAACCTCTTCTATAGCATCTTTCAAAATCTGAAATTGGAAGGCTGCATCCTTCCTTTTCTTTGAACAATCTATAGTTCTATGAAAATAAGAGCCCACTGAGCTATTGACAATAATATTGATGAGTGGCTGATGTTTGATATTGGTCCACCCATCCATGATGATGGAGCATCCTTCACTCATCCGTGTGAGGCAGAGGTTGGTCTGGTGGAAGGACCGAATACAATATTGGATGGATTAAACCTTTGAGTGGTTTAGGCAGTAGCCAATAACCCTTAAGGCCTAAATGCACCAAAGGTGAATGTAAATGGACACACCCTACCAAATGGAAAATATGAATGTTTATGACCTATTCTAGGTTGTTTCAACAAGATTTGATAGGTTTTAAGGTTTAGAACCAATCCCAACAAACAGGCCTAATAGCCCCTCCTTGTGGGTCAACAGCGGTATAAAATTGCAATTAACTCTAGATTCCCTCAAAACACTTGGCAAACAAATTAGCTTTTCAAATACCCTTTTGGATGAACAAAAACATATCAAGAATTAGACATATGTTGTTTTGGACAAATTCAAGGGTCTTTAGACTGTTCCCTAACAACAACCCTATAATGAGGCCAAATAACAAAGCAACTACTAGTGATATGTCTTCCCTGACTTCAAGACTTTTAGCAGTCTTTACATATGCTTCAAAACCTCCAAATATGCAATCAATTTGGGTCTTGGATGCCTCCAAGTGATAAAGCTCCAAATTGCTCTCAAGAAACCCTCTAAACTAGGGCCTTTCAATAGAACTCTCTCCACTCACTTCTAGGATCAAGTAAGGGTGGATCCACCATTCATAGGGTGTATCTAGACACCACAAATCATAAAAAGACTATCTCCTTCAGGCAGATCTCTCACTGCTGCTCCCTAGCCACAACGCCATTAACCCTTCAATCACTGTTTCTCGGTGATCACCACTCAATCAGACTTCATCTGCACATATAAAAGTTAGATTTGTATTATACATGTCAAAGATGAATCACTCCATGAGAATCAGTCAGAAAATCATCCATGGAGTGATCATCTATACATTAGGTCTAACAAAACTTCAAGAAACCACTGTTTTATTATGACAGTCAGCCCTGTGCTAAGCAAGCAGCGAATCAAATGGATTTCAAAACATCAAAAATGGATTGAAACAAGTAAATGAAGTTCCTTTTTATGCTTAGATCATCCACTGATTAAATACAATACCAAGACAACATCCAAAATGCAGCAAAATATAAGTTTTTATTAATTCTTGGACACAGTCCCGTACACCAGTCAAATCCCTGACATCTCATATGACGTACAATGCTCAAAGTCCATTTAAATAACTCCCTTATAACTCCCTCAACCATTTCCAATCAGTTGCATTACTTGTTTAATCATTAAACTCTCTAAAAACAAATTCCCACCAAAATGCTCCTAGTTGTTGGGATTCAAATATTTGAATCTGCCAACTTACAAATTATTAAATAAAACAACTAAATAGCCTCCCAAACTTGTCAAGAAGATCCTTAAGGCTATTTTAAACATTTCTAAATCCCTCTAAGACTCTTAAGGACCTATTTACATCATTTTTATCATTTTGCTCACCTTTCACCATTTAGGATCCTAAGGTCCTTAACAGGCCCTTTAGCATTTAATACATTTTCATAGTTTTTATTGCTTCTAAAGCCCTCAAAGGCCATTATTGGCTATAACAAATGCCAATTGACTTGCTCACATTCCTTCATGTCTTTGGTTTGTCTTTTTCTTCCTTAGGCAACTTTGCATGCCCTGATTCTCCTGCATCACCATGTCTATCTCATATCCTCCATCAAAATGCTTACTTTTGAATACTCTTTATCAAGAATAGTGGTGTGGAGTTTTGTCTCTCTAGGTGGTACAAATGAGGGACCAACAACATAGATATCTTTGGAAATTTGTGTATAAAATGAGGAATGTGACACATTCATGGTATTCCATGAGAAAAAAGAAACCTACCAATAGATTCTTCAGTCATCTCTTTTTCTTGCAAATTAAATAATTCAACAACATTGGTTTCTCTTTGACTCTTCTTCCCTACTAGAAGGCTCTTTCTCTTTCTGGTAGAAGTGGGAGTAGGTGTGGGACTTTCTTCCCTAGTAGAAGGTTGACTCAAAGTTGGCAAAGTAGCTTGCACATGCTCTACTGAAGTCCCTGATTTTAATGCCTCCCTCTCTATGTGCAATCTAGTTGCCTCAAGTTTTTCTACTTGTGTTATAGCTTTGCAACCCTTGACCCCTTGACCACCTATCCACAAAAGATGGCAATAAACTCTAGTATAGCTGCCAAAATAATGTTTTTTGCTCAAATGACACTCCCATTCCCTACTACCCCTGAAATGTTTTTCTTATCTTTATCTACTCTTGTGGCAATTTGAAGGAGAGGTTTCTTGGGGTTGAATGGGCCTCTTGCATGCTTTTTGAGGGCTTCAGAAGAGCAATCAAATGCGGAAGAGGATGTTGGCCTTGATACATTAACACTAGCTGAAGTTGAAGAACCCCCTATGGCTTCCCTAGTACTACATTTTTTTCTATGAGATTGTGTTTTCTGAATTTCCACCTCAACACTATCACTACTACCACTTTCCTCACTCTCACTGCTGCTGCTCATCATTGTGAAATATACAACATTGCTGCAAGTTGAAAAAAAAAAAAATCACTCAAAATGCCCCCTTTGTATGTTGCACATTGCAAAACTAATTTAAAACTAAAATGACATCAAAACAAATGGCCATAACAAGAAAGACATCCCTGGAATGAAGAAGATTTTATGCCAAACCCTCCTCTTGTTACTAAAAAATGAAAGCTTTGTGTTGGCATTACCGGTAAGGATGCAATCGGTAAAGAGACCACCGGTATTAATCAGTAGTGTTGTCATTGATGTCTATGCTAACAATGTCCAAATGCTAGGAAATTGGTGACATAGTGATGAGTTGGTAACCGGTGAAGACAGTGACTGGTAAAGAAAATGACCAGAGCAGTGACCAGCATAGACAAAGAACAAAGAAGTGATTGGTGAAGATAGAGACTAGAACACTGCATAAGGAAAGGTGTGAACCGGTCACGAGTGATCAACAAGATATCATTGAGATCAGTGAAAGGCACAGTTGACGGACATTGAAGAGACTCTTCTACCGAGATTTGTTGCATGAATCACACAGGATTTTCTGTTAAGGAAAAGACCAGTGAAAGGCACAGTTGAAGGCTACTGAGGAGATTCTTTTGCCGTGATTTATTGCACAAATCATGGAGGAATTTCTTTTAAGGGAAAGTATGTGACACGCATTTGATGTTTCCTTTACAAGACTGAAACATGACTGAATGGTAGATTCATGGCAAATCTTCCATTAAGGGAAAGCTTGTGTCACGCATCTAATGTTTCCTTCTATTAAGGGAAAGCTTGTGTCACACATCTGATGTTTCCTCTCATGACTGAAACACGACTGGATGGTGTATCAAAAGGAGATCTTCACGAAGATCGCAACAACAAAGAGCGGGAAGATCTTTCATAATTTAATTTGAGCGACATGCGTATCTTTCTCTTTCTATACAGCTGTCCCATGCTCTGCAGGAAGTGTATTAATTCTTTAGTTAGTGAAGTAAATCATTTGCCTTCATTCTGCCAAGAAGAAAGAGTGAAACTGTACGTTGATCAAAGCTACTGTAAGAATAAAAAGAGGAGAGTGTGCAAGGAAGCACAATACCCTGAAGAGAGCATACATGTGGTGCCCGGTGATGACTCTCAGTGAATGAAACAGTGATCTTATTAGGCTCTGCAAAGCCATTTTAAAGGATCAACCCCTCTATTGCTCTCTAACAATTGCAATAGTCAAATCCTAGTATCTGGGTGGACATTAACAGGTCTCTTGTATCAAATCCCTTAACCGGGTGACATCTAGTAGATGTTCTAAAGTCCTCTGACAAGGTAGGCTTTAACATGCCTTATTCTGAATCCCTTAATTGGGTCGCACCTAATAGTGCGTTTGTAATCCCTTAACAAGGAAGGCTTTTTAGAGGGTGCACTTCAGAAGAGTGCAAAATTTGTGAGTTCCTACTCACTGTAGTTTTCTCCCATTTTGGGTTTCCATGCGATATATCTGGTGTTCTATGCTGTTGTGATCTTGTGTTGATTATTTCTTTTATAGGATCTATTTTGCATACAGTAATAGTTAATAGATCTAAGAGTGTCTTCAAGTTTTAGTGGGTGCTGATTCATCCCTCCCCTCTCACCACTGGTCGGGACCATCACTTTGTTGCTGCTCCTCTTTCTTTTTCTTCTTGCCAAGAATGGATAAAATGAAGAAATGAGAGAGAGAACTTTTTTAGCCTCCAAATAGGGTTTTGTATTTTTTATTTGTGTCTAATACCCACGTGGGGCCCGCCCATGATGAAAAAAGTAAAAAAAATGTACTTTTTGAAAACCGGCAGACGTTTTTTACTGCTGGGAAATAGGGGATAGATTTGGGTACTGGGGACAGTTGGGCCACCCCCCGATCATCCCTAGTACCCAAATCCGTCCCCAAGTTTCTAGACCTTCACATTTTTGCATTTTTCGAAATGTCACTGATTTGGGACCGAAAAGAGAATGGTTAGGGGACATTGAAATCTTGTCCCTATGTCCTTGTTTCGTACTGGGGACGGGAACGGGGTTTCCAAGGCAAGGGATGTGTCCCCGTGGAACACAAGTAAAATCCTACTAGCTTTAAATTATTGTAATCTAGGGCAAAATTTGGGTACTCGTAATTTGGGGACATTACACTGCAGACCTTGGTAAAATAACTATGAAAATTATTATTAGCAGTGCCGCTTCTCTAAACTGCTTGAAACTTGTAGCAACCAAATCATCTAAATATCAAAAAGACTTGAAATTCAATCTTTTTATATTTCACTTTTCCCTTCCTATTTGTATACAAAGGCTCTTGGTGGGCATCCGATATCAAGTCTAGTTAAATATTGTGACCTATTTAAATGATTCCTTTAGCTCTAGCTTTAGGTACTACTTGATATAAACAACAACAAAATGAAGTAGTCCTTTTGTTGTATTGCTATCAGGATTGAGCTGTTTAGTTTTTGGGTCAAATCCATTGACCCATGTTTCGTGAGTAACAATTCACAAAAATCGATCTCTCATGAGAATGAATGGAACAATTTACACTCATTGCATCTAGGTGATGCTCACAAGGGTGAAGCATCGGGCCTTCCCGAGATGTCACCCATCCAATACGAATCCAACTCTAATGCACTTAACTATGGAGTTTCCTCCAAGATTAAGCCCACTTAGCTTGCTACCCCATTTGCAAAACCATCAACAAGTGTTGTGCCTTCTTAACTACTCGTTAGAGAGCTATCATTCTTCAGAAGTAGTCTTTGTTTCTCTTCTTATTCCTTCACAAATTAGTTTATGAAATTCTCATGTAAATATTACAGAAATTAATATAATACTCAAGAGATATTATATATATATGTATATATACAATCATAATTATCATTATATTAATTTCTCTAATATTTACATAATATATATATATATATATATATATATTTAAGTATATGTATACATCTCATATATACTAAATATATATATACATATCTTCACTAGTATTGACGCATAGTGTTTATTCAACTGAAGCTACAAAACATCAACAAAAATGATTACATTTAGCACCGAAGCTGATCCTTGAATGAAATCACTTGAAATGAAACACGGGTTTTCATCTCCATTTTGAAATATTCTATTGACTGACAATCCTTGGATGGAACTGCTTTGTTGAAGGCAAAGGGTTTTCTTCCTTAGCTTTAGCCTTCGAAATTTTTGTATGTTAGAAAACCATTGAGGTTTCTATCTTGCTGATAGTAGTTTGGTCACATGCACTAATTTCAAAAAGAGAAAATTTATAAATCTTTCGATTGAAAATCCTTCTCTCTTGAACTCCTTTAATAGCTTTCTTTAGGAGAAAATCTTGTAATTTTTCTTTTAATCTTTTCGTTTTCCCACCAAAAACATGACTTTTAAATTGCCTTTTTTGCCCTTAATGCCTAGTGTAAATAGAAAAAGGGAAGCAAGGTAGGTTGCTCCTCCTTTCCCAAATGCACATTCGGAAGGAAGATGATCCAATAGGCTCAAGTAGGACTTAAGCACTAAATGAGTGCAATGATCCTTCACAATAATGAATTGAGGGAAAGTTGGATTGGAGGGAAAATAATATGATGATGCAAAGTAGGAGGTTAAATATGAAAAATTGACAAGATTCAGGAAATATAGGATGATGGAAAACAAATAGATGGCTACAGTGACTTGAAGCGAAAACTAGGACGTTGTTGATGGATAGTAGATACCAAAATGAGGAGAGATAGCTTCACACATTTCAGGATTCAAAATTGATCTAGGCCTACCATGGGAGCTAATTCCCATCGAAACACTGAAATGGGGCTCTGGTTCAAATTTGGGCCCAAACCTCAGGGAACAAAACGCCTTGGGCATTTTGTAGCTAGGAGAATGAGCCAAAATTGAAATGAGAGGTTGGGGAGATAGGGTAGATGCCAGAATACTAGGTGTAGCTGATTTTGAGGTTGGGAAGAAGTACAAAGGCCACAAATGGTAACATAGGGCCCATGTAGGCTAATAATTGATCGAAGAGGAGAAATAATAAAAGAGCATACCTAGAAATAAGGGCTCACATCTAGATTTGTCGAATTTGAATTAACACAAGACTTATAATATTAATTTAAAGGTCTGATGAGCGTTAAGAGAGTGCAAAATCAATGTGGGAACCCATACGTGCTAAAATGAGGCTAAATTGAGCATATGATTATAGGTGCTAACTTTTTAGGATGGTACATCTATTGACACAACTCAAATTACTTGTAAGAATACTTTTAAATAATTAAAATCAGTAGTCTTTTAATTTATTATTATTTGAAAACTTAATTTTGTTTTTAACAGTTTCTGGATTCGATTGTGTACAATTTTTTTACCATCAATGTTTCGGATCATACTACATGATCCATCATCAGGATGCAAGTGCGCAAGAGGAACAAAAAATAGTTGATTGCAGATCTAGCAAGTCATAAAAGGAGGGGGGAGAAGGGGAGAGGAGAGAGAAGAGAGGTACAAAAAGATTAAAAAATAAAACATAAAAAAGGACAAATATGAGAAAGATGTCCTATAAGCCAAAATAATGACATAAAACTTATGCAAAAGAGAGAGTAAATAAATATACTCACAAGTTCAAAAAATGAGGATAAATGAAATGAAGAAGACAGGAATGAATTATAACTAAATAAATAATATGATGGCAGCAAGGGAACTACAGGTGAATAAAGTGGTTGTCCCCTTATATATATATATATATATATAAATTATATATATATATATATAAATTATATATATATATATATATATATATATATGCCACCTTATATGCATGTAAACATTCATGTTTATATATATATATAAGGGCGTATGCATGTACATATATATATGTACATGCCCCCCTGTATGTATGTAAACATTCATGTTTATATAAATATAAAGGTGTATGCATGTACATATATATATGTGCGTATATATATATATATATATATATCTGTGTGTGTGTGTGTGTATCTATATTTACGTACATAAATATATCTATATTCATACGTGTATGTGAACATGTATGCGTGCATATAATGTCCATATACACAAATATATGAGTATGGCTATATGTATGTGTATGTATATATCTATATACATGTATATATATATATATACACAATTATATGAATATGGCTATATGTATGTGTATGTATATATCTATATACATGTATATATATATATACACAAATATATGAATATGGCTATATGTATGTGTATGTATATATCTATACATATATATATATATATATATATATATATATATATATATATATATATATATATATATATATATATATATATATATATATGAATTCAAAAGCCAAAAAAGAAAGAACACAAAAGGTAAAAAAGAGAAAAATAAAATAGAAAATAAAAAGGAGAAAATAAGAAAAATTCCTAGCCGCCAAAGAATAATAACCACTAGAAGAAATAAAGCACAAGAAATACAAGTAAGAAGGAATAAACAATTCACTAGGTAAAAAAAGAGCACAAATAATTAAACACAAAACGAAAGGGAAGAAAATAAGACAAACTCAAGAACCCAAAAACAAAACACTAAAAGAGAGTGAAAGACTATAAATAAATAAGGAGCAAACAAAAGAAAGTGAAATAAAAGAAGAGGAAAATAAAAAAGAACAATAAAAAGAGCTGACGCACAAGTCTAATAAGACAAAAATGAGGTGCAAGAAGGAACAAAAAGTGAAAACAATGGGTGCTAATGTATAACCATCGACTCTAATGAATAAAAGAGAGGGCATATGTATACATACACCTATTGTGTGTATGTATACAATAATACATAAGAAAAGACCAACACACACCACAAGGAAGCTGAAAGTGAGTGATCGGACAACGAACTCAAGAAAAGAAGACTAGGGAGTAAAATGAGGTACAAGTATAAAAAAGGAAAGAAACAGGGGGAGAGAGAGGCGAGAAGAACCCCACACTTGGGGGGGGTTAATAGACAAAAGGTCAAGGAGGAACCCCAAGCGGGAAAGACGAAGGGGGGAACAAGGGGAGTGCGGAGGGGGGGGGGGGAAAGAGCGCAACCGAAGGGACCAAACTGGGACGGCGGGTCAAGATGAGGGGGGGTTTCTGAGGGAAGATAATAAAGGATGCCAAGAAATGCTTAAACTCCACCCCTCATCACAGTTGAGGTTGCAGGGGTGGTTGTTGATTTTAATGGCTTCCTTTAGCTTCCTTTTAAAGAAGTTATCCTCCTTGAAAACAACTTGAGTATCCTCTAAACAAATGTGATGTTTCGTGGAGGAAGAATGCTCGGCTAATGCAGACTTAAGAACACGCTCGTGCTTGATGTCGGCAGCATGTTCTTTGATTCTAGTGTTGAAGGAACAACCGGTTTCGCCTATGTAGGGGGTACCACAAGAACATGTGATCTTGTAGACCCCTGACTCTGAAAATATCTCTAGCGTCTTTGCTAGGGGGAACACAATTCCTTAAGGTGGACCAGGGCTTGAAGGCAACCCGCACACCTTTTTTAACTAAAATCTTAGAGATCTTGTGGGAGATACCCGCTACATAGGGAATGGACATAAATGGGGAAGTCTCAGGGGGAGAGGGGAGAGGGTTGGAGGAGAGAAAGAAAGATTCCGCCGAGTGGAAAGCTTTGGAGATTTGTTTGTCCAAATATCCATTCCACTTGAAAACTTGACGGAGATGTGTGAGTTCCTGGGCTAAATTATCATCGTCACAAATCCAATAGGCTCTTAAGGCAAGGGTTTTGAGGATGCCTACCTTTTGGCGGGGGTGGTGGTGAGAGGAAGCGTGAAGATAAAGGTCTGTGTGTGTAGCTTTGCGATAAACACGCCGACCTAGGGAGCCATCTGGCTTTTTAAGGATAGAGACATCAAGGAAAGGTAAGTGGTTGTTGGACTCGATCTCTTTGGTGAAAGATATGCAAGGAGCCACATTGTTGAGGTGAGCGTGGAACTCTTCTAACCTATCTCGACCATGAGGCCAACAGACATTGGTGTCATCTATGTATCGTTTCCACCACTTGGGTTTAAGGGGGAAAGAGCGCAGAGCAATTTCCTCAAACTCTTCCATATACAGGTTTGCAATCACAGGTGAGAGTGGGGAGCCCATGGCCACACCATCAACCTGTTTGTAAATGACACCAAGGAAGGAAAAGAAGGTGGATCGCAGGCACAACTCCACTAGAGAGGCAACCTCGGCACTAACCTTACGCTTGACAATCTCTATGGAATCAGGGATGGGGACCTTGGTGAAGAGGGATACAATGTCAAAGCTGACCAAGATGTCATTGCTGTCACATTTGGTGTCCTTAATAAATTGGACAAAATGGTTCGAGTCTTTGACATAGGAGTCAGAATTACCAACAAGAGGGGATAATAATTTTGCGAGGAAGGCAGCTAATTTGTAAGTTGGGGAACCAATTGTATCCACAATGGGTCTCAACGGGATGTTGGCTTTGTGGATTTTTGGGACCCCATAAATGTGAGGGGTGAACTCCTTAATGGGGAGAAGACGCTTCTTAGTAGTGTCGTCAAAGGAGGAACCTGAGATAGCAGCTTTGATCTTTTTCATGATTTTAGAGCAAGGGTTGTGGGAAACAACCTTGTAGCTACTGGTATCTGAGAGAAGGTCGAGCAGCTTAGTGATGTAGTCAGACTTGTTCATAATTACCGTGGCATTGCCCTTATCTGCTTTAGAGATAACGAGATCATGGTTGGGAACAAGATTTTTAAAGGCTCTAATCTCGGCTTTAGGGATGTTGTGCTTAGGAGCCTTCGCCCTCCTTAGAGCCACGACGCAATCTCCTTTTTATTTTCTATTTTATTTTTCTCTTTTTTACCTTTTGTGTTCTTTCTTTTTTGGCTTTTGAATTCATATATATATATATATATATATATATATGTATGTATATAGATATATACATACACATACATATAGTCATATTCATATATTTGTGTATATATATATATACATGTATATAGATATATACATACAAATACATATAGCCATACTCATATATTTGTGTATATGGACATTATATGCATGCATACATGTTCACATACACGTATGAATATAGATATATTTATGTACGTAAATACACACACACACACACACACATATATATATACGCACATATATATATGTACATGCATACACCTTTATATTTATATAAACATGAATGTTTACATACATACAGGGGGGCATGTACATATATATATGTACATGCATACGCCCTTATATATATATATAAACATGAATGTTTACATGCATATAAGGTGGCATATATATATATATATATATATATATATATATATATATATATAAGGGGACAACCACTTTATTCACCTGTAGTTCCCTTGCTGCCATCATATTATTTATTTAGTTATAATTTATTCCTGTCTTCTTCATTTCATTTATCCTCATTTTTTGAACTTGTGAGTATATTTATTTACTCACTCTCTCTTTTGCATAAGTTTTATGTCATTATTTTGGCTTATAGGACATCTTTCTCATATTTGTCCTTTTTTATGTTTTATTTTTTAATCTTTTTGTACCTCTCTTCTCTCTCCTCTCCCCTTCTCCCCCCTCCTTTTATGACTTGCTAGATCTGCAATCAACTATTTTTTGTTCCTCTTGCTCTCTTGCATCTTGATGATGGATCACGTAGTATGATCCGAAACGTTGATGGTAAAAAAATTGTACACAATCGAATCCAGAAACTGTTAAAAACATATATATGGATTGTGGAAATCTCATGGATTTGATTGACGCCCTTCATGGTAGGGAATTATCATTTAAATCCAAGCAGCTGGAGAGTCTAAGGACCAAGCTTGCAAAGAAGATTGCAGGTCTAGCTTTCCTAAAAAGATGTCATGACTCTAAGCTTGTCCCCACCTTTGTCAAGATCACCCACCATCTCTAGAACGTCCACACCAAGCACATTTTTGTTCGTGCTGCTCTATCTCTTCTTAGAGCTGTCATCAAATCCACCAGGAGATCGATTAATATGTTGAACTCCAGACTCTTGCCACTTCACCTGGAGCTTGCTAACTCCCTAAGACCAGATCTGTGGATACGTCTGGATTTAACTTCTTTTGCCAAAGCTATGGGCCGGAAAAATGAGTGTGTGCAGAGACAGAAGATTAAATTTGATGCTTTGGTCTGTAAACAGCTTCGGTCTTGTTTTCCGCTACCTCATGCCAGCTATGCTGCTGTCTCAGAGACTAAGGGATCGACCCCTCCTCCCCCTGTCGCCTCCCACTCAACATCTCGTCCCCCACCTTTACTTCCAACCACGCTTCCACTCACTCCCCATTCCGGAGCAGATCAAGCCAGAGTTCCGCACACCTCACCCAACTGGCGCATCTCTAGGTCCGGTCAACCTCTCTTACCTTAGGTCTCAAGCTCGTTCTCATCTTCGTTTGCTGTCGCTAATCAACTTGCGACAATACCGTGTTCTCATTTTGAGCGCATCCCCTCTCATAGCTCCCCATGTCTTCGTAACACCTCTCATCTGCTACCCGGACATTCTAGTGTAGATGAATCTGGAATTGCAACCGACGATGGATTACATCTTCTACCAGTATGCTCCAACAAACTCGGGCCTCATACAGGCGTGCAACAGTCTTTTTCCAATGGTCTCCTCATATCTCCAGATGAATCTGGAGCTGCAAACAGTGGATTGCGTATTCTGCCAGTGAGCTCCAGCAACCCCGATCCTTCCACAGACTCGCAATGGTTACCTACCAATGGTCTCCTCATCCCTCCAGGTACGCGCTCCTCTCACCAACCTCACTCGTTCATTAATAGGTGTATTCTTGATTGTGATCTTTCGTCTGAATCATCTTCTGATGCCGTCTGTAGCACGCAATGTGTGCATCGAGCCCCTCCCTCTAGTATTCGTTGTCCTGACCGTGTGTGTGGAGGTTTGGTGAGTGTCACTTCATCTCCTACACCGGCTAATATTTTCCTCCCCATTCACCGACCGACCTCCTTTCTTCCCCTTTCTAGTTCGTCTAATGAGCCGTTACTTTCTGTTCCTCCTTCCTCTTCGCCAACCGTACCTAGCTCTCGTGTTCCTCCTCCCTTGACCGAGGCTGGTGCTATTAAGAATTGGGAGTCCAAATTAGTGGTAAACTTATCTCATGCCACCGTGGACCCCCTCACTTTCAACTTTCTCAAGCGTGGTCTCAATTTTTTCATATCCCCGCGTTCCATTCCTCATGTTGATTTTTTAGCTGACATTGAGAACGCTGTCCATGCTCTTCCCTCCACTATTGCTGAAGAAGTCAGACAAGATTGCGCCGTGGCTCTAAGGAGGGCAAAGGCTCCTAAGCGCAACATCCCTAAAGCCGAGATTAGAGCCTTTAAAAATCTTGTTCGCAACCATGATCTCATTATCTCTAAAGCGGATAAGGGCAATGCCACGGTAATTATGAACAAGTTTGACTACATCACTAAGATGCTCGACCTTCTCTTAGATACCAGTAGCTACAAGGTTGTTTCCCACAACCCTTGCTCTAAAATCATGAAAAAGATCAAAGCTGCTATCTCAGGTTCCTCCTTTGACGACACTACTAAGAAGCGTCTTCTCCCCATTAAGGAGTTCACCCCTCGCATTTATGGGGTCCCAAAAATCCACAAAGCCAACATCCCGTTGAGACCCATTGTGGATACAATTGGTTCCCCAACTTACAAATTAGCTGCCTTCCTCGCAAAATTATTATCCCCTCTTGTTGGTAATTCTGACTCCTATGTCAAAGACTCGAACCATTTTGTCCAATTTATTAAGGACACCAAATGTGACAGCAATGACATCTTGGTCAGCTTTGACATTGTATCCCTCTTCACCAAGGTCCCCATCCTTGATTCCATAGAGATTGTCAAGTGTAAGGTTAGTGCCGAGGTTGCCTCTCTAGTGGAGTTGTGCCTGCGATCCACCTTCTTTTCCTTCCTTGGTGTCATTTACGAACAGGTTGATGGTGTGGCCATGGGCTCCCCACTCTCACCTGTGATTGCAAACCTGTATATGGAAGAGTTTGAGGAAATCGCTTTGCGCTCTTTCCCCCTTAAACCCAAGTGGTGGAAACGATACATAGATGACACCAATGTCTGTTGGCCTCATGGTTGAGATAGGTTAGAAGAGTTCCACGCTCACCTCAACAATGTGGCTCCTTGCATATCTTTCACCAAAGAGATCGAGTCCAACAACCACTTACCTTTCCTTGATGTCTCTATCCTTAAAAAGCCAGATGGCTCCCTAGGTCGGCGTGTTTATCGCAAAGCTACACACACAAACCTTTATCTTCACGCTTCCTCTCACCACCACCCCCGCCAAAAGGTAGGCATCCTCAAAACCCTTGCCTTAAGAGCCTATCGGATTTGTGACGATGATAATTTAGCCCAAGAACTCACACATCTCCGTCAAGTTTTCAAGTGGAATGGATATTCGGACAAACAAATCTCCAAAGCTTTCCACTCAGCGGAATCTTTCTTTCTCTCCTCCAACCCTCTCCCCTCTCCCCCTGAGACTTCCCCATTTATGTCCATTCCCTATGTAGTGAGTATCTCCCACAAGATCTCTAAGATTTTAGTTAAAAAAGGTGTGCGGGTTGCCTTCAAGCCCTGGTCCACCTTAAGGAATTGTGTTCCCCCTAGCAAAGACGCTAGAGATATTTTCAAAGTCAGGGGTCTACAAGATCACATGTTCTTGTGGTACCCCCTACATAGGCGAAACCGGTCGTTCCTTCAACACTAGAATCAAAGAACATGCTGCTGACATCAAGCACAAGCGTGTTCTTAAGTCTGCATTAGCCGAGCATTCTTCCTCCACGAAACATCACATTTGTTTAGAGGATACTCAAGTTGTTTTCAAGGAGGATAACTTCTTTAAAAGGAAGCTAAAGGAAGCCATTAAAATCAACAACCACCCCTGCAACCTCAACTGTGATGAGGGGTGGAGTTTAAGCATTTCTTGGCATCCTTTATTATCTTCCCTCAGAAACCCCCCCTCATCTTGACCCGCCGTCCCAGTTTGGTCCCTTCGGTTGCGCTCTTTCCCCCCCCACCCCTCCGCACTCCCCTTGTTCCCCCCTTCGTCTTTCCCGCTTGGGGTTCCCGCTTGACCTTTTGTCTATTAACCCCCCCCCAGTGTGGGGTTCTTCTCGCCTCTCTCTCCCCCTGTTTCTTTCCTTTTTTATACTTGTACCTCATTTTACTCCCTAGTCTTCTTTTCTTGAGTTCGTGTGTCCGATCACTCACTTTCAGCTTCCTTGTGGTGTGTGTTTGTCTTTTCTTTTGTATTATTGTATACATACACACAATAGGTGTATGTATACATATGCACTCTCTTTTATTCATTAGAGTTGATGGTTATCCATTAGCACCCATTGTTTTCACTTTTTGTTCCTTCTTGCGCCTCATTTTTGTCTTATTAGACTTGTGCGTCAGCTCTTTTTATTGTTCTTTTTTATTTTCCTCTTCTTTTATTTCACTTTCTTTTGTTTGCTCCTTATTTATTTATAGTCTTTCACTCTCTTTTAGTGTTTTGTTTTTGGGTTCTTGAGTTTGTCTTATTTTCTTCCCTTTCGTTTTGTGTTTAATTATTTGTGCTCTTTTTTTACCTAGTGAATTGTTTATTCCTTCTTACTTGTATTTCTTGAGCTTTATTTCTTCTAGTGGTTATTATTCTTTGGTGGCTAGGAATTTTTCTTATTTTCTATTTTATTTTTCTCTTTTTTACCTTTTGTGTTCTTTCTTTTTTGGCTTTTGAATTCATATTATATATATATATATATATATATATATATATATTTTTTTTTTTATGTATATAGATATATACATACACATACATATAGCCATATTCATATATTTGTGTATATATATATATACATGTATATAGATATATACATACACATACATATAGCCATACTCATATATTTGTGTATATGGACATTATATGCAGGCATACATGTTCACATACACGTATGAATATAGATATATTTATGTACGTAAATATACATACACACACACACACACACACACACACATATATATATATATATACGCACATATATATATGTACATGCATACACCTTTATATTTATATAAACATGAATGTTTACATACATACAGGGGGGCAGGTACATATATATATGTACATGCATACGCCCTTATATATATATATAAACATGAATGTTTACATGCATATAAGGTGGCATATATATATATATATATATATATATATATATATATATATATATATATATATATATATATATAGAAGGGGACAACCACTTTATTCACCTGTAGTTCCCTTGCTGCCATCATATTATTTATTTAGTTATAATTCATTCTTGTCTTCTTCATTTCATTTATCCTCATTTTTTGAACTTGTGAGTATATTTATTTACTCACTCTCTCTTTTGCATAAGTTTTATGTCATTATTTTGGCTTATAGGACATCTTTCTCATATTTGTCCTTTTTTATGTTTTATTTTTTAATCTTTTTGTACCTCTCTTCTCTCTCCTCTCCCCTTCTCCCCCCTCCTTTTATACTTGCTAGATCTGCAATCAACTATTTTTTGTTCCTCTTGCTCGCTTGCATCCTGATGATGGATCATGTAGTATGATCCGAAACATTGATGGTAAAAAAATTCTACACGATCGAATCCAGAAACTGTTAAAAACATAAATATGGATTGTGGAAATCTCATAGATTTAACTTAATTTTGATCATATAATTATTTTTTGAGGTCTATTAAAAATGGACATTACATAAGAAGAAGACTATTTAGGGTTAGAGAAGGTTACACTAATGAAATCAAGTCAACCTAAAGTCTTGAAGATTTCAAGATAAGTGGTTGTGCCAATGTGGTTTATCAAGTCCTTGGAGTCCCCGATTATAGTTTACTTAGGTCTTCTTTTTTTCTTGACTTTACTCACGACTATCTCTCACAAAATGTTTTGAGCTAAGGAGATTAATGTGCTAGTTGTGTGCTTCATGAATTACATAGCATAGTTTACTTCATCTTCTACATTAATTCTATCCATAGACCTTGCTTACAACCTAAGGACATTATAGTCTTCAATGTTGACAGCTTTTTCTTACTATCTTGTGGCACTTCCTCTTACAAACAATTCTTGCTTACAACTTTAGACTGGATTTTGGATCAACACTCTTTAATTGTGTTGGATATAGAATGTGTTGGAAATTGTTATCATTGGCATAAATAGTGGAGATCAGCTTGTGGCAAGGAGTTTTAGTTGCATTGTTGAATTCAAAATTGTAAAATATTTATTGTTTGTTGTGGCCAACTTCGCTTTTGGGATGACCCATGTATGGGTTCTAATATGCCTTTATAATGGATGACACCCTCTTGAAATAAATTAACAATTGTATTTTTTATTTGGGCCAATTTCTTGGATATAGGTGTTTCTTTTGGGAGGCAAAATTCAAATTAAGTAAAATATCTTTTTCTCTCCCTGGCTGACATACATTAAGAGGTATATTTTTTGGTAAAGGGGTGCGCTTTTGGAAGGCATTAATAAGATTCATTCGAGGTCATTATCCTCAAGCATCTCATTGATTATCATTGTTATTCAAGGCAGTTGTGAACAGACCTTAGAGAAAATCTAAGGAGATTGAGTTAGCAGAAATTTGAAGATTATGAGCAGATAATTGCAGACCTAATGAGCTGAAAATGTCAATATGAGCAGTTTTCAGGCCTTCGAGCAGAACTAAGGAGTCTATGTGCGCAAATTTTTTTGAAGATCATGAGCAGATTATTTAAGGTTTTATGAGTAGAAGATTTCAGACCTTATGAACTGGAGATTTCAGACCTTATGAGTAGTTTGTTTCAGATCTTTTGAGCAGATTCTAAAGTATTTTATTGCAGAGCAATAAGAAGAAAGTGCTGAATTTTATAATTAAGCAGATTTCAAGAAGCTATTTCAGCATATTTGTGGAGGTAGATCAGATCTGATTCAAGAAGAAGATCAAACTCTTATTACTCTATTCTTTTGGAGGTTGGTGTCTTGTCTCCAAAGAGATTGGTGTCTCTTGCCGAGTTGGTGCTCAATTGTGGGGATTGGTGTCTCTAGTGGATTGGTGCGTAGGAATCATCTAAAGAGGATTGGTGTCTCCTATGGGTCGGTGCCTACAAAATTTGTAAGAAGTTTTTAGTATAAGCCCACAAGGGTTTCCACGCAAATCATGTGTTCATTTTGTGTTCCTACTTGCTTTTGTGGTTGATTAAGTATAATTGTGTGGTCTTCAAAATGATCTTCTACATTTTTGTTTTGGAGGATTATCATATTATGGAGAGGTATTTTAGGCCCAATGCAAGATCTTAAGCTATAGTTCAAAACAATCTATTAAGTGAAGAAAAAAATGTGTAAATGAATGTTGCAAAAGGATTACAAAGTAGGCAAGAAAAAACTTTGTTGAAAGGGTAGAGCATTGTAATGGAAAAGATCAGATTGAATTCCTTTCATGAAGGGTACCATTGTAAGGAGAAATGGGATGACCTTAGGGAGTGAAATGATTTGAGTATCTTTTAATATTATATAATTTGAAGAAAATTCTAAGAAAGAAAGTTGAAAATGGAGAAGAAATAACCAAAGTTAAGCATATTATAAATGCTCATAAAGCCAATATAGTTATTAGAGGCAATTCATAGAGAAAATGGCCATGACGAATTAAAATACAATAACTTATTACAACTAAAATCTGGAGTCAATCTATAAGGAACAATAGGAGAATTGGTTAGTACTTTTCATTCAGTGTAGGGCATCTAAGTTGGGATGATGTAATGTCCCCATTTTAGCTCACCTTGGGTTGCAGTCTAGATTAGCCTATCAGTGGCCTTCGTAGGCTAATCAGAGGGTTAGGTCTCAGTGGTCGAGCCAGAGATTATATTTCTACTTCAGTGGGGACATCAACAGAGCTTCTAGTTAGGACTTACTATTTATAGTAATCTTTTGGATGGCCAAATACTATTTTTGGTTGGGTGTTCAGGAGGCAGCTCAGGCAAAGAGCATTCGGATATGGAGTGGTCCTTTGGTTGAATTGGATGAATTATTAGTTGAATTAATGATTATTATTAATAATTTTCATAATGGCCAAATTATTAAGTGTTCATGAAATATGATATATCATATGATGGCACCAAATTAGTGAAGGGGGTTATAAATGAATATTATATTTCAAATATTTAAACTTCACAAACTTTGTCACCTTTAAGTTATATGATGGGTGTGGAAAATATTAAAGCCTTCATGAAGACAAATCGGACTCATTCTTTCATCACTCATGGTTTTAATAAATACTTTTTGGTGTCATTCTTCACGGGAGGAGATTTATAAATTAACATTATAGTCAAACATTTGAACTTTATATTATATTCTCTTTGCCGTGAATGCTTGGGTTGTGTATTGACGGAGCTTAAGGTGGAAGAGTAACGTTGAAGCCTCTGGTTCAATTTGGCAACTTAGAAGTTTTTAAGTAGGGAAAAATGGGAATCGCAGATTCATTGTATGCTTGCTTGTTTGTGAAATTGGCATTTGGGGTTTCTGCGTTTAAAACACTAAGAATTGTGAATTCTTTGGTGATTGGCAACACTCAAAACTAGTGTGACATTCCCACTATTTGTGCACATGAAGTTTGGTGTCAAGTAGGCATCAACATTGGGCTTATTAATAGAAAATTTAATTTAATTTTCGGAGGTGGTAGGAGTTTTGATCCCATTTGTATTCTGCGATTTTCCCTTTGCAAGCAGCAATTAATATACAAACTGTCGTGTCTAGTCCAGAGGGCTCGATAATAATAATCAGTGGCAGCGTTGTCTTTTACTGAATATATGTGTATAGGAAAGGGCTTGTTTTGCATCTTGGTTCCAATTTATTCAATCCCAGGTCTCA
This sequence comes from Chamaecyparis obtusa, assembly GCA_027943335.1. Taxonomy (NCBI): domain Eukaryota; kingdom Viridiplantae; phylum Streptophyta; class Pinopsida; order Cupressales; family Cupressaceae; genus Chamaecyparis; species Chamaecyparis obtusa. The sequence goes on along the minus strand of BSBK01005455.1, from coordinate 1,342,744 downwards.
GCGCTCCTGTGGACAATCATTACAGGCCATGCGATATCTATATGGTCACCAAATAATCAATGTGGATACAGTATCATTCCTAGTTTCTTAGAATTTAAATTTAAAGTGTTGCTTTCATATCTGGTTTGTAAATATTTTCATATAGGCAAATTGTGAAGCAAGTTAGATTGCACAGTTTTAAAGTTACGATTATAGCTAGCATTGTAATTCCTGGCATGCCATAGTACAATGAGTTAAGCTCGGCGTGAAGAGTTTGTAATTGCTTCTCAATTCAATGTAATGAAATGATTTTATCATCTAAATTCCATAAAGGTATATATTTGAAAAGTTTCAAAAAAATTCATATATTCCACATTTTGCAAAAAATTATAAACTATCCACAAATATTCAGCAAATTCAGTGCAAACATTGAGGGTAGAGCCGACAGGGTTCCTAGAATGGTATCAGAGAGGTACCCTGCCATCCTGTAGGATTGGGCTTGTTCATGCAACCAATCAGATTTGATCCTAACAGACTCTACTCACGTAGGAGAACTGAGCTTCTTGGTTGTTAGGTGCAGATACCATGATCAACATAGATGAGTGACAGAAGGGTTGGAAGATCACCTAGACATACAATGCATGATGATGAAAGGGAGGCTAGGGAATTGTTCAAGAATTTAGTTGTAGGTCAACAACAACTAGCTGTTGGTTAGTAGTAGGTAGCTATAGTGTTGCAACAACTTTCTAATACTCTTCAACAATTTACAGTGACTAGGTGTTGCAATAGGGACAAAGTCTCACATAGTAGTTCAACAAGTTCTCACAGGTCATGGGCTGATCATATAGGTGCTTTTGATAGGCCATCACGTCCTACCTTTTTGAGACCCGATTCAGATAAAGGTAGTGGGGAGGTTGAGGCTGTCTCTTTTATAGATGGTGTTCTCTCTTTACATGCAGAGTGGGATGCTTTACTTCTTGATGTTAAACACCATCTCAACTTTGACAGATTTATGAGCCAGAAGAGGGAGCACTCTAGAGCGAGGCCAGATGGTAGACAAAAGGCTAAGAACAATGATCTTAAACATGCAACCTGCAAGCTCACTCTTCCCATGTTTGACGGTAGTGTGAAAGTTATTGCTCGAGCTTAGATCAGTAAGGTGGACACATGTCTATAGGCCTATGACAGAGGTGGATGCTATAAAGTTCGCAATTTTGCATTTAGACGGGGCAGCCCTTGAGTGGTGGCATCATGGGATGGTAACCCTTCATAATTTGATTACATTGTATCGAGAGTTTGCTAACAGGTTGGTAGAACGTTTTGATCAGAAGGATCCAAAAACTTATTTTCGGGACCTTGCTCAGCTCAGACAGACATGCAGTTTGGAGTCCTTCATTAGTGAGTTCCTTAGACTCTCTGTCATGGTATCTAGTGTGACAGAGAAGTGCCTAGTCATGCTATTTGTAGAGGGGTTACATGAGCCACTTTGAGGGCGACTTAAGGCATTTGATCCGCATTTTCTGCAAGGGGCCATCAAGAAGGTTAGGAGCATGGAGCTTTCAGCTCCTAAAGAGGCAAGCATAGCCTAAACCTACCTTTTTACCTGCAGATGAGGTACACCCACTAGTTGTTGATGAAAAAAGGAAACCAGCTGTGAAACATGATGAGGCAACTCATCAAGATTTGAGAACACTTTGCTATTGGTGCAAAGAGCCTTATGATAGAGATCACACTTGCCCTTTGAGGCCTAGGGGTAAGGAAAACCCTTCTATGTGGGTGTACTACGATGAGGTTTAGGCTGAAACTTCACAGCAGCCAGCTGGTTCAGATTCTGATGAGGCCATGAGAGTCACTACGGAGTTTGTTCTTGATGTCAAGTTATCACCCATAGTGTTGTCTACTATCGTACCACTTCCCTCCGCTTTTAGGATGAGAGAATTGGTGGATGGACAACATTGCATTGCTATGTAAAACACTGGGGCCACACATAATTTCATACATGAGGATTTTGTTAGCCGGTATGGTCTTCAGGTGGAGTTTGCTAAGTTTCAAGTCAAGGTGGCTGATGGCTACACCCTTACCTGTACTAGACGCATATGTCATCTCTCATTACTTCTTGGTGACTATGAGATGCAGCCATATTTTTATGTGATCAACTTGGGAGAGATGGATGTGGTGCTAGGGATGCAGTGGTTACAGGATATTGAGGAATTTTTTCTTATCCTCTGCTCGATGGAGATGAGGTTTGAGTACCGAGGTAGGAGATATGTGTTGAGAGGGATCACACAGGTGAGTTTGTGCATTATGTTTCCTGGTAGAGAGGAGAGTGGGGACATTCAGAGACGTGATACGGTTTAGATGAAGCAGGTCACACGTCATGTCTCCCGCAGTTCACGGTTACCTAGTTTAGATCAGCATACTGGTGTATTTCACGTTGTAAACAACCCCTTGTTTGATATTGATGTTACTCTATCGTATGACAATCCATTGTTTGAGTTTGATGCTGGTCCTCCTCATGTGATGAGGGAGAGTGATGTTTGGGATCCCATCAGTATGCTAGGATTTCAGAAAAGCCTCACAGAGGAGTTCTCAGGGATGTATAGTGCATACAACTTTGCATTTGATCCTCATGTTCAGGTATTTACCGGGTGCAGAGTGTGTTAGCTCGTGAGCTTGATGATTGGCATGACAACTTATCTTGCGCAGTGAAAGGTGGCAAATCTAGTTTCCTTATAGAGGTGCTTCCATGTGATGTTCCTGCCTCAGTATCACCAGTATCGGCAATGAGTTTTGTTTCACAGACTCTGTTGATATAGATGTCGTATTTACAAGAATTAATTGGTGATGACAGGGACATTACACATATTTATCTGTGGGATCCTAGTGGAAGTGTGACTCTTCCGATTGGAGTTGGGTGAGCTGTTGGATGCGATTTTGCTTGGGGACAAGTGATTTAATGGAGGGCGGACTGTAATGTCCCCATTTTATTCACCTTGGGTTGCAGTCTGGATTGGCTTATCAGTGACCTTCGTAGGCTAATTAGAGGGTTAGAAGGTCTCAGTGGTCGAGCCAGAGATTATATTTCTACTTTAGTGGGGACATCGACAGAGCTTCCAGTTAGGACTTACTATTTATAGTAAGCTTTTGGATGGCCAGATACTCTTTTTGGTTGGGTGTTCAGGAGGCAGCTCAGACAAAGAGCATCCGGATATGGAGTGGTACTTTGGTTGAATTGGATGAATTATTAGTTGAATTAATGATTATTAATAATAATTTTCATAATGGCCAAATTATTAAGTGTTCATGAAATATGATATATCATATGATGGCACCAAATTAGTGAAGGGGGTTATAAATGAATATTATATTTCAAATATTTAAACTTCACAAACTTTGTCACCTCTAAGTTATATGATGAGTGTGGAAAATATTAAAGCCTTCATGAAGACAAATGGAACTCATTCTATCATCACTCATGGTTTTAATAAATATCTTTTGGCGTCATTCTTCATGGCAGGAGATTTATAATTTAACATTATAGTCAAACATTTGAACTTTATATTATATTCTCTTTGTCGAGAATGCTTGGGTTGTGTATTGATGAAGCCTAAGGTTTAAGAGTAGTGTTGAAGCCTCTGATTCAATGTGGCAACTTGGAAGTTTTTAAGCAGGGAAAAATGGGAATCACAGATTCATTCTATGCTTTCTTGTTTGTGAAATTGGCGATTGTGGTTTCTGTATTTAAAACACTAAGAATGTGAATTTTTTGGTGATTGGCGGCACTCAGAACTGGTGTGACATTCCAGCTATTGGTGCACATGATGTTTGGCGTCAAGCAGGCGTCAACATTGGGCTTATTGATAGCAAATTTAACCTAATTCTCAGAGGCAGCAGGAGTTTTGATCCCATTTGTATTCTGCGATATTCCCTTTGCAAGAAGCGATTAATATACAGACTGCTGTGTCTAGTCTAGAGGGCACGATAATAATAATCAGTGGCAGCGTCGTTTACTGAATCTGTGTGTATAGGAAAGGGTTCCTTTTGCATCTTGGTGCCAGTTTATTCACTCCCAGGTCTCAACGTCCCAGTGGACAATCATTACAGGCCATGCGATATCTATATGGTCACCAAATAATCAATGTGGATACAGTATCGTTCTGATTTTCTTAGAAAATAAATTTAAAGTGTTGCTTTCATATCTGGTTTGTAAATATTTTCATATAGGCAAACTGTGAAGCAAGTTAGATTGCACAGTTGTAAAGTTATGATTGCAGTTTGCATTGTAATTCCTGGCATGCCATAGTACAGTGAATTAAGCTTGGCATGAAGAGTTTGTAATTGCTTCTCAATTCAATGCAATGAAATGATTTCCTCATCTAAATTCCATAAAGGTATATATGTGAAAAGTTTCAAAAAAATTCATATATCCCACAAATTGCAAAAATTTACAAACTATCCACACATATTCAGCAAATTCAGTGCAAACATTGAGGGTAGAACCGGCAGGGTTCCTATAGATGATTTAAAGCGAACACTGAAATCAATATCCAACAAAATAAGAAAATATTATTTTTAAAGAAAATCACTAGTTGAGCTGGTTTATGCATTCAGAGGCTAACAGACAGCCATTTTGCATGTGCAATAATTGACATTTGGAGCATTGCATGGTGTACACATCAAAGTGATGGCATACATATGCTGAATGATTTGCTTTTAACTGGTTCCACTATAGATTAATTATAATTTGTTTTCTTCCTTTAATTCGTGCAATAATATAGAATTGGATCCTTCATTTCACTGATAAATTTTGTTTGATTTCCTTTTATTATATTTTGTTTTGAATTAAAACTTGTGCGAAGCTTATAATTCGAAAAAGACACATGTTGACTCCAAGGGAGTATTCTAATTGATGAAGTAATGGTCTTGTAAAGAATCTTTCTTATTTATAGTGTTGTAGGATGTAATTGAAAGAAGACAATGACCCAATGAGGATTCTTTTTTTTAGGGTTTCTGCAAATATGGGAACAACTGCAAGTATTTTCACCCAGTTCAAACCCTCCAACAGTCTGCTGGAGTCTTTCCAGGTGAATTGTTCTCACTTTCATATATTATTATCAATGAAACATGATAGGTACAGAAGGAAAAAATGTTTTCTATCAAGCAGAATCAAACATGTTTAGGACTCTGCATGCCATGTTTAGTTGCATGTCTATCATTCATTTTATTAGTGAGGTCATGTTACATGATTTTCTCAAATTAAACATTCTGATATGTCAGGTAATTTTTGTACTGAAGTTCAAGAAAGGGTCTTATCATCCAGGATTGTAGTTTGTGAGCATCCTTATCGATTGTGCTTATTACTGTCTATTGAAATTTCTACTAGATAAGTTGTTAGTTTTTAATTTCCGAGGACAATTTTCAGATACCATGTAAAGACGTAGCACTTTCACTATAAGAAACCTCCTGTAAGTTCTATTGGCCCAATGAAACTAGACATTCCCATCACTCAATAGCTCGTTGTCTTATTTTACCAACTTGATGCTAATAGGTGTATACTGCTATTCAATGTCCATTTTCAAGTTCAAAGTATCTCATCTTAGTGTATCATCAAAACTTAATGAAGAAACTGAAAAAGAAAGAAAACCCTCTGACCTGTAATGCCTGTGGATTAAAGAAACATTTTAGAGAATATAACATATAAAGGACTTGAGTGAAAATTGGGAAGATAATTATAGCATGTTCTTAATTCATGTTATATCGGATTCTAAAAAATCTCCATATATAATTAGGATAAAATAAATATAATCCACTGCAATCTTGGAAGAAGAAAAATTCACAGAGCAAGGTGAATTTTTGGTACCAAGTGTGAACAGAATTTTGAATCTAATATGAGTGGGGAAGAGAGGCTTCTAAAGTGCAGCAGATTTTGTAAGAATGGGAGTATCTTTCATTAGGGGCTAAAGGCAAGTCTTTGCAAGAGCATGGGGCAGAAAGTGTTAGTTTGGCCTTGTGTGCCAATGCTGTCCCATTGGGGAATGGTAGATTTAGTAAATTCAATGCTGTCTCCTGGTCTCCTTTCCACCCAATTGAAGTGTCAAATTTGGTTCCAAAACTGTATTTGGGAGTGGAACAAAGGGTAGCCTTTGATAGTAACCATAGTTGCAAAAATCTAAGAGTACTCGTCTGTCGAGAAGTTGCAAAAGTCTACGAGTACTCTTCTGTCTAGAAGGTAATTAGTACTCAGGAATAACTGAAGGCCTAGTTATTAAAAAACTTGCAACATATTTTGTTGGAAAACTTGCCTTAGGAAGAAGACTGACATAACTTGCAACTCAAAAAATTTGTCAGCTGCTTAAGAGGTCATAAAGTTTGTTAGGTATTTCTGCTATTCGACAATGCATTTCTGAGTTGCATTTACAGCGCTTAGTGCCTGTGTGAGGTCACTTGTTTGGATTTGCTACAAAATTGTAGATCTGCACTCTGCAGTTTATTTCTGCTGGCAGGCACATATTACAAGGCTAGGGTCTGCTGCTCTGTTTGCATTTTTCCATTTCGTGTTGCATAATTGCTGTTTATGCAAATTTCAAGCTTCCTTAAGGCTTTCAATTTTCACTTTCAGGGTTTCAAAATCAGGTATGTGCTAGGCTTCTAATTCTAACTTCTTGTTTTTATTTTTCTTAATTAAATTGTCACGATTCCGAGCCCACAGGTACATTGTAGTGAAGATTTTTGTTCATATCAAAAAGTTTCAATATTTTTGTTAAGAGATTTGATGATTGTCATGGACTGTAGCTTGTAATGAGCATTTTATATTTTATTTAGTTCTAGCATCTAGGCTGCCAGGGTATTGATTTTTATTATTTTGCTTTTTCTAGGAATTATTTCCCTTTTCTTGAAAAGAATATGGCATCCACAAGTAGGATAATTGGAACGCCTAGGACACTGCTGGAAGCATGGGAAAGAAGGTATAGAGAAACAAATTGTTATGTGCAAATTATTTTATCAAGGATATGAGAGGAGGCATAATTCGTGTGAAATGTCATTTTGCATGGATCTAATGTAGAGATTGAGATCCATGGAGGTTGAGAATGAGGTGAAAGCTCTTCTTTCAGCATTTGAGTGGAAGAAATCTGAGAAAAAGAGAACAGTCTAGGCAATAAGAGCTTCAATTCCAATTTTTAGTTCTATAGGGTTAGACGCTAAGGGAAACATAGGGGGATTCTCTTCTACTGTTGGGCCATAGGTACAATATTAAGTAGCCACGGTGTTGGCAGCAATAATTTCAATTTATTTATTCCTTGAAACACTCCTAATGAGAAACCCTTAATGGAAAGTATTGTTTGGAATAGAGAATTGCATAATGATGCAAAATTGGCTTGTGCCAAATTGTGGTACTAGCATTCCATTTAACGTTTCTTCAATTCCTTATTGGAAGCAGTTTATGCATCAACAACTATGGTACATATGGTGTTTAAGGCCCCAAGTCATATCGAGTTAAATAGCTCATCATTGTAGGGGAGATACAAAACATACATTAGTTAGCATAGGATCAAAAATAGATTAGGAAAAATAAAGGCTAAGCATTTTATTTGACGGGCGGACATATCGCAAGAATAGGACATCCATCAACTATTTAACGACTTTAGGAGGATAGTTAGTTTTCTTGTAGTTATGATATCTTTTTCTTATATCTAAATTTTTACCTCCAATGAAATATAAAATGCAAAGAGCATGTGTAGCTTGTTGGATGAGATCGTGATGGAATAGTGATTGAATACACCTTTAAATTTGGTAGCTTGCATATACTTCTTGTAAGGTGGGAAATAGGGTTCACAAGGATGCACGAGCAAACTAGGAAGCATAGGCATATCTCCTCTTACATTGGAAGGAAGATGATCCACTAGGCCTCAAGAGGTATGAAGCACTAGGAGGATGCAATGATCCTTCGCTGTTATGGAAGGGGACTGTGTAAGGCAATTGTGGATGGAAGGATGCAAGATTGAGGGCCAAATGGAGAGAATTGAGGGTTTTTTTGTGTGTACAGGGAGATTGAGAATAGATAGATTCTGGAAAGGATATGAAACCAGAAAAGTGCAACTTACCTATGATTTAAATTTGGGGTTGAAATGGATGGGGCACTTTGCTCGACCTATTCCCAGGAATGGCGTGACTAGCTTGATTAGTTCTCAAAAATTTTTGCTCAAATGAATTGCACACTATAGCTCTCCACATGATCTCTTTGTAACTTTCTGTGTGCATTCGCCACCTATACCTACACAGAAAGGGGTTTGCCTAAGTCAAATTCCGTTAAGAATTAACCTTGAATCGGAAATAAATGGAAATGTAATTAAAAGCATGTTGAAGCATAGCAGAGGCTAGATCTGAAAAATAAAGTGTTTATACCTCCACAAACCTTCTTGAGCTCATGAAGATGCTTGAAGTTAACTTGATGTTGACTTTAGGATAGAAAGATCATGGATGCCTTCACAAGAATGCTTAGATCTGTAAATACTCTTGGTCTTCAATGCCTTGATGCTTGATCTCTTGCCTTAGGACTTGAAAATGCGAAATTGTAGAGAAGAGCTCCAATTGATGCTTGTGGATCTCAAAATGAGGGAGAGAAGTTTCATTTTGTACCTCTTACAACATTTTGTTAAGATATAGCTACGATCGGATATGGTAATATATATATATATATATATATATATTAAGATCATTTGATAAATGTATATGTTACAATGCAGTTAATATTAACAATCGGTTATGAAGGGTCATGACCCTACGTAGCATAAGCCACGTATGGTCATGGCTCTTCAAGACATGACTATTCAAAAGATATAAATGCATATCGATGGTTGGTGAAAAGATCAATCACAATGGTAATCTATTTCAGTACAACATTCATATATATTCTCTATAGGATGATCTTGATTTAACATGGTATTAGAGCCTAACCTATAAGAGAATAAAATATATTCACAAGCTCAGTGGCAATATGCTGGAAGATAAAATGTTCATTATTAGAATTGCGTTAAATGGCTGTTAAACAGCATAACCGTGATGATGCTCCACTTGCGGGAATATTTGTCATGTGATAAGTGAGAGCTAATGAGAAAAGGCGATGAAAGATTTAAGATTTTGTTGGTATTCCATATATGGGATCTGATATTCTTTTTGCAGTGGTGCTATCGAAAACGTGATCCTGTATTGGCATATGGACAAGAATAACAACATTAAGATGGTGTGTGACTGTGTGAAAGAAGACATGTTGATTAATCCATATTATATATATGAGAATAAATATTTGTATACGAAAATAATTCTGTAAAAAAAAAAAGGGTGCTAATGGGAGATAAAGAAGTAGCAATCCAAACATTGTTACAAATCAATGGAAAAAGAATTAACACATGGAGATATATGGGATACAGACCAGAACGAACAGAGGGTTGGGAAATACATCATCAAACATGAAGTAAGAAATAGTTTGGAAACATTGATAAGGAGAATCTACGCAACATGCTATGGGGGAAAAATATAATGATTGGGCTTCGACTTAGAATATAACATTCATCTAGATAAAGTCAGTTGACAGGCATTATATTTGGTCGACAAAGCTTAGCTTTGGCCATTTCTATAATAACTCATGTTGTCGGGATATTTGAATGTACCGGTTATTATCTTAGTAAAGTATTATGTTACTCTCGGTTGTTAGTGACCGAGAGGTTAGACAGTTACGTCACGACGTTTCGGTCGTGGCCCTTCGGGTACTTTATATACTCTCTCGGAGGTTGGACATGGGAGATATTATTGTATGATCATTACGATGTAAATGTACTTACCAGTCTGGAATGATTAATGAAAGTATTTATTATTCTATGATACATTTTGTGTTTATTATATTTCCTGTACTATGTCTGTGCAATACTAAGTTTACCCCAGTGGGCAAACATTTGGCGCCGTTGCCTAGACGTACTCGGGAAGAGAAGTGAGGAAAGGATTTATGCCCAATGTTTTAAATAAAGGTAGAAATAAAAAGGCACGAGATGATGAAGGCGAGGCCGCACAGCAACATGAACGTCAGTATAGGCTGAGGCAACTTGCCAAGGACCAGCTTGCCAGAGGGTTGCCCGAAGGGAACCTCAGAAGTGGTGCGGAAGGTGCAGAGGCCGACGGAGAACAGTTCACTTCGCCGGAGCATCGGAGAGTGCGGAGTAGGAAAGAACTACTCGAGGAAACACAATTGAGACAGGTCTTACTTCAGGAAGAGAGAGACCGATTTGAAGATTTGACCCGTACACCACGTGCGGAGGACTGAGACCACGAAGGGAACCATACGGTCGAAGATGAGGGTATTGCCAGAGGTGCTAGTGACAGTACGGCCGAAGGTGCTGCGAATGCACAGGCGAACCCCCTGTTGGAACCAAGGACTCCACACAATACGGTCCCACCAGTCACACAACTACTGCAAGGGTAAGTGCCATCGGTGAACACTACACACAATACTCAAGGAGGAGGTAGTGTCGGAGTACCGAATCCCCCGCGGAGGCAACAACCTACCATGGCTGTGAGTAAGCAGAAACTGCCCAAGTTCATAGGCCATGCGAAGGAGGATCCTGTTCGGCATTGCCGGACCTGTGAGACTATATGGGCTGCCAATGGAGTCACAGACCAGGATGAATGGATCCGACAATTCCCCGCGACGTTGAGGGAAGGAGCCATCAACTGGTACTCAGATGTAGATAAATCAGGCCTGACGACATGGAATGCTGTGAAAAAGGCCTTCCAGATAGAATTTCAGTTGTTAAGGGACAACAATGAGATTCTGGCGGAAATTTACAATACAAAGCAGACGAAGAGCGAGTCTGTCCGTGCCTACGGATGGCGACTGAAGGAACTCATAGGGAAGATGGAGTCAGCCCCGGCAGACGAACTCAAGAAAAGGTGGTTCATGGAGGGACTAAAAGCTTCCCTTCGGAAGAAAATGAAAATTGTCCTGCCCACGTCATACAGCAACGCGTACAACTGTGCAATGGATTTGGAGAGCGAATGTAAGACCTCCAGGAAGACTAAGTCTTCGGATGAAGAATCAGAGGTAGAAAGCAGCGAGGGCGAATCGAGTAAGAAAGTGTTGGCCCTACAAAAAGATCTGGCGAGGATGATGAAAGAACTGAAGGCCACAAGGGGAGGCTCGAGCAAAGCAGAGGAAGACACTGTGTGGTGCACAGACTGCAAAGAAGCAGGCCACACGAAAGGTTCTTGTCCCAAGAAAGCCTTTTACGACATCTGCCAGATTGCGGGACATTCCACCAAAGAATGTCCCTACAACTTGAGGGTGAGAAATCAACAAGTGCTCTTCACCCAAGAGCAACCCTCCACGTCTGAGACCGGCGGTCAAAATGTTGCATCATCCGGCGGGCACAGAAACAATCGATGGGGAGGCCGAGGCAATGATGAGAACAAGCCGCGGGTCCAGTATGACGCAAAGGGGAGGCCCATGATACAGTGCAAAAGCTGTAACCAATGGGGACATTATGCTTGTGATTGTCACAACGAGGCTACCGCTCCACTAAAACTGTGTCAGTGGTGCGGACTGGGGGACCACGAGGATGCTAACTGTTTGAAGCCTAGCTGCAACATCCTGGACATGGAACGAGGAGGCACTGAGAGGGTCCTGACAATCACACGCGGGCAAACGAAGAAGGCCACATATCCTCACCCTCCGACGGAGAAACAAAGGATGCTCGAGGTGAAGGCTGAGATTGCAAAGGGTATGGAGGACCGAAGGGACTCCACAGACGCCGGCATTTCTACTCGAGCAATGGCCGAACAAAATATTTTAAGGCAGATGATGCAACTGGAGATACTCGTAAAGGTCAAGGACCTATTGGAAACTACGCCGCATCTGAAAATGGCCCTATTCCTAGGCCAAAACATTCCAGCAAACACGGTTGAACGGACGGAGGTTCCCGGCGGCTCCGCAGCCGACCCCATGATGTTATCAATAAATAATGGACGGAACCCCGCAGTGGTGGAGATGGGTATCTTGGGTACCATCCTCACAAACACGATTGTAGACAGTGGATCCGGGGTGAATGTTCTACCGGAGGAAACTTGGAAAAGCCTCAGGAAGCCAACACTGTGGCCGCTAACACAAATTCTATGATACATTCTGTGTTTATTATATTTCCTGTACTATGTCTGTGCAATACTAAGTTTACCCCAGTGGGCAAACAACTCAAACATTCTGTGTTTTGCACTGAGAATTGCAAAAGGTTTAAGACTATAAACGAAGGTAGTTTTGAGAAAATGATGACACTTATAATGGACGCGACTCTCACCAAAAATTAAATGCACACCTTGGACACCTTATTCGTCTTTGCAACTCATAAAGATTTAGTCGGTTGGAATAGGGCTTCGGAATGTGTGGAGAATTCAGATTGTGATGCGTGCTTCCATTGACGCTTGGCTATGCACAGGAATGGGATGGACAGGAGACCAAAAATCGATATCGGATAAACAATTCTCAACATATACAGTGACAGGGAGCATGATGAGCTTATTAGATGTGCTTGACACTTTAATACTAGAAAACCATTCTATCAAGCTTCTCGATAACTTTCAACTTTTGCCTGTAAAAATATTAGTTTCTGAAGACAAATTCTTCCCATTTCTGAACTTCCTGGGTATGTACATCTACAATAGGGAAATCTCTCTCTGCATTATTCTAGTAGTGCGTGGATCAATCGTTTGTTCTGCTGGGCGGTCCATCTCATGTGTGACCGGTTGCGCCGGTCAATCAGGAGGCGGGTATACTATTTTGGAGAGTGGGTGAACAACCTGCATCCCTCCAATGATATAGAGTTGAGGAGTGTGAGGTGAGATGTGCGCAGTTATTGTCGGAGGTGCAAAAGCTGATTTGGAAAGTGCAGCTTTGTTCATGGCAAAGAGCTTTCAAGTCTTCAGGCTCTACAAAGGAGAGAACATAATTAGAAAGACCATCAGTTGTGGCGATATCGGTGTTGACATCGACTGCTTATTTGATGTAAGGATCGGAAAATGCTTTGTGATGATTCGTCAAGGGGATATCGCCCAGGTTGGCTGTGAGGATATGCCTCAATCAGAGATCGACATACATGCAACATCGATATACTGAGAGTCATCGGATTGTTCAAAGACACGATATCACATTCATAGAGAATGCGTTCTAGGTTTAGCAATATGCACTGTTAGATGGCACCTTCCTTATTCCAATTCAAGGACTTTGCAAGTATTGATACTTATAATCAGATATTGAATAAACAGAGATACACTCGATTTCAGAACACATTTGAGACATTCGCATTTCCTCATAAGATAAAGGAAAAACCATCCCATCTTGTGATTGCGTAATAATGATCAATGGCATGTAGTTGAAATAAGGATTTGCATCTCCCGATGCAAATATCTATTCGTTGGGAACATTACATTAATAAGGGATTGTAATGACCCCGTTTTTTTTAGACTTTTGGGATTAGCTTGGTTTGGCGACCCTTGCAAGCTAATCAGGTAATCAGAGGGGGTCAGTTGGCAAAGCTAGTGTTGGGATTCCATTCTGGAGGTTTAGATTACCAGGTCTGCTCTTCGTTCGGGTCAATTTGGTCAACTTACTATTTTTAGTAAGTGGTATTTTGGGTATGGCTAGGATTAGTAGGGTGTTTGCACGGAGTGTCAGATGTTTCAGGATCGAGTTTCAGAAAATCTCCAATTTGAGAGACTTACTATTTATAGTAAGTCTATTTTTGGCAGTTGGCTATTCGTGGCAGTTGGTTATTTCTGCCAGGGCAGTTGAAGTTTGAGGCTCTGATGTCAGAATTGTGTTTGCGCAGTCAGTGGGGTTCAGTGGCTTTTAATTTTTAAAGTTATCGTTATAAAATTAAATAATTTTAATTTAATAACTTTATTACTTTATAGCTTAATGTTATAAAATGAAGTTATGATTAAAAAGCCTTTTATGTTAAAAAAGTGAAATTGAAGCTTTTTCCAAAAAGCTATATATTCAATTCGAAAAAGCACTTTCATTCAGCCATTGATGATTTGATAATTTGTTTGTGAGAGAATTCTGCTTGGCTTGGAAAAGCTAGGGTTTGAGCTTGGTCTTCAGCTTTTGGAGAGAGTTCTGCAACATCTGTTGAGCTTGGTCTTCTTCCAGGAGATAGCTCATTCTGTTCCTGAAATCATAATTCAGTGTTGGCGTATACTGGAATTGTGACATATTCAATTTAATTTGCTGAAGAGTTACGAATTTGGAGGAACAAGGGTTTGAATACCATTTCATGAGGAAACGTAGTTTCTTCATCAATTTTCAAGAGCTGTGAGCTGGATGTGACTGTGCCAGTGAATTGTTAAGTGTTAACAAGGTATTCAACATTCAGGAAATGCCGTACTGTGCTGGATGATATACGGCAGGGTTTTAATTTACAGTGGTGACAAGAAGACACCATATATTGCCCACGGCTAGCCTTAATTCTGTTCCAAATACTCATTGCGTGAGTATTCCTTTAATCTGCTAGTGCTGCATTATGGATTGAAGGCTTTGCAGACATTGTTGGAGGGGCTGCGTTCTTGTATTAACAACCGTATTGATAAGGAGAGCTATCATTGTTTTTTATTATCATGTACTGGTGACGTTAAGGGCTAGATGCTGACTTTGCTGCTGACGTTAACTTTCAGCATTCATCAAATTATTCTAAGTGGTTGTGATTCCATTTTTAGGCATGCTGTAGTTTATGAAAGGTGCAAATCTGAATTGATTTCATCTTGTTTATCTATTTAAATTTGGTAATTATCATTGGTTGTTTAGAAAGCATGCAGAGCACATAGGAAATTGCAATTTAGTGCTATTTGAATGGGAAAATTATTTTTAAATTTATTTGTTTTAAAATTCAAAATAATTGCAATCAAATTTGAGATAAGAGCATAAATGTTACCGAGAGCCAGCCAGGCTCACCACAGTGGTATCAAAGCACTGATCTTGCCATCTTGAAGGGTATGAAAATAAAATACTGGCAGACAGATTTATACCAAGAGGGTACTATACCCGCAGGGATAGAAATTCACCACCTCCTGAAGGTAATGAACAGGGCCCACAGGATGAATAGGCAGGAAATAGGAATAATATCGGAAATGATGTTGGCAGGGAGGCCAGAGATGCCTTTAGGAATATAGCAGATGGTCAGCATCATGTTGCAAATGTATTGCAACAGCTTTCAGACACTCTACAGCTCATCGCATTACTAGGTGGTCGTGCTAGAGACAGAGGTGCGAGGAGTGTTTCAATTAGATCACATAGGCCATGAGCAGATAACAGGCGTGATTATAGAGCTGACCGTATAGGGATTTATGATAGGCCTCTTCATCCTACTTTCTTGAGGCCTGAGCTGGAACCAATTAGTGTAGAGACAGAGCCAATACCATTCATTGATGACATGGTGACACAATTTGCAGAGTGGGATGCTCTTCCAAAAGCAATTAAGAGGAATTTGAATTTTGACAGGTACTTGATACAGAAGAGAGCATTCCAGAGGTTCTTCTCAGGAGGATGTGGCTATGATAGACTTGCTTGAGGACAATTGCATTGAGTCTCACCATATCCATGAGACAGGAGCTTGTGATCAGGAGAATGGTGATGTCATGATAGCCACCAGTGATGGCAGCCCTACATCAACTGGTAGCAGTGAAATTACTAATGACATAGGTTCTGATTTTTATGACAACAGTCCTATGTGTGAGCTTATTGATGACGTTGATGACAGGGCAAGTGTAGGGGGTGTTGTGGACACTAGCGATGTTATCTATGAGGATGATTCATGCTGTAGCGAGTCTAGTATATCATATCAGATATTTGATGATGACTCAGAGTGGTTATTGGATGATGATAGGTCCCAAGATCATAATTTACAGGGACTTATTGCAGATATGGAGGATTTACAGAGGCATGAGTCAATTCAGATAGAGCAGATTACACATCATGTCTCTCAGAGTTCACCGTATTATGGCTCAAATTAGCAGATGAGTGTTGTTCATTTTGTGAACAATCCTTTATTTGAGGCAGATGTTGTTATGACTTATGACAACCTGCTGTTTGAGCTTAGTGATGATCCCTTACAGGTGTTGTATGATGATGATGATGATGTTTGGGATCCTATTAGTACACCCGGGTATCAGGAGGATTTTACGGGAGGTTAGTTAGGCCTAGCTGGACAGTTTACCAAGGTGTACACGGTGAGGAGTGCTTATAGCTTTACATTCGATCCTCACATTCAGGATATCTATCAGTCACACAGTTCTTCTGTGCATTCTTTTCATGACTGGTATGATGATCTTGTTAGTTCAAAGACTGGGAGTAAGTCCAGTCTGTTGGTTGAGTTACTCCTGTGTGAGTTACTCTCGGTTGAGTTTCTCCCACGAGGTGATCTTGTTGCAGCATCATCAGTTCGGGTGTTGAGTGCAGATTTTCAGTTACTGATGTTGGTACTGTTGATGTTGTTGGCTTCTTCACAGGAGTATGAGGTTGATCGGGACATTACTCATGACCATCCTTGGGATCCGGGTGGATTGTGATGTTGCTTGTTTTTCCTGATTGCTTGAGGACAAGCAATCTTGGGAAGGGAGGACTGTAATGTCCCCGTTTTTCAGACTTTTGGGATTAGCTTGGTTTGGTGACCCTCGCAAGCTAATCAGGCGATTAGAGGGGGTCAGTTGGCGGAGCCAGTGTTGGGATTCCATTCTGGAGGTTCAGATTACCAGGTCTGCTCTTCGTTTGGGTCAATTTGGTCAACTTACTATTTTTAGTAAGTGGTATTTTGGGTATGGCTAGGATTAGCAGGGTGTTTGCACGTAGTGTCAGATGTTTCAGGATCGAGTTTCAGGGAATCTCCAGTTTGAGAGACTTACTATTTATAGTAAGTCTATTTTTGGCAGTTGGCTATTTGTGGCAGTTGGTTATTTCTAGCAGGGCAGTTGAAGTTTGAGGCTCTGATGTCAGAATTGTGTTTGCACAGTCAGTGGGGTTTAGTGGCTTTTAATTTTTAAAGTTATCATTATTAAATTAAATTATTTTAATTTAATAACTTTATTACTTTATAACTTAATGTTATAAAATGAAGTTATGATTAAAAAGCCTTTTATGTTAAAAAAGTGAAATTGAAGCTTTTTCCAAAAAGCTATATATTCAATTCGAAAAAGCACTTTCATTCAGCCATTGATGATTTGATAATTTGTTTGTGAGAGAATTCTGCTTGGCTTGGAAAAGCTAGGGTTTGAGCTTGGTCTTCAGCTTTTGGAGAGAGTTCTGCAACATCTGTTGAGCTTGGTCTTCTTCCAGGAGAGAGCTCATTCTGTTCTTGAAATCATAATTCAGTGCTGGCGTATACTGGAATTGTGACATATTCAATTTAATTTGTGGAAGAGTTATAGGAGGAAAACGAATTTGGAGGAACAAGGGTTTGAATACCATTTCATGAGGAAACGTAGTTTCTTCATCAATTTTCAAGAGCTGTGAGCTGGATGTGACTATGCCAACGAATTGTTAAGTGTTAACAAGGTATTCAAGATTCAGGAAATGCCGTACTGTGCTGGATGATTTATGGCAGGGTTTTAATTTACAGTGGTGACAAGAAGACGCCATATATTGCACACGGCTAGCCTTAATTCTGTTCCAAATACTCATTGCGTGAGTATTCCTTTAATCTGCTAGTGCTGCGTTATGGATTGAAGGCTTTGCAGACATTGTTGGAGGGGCTGCGTTCCTATATTAACAACTGCATTGATAAGGAGAGCTATCATTGTTTTTTATTATCAGCTATTGGTGACGTTAAGGGCTGGATGCTGACTTTGCTTCTGACGTTAACTTTCAGCATTCATCAAATTGTTCTAAGTGGCTGTGATTCCATTTTCAGGCATGCTGTAGTTTATGAAAGGTGCAAATCTGAATTGATTTCATCTTGTTTATCTATTTAAATTTGGTAATTATCATTGGTTGTTTAGAAAGCATGCAGAGCACATAGGAAATTGCAATTTAGTGCTATTTGAATGGGAAAATAATTTTTAAATTTATTTGTTTTAAAATTTAAAATAATTGCAATCAAATTCGAGATAAGAGCATAAATGTTACTGAGAGCCAGCAAGGCTCACCACAGGAATTATGAAGATATAGTTGATACTTATCATATAGGTCAGTGATGCTTGATTAAGAATTATCATTTATAATGATCGATAGGAGATTATTATAAGAAAGAATGGAAATATATAAATTGCTAGCAAACATCTATGAGTATAATATAGTTACAAAATATTATATTTGAACTCTATCACGGATTAAAAAACCATTATATGGTCAACCTGAGTAGGGGATATATTACTACTTAAAAGGAAGGTCTCTTATAGAAAATAACGATATAAGAGGGAGACCAAACATACTCATTCAGGGAGGCTGAGAAAGAAATGTAAAATATGGTGCATGGAATGATATGGAATGGTATGTAAGATATATGAATATATAAAATAAGGAACTCATGGAATATGGAGAAAGTGCAATCCTAGCACTAATTGAGAATTATCAAGTGAATTAATTATGTCCCTAGCCATGAGGATGTTTTTGAAAATATTTGAACAGATAAGTATCTCATGTTTTATTAATCCATATGAATTTGCAGATTAAATAATAAATTTTGTATGCTTCTATCATTTTTATGTTTGGGATAGTTTAGCTTTATGAACTATTCGTAATCTATCTCTAACATCTTCAGAAAGGCCAAGAAGTTGGTGAAATTCAGCTTCTAAGGAAACAGATGATTTAGTCAACTTGGACAAAATCGATCATATTGATTGAGAGGGAGTTCACTATTGAAGGTAAAACAATTCTGAGATTATAGTAGTGGGAACTCGTGGATAGAATCGCTGATGAGATGCACGTGGATAGAATCCTTGATTAAGGCATTCCAAACATCATGAGACTACAACTCATTGAGATAAACATCATACTAGAGGTATTTATTATCTTCCCTCAAGTCCAAGAGGGAGTGTTAATGTTGTGGCCTTGGAAAAGATCAAAATGCATCTTATGCTAGCTGATGTAATCTTATGACTATTCAGATTATTCGTATTGGTTCTCTCAGGAAGGAAGGTATGAAGTGACATCCTGCAGTGACACTGAGTTGAGTATATAAATAGGGTATGCCTTCATAATAGAGGGAGAAGCTAAAGGATCTGCATCAGTGAACAAAAGGCTATATGTCAAAGGGAGAAGCTAAAAGATCTGCATCAGTGAACAAAAGGTTATATGTCAGAGGGAGAAGCTAGAAGATCAAATTAAGTTGGCACCCGAGGATCTTGGTCATACAAATTCAGAGGGAGTGTACCATGTCAAGATGGTGTATACTTTGTAAGCTCACAATTCACCAAGACTATGAGACAGTACAAACAAATGCAATTCAGTGGAGAACAAATGACCTATATTCTTACCAAACCCCTTGCTAGAAAGAAGATTGTGTACTTTCAGATAACCTTGGTATGTTGAGGAGTAAAATCCTTAACTGAAAAGAAGGTTTCGGCTTCAGTGATCCATCATTTTGTATGTTAAATGATTCTTGTCTTTGATAGACAAGTCTAAGTTGGAAGTCTTGGTTTCCACTCTCTGGGATGAGCCATGGTGGATCCACCCTCTGAGAAGAGTCAAGGTGGATGTCATATGTGTGACTTTATGGGCCCATTCATTTTGTGTTATATTATGAAAGGTGATGATCTTTCATATGTGCTGGGTTACTATTGCTAGGTGATGACTTAGACAATAGATTAACCTAGTGTCAGGTATGACTATGTATTGTAGTCAATAGTCCTGACACTGAATTTTTGGAGTTGTTAAATCCAGTTCCGAATTGGTCGGGGATTATAACCACATGTGAATCAAGATTAGACTACATTAAGTTGCTGTCCCGCAATGTGCCAGATATCTTGATTGTTATCGTTAAATCCAGTTCCGAATTGGTCGGGGATTATAACCACATGTGAATCAAGATTAGACTACATTAAGTTGCTGTCTTAAAATGTGCCGGATATCTTGATTGTTATCGTTAAATCCAGTTCCGAATTGGTCGGGGATTATAACCACATGTGAATCAAGATTAGACTACATTAAGTTGCTGTCTTAAAATGTGCCGGATATCTTGATTATTATTGTTAAATCCAGTTCTGAATTGGTCGGGGATTATAACATGTGAATCAAGATTAGACTACATTAAGTTGCTGTCCTAGAATGTGCCGGATATTGTGATTGTTATCGCTAAATCTAGTTCCGAATTGGTCGGGGATTGCGATAACTCTTCTATCAGGATGAGTACATTATATTAATGTCCCGAGCTATGTCGGATATCTTGATATGAAGTTATGTTTTAGTTATGTAATGACCTTTACCAATAAAGGCCACTAAAACACCCCAAATCTGAACTGTGGCAATTCGTCAAACAGTTGGCATGCACTGAAAAGTTTTTCTTGCAATGATGTGTTTCAATGTGTTTATTGTTTTGGGCACCAAATGCTATTGAGATAACAATACCAATGAAGTAATGAGATAGCTAGAGTAACAATGAAATACACACTTTTCAAATGGTCATTGATTTATGACAGCCAATGTAAGTGCAACTATAACAACCCAGCTAGCAACATATGATTGAAATGACTGTTCTCATCTTGTAACAATAATATTCAGATTATAAATGTCTGTTACAACTAGGACAAGTGTGCACTTCTAACATATGAACATATGAATCTTAATGCACTATATTTCTGTACCAAACCCAATGCAAAGTCTGAATATATTGACTTGTTACAGCATACATATATGAACTGTTTATAGCAAGAACTATAATAGAGACTAGATCCCATTATGACAGCTGATGACAATATAACAATATGAAATAACAATGACAACTGAGACCAATCACTGCATATACCTATGACTGTCACCACAGAACACTTTCATACATGAATGGACAATGAATAGATGTAATGGAACCTGTTTGTTGCCCCTTGTAATCTGCTATGAAGGTTGATCCAGACGCTGCAAAACAGTCCTGAACTGACCTCAGACTGTCCACCAAACTGTACACTGTGCTCCAGCCGTACCAGGCTGTACTGTACGGCCCTTGTAGAAAATTCAATGATGGGTTTTGCCACCCCAAATTGCCATGAATGTGACCGCCAGGGATGTATTATTGCCCTCACCAAAGCATAAAAATTAACTCCAGCTGATGTGTGAGTTATGAGCAAAAATATGAGTCCAAACCTTGATATGGGCTATTCAGAAAATGCACCAAAATGATCTCCAATCTCTACCAAAATGATTCACCAATGCAATGATGAACTCAAACCCTTATTCCATCAATTTCAAGCCCTCAAATCAATCCTCAGATGAATTTCAGATGAAAGTTAGTAACCGTTGCACCAAAAGCCCGGGCTGTTAGTAAACGGCACCTCCCCGCGTTAAGGGGGCAACCCCAGGACAGCCTCACAGGCGAGGACCCCGAACATGTGGTAGGGACAAACCGCACGGACAGACCTACGTCACCTTCCGTTAGGGGCCCACTCTGGGACATCACAGCCCACCACGCTCCGCGGGTCTCGACCTCGAGACCTCCGGCTTTGATACCAAGTTAGTAACCGTTGCACCAAAAGCCCAGACTGTTAGTAAACGGCACCTCCCCGCGTTAAGGGGGCAACCCCAGGACAGCCTCACAGGCGAGGACCCCGAACATGTGGTAGGGACAAACCGCACGGACAGACCTACGTCACCTTCCGTTAGGGGCCCACTTTGGGACATCATAAGTTATCACTAAAATCCAGCTCCAAATAAGTCGGGGATTGTGATGACACCTAGTCAGATCCTCTCTTGCTAAGAGGGAGTGTTAAGATATAGCTACGATCAGATATGGTAATATATATATATATATATATATATATATATATATATATTAAGATCATTTGATAAATGTATATGTTACAATGCAGTTAATATTAACAATCGGTTATGAAGGGTCATGACCCTACGTAGCATAAGCCACATATGGTCATGGCTCTTCAAGACATGACTATTCAAAAGATATAAATGCATATCGATGGCTAGTGAAAAGATCAATCACAATGGTAATCTATTTCAGTACAACATTCATATATATTCTCATAGGAGGATCTTGATTTAACAACACTTTTTGGGGTGTAAAACTGAATTAAATCCGATGCGGGATTAAAATCCCCGCTAAAGCAATGTAATTGTTACACAATTTAAATTTGGGCCCAACCATCAAGGAACAAGGCACCCTAGGCGCCATGTTCCACTAAATGCAACTTTAAATTGAAACCCAAGGTCCTACTTGGAAAGAGGAAGCTGAAATTATGCATGGAATCGGGCTGGATCAAGCATGGATGGCCAAGAACACTAAAATAGGGCACAACTGAGCAAGAAATTGCATAGGGATGCAATTTACGACGTACACTTTTAGAGGAAAAATATACTACACTATTTTAGAGCTCTTATGTTTCTCATTGCACTGACCTTTTTTAGGACATAGGGAAACTAGGCTAGGCGAAGAATATTGGGAGGATGCAATGAATCTTACTATATACATCTACAATCACAGGAGTTGTGAATCTCATGAGAGAGCACATTAATGGCAAGGAGTTTGTAAGTACGTGATTCACATACTTTACCACTAATTCCTCACCTTTCAAAGTAGAACCTTAAGTACAAGTTTGTGAGTAAAAGATGGTTGGAGGGTTTTTACTATAGGAAATTGAAGTAGAGGGGGTTGTGAAGACCATGTTTAATGATATAATTTTCTGGGAGAATAGAAGAGACTATCATTTAAGTTTTTGATCAAAATTTCATTTAATTTCTTATTTTACAATGTTAGAACTTGTTTTTGTAAAATTTTGACATTTTAATGTGACGGTTGTTCTTTTTTTTGAGATTTCCAGTTTAGTTTAATTTTGTAATTTCATTTTCATCCATTCTTTAATTTTAGGTGTCAGAATCATTAGTTAGTGTATGTAGTTGGCAAATGGGGACAAAACTCCACTAGATAGCTATCAGGGGCATGGATAGGGCCAAAATGGTAATTCAACATTTGTATGGTTCAAATAGAACTGGATATGAATGTAATGTTGTACACTATTCATTGGACATAGAACAAACAACCACACCAACCTATTTATGTTTCTACCTATTTTTTTGAACTTGAGGTTTTTGTTTTCTCCTACATACCAAGCAAATGAGGAGGTTATGCTTGGCCTCAACGTGTGCATTGAGAGGCTGATCTTCAATGAAAACCTTAAAAAAATTATTTTCATCACCTTTATGCATTCTTAGAAGAGCCAATTTGCAATTAGTTCAAAAAATTATATATGCTTAATTTTAATTTATTATTTTATTTTAACTTCTAAGTTTACTAAACTCCTTACAAAGTATTATCTTTGTGAATTTATGGTGGGAAGATTTTGACGCTACAAGATGGAATCTTCAAAAGCTTCCTGTATTTTAATCCAATCTTGTAGCATTTTTAGGCGCGAGGACAATTAGAGTATTTTTAATCCCATTCACCCAAAGAAGTGCAACACCTTTAACCAATATTGGTTGAATGACCTTGTCTTTGAGTGATACAATCTTTATTTGCAAGAAAAGAAGGTAGAGAGCCAATATACACATCATTCTCTGGACCTCAACATTGATCCATGTGTGGATTGTGTTGCTGTGGATGTTGATCAACTATTTACTACTGATTAGATGGCCGAAGAGGTATGTAGCTGAATGGCAAGAAAATGTGGTAGGTTGGTGAAGTATCAAAGGCTGATTTACATGCACAACTTGATCAAATATCGGTGAGGACCAATCTCTCGAGGGTTCATAGAATCAATTCCAATCAATCATATACTTGTTTTCACTGTGTTATATTGCTTGTCGTGCAATAGTGTTACCAGACACGCACCACTGTCACCTCTCAGGTTGGCAAGATGTGTGGCTCTAATACCACTATAAGAAACCTTAGTAATTCTGGCCTAAGTTTTCTGTTTTGGTAGTTTGACATTTCATCAAAGAGTTGGCATGCTAGCTGCCCGAGATCTGATTTACGAGTTTGTATTGGTTTTTGATTAATTTGGCCAAGAAATGGTTCAATGTGCATATCTTTAGGATCCTTCTCTAGTTGGTTGATATAACACAACTAAGTAGCTATGCCATGTAGATTGACGTCCAATCCAGGAGTACATTCCCATTGAGAAGTATGTCATATACATACTAAACTTTGCCAAAATTCCATGTTTCCTTCTTGAATCATGGCCTAGGGTATTGACAACACATTGAAGTGTTTCCAATATTCTATGGCTTGCTAGTGTGAACTTGAATCTCCTTAGAAGTTACAAATATTGCTGCTATTTGTCTTGAAGTCGGCTGCTATATTAATATTTATATCCTCCACACCTTCTGTAAATGCACAAATCTTCTCAATACGACAAGCTCTTAATGTATATAGAGATGTAAACTCTTATTGATAATCTTCTCTTGAGTTGGGAATATTTGATAACAAATAAATCTCTATAAAATTCATATTTGTGGCTCCTTATAGATTGCATTAAGTTTGTGCTCCAATTGCAAGTATTATGCCCGAAAATCACCTCAAACTGGAAAATGGAGTGTGCCAATAGATTTTGGAGTGAACCCAACTGGTCTCTTATTTTGGGTGCTTGTCCAATTTGCCTGAACTACTAGGTCTCTTCCTAGGGTTTGAAGACACCAATCTTGATGCTTAGAGGTATATGCAATAAGATAATGATGAAGAAAAAACATTCCTAAATGAAGGCCTTCGACTTCCGAATCTTTTTTTTTAAGCTCATATTTTGATCGACTCTTTTCTTCTCATGATTTTCAAACATTAGAATATAATCCAAAATGAGTTAAATTTGATTTTTCCATTATATGCTTTGCCATTTCCCACCATCGACCTCAAGCATTAAAATAATGTTATTTCACGTAAGCCACCTCACTTGTATAACTCGACCATGTTAAAATTATTCAACTTAGGCTTATAATAAACAAATCACTCAAGTAACCTTGGTGACCCCATTAATCACTTAAGTGGACCATCTTATTAACTAAATATGGGCAAGCTATAATTTGTCTTTGGCTTACTTCCATATTGAATTAATAACTTTATTCCCTTGTAATTTTAATTTTCTCTAGCCTTTGGGAATAATAAAGGCTAGCAAAATTAATTATGATTGAGCGTTAAATATAAGGGTACATTACACTAATCATTAACCCAATAATAAATAACCTAGAGTATCAATTATTAGCATTCTTGTCTCTTAGTTCTTGAAGTATTTTTCTTGTCAAGATAGGCTAGAACATCTCCCACTTTCTTCTCATTGTTTTTTATCCCATATTTTTAGTACACTTATTGATCCAACAATTAGAATACACACCAATGAACCTCTCAACACCATGAGCACTTAGTTTTTCCTGTTTTGAACCTGAGCAATTGATTCCCATTTATACCTT
Source organism: Chamaecyparis obtusa (assembly GCA_027943335.1). Lineage (NCBI taxonomy): Eukaryota > Viridiplantae > Streptophyta > Pinopsida > Cupressales > Cupressaceae > Chamaecyparis > Chamaecyparis obtusa. The sequence goes on along the minus strand of BSBK01005455.1, from coordinate 1,317,183 downwards.
TACAACACTATGCCAATGCCATGTAAATGGAATGCTACTATGAGTATGGTTGAACCTAGAATTACTAAATTAGGGAAAAAAACAGTGAACTTGTGAAGTCTAACCTAGAACCCAAGTCTCGAACTTAAATCAGACAAAAATATAGGTTTTATTCATTTAAGATTGAGATCTGAAAATTCTTGAAGATTTCTTTGTATTTCAACAAAAAAGGAAACACAAAGATATTTAATAAGAAATTAAGTAGAACTATATTTTATTTTAGGAAGCAATCTTAGACATTACATAAAAATAAGAAACTTCTAAGAAGGTATGAATTGTGGGTCAATCCTAAATTCTTTTAAGGAACTATGGGCATTGCCTTTGGCCAAGAAACTAGGTTTCCAAAAGTTTACTTTTATTTGTGTCCGAATACGTATCTTATCCCTCCATTTTTGGTAAATTAAAAAATAGCTAAAGAAGAAAGCAATACAAACATATTGTACAATAAGAAATGGGGGATCTGATGCAGGAGCATCCTGGGTGTAAGAGCAATCTTGCATCACCCAAAAATATTTCTATTTTTATATTCAATAAGGGCTATTTTGTGCAGAGCTGCTATTTATGGAAAGTTACTATTTTTGGTAATTTTCGTATGTGCTCAGAATGATCTGATTTCTTTCTTGGAGGTTCATTTTGGTCATATAAGCCTGCCAGTAAAGTTTCATTGCCAGATCAAGTGTATATTGGAAGATATTGAAGATTTTCGGTATTGGCAGCAGGGTACAGAAACTTTGAACTCGGTTTTGAAGGCTTTAGAGGCCCTGGATGAGGTCGAAAATTTGGGTGACGGGCGCTTGCGCAGGTCAAGCCTGTAGAGCGCTTCGTGGCGTTTCCGAAATGGGGTTATAATAGCCGATCGGGTCAACTGGTGATGACTTATGGTCTTCGGAAGTTGGGCCACCCGAAATGGCGAAAAATAATTTTCTTCAAAATTTCTGTTCGGGTTTTAAAGGTTATCTTGAGCCGACTATGATGTAATAAAATGTAAAATAAAATAATTCTAAGTTTGGTCGGCCTTATTGGCTAAAATTCTGGAACCTTCCAGGCGGTGGAAAATTGCCTATATAAGGAAGGCTGTATTATTGTCTTAGGCAGTTCAGAATAGTTCTGGGTAATAGTTCGAGGCTTTGTCCTACAGAATATTGTAAGGGAATGCCCATGTGGCTTTGCATATTGTAATTCTGAAAGTTTGTAATTCCACATTTGTGGAGATAATAAGAAGCCAATTTTCTGTTCTTGCATATTATTGTTGTTGTTTCTCATTTTCTGTTATGTGTTTGTGGTATTAAGGGGAGCACCCTTCATCAGGATCAAAGGGGATGATCCTATTTCTTATAGCACATTTAGAAGGAAAATGATTCGCTAGGGTCATAAGGACTCAAGCGCTAAGTGGGTCCAATGATACTTTGCTGTAATTGAGCGCTGATTAGGGAGATATGATTGAGTAATGCAAGATAGAGGGCTAGAAAGGAGGAAAAGACAACTTTCAGGATGCACAGGTTGACAAAAAGTAGACAATTCAATTCTGTAGGTAGAAATTGGGCCCAAAGACTACAAATAACATGTAAAATCAATTTGAAGTAGATCTAGAGGGACTATATCGAGTTGGTCGACCTATTCCCACGACTAGCTCAATTGGGTTGACTTGTTCCCTGCACTTCCAACTGTTTTCAGTCCCAGATTGCCCGTGAGGTCTTGAACTTCCTAGATCTAATCATGTGGAAGCGCCACTTATTCCTACACACAAAAAACAAGGAAACTGTTATGTAGAAAAGGGTCTGCCTCTGTCGAACCTTGGTTCAGAATCAATTTTGAAATGAAATGAAATAAAAGAAAGCATGCTAACATAGAGCATAGGCTAGATCTAATTCATGAAGTGCATTATACCTTGGCAATGCAAGTGCTTCTTTGAATGTGATCAAGAATGTTGATGGAATAGCTTTGACTTTACACAAAATCCTAAAAGGAAAACATGAAAGACAAGCCTTGCATATTGATTGTTGTAGTTTTCCACAATGCTTGATGGAGAGAAGAATGACTTGAAGTAATTGTAATGTCCCCTTTTTAGCATGACCATGAGTGGATGGATTTAGCCTATTACTGGGTCCTTGTAGGCTAATACTGGTGATTAGAGGATCTTGTTGAGGGTTATGACTTTGTTTGGTGGGACTTATTAGTTATAGTAGGTCAATGGATAGTTCCGATGAGCTCAGATGAGTTGGAGGAGTTGAATGATGCTCTCAGTTTTTATTTTTGGCTTCTAGTTTGGGTTCCAAGAATCTTGGAGGGAGTGTCTATTTTTAGTAAGTCACCCCGTTAGATTCATTCATCGTCTTTCTCCATCAGGATCATGCATGTGCTGTCAGATTTTGATTTTGATGCTTCTTCAGTCATTTTCGCAAGACAGGTAAATTATGATTATTATTTAATTAAATACGCTAAGGTTGCTATTTTTGCTAGTATTCTATATTGGTCACCTTAGTGTCATAGCTCGTTGGAACCGGGTTGAAAATTTTTTAATCTTGGGCGTAGGAAACAATGACCTTGTGTGTCATTTTTGAAGCCAAAGGGAGTTAATAAATTATGTTATTCAAATATTTGCCTAAGTATAAAGCAAAGGGCGTTTAAGTGAAAAGTCAGTAAAGAGCCCAACTGGCTCTCAATTGCAATCTGACTTTTAACTCAATTTTATTTGCAAATTTCTTTTTTTGTATTTTAAAATATATATGATTTTATTTGCAAACAAATAAGAAATAAGACAACAGCAAACTTTTCTTAAATATTCATTGAATAATCAATCATTAACATGCCCAATATATCTAAGAGTCAAACACGATGTCAAAGAAGCACCTGTAATCTTTGAGGCTGCTGCAAGGATAAACAACGCAGCACTCTATATATTCAATGCGACTCACAAATTCTGATATGCAATTCCCATGAAAGTTAACGCAGCCACCTTGTATCAATTCCAGTCATGACACAACCAAGATTGAAAGAACACAGCCCTTGAGATCAATTAAAAACAGTCACCAAAGACTACAATGCAATCCCCAACAATAGCGCAACCCATAAACTTCTCATTTCCAGCAATGTACGGCCCTTCTCCAGCAATTTATGGACCTACATTATTTCCGTACAGTCCTCAGCCAATTCTGTACGGCAGCCTTGTATTCATTGGCAATATCAATTTGTAATCCTCAATTCTTTGATGTAGCCAGCAAATTCAAATTGCAAAGAAATTGAATGAGTTCTCTCAGCTCTGAAGACCAAACTCAAACCCTAGTATTCTCCTCAAGAATTTCGAAATTCCTTTTCAAGACAAACTTCTTCAAACTTTTCAATTCATAAAATGATCAATTGGTGAATTGTGATATTGCTATCAGGATTTAACTGTGTAGTTTTTGAGTCAAACTCATTGACCCATGATTCATGAGTAGTGGTTCACAGGAACCCATCTCTCATGAGAATGAATGGAACACTTAGCGCTCATTGGACTCAAAAAACAACACAATTAAATCTTGATAGCAATATCACAATTTGACTTGCTATGGAAAAATATCTCCTACTTATCAATTGGTGAATTGCTTTTGCCCAAAGCGTTGCGAAATAATGATCAATGATCAATCAATAAATCATAAATTACAAAATTCAAATATTAATCACTAAATTAAAATTTAAGTTATTCAATGAATTTAGGAAAGTAGAATGGTCAATCACCTCCGCAAGAAACAAGAAAATGTAGGAGTGCCCTATTCCTCTTATCAGTCCAACCATCTGTCATGATGGTGCAACCTTTTTTGCTCCACGACACTTGCTGGTCCTCTAACTCACCTTTAATATCCTTAACCATTTCTAACAAGAGGGTACCACTTAACTCAGCATTAGTAGGGGCTTTAAACTTCGGTCCACAAATGGTTACGACATCTATGATGCCTTGCCAATAAGGAGACCTATCACAAATAGATTAAATAAGTATGTGTAAGAAGATTATAACAATTCATTATGATTAGACCAAACAAAGTTCAAACTATTAATTTTAAAATAATCAAATAAAAAAGATTTACCTTGTTGTAACAAATAGAATGTTGCAAAAGTACCAAAACTTGCAAATTGATTTTTTTGCAGCATCATGGACCTCCTTGTTCCAAACCATGTTCTCAAGTGAGAGATGTGCACTAGGAGTAGTGTGTGGCACAATATAATTGTCCAACTTGGATTTCTGGACTTCATGAGGAAAGCTAATAGTGCCACTAGAAGGAGCAGAAGTAGAAGCACTAGCACTAGCATAAGCACTGGGTTATAAACTAATACGAAAAAATCAGCAATCCCTATGTTTGTGCATTGTGTTTTATTCTTTAATCTTGATTAATTTCCTTTCAAATTCAAAGTCAAACTTCAAAGTTCAAAGTTCAAAGAAAGAATTTAGAAAAATCAGCAAGCCCTAGATTTTTTTAGAAAAATTTGTGAACCCTAGATTTTATTAGAAAAATTTGTAAATACATGATTACAATTTTTTCTAAAAAAATGTAGGGCTTGCTATTATTCCACTTCTCTCATTGAAGTATGAAATTTAGTTTAAATTCAAGATTTGGAAAGTTAAAAAAATTAACAATAAAATCCATAAACATACAAAAAATAACCAACAAAATCCATAAAATTTAACACTTACCTCTTTGCAACTGCTGCTATGGACACTGTGATGCTCTAAATTCAAGTATAATGCTGTCCCAATGTGATTTGTGGAAGATTTTTATCTCTTCCTTCCTGCTGGTTGCAAACCTACATACTCTGATTTTTCTTCCTATCTCACACTTATCCTCTCTTCTTCTCAATACAATGAAATAAGATATCTTTTAGGGCTGCAAGGAAGAAATAAGTAAAAAAAACTAAAGTTTTCAATATTTTTTTAATGGCGAACTTGCCATGTCGACCGACCGAGTCAAGTGGCTTGGACTCTAGTCAGCATGTGACTTGCGACTCGGCGAGTCACATGTCCAACTCGTTCAAGTCTGAGTTAGGGTCATTTTGACTCAACAACCCTGACTCGTCTCGCGACTCACCAAGACTTGGCGAGTCATGGCAAGTCTGGGAACTCTAATTCAAAATCACCAAAAAACATGCAAAAGATTGGCCGACAAAAAACATAAAATGAAGTTTTCGTAACTGGTTTTTCTCACATCTAACACCTAGTGCAGCTTACCATTTCTACCCCTCAAATCTATTAGGGTCTCCACTCTCAAACCCCCATTAGTTATTGAGATCTCTTGTCATATAAACTCTAATTTTGATTTATATATGATGGTAATTAGTGATATCAACAAATTTAGTAATGTATTTTTTTTGAAGAATATTTTTTAAAAATTATGTATTTTAAAATGTTATATAAATTTGCCAAGTTGGCAAATTTTTCATGAGATTTTTTAGTGCGTCTCAATTTTTAATTTTTTAGGGCCGACCGAGTCATTGCCGAGTCTGAGTTTTTCAACTATGGTTTTAGCTATGTTTCTATAGATATGTAATTATTGATGAAATTCTTGGCTATACAAGAGATTGTCTAGTTTGCATGGACAATGTTGGTGAGACAATTATATCAATTATCTGTACATTTGTTGTGGCTAGATATAACAGGTTAAAGCAATTTCTTTAATACATTAGCGATGTTTATTTCCTATTTCTGTTCATTGCAATTGTACATAGTTTTGTGGGACAAATAGATATGGTGATAATTAATTGAATCTTTAATCATAACATGTTTACGAACTCTTTCATGTGCCCTTCTTGCAGCCCACTTAAATCTTGCTTTACAAAAAGGTTAACACGAAAATGGGAAAAAGCTTAGATATATTTTATGCTTCTAGGAATGCAATTTGTGGAATTAAATTTTAAGATATGTTTTATGCTTCTAGGAATGCAATTTGTGTAATTAAATTTTATGAATATATATGGTTCCTAGGTGATAACTGTTCAAGTATGCACACATCTACATCTGCAGTGAGTTCTATGCAATCAGTAAATGTTCTACAATCAGGAGCACCTGTAACAAGTAAGTTGTTAGAGATCCAAAATCTTGTTTCATGGATACAACATATACCATTATATTATAGTCTAGGTCTTATCAGGTATTATGATGATGCTTATGGCAGCTGAATAAGGTTTTTGTTTCTTATTCTGTATTGACCTTCAAAAGTCTAGTGCCAATCCCACAATTGTTTATAAGTAAAAATTAATTATTGTGCAAATTTGAAGAGGCTAGTCTTCATCACAATGTTCCATATCTTACATAATTGAGCATCCATGTAGAACTTCTCATCAAGAGTTCCCAACTCTTCGCATGATCTCTATCCTTTTCCTGCAAGAATTCTGACTTAACTTATGCCTCATTGCTAACTATCACGCATGCCATTTATATTACAGTGGTATTGATAAATGATTTACTATAATAATTCTAGTTAACCATTCTCATAATGAGCATCCTATTTCATGAACTTGATGTGGAAGTATGTAACAATTATTGTGTTAAACAATTTCTTTCTGCAAAAGGGACAAGGTAGTGAATTAGACTTGGTTGTGTCATGTGCCACGGAAAGTATGTACTCCCTACCCAAGATGTAAGAAACCGATTTTATTGTGAGATGCATATACTTATATTATTTAGAAAGGTTTATGTATTGTTGAATCTCATGTATAAATACACACTCAAGGCACACAACTGATGTGTGTCACAAACCAAAGTATGTTAGGAGCCGACCAATGACAATTGTAATATCCTGATATTATACGTATTACTTACTAGTGCTAATATTTCAATGGAATTATATAATTATACCGAAGGCGTTACTTATTTGAAATGGATGACCTATATTTTGCCATCAACAGACAAAAGTTGCAGAGAGGCCATGTGGCATCTTTGCAAAAATTTTAGCCGTTCATTTTCGTTATTTTCATTGGGTCCCGAATAACCTTTTCTGCATGAATTAATGAACTTGCGTTACTGTTATGTAACCCTTCTTGCCCGGTTTGCAGTCTCCAAGGACTGTCAGACTTTCAAATCAAATTTGGAACCTGTTGCAAACTGCGCAGTACCTAGATATTAGTGACTGATTAAATAATTGTATTGATAAAAATGGAAGATAGTGCACGATTTGAAATTTAGGTCAACTGTTCCATAGAAATTTAAAATAATTACTTTTACCTCTTCTAATTAGGGGCACCGGCTATGAGGCTGAATATTTGTATCGGCCCCACTAGCCCATTCCCATGCCCCCTCTATGCTCACATGCCTATCCCTATGTTATGTATCTCATGTCCTTCAATTGTCTCCTACCATACATTGCAATTGGACAAGAAAGTTGTCAGTTCCATCCACTGCAATTGGACAAGAAAGTTATCAGTTCCATCCATTTGTCCTAACATAGGGAGAGGCAATTGAAGGATATGAGATACATAACATAGGGAGAGGCATGCGAGCATAGATGGGGCATGGGAATGGTCTAGTGGGGCCGGTGCAAATATTTGGCCCCATAGTCGGTGCCCCCTTTAGGTACATTATATTATTATTCCTATATTATGATTTCCCATATTTTATACACTTTTTGTTTAATACAAGGTAAAAAAGAATTCCATAAGGCTTCTATTTAATAATATGAAGATACAATCATTACTTATTGCCATAGACATTAAAAAGTTTAAAATTATGTGTTAGAGATTGTAGATATAAAGATATCATTTTGAATTTTTTTGATTTAAATTTTACAAAGATAAAATACAATTTTCTTGATTAGCATATTTATATTTTAAAAAATCTATGTAAAAAATTATATTACTAAAAATATAATTTTATTAAATCACAAGACAACAGAGAATTAAAAAACTATTTAATATAATAAAAAACAAGAGAAACAAGTTGATTTTTTTAGTTATATGGATTTATTTAGTAAAGTATGATATAAATTTTTAGTGGTTTCTCTATATTAATAGAATTTAGAAATAAAAATATTTTCCCATAAAGCCCAAGGTTTGTCCATATTTCTTAGGATGAAATTTCAACAATATCAATATATCAAAAATACAAGTATTATTCAAACACCAATTTCAAGAAAAAATTTCAACTACATATAATTATATCACCAATTTTTTTTTGAAAACCACATTAAAATTTCAACTACATGATTTACTACTTGTCATATTTATAACTTCATTATGTTTAATGTTAGAATTTAATTTTAATTTATATACATTATGTTAAAAATTACTTAAAATATATTTACAAAGAAATTAGTTAGAACTACTTTAATCTTTGTACATAAAAAAATAAAAATATCTTTTAGATTTTTTTAAAATAAGAAAGAATTATTTTTATGAGTATAATTGTAAAATGAGTATTATTATTGTATAAATTTATAAACACAATCATAGTTAAAAACAATTTATAATAATTGAAGTTTTCATTATATTAGATTTATTTCCATACAATTTTATGTTATGTTTTCTAAATACAAATTAATATATTCAATATAAAAATGATTCTACTATTTTTCACTATCTACATGGAGAAAAGCCAATACTAATAATAACAAACAATTTGAATATTAACCATGCTACTCAATATTTCAATTATAATGTTAAGTTATATATTGCATTATAATATATAATTAATAAATAATATATTAATATAGTTTTAATACAATAAAACTAAATTGTATTATTATATATCGTATTTTATATAAAGTAAATTATTAATTTTTATTATTAAAATAATATTATAAGTTTAATATTTTGATTAATTTAATATTTCTTAGATGACAATTTTTTACTCTAATTTTACCATTGATCATCTTTAGACATAATAAACCCTATATTAATAATATTATACTTGTATTTATTAATTTATATTATATTTCATAATAAAAATTATTAATATTAATTTATATATAGCAAATTAAATTGTATTGTCTCTAAGACCCTCCCCGCTCTCTCTTATCATCTCTCTCCCCCTCTGTCTTTATCTCTATCTATATCTTTATCTCTTTATCATTTCAACCCTTTTCTTATGCAACTTGATGATGACTACCCTAATTCCTCAATTGTCCCTTCACGGAATAAATCAACCTAAGATATTTACATAACCGTCCTATTGTCCTTGAGGGGTTTCAGAATGAAGTTGATGAGAGTTAGTAACTAACCGATAAGAATTTTGTACATTTCTGAATAAAAATTTTCAATAAAATTGACCTTTCAAACCTCTTAGGCACACCAAAGTGCAATTGCTTGTTATACCTAATCATGGCAACAAAGAGTGTTGGTGACCAAAGCTCGCTGTGCAACTCAACTCACTCAGGTTTTCACTAATCTTGCATCAATTAAAAACATGTTAACCTATATTACCCCAAGTTAACCTATGTTAACCTATATGATAGCGTTGATTAGTCAATCATCATATACATCATAGAACCTTAACAATAATATTAGTGTCCAATGGATATTTTCATTTCATAAAAGTGACAAGTAAATTAAGTATTAACAAAAATTTAATTGCATTAATTAATATTGTGCATATATATTTTATAAAAATTACACTATGTCCAAAGGCTGCAAATTCAACTATAAATTGAGAAAAATATAGAAATATGAAGTATTCAACTATCCTTAATCAACATCTACTAACAGTGTTTCATATCCCCTTGTTTGAAATCCTAATCACATCATCCCCTTTGAAAATAAGACTTAATAATAATCAAAATATAAAATATAATAGATAATATAAATCTAATGATAATATATAAAATATTATCATAATATAATATAATATAATATAATATAATATTATTAATGAACTATGTTCCACGGAGTTTTCGGGACCGGGACGTTTTAGGGGACGGGGATGGGGACGTGTTTCCGGTACGGGTACGGGTCAAAGCCAAAATTTAGGGGACATGACCTTAGGGGACGACGACTAAAAACATAAGGAATTTTTATATATAGAGAGACAAAATTCATATATGAATATCATAACAATGAACATTGATAAACCTTTCACCATAGAGTCATAGACATACATGGAAATTCAAAACTTAGCTATCAAGGATTCAAGATTGAAATGACAATATGATCATAATATTAAAATTTAAATACATATATCCGAATACCACATACATATAGCAAAAATGCCCAAAGGCTCCAAGTATCAATGTATCATGCATGAAATCAAATTATCAAAATGACATAAAGTATCCAACTCCATAATAATCAAAAGCAATAATGTATTTGAGTGTCTGCAAAGCCAAATATATGGCTGTCCTCTAGGAATCTAAATCTATATGTAAATCAAAATCAGAGTCTGAATCACTGGCAAGGGTAGGTAGAGGGTCATCATCCAATGGTACACCAAGCAGCCCTAGAGGTGTGTCATCCTCATCAATCTGCAATGCATCCTCGGGATTAACATCCCAACGTAGTGTTGGAGTCTGCCAATACTCAAGACTCTGCCGCTCCTGTAGTTGCAATACACTGTGAACAACCACAAGCTTCTCCGATCGTCTAGAGGTAAGACTGTTCCTCTTGACTGATTGGATAAAGCTATAGGTAGACCCATAGATTAAAATATCTCTGATATCTCTACGATAAGACAACTTATCGCGAGAGATTTTGGCTCCCGATAAACTGTGTAAAGTTATCGCGTAAGATAAGTTATAATTTCTTGTCGATATTTTGATGCTTTATTGCGAATATATAGGCAATTTATCACGATATTTAAAGAACTTATCGTGTAGGACCAATTCATACAGCAATCATACTCACATATACAATATTATAATTAGCGATTTTATGGCAATCATTTGATTATCCAACTGAGGAATATTATTGCTAGTCGTGGTCTATACCATTCGAAATAAACTCAGGGACTTTCGCTAACGGGAACATTGTAAGGAAGAAGACAATCATCATAAAGGAGTCTATCGGCAAAGACATATCTTAACCATGACTATGTTACTAAGTCAATGGCACAGCTATAGAAGCGATGAAAGACAATTAGATAACCAACATCATTAATATTGGTGAATAATATATGCAGTGTGGTGATCGGTGGTCAACTAATATTTGCTATTTTTAGTTTTCTTTAGAGTTCAGACTATCAGACTATGGCTACGAGCCATCAACATTCCACATGAGGATGCAATTTTGCATCATATTTGCATTTATATATATCTAGATCAGCTTGTTTGGTTTGTTTATTCATTTACTGACTCATTAGATGCACCTCCTTATTGAATTTTGCAAAAAATATGCGTTTCTAATTAAATTTAAGCAGTTTTTTAAGTTCCTGATATTTTCCCGACTTATCTCTGATATTTGCCGATATCTTTTTTTTGCCGTTGGCGATAAGTTGTTGATAACGATATTTTGAACTATGGGTAGACCAATTGCTCTCTGCAGAAGAGGAACTCATAACCTGTGAAAGAAGACGAATGGCAAGAGCTTCCAGCTCAAGTGCATCTCTACCATGCCATGTCCACCATCCAATTGGGTCCTTTTGAGCTAATGGAGCTCTATCAGTCCTCGCCTCTGGTCTACCAAAAGTTGGACCACGAAGATTGGAAAAGTCAAGCCATTGCCCCTGAATTTTTGCACCATCCTCTGCATTATACATTTTTGAAAGGGCGTTGAAGAAGCCCTCCACCTATATTGAACAAACAAAAAATTTAAAATTTAGAAGTTAGAATTTAGAAATCAGAAATTCAAATCTAACTTAAAATAATAAAACTTAAAAGTTTAAAACTTAAATTTAAACTTAAACTTAAACAAAAATTACACTCACCTCCTCATCAGCAGATGGAGGCACTCTCCCAGGCCTTGGTGCATACCATTTAGGATTGACTGCATAGGCTGCCATATGAAGTGGGGTGTTCATAGTGTTCCACCTTTTCATCACAATGGGCTTAATATGCTCCTCATAGAACTCCAAAGTAGGTTCCTTGTTTTTAATAGCTTGCTTGACTTGCCCAAGCATGCTATCAAAGGTCTCATAAATCTCTCCAAGGCTAGGAGAGTCAATATCAGCATATCTAATGACCTGCAAAATAGGGTCAATGAAGGAGCAAATGTATCTGCAAATGAAAGCAAATTACAAGTGAGAAACATCATAACCATTTAAAATTTTAAAAATTAAAAATCAGCAAATGGCAGATGCTAAAATCAGCAATAACAATTATAATATTATTTAAGTTTCTTACCTCATTGTGGTCCACTAGTTATCATCCAAGATTCTTTGTCTCACTTCTTCCATCCGGGGTGCTTGATTCATGCCATCTATTCCACTCTACATTGACCACCATGGATTGTAAGGCCTCTTGGACCTCAAGCATCCTCTCCATCAAAATGAAGTAGCTAGCATATCTAGTCTCCATGGGCTTGAGGAATTCTTTCCTGGAAAATGTCCTAAATAATGCAAGAGATGTGTGATGATTGCAAACAAATATTTGCAAATCTCTAGCCTCGGATACCATAGCCTTTATCCAATCAATTTTGCTTATGTCCTTCAAGGTGTTATTCAATGCATGCACAAAACACGGGGTCCAAAAAATGTGTTTATAGGTGCTCTGTACTATCAATCCAGCTGATTTACACACCCAGGCTGAATCAGTGACTACTTGCACAACATTTGAAGCCCCTACCTCTTCTATAGCATCCTTCAAAATCTCAAATTGGAAGGATGCATCCTTCCTTTTTCCTGAACAATCAACGACTCTAAGAAAATAGGCCCCTGCTGTACTAGTGACAATAAGATTGATGAGTGGCCGATGTTTGATATCAGTCCACCCATCCATGATGATAGAGCATCCATCACTCATCCATGTTTGTCTCATGTCCTCCATCAAAATGCTCACTTTTGAGTACTCTTTATCAAGGATAGTGGTGCGTAATTTAGTCTCTCTTGGTGGTATAAATGAGGGACCAGCAGCATATATATCTTTGCACATTTGTTTAAAATATGAGGAACGACAAATATGGAAAGGTGTACCATGAACATAAAGAAATCTGCCAATTGACTCTTCAGCTTTCTCCTTTGCTTGTATGTTAAACAATTCAGCCACATTGGTATCTCTCTTGGCCTTTCCCTTCCCTTTACTACTAGTGGTGGTGTAAGTGGGTGTGGTACCTATTGTACCCCCTGCTTTCAATGTCTCCCCCTCCACATGCAATGTATTGGCCTCTTCTTTTTCTCCAGCTGTAATTTTTTTGCAACCTTCCACTCCTTGCCCACCTATCCATAAAAGATGACAATACACTCTTGTGTAACTCCCAAAATAGTGTTTCTTACATATATGGCACTCCCATTCCCTACTACCCCCCGAATTTTTTTTCTTATTATTGTCTACTTTTGAGGCAAATTGTAGGAGAGGTTTCTTTGAATTGAATGGGCCTTTGGCATACTTTTTGAGGATTGTGGAAGGGCATTGAAAAGGATTAGATTGTGACATTGTTTCATCTTCCATACAGACATGCCGAACATCTATATCATCATTTGAAGAATCACTATCAGCCCTACGTCTTTTTCTGTCTTTGAGTTTGTGACATATGAGCTGGTTGCATGACAACTTCCATGCTATCACTACTTCCCTCACCCTCACTGCTGCTAATGTTTTTTGATTTTGTAATGTATTATGCTGCTGCAAGTTATTGAAAAGAAAAATATTTCAAAGTTTCATTCAACATGCCCTCTCAATGTGATGAAAAAAAATAAAAAATGGCAACAAATAACAATAAAGTTTGAATCAAACAATAGGAAGATAAAATACATACCTGGAATGAAGAAGAAATGATGGCAAAACCATCCTCTTGAACCTCCAAAATGCACTCTTCTATTGCTGCTGTCTTTCCTCGCAAAAAACTCCAAGTCCAAATGACCAAAATAGTTAAGCCTTTTGGTTTTTCTATTGAAAAATACGGTTTCATTATTTTATTATAATCTAGCATCCCATGTGGGGCCCACGCAGAGGTAAAAGAATTAAAAAAAACAATTTTTTTTGCATTTTTTTTGGTTGTCGCCGTTCTGGGAAATTAGGGACGGATTTTCGTACCAGGTACGGATGAGGGACGACTTTGGTGTCCCTGGTACGGAATTCCGTACCACCGTCCCCTTTTCTCTTGCAAAACCGTTTCAGGGACTCGTCCTGAATTTTTTCAATTGGGGACTTCTTCGGGGATGGGAAAAATCCGTACTCGCGTCCCTGTTTTGTACCCGGTACGGGGATGAGGCAAAAAGGGTAGGGGACGCATCCCCGTGGAACACAGATTCATTCATTATTAATGAATGAATAGTAATAATAATTAAATTAAAATATTAAAAATTAATAAAGGTAAAATAATTGTAAATGATAAATATAATGTTAAATATTAATAATCATATATATTATACATCATAATTACCCCAAAGGGGTTACTATATGAAAGAGGAGGACTTGGGCTTCAACCATCAACGATTGTCTTACATTCCGTACGCATGCAAGACTATTGAATGCATCGCATCCATTTATCTCATCGTCTGTCATTGGTTATAAAAAGTAGGACAAGTGGCGGTAGACAGAAAGCTGCTTTTGTGTTTTTGAAAAAGGAAGTGCTGGAAAATTCGCATCGACTGTCTCTTTTTGCTCCGTTCTGGTCCACATTTGCAAGCAAGGGGAAAAGGTTGAATTGGTTCCATTCACTTCTGTCTTCGTTAGAAGTGACATGTAATACATTGAAGTGTGTTCCTTCGATTGCCAGGAAAGCAGTCGCGCACGTAACTAGGGTTTGTTTGAGGCAGAGCGTGGTACTTAAGTTTCCGTCCAGAGAGACATAAAAGAGAGCAAAATAGTCAGACTTATTGACTGACTTATCTTAATTCGAACGCCAATTAAATGATTCCGGTCGTGAAGAATCCGACGATCTTCTTCCCTTCATTTCCACTTTGCTAAAGCTTTTGATAATCTAATTGGAAATTTTAATCTGATATATATATATATATATATATATATATGATATTATTTAAAATTCATTTATATAAGTTTTGAATAATATTTGATGTGAAATTAATTTTTAGAAATTGACCACAGAGAGCTCTACGTTTTTTGGCAGAATATGCGAATAAGCGTTTAATGCGATAGTAAACGCGATCAGGTGCATGCGTTCCTATCTCCCACTTGTTAATTTTTTCATTTAATTCCTATTTGCCTGTCTACATTTCGGCTCCTATGGAGCCTGATCTCGGGGGCGGAGGTAAGAAGTCCGATCCCATTGACTCCTCTTCTCCCTTGCAAAAGAAATCTTTTTCTGATGCCGTGAGTAATGTCGCGCCTCCCATTGACATTAGCGCCTAGTTCGATCTGTCCGGTGGGAATGTAGGCGGTGCTTTTGGTAAGGATCCTGAGCCTGCTTTGCTATCCTTCTCCATTTCACCTAATACTGCCATGGTAAGTGAAATCAATAAAGAAAAGAATAGACTTAAAAGCTCCGCCATTTTCTTTGCTGCTGTTGAAATTGATAAATGTCTTGCCAGGAAGTTTTTGGATGATTGGTTCTATAATTTTTGGAATCTAAAGTTAGGTTATCATATCTCTTTTTGTAGACAAATTCAGAAAGGGCTTTTTGTCATTTTCTTTTCCAATTCGGAAATACAGAGTGCGGTTCTCAAACGACAATATTGGACTGTGGGAAACACATCATTTCGTGCCCTAGCTTGGACACCTGAAGCTATTCATGAGGAAATCCTGGCCCTCTCTTCTCCATGATGGATCACTCTGAAGAATGTCCTGCCTTTCCTATGGCGATTCTTTCCTCAAATTATGGAACCTTTGGGGAAGCTTGTCAGAATGGACGACTCCCATAGACTGGTTCCCCACATGGATGCCCGTATTCTTTTATCTATCAAACTAGGTATTGATATCCCCTCCAACCTGGAGATTAACATATCAGACGAATTGTTTTCATGCCCTCTTGAGGTGCTGGACGATCTTAATGCCTGCTTCCTCTGTAAAAGGGAGGGGCACTTGAGGAAAGATTGCCCTATTATTAAGCGAAAGACCAATCCAAATACCTAGGCGAAACTCTCCCCACTTGAAATTTCACCTTCTGAAGTTATATCTATCACCTCTAAAAATGTGGCTAAGGACCCTATCCCCCCCGCCCCTCGACCTAGCACTGAGAAACCTTCCACCCCGGCCCCAGCCTCTGCCATTGCCTCTGGCTCCAATGATATGGAGTTGGATCATCAAGACAGGTTCCAATCTGTTGCCCATAAATCCAATAAAAGGAGAAGGAAGAATGCCCAACAACTCGCATTGGATAGAGTTAGGGCTAATAGCTCCGCTGTTTCTTCTTCCGTAACTCTCTCCTCGCCTGCTCCTGAGCTTATTATAAGCCCTCCCTTGGATCCCATTACTACTTCCAATCAGAAAATTGATATGTTTGCCCCCTCATAGACATCAACAATAATGAAGTCTCAGCCAGCGGCTTCCCCCCTAAAATTTTCAAGGATATTGAAGATGGTTATGTCATTGAGGTCATCACTGTAGATACCAATGGAAGCAAGAAATGCTCCTAGCCTTCCACTCTATCACTAGGTCCTTCTATAGGAAAGAGGGAACTCCTCAGTAATTTGAATCTCACTTTGGATATGGGCCCTGCTCATATTGAGCTTGGATTGAATGAGGATGAATTTGATCCCAAGGATGGGATTGTTAAAAGAAATGGAAGGCCTCTGGGCTCCAAAAATAAAGGACCATCAAGTAGAAAGAAATCTACCCCCCCTGGGCCTATGGACCCATCCTACTGTAACATTACTAATGTTTGTTCTCAACCCTCAATTGTTTCCTCGTGAACTGCATTTCATGGAATATTAGGGGGTTGGAATCCCCGGATAGGAAGCAGATTATTAAGCGTTTCTTAAGTTCCTATAGGAATATTGATGTTTTTATGATGCAAGAGCTTAAAGCTTTTGGCTTCACCCTTGAGGTGAACCTTGATTTCATTTGGAAAGATGCTGTCAAAATTTTCTCCAACCATCCAAGGAGTCGGGGTGGGGTTGGTATGTTAATCAATCCTAAATGGAACAAGCTCATCACTGATAAAGGCATTTCCCCCTGTAATAGGGCTGTCTGGGTTACTATTGACTTTAATGGGCTTACTATTGGTATTTGCTCTATATATGCTCCTAATGATTACAAAGATCACTCTGCTCTCTGGACTTGGCTTGCCAACCTTTTGAGCATTCCTTGGATCTTTGGTGGAGATTTTAACATGATTGAGTCTCAGGTTGACAAATGTGGTGGTCTCCCCTTTGAATGGAGAGATTATGAGAAAGTCAACTAGAATAGAATGAAGCATAATAAGAATCTTTTTGATCCTCTGGCTGGAAATAAAATCTTAACCCCAGGAATTTGGTTTACCTGGTGTAATTACCAACAAGGTCTTTCTAGAATCTACTCCAGACTTTGACCGATTCTATGCTGATAAAAATTACTTCTCTGTTCTCCCTAATGATCAAGGAAACTTTGTCTCTGTTACCCCTACTGCCCTCTCAGACCATCATCCTATTTTCACCCAATTTAGATTTAATGACTCCCCTATCCCTTCTAAAAGGAATAACAACAAATTCATTCTTAACACTAGTCTCCTGCAGGACATAGATGTCCTCTCTGCTATTAACCTCATAAGGATTATTAACAGGAACGATATGTCTTCTTCCTCGCACATCAATAGATGAAACTACAATGTTCTCTCCTGGCAAAAGCTTCTTCAAACCATCAGTCAGAAGAAAGCTAAGGACTTTAGGTTTAGAGAAAAAATCCTCACCAATGATCTTCACTTTGCTGAAGCTAATATTCAAACTAATCCCTTAGACAGCAACCTTGCTTTTCAAGTTACTAGGGCTAGAGATGCCCTCAGGAAGCACCAACAGGATAAAATCAGAGGGGCCATAATTAGGTCCTGTGCCCACTGGCTTCAATTTAGAGACAGAGGCTCAAAATTTAATTTCAACCTTCTTAAGAAAAAACAGTCTAACGAGTCTATAAACATATTTATAGTGGATAATAAAGAAATTATTGATATGGACAATATCAAAGAAGCCTTTTCCCTATTCTACCAAAATCTCTTCACATCTGAAGATTGTGAGGAGGCCAAATCCTTGAGAGAAAATTGCAGATCCATCATCCCCAATAGGGTCTCTGAGGAGGTCTCAACCTTTCTCAGCAAAGACATCTTGATTGAGGAAATTGAAAGAGCTATTAAGTCCCTGAAGGATGATAAGACCCCGAGGCTTGATGGCCTCCCGATGGAATTCTACAAAGCTAACATCACTTGGATTTGCCAAGACTTATTGGAAATCTACTCCAAAGCTCTTGCTTCTGGATCCCTTGGGGAGCTCATCAACAATGGGATTATTAAGTTGATTCCTAAGGAAGGGGACAAAGCTTTGATCAAGAACTGGAGACCCATAACGCTTCTTAATGTTTCTTAGAAAATTCTTGCTAAACTGTTGGCCCTCCGCTTGGAAAAAATCTTGCCTAAACTCATATGTTCCACTCAAATTGGCTTTATTAAAGGCAGATATATTCTAGAAAATCTTATTACTAGTTGGGAAGCTATGGAGTGGGCTAATGCCTCTAATCAAGACACAACTATGTTCCTTCTTGACTTTGAGAAGGCTTATGATAGGGTTGAGTGGGACTTTATTATTATGATGTTGGAGGCATTTGTTTTCCCTTTTTTTTTGCAATACTGTCAAGGTGCTCCTTAAGGATGCCTCGTTGATGACACTGCCCTCTTCCTTGAGCGTACTAAAAAGAACTTTGAGGCCTTGCATTCTAAGATTAAATTCTTTGGCATGATCTTTGGAGACCGTCTTTCCTAGACTAAATCTACCCAATTAGGTTGGAAGGAGCATCCCCCGGATTGGCTCATCAAGTATGGCTTCCAAGGGGGTGGCCCTCACAAAATTGTTCGCTACCTTGGTATTCCTTTCCCGGTGGAACCCTCTCTCAAAGATATGTTGTTGTGGATTAAAGAGAAAATAGTTAAAAAACTTAATAAATGGCATAATAGATATCTCTTTGGCTGGTAGAGTTCAAGTCTGCCAAAAGATCCTTTCCTCCTATAATATTTATTACTCTTCGGCTTGGATGTTTAATAATTATCAGATTTTGGAAATCCAAAAGGATATCAGGAATTTTCTTCGGTTTGATGGCAAGGGCAATAAAAAACTGCATGTTGTTAAATGGAGTTGGTGCCATGTTGATAAAATTTTTGGAGGCCTTGGTCTTAAGGACCTTAAAACCTAGGGTATTGCTCTTGCTGCCAAATGGATTTTTCATTCTCTTGATGGTTGGGAGCCATGGAAAGTCCTTATCCAAAATAGGGGCGTGCCCAAAAATGCTCAATCATGGAAAAACCTTCCTCTGAGTGATCTTATAGCTGGGTAGTTCCCTGTTGCTGTTCAAGGATCTGGTGTTTTCAAAACTATTTGGAAGGCCTGGTAATATGTTAGGATGTTCTTGTCCAACATTGATATTGGCAGTGGTGACCTCCTGCATGGTGAAAGATCCATACGGTGGAACCTCCCCCATCTTGATAAACCCCTTGCCCTCACCCAAGGTTGTTCTGCCAGATCATGGGCTAATAAGGGCATTACGAAGCTCATTTGTCTTTTTGAGCATGATAAGCTTATCAGTTGGGAGGACATTAGTTCCAGATATAACATCCCTCCCTCTCAAAAGAAGACCTATACCTTGATTGCTAAAGCCTGTCGTCACCTCCCTAGTAAATGTCAAGTTGACTCTCATAGGTTTCTTGAGTTCAAATGGCCGGTTGGTACTCTGATTTCTAAAATTAAGGCTCGTAATATATATAAAGTGATTGCCCAGATGACTCTATTATTAAGCATGTCAATACTGTTTGGTATTCTAATCAGGACACTTCTCTTTGGCAAAAGCATTTCAAAAGATATGGAAAAGTTCTATTGATCCTAAAATTAAATGTTTTAAATGGTTTATGATGTTGGATAGACTTTCTTTAAGGAAAGACTGTGCTAACATAGAATTTTGTAGCACTTGCAGGCTTCCTGATACTTGCAGGCACATTTTATTTGATTGTACCATTGCGAAGGAAATTTGGTTAATGTTTGATATTATTTTTCCTCAGCATATCGACATTATGGAAATTGTTACTGGGCATATTCATAGTTTAAACAAGGACACTAACCTGTTTTGGAACATGCTTTCCTCTAATATTCTTTGGCATATCTAGAAAATCAGGAATGAAGAAAGATACCAGAACACGCCCAGGATTCTTATTGAGTCTTTTAGAAGACTCACATATTTTAAAATTTCCTCATAGGTTACTATCAATATGATGATTGAGAGGGAGAAGTTGTTGAGATTCCTCAAGTATGACCATGTGGTGTTTGGCTCTGAGATGGAAGATGGAAGCGTTTGGCGGAAGAACATGGACATTCCTGTCGCATTTGAAGAGACCCTGAAGAGGATGAACCAAGAGATCAAAGAGAACAGATACCCTCCGGTTGCCAAGCCTCAAATGCTGGCCCAAATCTAGAATAAGAAAAACATCATTTGGATGGAAGGCATTCTTGGATGGACATCTTGGGTTAATACCGTTGATGAAGTACTCCAGTAGCCTCTTTGTCTATATTATTTGTTTTGCTGTTGCTGTTGTGAACTTTGGATGAGGCTTGGCCTCTCTGTTGTTGCTTTGTGAATTCTGATCTCTGTTGTACTCTTTATCCTCAATATAAAAAATAATAATTAGAATATAGTTTAAAGAAATTATAATTAATTATGATCTTAATAAGTAATTAAAATAATAAAAAAATTATAGATAGTACAAATGCATTTTTATATAATATAGTTATATTTTATTATTGTGTATAATATTCGATATTTAAATTATAGAGTTATTATATTTTATATAGTTTAAATTATTATATATATAAATATTATAAATAATTAAATCGTGAGTATAAATAATTTAAATAATACTATACCAATAAAATGCAATGTATAAATATAAATATTTGAAACTTTAAAATAATGTGACATGCTAATATGTGTAGAAATTATATATTATCAAATATAATATAGTAGAATAGAAATTTATATATATAATGAATATAGTAGTCATTAAAATATTAGTATAAAGATACTTAATTTTAAACTAAGTTCATATATTTATATTTTATAATTATATATGACCTACATTAGTTTCAACAATTCATGGTTAAATATTCTGAAAATTTCAACTTAACTGTTTAATCTCAGCAAAATTATGTTCAATGATTTGGATCATGATTCAGGTCTCAAACATTATAGGTATTTGAAGTATAATATGAAGGATTGAAATGAAATATTTAGAAAAAATCATGTCTATTTTAAATGTTTAAGATTAGAACAATTTTTGTATTATAATATATAACAAATAGAATATAAAATAAATGTCTTTAATATAAAATAAATGTCTTTAAAACTTTTTAAAAATTTAGTTTTATTTTCAGGATATCTATTGCACACCAAGGTGCAATTACTAGTATTTATTATGAATGAATGAATGATTTTAATGACGTCCATGAGGCCAAGCAGCCTAAGGGACTAGAGGAACTCACACCCTAAACAGTTTTCCGTAATCCTTTCCTGCTCCGATCTTTTATGAATCTTGACCAGCAAATCCGCGGTTCGGTTGACCTTATCCTCTTCAAATAAACTGTTTATGTTGTCCACTTTCAAGATGGCTTCATAATTAGCACAAATATCATCATAGGCAGTGCATTCCATGAGAAAGTGTCATTCTGTCACACCTAAGATGATGCGAACCCATCCTCAATTGTGTCATTAACAGCCTTGTTTTCCCTTTAATAGCAGCCCCTAAATATGTTTTCTCTCCATGTTCCCTGGTTGAGTTGAACACTTGCATGGAGTAAGCCTTTTTACGACCAATGTTATTAGTCCACATGACACTTTGAAACTTCTCTATGACACTTTTTTAATGCCCACATTTGTATTAGGACACTCATGTAGCTTAATATTCCATTTATCCAACCACTTATTATTTTGCTTCATCCATGTTTTCTTTCTACGGATAAGATCCTTGTCCTTCACAAATTTCGGCCACCGTTGGTCTTGCATGTTATCAACCTTCTTTAAGTAAGTAAACAAATTCCTAATGTTCCGACCATTATATCTCCACATAATCGAATGATATTGAAAGGCAATGATTAATTAAGTAAACAAATTCCTAACGTTCCGACCATTGAAGGAAAGACGCTACCTCCCTCACGGTTATGAGTAGGGAGGAAAAACGATTATCGAATCAGCATGGGGAGATCAGAACAAACACCATCTTCAGTATACAGAATTCATCTACGTACAGGAGAATTGAGTAGGGGAAATCATTAAACACGGTACAAGGCAGACACATACCAAAATCAGATCGTGGGCTATATCTCAGAGAATCAATTTGGCAAGGATTAATCCAGTCAGCAATGAGGGTAACATCAAATTGGCATTCAAAAAACACACTTAGCACTCCTAACCAGCGTACGATATATCTGCTCAGCCAAAGACAAAGACAGTAGCCATATATGTACAAGGGGAGTTACATTTGCAATTCAGGAAAACAGAAGAGGCAGTATAGAACATATACCATAGCATGCTTAGAACATATATCATATCAGCATGGAGTAATTGAAACAATTGTTCCTGATCACGGGAAAAGAGAATCAATTTCCTTTCAAAGACATACAGATCATTCACTCACAAAGAATATATATACATATTTATTTATTTTTTAATATATTTGTACACATATATACAAAGAATATATATACATATATATTTATACAAATAGATTCTCTAGGACTCTAAAAGTACATAACTATTCGATCCAAAACCCTTAAATCCGTAAGTATTTGATCCTAAAGATAGGAGAACTTAACAAGGATATTGTACATTCCCAAGAGCAAGTTCAAACCCTAATTGGGAATTTTAGGGCAAATTAAGTAAGGTCCTAGTTGGGAACATTACACACTGCATCAAAATTGTAGTTTGAGTCACTGCCACTATGAGAGTCTACCTCTTCATGATCATAATGTATAGTTATAGACACAGAGATGCAATTACAATCTGGATTTACAAGTAGCACTAAATTTACAACAATAAATTTTTTAGCACAAAGAAAACATTAATGGTGGATAATAAATACACTTCCATTTAAAGATGTCAGTTTTCCTAGATAGATCGCATCTCTGCGTGTTTTCATGTTTAGTATCAATCCATTTGCTGTGGACTTAAGTTTACAATTAAAATGGCTGTGTTCAACTCCTAGTTCTTTGTTCTTCCCCAGAGAAGCTTAAATATCTATTCCAGAAAGGGCATGAGACTTAAATCTCTATTCCAAAAATGAAATAAAAGTTTAAGTGTCTTAAACATGAACCTGCTTTGGTCTTAGTTTATAGATCTATATTTATTATTTACAGATGACATGATCAGTTAGTTCAATTTCCAAAGGAAATCCTCTAATTGTGTTGAATCAACAACTGCTTATATTGTGTCTCAGATTTCAAAATTTTGAATAGCGATTGAAATTTTAAAATTATAAAAACATAGATGCACAATAGCCTACAAGTTTGAATAGATCTAGCTTCAACTCTGGCATATTCTATGGAAGTTCAGTGGACTGAAAGTTAAACTAAGCACTGCTCTTCCACATGATTTTAAAATGAATTTTATTATATTTTATTCAAAACTGTGAGTTTGATTTTTAGAATAATATTATTTTTTTCTCTCATCTTAACTTGTCAAATTAATCTCATGAACTATGCAAACGTGATACCCAATATATTTTTAGATGCATTTGTGGGTGCATGGATCGCAGTACAGAAAAGACCTTGAATCACTGTGGCACATAGAGCCAGCTGCAATGCTGAGGCTTCAACGATATTGCTGTGCAGAGGGACACAAGAATAACATTGACCATACCATTATTTTCCATTTATTTGTGTTTTTTTCAAGAGAATCACGTTTTTCTCAGCTGGGCCATAGGGGATGGCTATCTGTCCCTGGGATGGTTGGGGATGTCTAGGTGTCCCCTTGTTGTCCTGGGGATGGTTAGTCATTCCCTACATTTTCCAGCAAATCACAAAATCTCCCAGGAACATTTTATAAAAAAACTGTTTTTTGGGGACAGAGGGAGATGTCTCCAACCCATCCCTGCGTCCTTGGGACGTTTTCAACTGGAAACTGTCCCATTTTGGCTGGATCTGCATCCCCGGGTAACATAAATGTTAACAAAAGAAAAAAAGTAATAGTAAATGGTGGATATGGGGGTTTTAGGAAAGATGCATGGGAAGGACCAATTCTTCCTTCCCATGCAATGTCATAGCATGAACTTGGGAAAAGGAAAGAGCACGAAAGAAGGTGGATGACTGAGAATTAGGTGTGGCACATGGCAGATAAATACAAAATTATCAAATCCAAAAGTTGCAGGCAGAGGATTGCTCTCAACAAGGAATGGCTTACCAATATAGGCCAAAATCATGCAATAATACATGCAAGCATGCATCTAGAGCAGATGGAGGCAAACTGACATATCCCATATGGTTCTTTCAAATTGGCCTAAAGTTAGTCAATTCTAGGCCTAGAGTCTTCATGTTCTTGGTTAAGGGTTTGTTTAGCACGCTGTATAAGTTTCTTTTTCTAAATTGGTTAGCAGTTGTTAGTTATAAAGATTTAAACATTCATTTCTTACGTGTTATTGCCCTTCTACTTAATTCATATCTCATAGATTCATCCTTATAGATGTCATTCCTGCATCAAGCCTAAAAGGATGGTATAAGACAATGCGTTAGATAATACTTTTCAATAAAATTATGTTTGCATTTTCCCGTATTTGCTAATTTAAACCACCAACATTCAAGAAAATATACAATACCAAGTTCAACACCAACATATAAGAAATAGCCAAAGTGCCTATGATTTTGAAGGTTTAATGTTCAACAGTGCCATGAATAACCAATGTGCATTAAAATTGATTCTTTGATATATTTTTCACCTATTGAAAACCATTTGAAAGCAGATCGACAGTTGTCTTTTGAAGCACCTTTTCTATCCCTGGCAACATCTCAGACCTTAAAACGTTCCAACATTCCCAAAAACATTTGTCTTTTTGGAGCTCCTAGCGTCATTTTTCTTTTCCCTCTCTTATCTCCCGCCTTGTCCAGACTTCTGACAGATGTTCTCCTTTTAGTTGGTTTATAAGGCAAATTGATGGATCTATTTCTTTTTACTCTTGGATGGATCCCTAGATTGGCGTGTTTGATTTATGTAGACTAATGTGTTTCCAAGCAGCATTATTATCAAGTAGAAAATACTGCGAGAGCACTGTAATACTGCACAAATTGCCACTTTATTTTAGACTGTTTTATAAATCAAATAGTAATGACCACTGCAGCAATTATAGTGTTTTATATTAATGTAATGTCAACAATAGCAGGATAAGAAGACAGTTTTCAGCTGCGAGGACTCCGCAACAAAATGGAGTCGTGGAAACGAAAAATGGAACAATCTTAGAAATAGCTAGAGCCATTATAAATGAGTCAAAGTTATCTGACATATTTTGAAGAGACCCGGTTCACATGGCAGTCTATATTTTGAATCATAGACAAATCCGAGGAAATGGTAGCAAAATGCCATATGAATATGAATTATGGAAAGGAATGCCTGCAACAGTGAAGTATTTCAAAATATTTGGAAGCACGTATTACGTAAGGAGAGATGAAGAAGATCTAGGAAAGTTTGATTCTAGAGCTGATGAGGGGACATTCCTAGGCCACTCCACAAAAAGTAAAGTGTACAAATGCTATAATAAGAGGCTTCACAAGGTCATCGAAAGTGAAAATGTGAAAGTAGATCAGGGAAGTGTAAGAACACCTCCTGTTCTAAGAACAAAAAATACATAATTTTGTTGATCTTTCAAGTTTAGTTGAGAGTAATTATGTCAAACAGATTGCTTGCATATCCACTTTACAAACCTGGTTGTATGACTTATTTACTTCCCAGCTTCTTGACTTTTGCGTATTGACATTTCATCAAGTACTTGTGTGCACTGTCTTAATTACTTTCTGATTTTCAGGAACGCATTTAATATCCTTGTTTCTTTCTCAGAATAATATAAGCCATGTAGTGCAGATATAAGTTAATGATAATGCAGCAATAGGATTTTAATAACTTTGTTACTACTGAAATCAGTATGCCAATCAAGTACAGATATACACGATAAAAAAAGTTTCATTAAAGCGCCATTTGAACATGTTCTAGCAGTCAGGACAGTGAACTGTTATCTATCATCAGCACAATACACGAACTGCATTTGTAAGAAATATTCACCTTGATAGGTTAGTGAGAGCACCTTTTAGTTCTCCTGAGTTGGCTCAGCAATTAAACAACGATAAGAATAGCCAGCACCCTTGTCTTAAACACAGTCACTATGTCTACTGAAACAAGAGTACCCGAACATATGCCCAACAACAGAATGTACCACTAAAATTGAACATGAATCTTCAGAATTTGTCTTCCAGCAATATTACACAGCAAAACCAAGATTGGAATTTAGGAAAAAAGCTTCTGTTAATTGCCCATTCAATATCACCGTTTCGTCATTAGCAAGCTCTCTTTTAAACAACCCAGAAAATTCAAGGTCTTGCCCTCAAAATGAAGCTTCACTTCAACTTTGAATGACACCAGCACATCTGTAAAAATAGCTACAGAAATACTGAAAGTCTCCACAGCTCTGAATATGTTTTTATATCTTCTTCAAATGTAAACCAAAGTTACAAGAAGTCCATGCAATAACTTCTGACCTCAAGCCTGAGAAATAATGTCGCTTTGTACTGGGAACACCCGTAGTTTTGAGAGAACTCACAGTAGCTACAGTCACAACCTAGATAGTCTTCAGACCCCCCAACCATGCAATAGTTGATGCTCTGTTTGGTATGACTTTGGCTCCAGCCAACATTAAACTCATCACTCCAGCCTACCTGCAATAGCCTATTTGCTTTGTTCACACGCTCACCCATGCGCTGGCATAGTCAAACTCAAACCAAGGAGTGCACATTTGGAAATATCCAGCACACAAAGAATCCCTCTGGCTCTGGTTGAAATGCAGAAGCACTCTCAGCTTCCATTATCGTCAAACAGAGTCTGCACCAGGAGTTTCCAGCATCTTCCTTTACTCCAATAGCATTTCTGTTTCTGGCGAATCTCCCAACTTGGAAAAAGGTAACAGTCTGAAAATGATGAAGTTAACATCCCTGGGAAGATAGAATCTTCGAATTGATAACGTTGTTCCTTTAATTGAATCGGCTCAGTCCAATATTCTCAGTGGATTTAAACTTTCTAGGCCTAAACTAATATTGCAAGTTTCTTTCTTACCTTCACAGCAATGACTCCAAAGAGATTTTAAATAGCAACTAGAGTAATTTTTAAAAAGTATGAACCAGGTCCCATCGTATATTATGCAGCCATTAAGCTCAGTATAAAATTAAACTTAGTTTGAACCTGCTCTTAATAACATTCGCAACATTTTATCAATCACCATACCGCTAATAAAATATTTAGAACCATTAATATTACTTCCCAGATAAATACCATCTTACTATTGAACTGCACAAATCTGCAATGCCTTACAATAGAATGTGAGATACTTGGATGATACCTCCAACTGGAACTGGCTTTCCATCAAATCTCAAAGAAATTCCAAAGGTTTCCGTCCTCATATTTCTGAACTGAAAGCTAGATGCTCTCAAATTTCTCTAAGAGAAAAATTACAAAACCAAGCATGCCCCAAAAGGGACTCAAATTGTCCTTTTTATAACTCCTTGAAGAAGCTTCCAAAAACCGTTTTTAAATTCCCTTACATTTTAAATTTGGCTTTTACAAATGGAAAATAATTATAAAGTGACTTTTATTTAATTTTTTGTTGACATAAAAGAGACTTTAATTGCACTATTAAATAATTAAATTAAGTTGTCATTTAATCTATTATTTTTTGACAATTTAAATTTAATTATTTAATCAACTATCAATGTCCAAATAAAGGGTACATTACAGGAAGACACTGTGAAGAAGAAATGCAAGATGTTCCTCAAAATGAGAAAGTTTGCAAAGAAGAGGAAACAAAGAAAGAAACAAAGATAGAGACATTTTGAGCAAAGAGACCCAAAGACGCCATCAAAAGCACCATTCAAGACTCCATCCAGATTTGTCCAAAAGAATCACCAGAAGACTTGATTGTTGGGGACAAAGATACAAATATTCGGATAGGAAGGAGATTTGCTAGCACATCAGAACATGCAAATAGGTGCTTGCTCTCCAAAATAGAACCAAAGAACTTTACAAAAGCGAGGACAAGCATTGGATAAAAGCTATGGAAGAGGAATTGGATCAAATTGAGAACCAAACTTGGGAACTTGTCACAAGACCCAAGGATAAGATTGTGATTGCCACCAAGTACGTATTTAGGAACAACCTAAATAAGGATGGATAAACTGTGGCATTTTAGGCAAGATTAGTTTGAACTAGCTCTAGGGAACAAGGGGATGGGGGGACAGCGGTACGAGTTTGTGAGATGGGGGGACGGAGGGTGTCAATTTGGGGACATTGGGGGGATGGTGATGGGGGGCGATAAGGGGGCGATGTTGTGTATACTATATACTATACATATAGTATTTGAAATGCGAGTTGTGAAAAAATGTATAATAGTATAAGAAGTAAAATAGCAAACTTGTAAATGCCAAATACTAAATACTTGAACATTGAATATCGAATTACTAATTAGAAATTAGAATACTAAATAAATTTGTCGAACAATTGGCCCCTACTATTCTAAAGGTTATCCCACAATCTTCATTAGATAAAGGATTCCGTTATCACGCAATCTTCGAATGCAGCTTATGGGGTGGGTGGGAGGAGACGCGAGGGCGTCGCCCCTACTATTCTACGGGCTGATGTGTCAGAAGAGGTCGACCCTACTATTTTAAGGAGCTGTTGGGGATAATTTTCTATTATTCCTACATGGGCTGACCCATGCCTAGCAGCTAGCACCCATTGGAGGAGTTTAAAAATTGCAAAATGATTTTTTCTATTGATGTGGCCGACCTTTCCTAATTTTAGGAGCCCATTTTATTGGGAATAAAGTAAAATGAAATATATTTTCTGCCTTGGCCGACATGATTCGGAGGGATGTAACTGTTGGATGCAAGTTTGTTTGAGCATGTATATATTGATGATCATTTGAAGGTTTATTTGGAATGTAATTAACACAGATCTTTCCTGTCCAGAGCAGATTTATTACAGACATATGAGCAGAAATTAAGGGCAATATATTGCAAACCTATGAGCAGAATTTAAGAGCAATTTATTGCAGGATTACGAGCAGAATTTACTGAAGATTATATTGAAAATTTTAAGGAGTATTAGAGTGAATTCATGAAGATTTGGGGGCATATCTAAGAGATATATTAAGCATATGTTAAGACAGATTTTCGTGAATTATTGAGCAGATTTGTCCCTTATAAAATTAAATCTGATTGTTAGGAATAGGCCATATCATATCTTGGTTACATAATTTAAAGGAAAATAATTGATCACCATCTGAAGGATTTCTAACTTTAAAGCATGAGCATGAATATTGGGAAGACAATTGAATCACTTTTTGTTCAAGTCCATCTGCCTAATTCCTTGCCCCTTTGTCATCTTCTGTGTTCAACACAATATGCTTTCTTTGAATTGGCCAATTATGAACTGAAGGGATGTCAACTTTTAGATTATCTATTGACTATTTATCAAGTGGATGCTCTATCCACGTTGAATCTATCAAATTTTGACAATATTCTATTTGATCTTGTATGTTTAGTGATAATTGCAACCATAAAGATTGGATAAGCTTATGCTTTTTCCTTTCTTATAGTTTCTCTTATTGTTGAATTTTCACTTGGAAGCTTGGTTCAACCCAGTGTGCTTTGACTAATTCTCTAATGAATTTATTTCTATATTAGTTATTGTAGAATATTTACCTTATATAGTAAATATTATACGTTGTAAAGATACTTTAAATGAACTGATGATATCTAAGAAGGAATTTCCTAGACCTATATCAACCTTTTTTTCAGCATTTGTTTGAGCCATGTTTATGACACTTGGAGTCACCTTAGACTTGGCAAGCTGATTTAGGACTCGGTCTTGGACTGCACGCCTAGAGTCCACAAATTGAAAATCTTAGGAATTTAAAGATTTTTAAGGATTTAAAAAAAAATTCTTGCACTCTTTAATAAATAAATCTTAAAGATAATATCTTCATTAAATAGAAGCTCTTTTGATCACATATACAAGTATACATCAATCAAATAACTATAAATGAAAATTTTAGCTAAAGGAAATAACACATTTAGATATATAAATATTGTCAAACGTATAT
Organism: Chamaecyparis obtusa; assembly: GCA_027943335.1. Lineage (NCBI taxonomy): Eukaryota > Viridiplantae > Streptophyta > Pinopsida > Cupressales > Cupressaceae > Chamaecyparis > Chamaecyparis obtusa. Next base: position 1,286,631 of record BSBK01005455.1, on the reverse strand, counting down.
AAAACTCATAGAATATGAAATCTATGGCATCAAAAATAAATTGTAAGTCTATGGCTCAGAGGAGGTTGCATTATTCGTCCTAACATCGCAAGTCATGCATTGGCGTCTAAGATAAATCCTAGATGATGATGTAGCCATTGTGTTAGCTTGTATTGGAGTGATAATGACTAGCATCCCAACTATTCCCATGGTGGTCTCATATACTAAACAAGTTGTCCAATTTATGAAACAAGATAATCCTTGATTGTGGCTTTGACTATGAAGATGCAGAGATTCGCAACAAGGGATATATGTATTATGTAGGATTTTGTGATCATGATTTGTTGTTGGCCTATTACTTGCTTAGACTTATAATTTGATGGGGGTTTGGGGCCAACACCAAAATGGGGTTGAGTAGCAACACCCCACCCCTTGTAGGGATACAACGATGGCACTCCTTGCAGGGTGAAGGAGCACACCTTCATGGTGCACACCATTTTCATATTTTTAAAAATCCTAGATGGATATGTCATAAACCAAACAAGTGTTTAAATTTTGTTAGTTTTTTTTAAAATCAGTTAAAAGGGTCAAGTCTTTGGGTTGAAACTCACCTACACTACACAAGTCTGGGAAGTACTCAATAGTGGAGTCTCCCAAACCCAGCGAGGGTGTGGCTATTAAAAGTTTTTGATTAAGGAAAACAGGTTTTGAAGGGTGCCTGAAACCCTTTACACATCAAAATATTTTCAAAGGAGCCCGAGCATAGATACAACGGACCAAAGGTGAAACAGGATTTCAACCAAAATAAGATGACCAGGGTGGCCTCACAGATTACACAGTACACTTCTGCCACCATATAAAACTCAAAAAAACCAATTAGGACCCCTTAATCCCAATAGAGTGAGATCTAAGAAGTCTATCAGAGGATTGTTGGGAACGATTGCATTTTTTATCTTTAACCTTTGTCCAACCTTCCTCCACCAGAGAAGCCTCCTCCCAAACCAAGCATCGACATCAAACCCAACCGGAGAAGCAGGCAAAAGCACACCAGAAACATTGCCCACTAGAACCCGACCAACAGAGGAAGGGGCAACAGCAGCAGTCACATCCAACAACAGATCAATAGCCTAGTCAGACGGAACAGGGCTACTGACGCCATCAGCAACCACAAACGGGGGGGAATCCTTAAGAGAAGAGTCTTTAAGGACAGAGTAATGTTGAACCAAAGCCCCAGACCACCAAGAAGATCTTTTCTTTGGTTTCCTCAATTCCACAGGACAACGCGCAGCAATATGACCAGTCCCGGAGCAGACCCTACAATGGAAAGGAATTCCTTCATAGTCGAGAGTCTAAACCCAGGAACCATTAGGGAACTCCAGTTTGAATGTGGCTATTAAAAGTTACTTTTGGAGGCCATAACTTTTTAACCATAGCTCTGTTTGGCTATTATAACCAGTTTTCAGAAATGACAGGACCTCTAACTCACACAAACTCCAATTAGTTGGGGTTCGATCACGATTCTGAGCCTCTAAGGCCTTCAAAATTGAGCTCAAAGATTGTGTGCCCAAAAACCTCAATAACTTCACCAATACAGATGATATGGCAATGAAACTTAACTGGCAGACTAATATGACTAAGATGAACCTCCATCTGTAAAATCAGAACATTTTGAGCTCGTATGACCAACTTATTAAAAATAGTAAGTTTCCATAAATAGTAGCTTTGCACAAGATAGCCCGGCCTTATTGAAAAGAAATCATAAATATTTTTGGGTGATGCAAGATTGCCCTTACACCCAAGATGCTCCTGCATCAGAGACCCAGGGTAATTTGAGAAGTGACCCTGTCACGTCTTAGGTGTGCAAAAGAAAACCAAGACGGTTAACTTCCTCCCTTGTCAGCCATGATGAATCTTCTACAGGTCGTCCTTTCCATTTGACCAAATATTCTTCATATGTCCTGTTCCTTGTGCTTCTGCCAACACGACTATCGAGTATATCCTCGATCTCTTTGGTAGCTGAAGTAGTTGTTGGAATACTCCACTGTGCTTCTGTGATCTCATCTTCAACACCCCCTTCATGATACTCTGTTAGATCTGAAATATTAAATACTGGTGAAATATTCAGCTTAGTAGGTAACTCTACCTCATAGGCATTTCCTGAGTCATGCTTTTTTAGTATCTTACATGGCTCAAATTTCTTCATTTTCATCTTGTTATATGTACCTACTAGAAATCGCTCTTTCCGCAAATGAACCATGACTTCATCCCCAACCTGAAATTCCTTATGCCTCCTTTTATCATTTGCCTTAGCTTAATATTGTGTATTCGTCTTGATAATGTGCCTTTTCACCTCCTCATGAATGTTTTTCAAATGTTCTACAAAATCCTCAACTTCAGCACTACTTATCTCTCATTTGTCTATTTTCCTCAACTCTGAGGCATTTCTAAGACTACATCCATATACAATCTGGAATGGTAATTTACCAATGCTCCTATTGACATAATTATTGTATGCAAATTTTGCATGTGGTAAAATCAAATCCCATCCTATTGGCTTATCTCCAACCAAATTGACAGTCCCAACTGGTGCTGAGAGGGGAGGGGTGAATCAACACCTCTTTAAACTTTTTCCTTATAATCCTGTAAAGTAAACTTACAACAAACAAGCAAGCAGATTTAAGAAAATAATAACAGTAAGCAAACAATCACTTAATGACACCAGATTTATCACGTGGAAACCCAGTTAGGATGAAAACTACAGTGTGAGGAGACCTCACAAATGTTGTACTCTTCTGGAGTATGCCTTGTTAAGAGCCTTTTTGATTAAATGATAAAAACACACTTGTTAGATGCGACCCGGTTAAGGGATTTATTATAATAAAGCCGGTTAGTGCCTGCCTTGTTAGAGGACTTTGAGCACCTTACAAGATGCCACTCGGTTAAGGGATTTGATATAAGGGACCTATTAGAGTCCACCCAAAATACTGGGATTTAACTATTGTAGTTGCTAGAAAACAATAGAGATTGACCTTTTTCAAATGACTTTGCATAGCTTGATAAGATCTTTGTTTGTGCTCAGCTAAGAATCGTCACCGGTCGCAACAGGTGAGTTCTCTACTTCTATTGTGCTTCTCTGAACACACTTCTTTCTCTTCTTCTCTTTCTGATTTACCCTAGTTTCTTTTAAGCTTTCTAGGTTCACTCTTTTCTCTGGCAGAATGAAAGCAACTTCTATTCGCCATAGGCAGAAGAATATATAGGGTTCAAACCCTAATTGTGCTCATTATGCATGACCTGATTTCAGATCTTTAACGAATTCATCACTTAGTGAAGTGTTAGTTAACTAAGGAAACATTTGATGCATCCCCTTGCTTTATCTGTCCAATGAAGAAAACAATAGTTGCATGTCAGACAACTTTCCTTCATAGGAGATAACACTTTGATCTAAAGCCACTGACGCCAACTTTAGATCCTTCAGTCGTGCTTCAAAAAACCATTGATTCTGCCTTTAAATCCTTCAATTGCGCCTCAGACTTATCACCTAGATAACTCAAAGTCACTCGGATTTATTGCAATAAATCCCGGTCAAAAGAGTTGGTTGGAACAGATACTCGACTGTGACTTCCTCGGTTCATATCGGAATCTCATAAAATATCGGTTACGGTTGAGTTCAGTTCTTCGTGCTGTGAACAGGTAAGAGTCCCTGTTCCTGTTCCTTCCTTAGTTTAGTAGTTGCACCATCCTCGGTTTGCTGTCCCTTGCGTAGCTTACCGGTTGCTCGGTTTGTTGTCCCTTGCTTAGCTTACCGATTGCACCATCCTTGGTTGTACTTGTTGATCTGTACTTGTACAAATTGTAGCATGGTCCTTAGCTGATGCTGGACTCCTCTTTTCCTTTGCTGTGTACATACCTTGGTGGTTAAAGCTTTGTATAGTCATCCTTCTTTCATATAGATCTTCTTGGTTCTTAGAGGTGACAGGTCTCTATACACTCTTTGTTAATCAATGACAACACTAGTACCGGTAGGAGACTTACCAGTTATAATTGCTTAATGCCAACACAAACATCTTAGCAAATTTCCCAAACTCCTATTTACCACCTCTGTTTGTCCATCAGTCTGTGGATGATGTGATGAACTGAACTTCAAATTTGTCTTTAACTTCTTCGACAATGTGCGCCAGAAATATCTAACAAACTTAGTGTCTCGATCTAAAACTATGCTCTTTGGCAAACCATGTAGTCTCACCACTTTGAAAAATAATTCTATTGTACATGAACAACATTATTAGTCTTCTTGCAGGGAATGAAATGTGTCATCTTCGAAATTCTGTCAACCACCACAAAAATTGAATCATGTCCCTGCTGAGTCCTTGGCAAACCAAGAACAAAGTCCATACTAATATCCTCCGCTATGCTTCTCCTTGATGAGATTCTCTCTCATAAAATTAAATCTGATTGTTAGGAATAGGCCATATCATATATTGGTTACATAATTTAAAGGAAAATAATTGATCACCATCTGAAGGATTTCTAACTATAAAGCATGAGCATGAATATTGGGAAGACAATTGAATCACTTTTTGTTCAAGTCCATCTGCCTAATTCCTTGCCCCTTTGTCATCTTCTATGTTTAACACAATATGCTTTCCTTGAATTGGCCAATTATGAATTGAATGGATGTCGACTTTTAGATTATCCATTGATGATTTATCAAGTGGATGCTCTATCCACATTGAATCTATCAAATTCTGACAATTCTCTATTTGATCTTGTATGTTTAGTGATAATTGCAACCATAAAGATTGGATAAGCTTATGCTTTTTCCTTTCTTATAGTTTCTCTTCCTATTGAATTTTCACTTGGAACCTTGGTTCAACCCAGTGTGCTCTGGCTAATTCTCTAATGAATTTATTTCTAATATTAGTTATTGTCGAATATTTACCTTATATAGTAAATATTATACGTTGTAAAGATACTTTAAATGAACTGATGATACCTAGGAAGGAAGTTCCTAGACCTATATCATTCTTTTCTTCAGCATTTGTTTGCGCCATATTTATGACACTTGGAGTCACCTTAGACTTGGCAAGCTGATTTAGGACTCGGTCTTGGATTGGACGCCTAGAGTCCACAAATTGAAAAACTTAGGAATTTAAAGATTTTTAAGGATTATTCTTGCACTCTTTAATAAATAAATCTTAAAGATAATATCTTCATTAAATAGAAGCTACTTTGATCACATATAAAAGTATACGTCGATCAAATAACTATAAATGAAAATTTTAGTTGAAGGAAATAACACGTTTAGATATATAAATATTGTTAAATGTATGTAAAACTAATAGAATATCGAAAATAAATTGTAAGTCTATGGCTCAGAGGAGGTTACATTATTCGTCCTAACATCACAAGTCATGCATTGGCGTCTAAGATAAATCCTAGATGATGATGTAGCCTTTGTGTTTGCTTGTATTTGAGTGCTAATGACTAGCATCCCGACTATTCCCATGGCGATCCTCATATACTAAACAAGTTGTCCAATTTATGAAACAAGATAATCCTTGATTGTGGCTTTGACTATGAAGATGTAGAGATTTGCAACAAGTGAGATGTATTCTGTAGATTTTTGTGATCATGATTTGTCGTTGGCCTATTACTTGCTTAGACTTATAGTTTGATGGGGGTTTGGGGCGAACACCAAAATGAGGTTGAGTAGCAACACCCCACCCCTTGTAAGGATTTGATGTTGGTGCCCCTTGCGGGGTCAAGGGGCACACCTTCATGGTGCACACCATTTTCATATTTTTAAAAAATCCTAGATGGATATGTCATAAACCAAATAAGCGTTTAAATTTTGTTAGTTTTTTTAAAAATTAATTAAAAGGGTCGAGACTCACCTACACTCCACAAGTCTGGCAAGTACTCGGTAGTGTTGTCTCCCAGACCCAACGAGGGTGTTGTGCTTGACCTCGGACTCGTCGAGCCGAGTCTCATTTCGTTGGTTTGAACAAAACCATTTTACCAACCTGAACGAGAATGCTTGTAATGAAATAATGCAACATTAATATTCATCGGTTCATAGTTTATATTGATCAGCAGATGTGGATTATATATCCAATCCTTATTTTTTGGTAACTTGGTACGATGAATTGTAGCTTTATCTACTATTGTATATGGAGATGGATATTGGCTCTTTAATAAATTTTCTATATTAAGAAATATACTTTTCTTGTAAAGGGTCAGAGCCTTGTCTTTTAATTCGTCATATTTCACCTTTTTCAATTGCCACCATTTTTCTTTACACTATTATGACATTGAGGAATTGGATTTCGTCTTAAGCTTTTTTCATCTTTTTTGTCTTTTGTTTCTTCTAGTTGCATATTTGAGAGATGTGTCAAGCTCAGGCGTATCTGAATCTTTACATGTTTCTTGACTAAATAAGTTATCATTGTAACTATCAAAGAAAATTTGTTTACCATAAAAAAAGTTTTTAGTTATTATACTTCATCCATATTTATTTCTTCCTTCAGCATAGGATGGAAGATCTTCTAGTAGAACTCATTTTTTGTAAGTTCCCAAAAGTCAACAATATTAGGATCTTAGACTAATATTTGTACCTTGTGTGGTGTTGTAGTTGGACATGAATAAGCATCATGTCTTTCCTTCTTGCATCTATGACAACATATATTAGCTATATCTTATAGCTTGAACCTTTGGGGGCTAGTGGGATGAAATTGAGATTTAGTAGTCTTAATGTTTTTTTCTTTTTTTAGTCAAATGTTTCAACACTTGTATGTTGTTGCAAGTTGAAACATTGATTTGCATTATTTTCCTGTATAGAACTTTAAAAAAATTCTTGATTTCATGGCGAACTTTGTAGGGTCCAAGATTCGACATTACAGGTAACTTGCATTACAACTTGCAATGTAGGATCCAAGACCCAACATTACAACTAGCTTACCTCTTCAACATGTCAAATGGAACTTTGGGGTGCCAATGCAAGTAGTTTTGCAAGTTGTATTGCATTACAACTTGCATTATGGGTCCTAGGACTTGAATTGCAAGTTCATTTTTGTTGCACTTGTAGTTGACCTTTAGAGACTTGAAATTGTCTAAGTCCTTCATGTTTTTGTTTAAACTTTTTGTCTTACACATCAAATTGGGTTTATAAGCTGATATTACGAGTGATGTTGTGAGCAACTTACAAGTCAGACCTTAAAACCCATAATGCAAAAAAACAACTTGTATGTTACTTGCAACCAGGTCTTCAAGACTTGACTACAATTTTTTTTGTATCGAACTTATAATCTAATTTCCAAGACCCAACTTAATGCCTTGTTTCTGATTGTTTTATCGTTTGCACTCATATCATACATGTAATTGAATCCTAGAGACCCGATTACATTAGCAAAACATGATTTTCTTCCTCCACTTGTAATTTTTTTTTAAAGACCCAAAATTCATCTAAACCCACATTTGCATTATTTTCATCCTACCCTTGTCAATCTGATGAAGGGTGCTCCCCTTAATACCACAACACATAATAGAAACAGAGAAACAACAACAATTTGCAAGAACATAAAATGGGCTTCTTATTATCTCCACAAGCGTAGAATTACAAATTTAAGAAATACAATATGCAAAGCCACATCGACATTTTCCTTACAATATTCTGTAGGACAAAGCCTCGAATAACTACCTAGAACTGCCTTAGAAAACACTATGGGCCTTCCTTAATAGACAATTTTCCATTGCCCGAGAAGTTTCCAGAAATTTAGCCCTTAAGGTTAACTGCCCTTAGAATTATTTTATTTTTCATTTTTTTTTCATTAGGGTCGACTCAAAATAATTATACAAATTTTATTTTTAGGTAGCCCAACTTTCGGAGGCCATAATGTTTTAACCAGAGCTTTGTTTGGCTATTATAACCACTTTTCAGAAATAGCAGGACCTCTGACTCACCTAAGCTCCAGGCATTTGAGGTTCGATCGCGATCCGGAGCCTCTAAGACTTTCAAAATTGAGCTCAAAGATTTTGTACCCGAAAACCTCAATAACTTCACCAATATAGATGATATGGCAATGAAACTTAACTGGCAGACTGATATGACTAAGATGAACCTCCACCTATGAAATTAGAATGTTCTGAGTTCGTATGACCAACTTACTAAAAATAGTAAGTTTCTATAAATAGCAGCTCTACACAAGATAGTCTTTATTGAAAAGAAATCAAAAATATTTTTGGGTGATGCAAGATTGCCCTTACACCCAGGATGCTCTGCATCAGACACCCGAGGTAATTTGAGAAGTGACCCTGTCACGTCTAAGGTGTGCAGAGGAAAACCAAGACGGTTAACCTTCTCCCTTGTCAGCCATGATGAATCTTCTATAGGTCGTCCTTTCCATTTGACCAGATATTCTTCATGTTTTGTTCCTTGTGCTTCTGTCAACACGACTATCGAGTATATCCTCAATCTCCTCGGTAGCTGAAGTAGTTGTTGGAATACTCCACTGTGCTTTTGTGATCTCATCTTCAACACCCCCTTCATGATACTCTGTCAGATCTGAAATATTAAATACTGGTGAAATATTCAGCTCAGTAGGTAACTCTACCTCATAGGCATTTCCTGAATCATGCTTCTTCAGTATCTTACATGGCCCAAACTTCTTCATTTTCATCTTGTTATATGTACCTACTAAAAACTACTCCCTCCGCAAATGAACCATGACTTCATCCCCAACCTGAAATTCCTTGTGCCTCCTTTTCTCATCTGCATTAGCTTTATACTTTGTATTCATCTTGGTAATGTGCTTTCTCACCTCCTCATGGATGTTCTTCAAATGTTATGCAAAATCTTCAACTTCAGCACTACTTATCTCTCATTTGTCTATTTTCCTCAACTCTAAGGCATTTCTAGGACTACTTTCATATATAATCTGGAATGGTCATTTACCAGTGCTCCTGTTGACATAATTATTGTATGCAAATTCTATCTGTGGTAAAATCAAATCCCATCGTGTTGGCTTATCTCCAACCAAACATCTCAGCAAATTCTCCAAACTCTTATTTACCACCTCTGTTTGTCCATTAATCTGTGGATGATGTGATGAACTGAACTTCAAATCTGTCTTTAACTTCTTCCACAATGTGCATCATAAATATCCAACAAACTTAGTGTCTCGATCTGAAATTATGCTCTTTGGCAAACCATGTAGTCTCACCACTTCTTTGAAAAACAATTCTATTACATGAACATCATTAGTCTTCTTGTAGCGAATGAAATGTGTCATCTTTAAAAATTTGTCAACCACCACAAAAACTGAATCATGTCCCCACTAATTCCTTGGCAAACCAGGAAAAAAGTCCATACTAATATCCTCCGCTATGCTTTTCCTTGATGCGATTCTCACTCATAAAACTTCATGGAATGCACATATGACTTCCTCTGAATAGCATACAATCCTGGATGATGAAGTCCAGTCACTTTGTTATGTCTAGAGTAATAGGTTTTGTACAAGTTTTCCAAGCTTCATCAAAATCAGGATCCTCTGGATTTAAACTCTTGAGTTCCTTGAACCCAACTACCTAAATCTGCATCTTTGTCAACAAAAGTTGTCTTATGGTAAGCGCATCTGCAACGCTGTTAGACTTTCCACTCATGTGTTTCAAAATAAATGTGTAACTCTTAAAAAACTCAACCCATTTCAAATGCCTCGAATTCAACTTTCCTTGACTATTCAAATATTGCAAAGCTTGGTGATCAGTATACAAAACAAATTCCTTAAGAAACAAATAGTGTCTCCACTTCTTCAATACCTGAACTATAACATAAAATTCCTGATCATAAATAGAATATTTTCTCTTGGCATCATTTAACTTCTCACTGAAATAAGCAACAAGTTTACCTTCTTCGCTCAAAACAGCTCCTATTGTAGTACCACTAGCATCACGGTATACTTGAAACATCTTATTAAAATTTGAAAGTGCTAAAACATGTTGTTCTGTAACTTTTTGTTTCAACAATTTAAAACTCTTATCTACCCCTGTAGTCCAATTTAACTCTTTCCTATCCCCTCTCATTGTTTTAGTCAAGGGTCCACAAATAATGCTAAAACTCCTGATAAGCTTTCTGTAAAAGCTAGCCAAACCATGAAAAGATCTTACCTCAGTAGCACTTCTTAGAGTTGGCCATTCAAGGATAGCCTTCACTTTTTTTGGGTCAATTTTTAGACCTTCTGCTGAAACTTTACACTAATTATTTCTTCACAAAATTGCACTTCTTCAAATTAATCAACAATTTCTCTTCTCTTAACTTCTCAAACACCATACGAATATGCATCATATGTTCCTCCAATGTCTTACTAAAGATCAAATAATCATCTAGGTAAACAATGACAAACTTACCCATAAATTCTTTCAGAACCTCGTTCATGAGCCGCATGAAAGTGCTCGGTGCATTGGTTAGCCCAAAAGGCATGACTCTCATACAATCCTTCCTTTTTCTTGAAGGCAGTCTTCCATTCATCTCCTTCTCTGATTCGAATCTAATGATATCCACTCTTCAGATCTATCTTTGTGAAATACATAGCTCCACTCAAACAGACCATAATATCATCCATCCACGACAATGGAAACCTGTACTTGATTGTGATCTTGTTGATAGCCCTAGAATTTGTACATGTCCTCCATTCTCCATTTTTCTTTGATGCTAATATTGCTAGTACAACACATGGACTCAGACTCTCTCGAATCAACTCCTTCTGCAACAACTCATGTACTTGTTTGTTCAACTCTTCACTATCTGTTGGTGTCATTCTGTATGCTGCCTTATTTGGCAAACTGAATCCTGGGATCAAGTCCATCTGATGACTGATTTTTCTTACAAGTGGTAATCCATCAAGCACATTATCAGACACAATATCCTGAAACTCATTCAACAGATCTGCAACTTCTGTAGGTACATCTTCTACTTACACTTTGCCAGCTTTTGGAATTAAAATAAAACACACATGCTCATGCCTCATACCCTCTAGGAATTTTCTTCCATCAACAAAATTTATTCTTGCATTATTACATACCTTGTCTTTTGTGTCCTTCAATGGTTTTAGCTTATGTCGCACTCCATCCTTTGTCAAAGAATAGGTATTCGCATGACCATCATGTACAACACGTTTGTCAAACTTTCACGGTCTACCCAACAACATATGACATGCATCCATAGGTATGATATCACATAGTACCTCATCATGGTATCTGCCAATCTTGAACTTCACTAGGCACTGCTCATTGACCATGACTTTGTGGTCATCCTGCACCTAAGTGATCTAGTATGGATGTGAGTGTTTCTACCTCTTGAGTTTTAACTTTGTGACCATCTCTTGTGAAACCAAATTGTCAGTGCTTCCACTATCGATAATCACATCACAACATGTATCCTCACACCTGCACCTAGTACGAAACAAACTCCTTTGCTCAGGTTCATTCTCACCACTCAATAGGACTCTTCTATTAATCAGGGTTTCTCCTCTTTTAGCATCTTCAGAATGTGATGATTTGGCATCTTCATCCACATGTGCAACTCTAGCCTGGCCTTCAGTTCTCCTATCTGTCTTTCCTTGACGTTGTGGACATTCATATGCCCTATGACCTTCTCTACAGTGAAAACATGTTCCACGGAAGCCTCCTCTTCTAGATCCTTGTCCTCTTCCCCTTCCTCTCTGATCTCTATTATTCTGATCATGGAAATGATTGAAATTGTTTCCTCTGATTTTGACTGCTACTCGCCTCATCCTTCTTTTTCTGATCTTCATTTCGGTCTCCATAACACCGTCCACTGGATCTTCCACCACGACCTCTTCTACTTTGCCTACTCTCAAACTTCTTGTTCAACTTTTCCTCTACCTTTAGGGCAAACTGGTATGCCTCTTCAATACTGTTCATTCAAACCAAATTCAACTCCTCCTGAATACTTGGTCTCAACCCATTAAGGTAATAGGCAACTTTCTCCTTATCAGCTTATGCATGGTCTGTTCTGATGATGATTCGATAGAACTCCTCTGTATACTCCAGAACAGATCTCTCTGCTTGCTTTAAACCTTGCATTTTCTTTAGTAGATCTAGCTCATAATCAACATGAATGAATTGTCACTTTAATTTATCTACCATTCGATCTTATCTTGTAATTTTTTCATTTCCTCTTTTATTTCACTCCAATTGAATCTCCTGCCACTAGATCTTCGCATGACTCTTCAATCTGACCTTCACAAACTTGACCCTATCAGGATCCTCAATATCTTCATACTCGAAATATTCTTTTAATTCATTGATCTAGTCGATCAACTCTTCTAGGTTAAGATTTCCTAAAACTGTGGGAACCTCAATCTTAGGTATTTTCCCAATCTTGGAAATGGCCCGGAAAAGCCTTCCTTCCTTTTGGTTCAGAATTTTGCCTTTTCCTTCCTGATCAAAATTTCCTTCTTCGGCTTCATCCTCACTTTCCTCTCTTACGACAAGATTCATGCCTATGCAAATCTCTTCCTGCAATGCTCGCACTTGTCTCCAGAGGGCTCTAACCTCAGGTGACACACCTTTGGCTCTTCCACCACGTTCCCTTCGTGGAGGCATTTTCACGCTTATCACTGAAACCCTAAACCACGGTCCTGGTGCAAATTGTCTCACAGTCGGCGATCTGTCTACACACTTAGGAACTCCTGCTCTGATACCACTTGATGAAAGGTGCTCCCCTTAATACCACAAACACCTAACAAAAACAGACAAACAACAACAATTTGCAAGAACAAAAAATGAGCTTCTTATTATCTCCACAAGTGTGGAATTACAAATTTCAAAAATACAATATGCAAAGCCACATGGGCATTTTCCTTACAATATTCTGTAGGACAAAGCCTCGAATAAATACCCAGAACTGCCCTAGAAAACACTACGGGTCTTCCTTATATAGGCAATTTACCACTGCTCGAGAAGGTTCCAAAAATTTAGTCCTTAAGGCCGACTGCCCTTAGAATTATTTTATTTCTCATTTTTTTTACATTAGGGTCGGCTCAAAATAATTACAAATTTTATTTTTATGTAGCTCAACTTCTGGAGGCCATAATTTTTTAACCGTAACTTTGTTTGGCTATTATAACCACTTTTCGGAATGACATAATCTAATCTACAGTGTCTGACTCGTGCAAGCACCAGTCAGTTCGGGTTTGATCATGATCTGGAGCCTCTAAGACTTTCAAAATTGAGCTCAAAGATTTTGTATCCAAAAACCTCAATAACTTCACCAATATAGATGACATGGCAATGAAACTCAACTGGTAGACTGATATGACTAAGATGAATCTCCACTTGTGAAATCAGAACATTCTGAGCTCGTATGACCAACTTACTAAAAATAGTAAGTTTCCATAAATAACAGCTCTGCACAAGATAGCCCTTATTGAAAGAAAACTAGAAATAATTTTGGGTGATGGAAGATTGCCCTTACACCTAGGATGCTCTTGCATCACAATCTCACCTTAACTTCATAGAGATAACTTCCCCTAAAAAACTAGTACTACCCTATATAAGAATATGTGGTGAGGTTTCATAAACAAAGGATAGAGACAACAAACAACAAGAGATCAGATGTGGGAGTCAAAAAGTAGTAAGAATGCATTGGGACAATGAACAATGTATTAGTACAATGATACAAAGGACATAGACAAGTAGGATCATGGACAATTTTTAGTCATGGGTTAAAGTAAAGATCAATGATTTGTTGATGCCATTAAACACAATGGCCAAAATGTTTTTTTTCAAAACATGCTTTCACTCATAGAAATTTGAAGATTCCAAGCATTGGCAATCTGGCAATAGGAAGACCACTGCATGACATGAAGACCTCTTTGACGAAGGATAATGTAATAGAATCGTGTTTTGTCAAATACTTAGTCTTCTTTTAGTTATGCATTATGTAATTTAGTTTTGTGAAATTACATGTAAAATAAAAAGTTGTAATCACATTTGATCACATTACTTGCAAAGTTGTAACTTATAATTACATGTGATCACATTACATGCAAAGTTGTAACTTGTAATTACATGTAATCACATTGCAAGTTAGATTGGCTAGGACTTTCAATGTTGAATAAGTCAACAATAAGTAGTTAGTTTTCCACACTTTTCTCCTAGTCTCTCTTCTATAAATATGAGGGGGCTCTTTGTAAAGAGGTATCTTTTGGCAATGCAATAAAACTCTACCAATTTGTTGAGCACTCTAAGAATTCGAGCATAGATGTAAATCGAATTGCTTTCAATAAAAGAGACAAGTTGCTTTTAGACTTTGTGCCAATTCAAGTCGTCATGTGATGACATTTTTCTAGAAATTGATTATGAGTGTTGTTTTGTTGTTCAAGAGGGATTTAAACTCCATCTTGCAAACTTTGAGCTGCTTATTGTGTTTAGAGTTATAGTTAGGTTTTTAGACTTGATCTAGCAGACTTTGATTTGCTTATCACATATGAAATATTGTAGTACACACTTAAGCAAGGAAATAACTTGCAGACAAAAAAAAGTTGCAGACTTTGTGTTGCTTCTATTTTATACGTTTGTGTATGTAAGGTGAAGTAGACTTTGAGCTGCATGTATGTTTCATTTTTCTTCTTGGATTCACATAAAGAGTCATGGGAAGACATTCAGCTTTCATGAGCTCCTTGTTATTAAATTTTCTAAATTGTACTTAAGAGATTGTTGAAAAGACACATTCATGTATTCTGAAATGAGGGAATACGATGAAAGAAGAACACCTATTCTAAAAGAAGAGAGTATGGTGAATGTAATGCCCCATGAATTAGCTTAGTGTACATAATATTAGATCTTAATTAAATGTAGGTCGTTTTCAATAGCAATAAACATGGGGAACCTTCCCTTATAAGTAGGAAAGACTGTGTTTCACACACTGTGGTTGGAACCATTGTTTTACAATTGATCCCAAAACCATCAATTGCAAAATATCCACCCAACAAACTCCTTCAACTAGATCACAACATATATAGTATTTGTATCTATTCTCTATTGAACAAATGTGTCAAAGTATGGGTTTTCCAATGCCCTTTGGCATAGAATTCAAGAAATGAATCTTTAAAAAACTAATTCTTTCAAGATTTTGTATGCATACAATTGCCAAATTTTATTTACAATACTCATAAAAAAGCTTTATATTGCACAATTTTCTTTTTGCTAAAAGAAGTTGATCTTCATTCGGTTGATTCAAATAAAAAATAATCTTTGCCATGATTACTGTGAGCAATCTTACTAAGACTGGGCCTTAAATGAATATCTTAAACAGATTATGTTATTGTTTTAATTATAATCCTATGTTTATGAGTCATCTTCATAGTTAAAACACTTGAGAAATAAATTTATTAAAATTAACTTTTTTTAATCCTATTTTATTATAATTAATGTATTTCATTTAGTCTTTGATTCAATTTCTTTATTTGTGACTAAAGATTATTGATAATATTTTTTTGGCATGACTTTTGCAGAAGACCAACTAACAAATAAAGTATCGCTTTCATTAATAAACTTGCCACCATCGTTGAGACCACCACAAGGTCCATATCAACCGCTGCTTTCTATAGATTGGGGATAGTTATTTCCTTGCATGATTATAATGGATTATTTACCTTTTGTATCTTCCACCTCATGTAATTTGTATTTTGTTGATAGATGCTCTTACATATCTAAGTTTGTGATGGGTGCAACTAAAATTGTTCTAATAATTTTACCATTTGGTTAATTTGTAGACAAAACTAAGTTGCCATGTATATATATATTTCAATGATAATATAAAAATATAAAATGGAAAAGTAAAAAATATTCTTCTAGGTTGTGTTGGAAAATGAAGGATTTGTAAAATGAGTTTTTTAGAAAATTATGATATAATGGTATTGTTAGATTTTTTAATGTTTGGAGATTTGATCTATACAGTTTTTAATTTTAAGGTTACTTGGATGAATAGTTATTACATTAATAATGTTTTCTTCTGAATTATATAGGTAGTGATTGTAAGGAAAGGAGATCCACTTAGCATATTTTGCTTTAAATGTTTTGTAGAATGGGGGAAGAATGATTCTTATACTCACCAATTTCATCATTTGGGCTATTTTTCCATTCACAACTTGGAGCATTGAATACCTTATAAATCACCCTCGTCTTTTAATTCTTCGCGATAAAAAATTAAGTCAATTACAAGAATGTGTGCTTATGTTAAGCATGAGAAGACTTTTACAAGCATTTTTTTAATGTTAAGTAGGGGAACAATTTTTTTAGTGGTACATAGATGATTTTTAGCTTGGTCTGAGTCAAGTGAGGCCACAAATAGGGGAACTCATCTTCGGCATGAACACACAACATTAACATGAGTAGTCCAAATCTATGAGACACTAGTCCAACAGGGGCAAAGAGCTCATGAGCATGCTAGCACGAGACTGTATGGAGCACTAAGTCACTTGGCATCAATGCAAAGGAAAACCCACAAGCAAAATGGCTCAATAAGGGCACGATGCCCTTGATCATAATGGCCCAATGAGAATTTGAACTTTGGTGACATCATCAACAATGCCATGATTCAACCATCACACTATGCCATGCATGCTAGTAGGGGAACACTTTTACAAGCATTGTATTTGGGTATTTATTTTTGTATTGATTTGATCTTTTGTAATTTTTAGTTATCTCAAAGAGTAGTAATTACTTGTATAACAACTTTTCGAATTAATGCTAGTGGACACTTTGTGGTAAGCATACCACTTTATTTATTGTAGGGAAAATTAAAATACATTTATTGGTTTGGGTTTTAAATTCGCGTTCCTTTATTATTATTGGGAAAAGTTTTAGAATATATAATGTCTTGCAAGTCACCCTAGTCTTCCAATTCTTATGAATAAGATTAATAAAGCTAGGTGAAGATGTTCTCTCATGACACAAACCCTTCATCTCTTAAATCAATTTAATTAGAATATCGCTTAAGATTGCTTTTGAATTTGAACTTTCCTAGGTTATTAATAATTGTTGGATGAATTTTAATTTGTGGCCATGTTTAACCAAAATTATGAAATTGGCATTCAATTGTTTATTATTTTATAACATATCATCATTTATATTGAATTATTACATTGACAATTGACTTCAATGAATATTTTGGTGATTTATCTTAGTTTATATTTGAATGAGTGATGCTTAGTGATATGATGTGATTGCATGTGTGGTATAGCGAAAACTTTAGTGGTGATTATTCGCCATTTGGCGAATGTCGCTTGTCGTCGAACCCCGATTTGGCGAATATATTGGCCATAGGGGAATGATCATATCACCTCGCATTTATGATAATTGGGTCCAATGTTCAGGCTCATCGCCAATTGGTTTATGAAAATTGGGTCCAATGCCCGAGATCATTGCCAATGGCATATAATTTTGGGCACAATATTTTTTTAACATTTGCCTATAATTTCAAAACGGCCCCAAATGGACGGCCTATATTCGCCAATATATATATATATATATATATATATATATATATATATATATATATATATATATATATATATATATATATATAGGCGGACACAACTTCGCCAGCCATTTTACAGACGCGTGTCTCAAACTGATAGATTTTCGCCAACTTTATTAATCATACCAAGGTATTGGACGACCCATAATCGCTTAGGATATAACACAAGACGTGTTATAATTACGCAGGCTTCGCCAAATATTTCGACACCGACCTAATACCTCCCGCCCAATTCACCAATAAAGATTAGTATAAATACATTCATACATCAATGTTATTGTACACAATTTGGATTAGTTCAATTTGATCGATAGTGAAGTTCAGACTATTGAGTCTTGACTGCTTTGGCGAGTTGCGACTGCGATTGAATTTGAGGCAAAGGTAAGTGATTATTAATTTATTATTCTGCGAGTATGTAAATATTGTATATTATAGTTCTATTGTCATTTGTCACTTCTTCAACAAGTAAACATTTTTTTTACATTTTTTTTTCACTGGCAGGTTGGTAGCCTTTATTTCGTTGAAGATTCGAGATCTCGAACAAGAATAAGGGTAAGGCTCCGGCATATGGTGAAAGCCAAGAGAAGCCAACAAAATGCAGAACCTTATCATCATACTTTGGTCATGGTGTTGGAAATGTTTCTGGCCAAAATCGGGAAGCTACTTCATCATAAGAAGATTTTCAAGATTCACAACCTGAGGCTAAACCTACACGACATATTGAAGAAGTCAGTGAACCTGATATCTCAGGTCACGATGAACTTGAAGAAGATTTTTAGTTAAATACCCAGAGTAGCCTTAATGATATAATCGACTTGGATGAGACTGAGAATGTTAGAGAAGATGATGGTGCAGGGAAGAAAAGAAAATACAAATCTGTCAAGGAATTTTCAAATAAAATGAGTGTCAAAGTATCCATTCATTGAACAAGTGGATAATCCAATTGAAGGGGAGCCTCTGGTAGAATGCAGATGTAAGATTTGCAGTGAGATAAATAAGAAGGAAAATAGGTTGCAACTAAAAATCGACACCATAGAGAAGCATATGGGTAAAGTTTACGAAAAGAAAACCATAGATGGAGTTCAAAAATTAGTGATAAGATGGAAAACAAAGGAGGAATCTCAGCATGTTAGGAATGTAGAATTATATGAATTTCAACATAATATAAAGACGAAGCCTGGTGAAGTTAAAGGCTCTATTGAAGCTTGTTTTGGAAAAGCATTGGAAGTAGAACTAATGGGAAAAATTGTTCAGTTAAGTGTTGTGTTTAATATTTTGAGCAGTGAGCATCCTATGATATACTACCCATCATTGAGTGCTTTATTACACTTTCTGAAAGTTCGTAACTATCCTAACAGTCACTGGTCAGTAAACAGTGGATGGGAATGGGCAAGTTGTCTTGCCGAGGTTGAAAAAGAGGATCTGAAGGCAAAAATTTAAGAGTCAAATTTTATTGCATTGTCTTTAGACGAGGTTACAACAGTAGACAATGCTTCCTAGGTATGCATGCATCTTTATATTGTACAAAAAAAATTTCGCCAACCTCATCTACTAATTGTTGCTAAAATGAGGGATAATGCGACAACGGAAAATTTATTTGAACTAGTAAAGAGTTCTCTAATTGAATATGGAGGTATAGATGACATGACCATTGCCAAAAAGCTGGTGTGTGTTGGCGCGGATGGAGCTTCAGTAATGCAAGGCCATAGGGGCGGTCTTTGCACAAGGATACAATCTTCTTGTGCACCCTACATTACTCCCATTCATTGCATGGCCCACAGAATGAATCTAGCTTTTGGAGTTGTCAACAAGCATGCTCTAGTACAAAAAATTGAAGCTTTAATCAAAGAGCTCTACCAATACTTTTGTCGAAGTCTGAAACGATTGAGGGAATTTCAACACTTTGCCGAAGGGCTAACTGACGGGAACAAGCTTCTCAAGGATAATGATACCAGATGGATCTCTTTGGATGGACCAGCACATCGAGTTTTTTTAGAATATCAATCGTTGCTTGGTCTAATGAACGCAAGTTGTGACGAAGTAGGGCAACCAAAATTTCCTGCGCTGCTAGCAATGTTAAGTAATGTAGAGACACTGTTAACATTAGTAGGTCTTCTCCCCATGCTTGAGGAAATGAGAAATATAATGAAAAAGGCCCAGCAAAGAGCTATGTATATTGCAGAATATGCTGCGCTGCGTAAATTGACATGCTTGACACTCGATAATATCTATGAATTATGTGTCGATGATGTAAAATTTGCCAGCTGGCTGAAAATCACATATTTGGACAATCCTAATAACTTTTTAAAAATCGGTTCAAAGGGGGAGTTATGTGTAGTAGTTCGCGGAGTTGAGATACCAATGCACTACTTTGCCAGGATCAAGTCCGAGGAACCAGAAAAGAACCCCAGGAGGCGAGTATCAAGTATTAAAAGGGAAGACTTTACCAAGATCGTTGAGTCTGTAACAGCTTCTGTGAAGCACATTGCCTTTGATCTTTCCGCACATATTAGAGCAAGATTCCCTCCAGTCAAACTACTTGAATCCATGGCTATTGTGTTTCCTCGATATTGGAATATGAACAATCCGAAAGATTTTAAAACTAAGCTACTAACTCTGATAGATCATTTCTGCAAAACCAAAGAGTTAAATGGAGTAACTCTAAATGAAATTTTAGATGCAAATCATTTGAGAGAGCAATCAGGTCATTTTTCACAGACAACGAGGGAACAATATAATATTATGTAGAACCCTCGCGAAGATGGATCATTATCAAGGCTTTGGAAAAATCTAGCTGAGAGCGAATTGTTGACTGATTCAATATCAAAATATTTTAAGCTTTTTGATTTATGTCTGACCATGATATTGGGGTCGGTGCAGGATGAGAGAGTTTTCAGTGCTTTGGGATTCCTAACGTCAAAGCTAAGAAACAAACTAGACAAGAATCTAGAAAATTGCTTGAGGCTCTATACATCCAGGTATGAAGTCAATACTTTTCCTTACAAAAGGGCACTAAAATTGTGGAGGAAGAAATGTCAGAGAAGAGGGATGGGAAACATTTCAAACCAAAGTGGGACTGGGAGTGAGAATGCTAGAGGCAGAGACAATGATGTCATTGACTCATTTACTGGTACTAGTACTGCTAGCGGTGAACATCAGTTAAGTGGTGGTATGCAGAGTGAAGAAAACATATCGAAGAACCAAGGAAGCTATGAAGTTGATGGCGCTGAATTCGATGATCTCAATGATGATATGATGTGGTAGCTTGAAGTTGAACCGTTGTAGAAGTAGCAGGTCCTAGGTATTTATTAAGCTTTTTCCTGAAGTCTACTATCAGTTTCTGTATCTCATCATCAATCATGCATAATAGCATATTCCAATGTCAAAAACATGAATGTGGTTGATAATGTCATCAAGATTCAATTCCACAATTAATAATGGTTTTCATTTGCATTATTCAGCTCATATGGTACAATTCTTGTAGATTTTTCATTATTCTTTTTGACAACATAGCAATTCATATGTTACAATTCTTAGAGTTAGAAATACTGATTCTCATTAATTTAATTACAAATATGATACAATGCCTCAATACAGCTTTGTGATTCTGTTTACAAAAGTCAATGACTCAATACCCATTGGCAATTTGGCACATTGCCCAATTTCAATTTCATTACTAACTCTAAGCCAATGACCTTGAATTCCCTTTTATAGAGACAAGGGAGCAACAACAACTTAAGGTCGATTTGCCTAATGTGAAGTGAGAAGTCTAAAAATGTAAATCAGTAAGACAACTAAAAGTCTACAACATCTCTACAACTTTAGTTGTACATTTCTGCATTTGATAGGCCGGTTTAGTAAATTAGCATTAGCAAAAGCATCTGCAACTGCAAGATTGCAACATTGATCCTGTTCAAAAAACAAAGTTCAAACTTGTTACTTTAAACTCAATTCTAGACTCTAGTATTTAGGATAATATCAAAGATATATACTAAAGATATAGAGATGATTGAAACTAAAAGTACTTCCACATACTATGATTGATGAGATCAAGATGATTTTGTCAGTTTCTTTAGTATGCTCCATTCTTCGTCGGTTGGAAGGGCAAAATTTATGATGTTATAGTAAATGACCTACAACTTCGTCAGCCATCCATACTTGGAAGAGTGAGTTGAAAGCAATGTTCCTTCCATTATTGCATTCAAAATTGTGAATGTTTTGATGCACTTTGCAATGCCTTCATGAGTTTTGTCCTGAGGAAGGTTGCCTAAATCAGATGTCATTGTGTCCTCCAACTTTTTTTTGTAAGCTTCTCTTCCAATGAAATTTGTTGATGAGTTATCAGGTCCAGGACTCGGAAAACCAAGAGATATCAATTTGGTTGTTTTACTATTCATCTTGGCGAGCTTTGGCCTGAATAAGGCAAGAGTTTCATCTTCTTCTGTTAGTTTCTGACATATTTGAAAGGCAGAGGTCGCCTTTATTGTTGCACCAACGCGGTCCTGAATTCCCTTGCTTGCCAAATGCCTGTCACTGGCTTTGTTGATTTCTTGTATAATCTGCTTTGCAGTTTTTTGTCTCCGACAAAAAAATTTGTTCTTCGCAATGTGCTCTTTTAGCTTCCCATAAACATCTGTAACAGTTTCATTCAGTTCAAACCAATCACACAACCTATCACCAGACATCTTTATTTGCCCCCAAAAGAATTTTTTTATTTGTTTGATTGTATTATTTACATTGTCATTCAAGATGTTTTCATAATTTTTAATTGTATTATTTGCCTTCTTTAGGTCTTCTTTCATTTCTGAGTATTGGTGTTCATCATGTTGTCTTATTTGCTCTGCTTTCTCTTCCCACTCTTTTGCTTTCTCTTCCCACTGTTTTGTTTTTACCCTCTCATTCTCCAACTCTTTCTTTAAGTTATTGGTTGCATGTCCCGCATTCTCCAATTTTTTGTAGAAACTTAATGAAGAGGCTTTTTCATCCTCAAGTTTCTTTTCGCTCTGTTCCAATTTTTCCCTAAAAGTTTTCAGTTTTGCATCCATATGTTCTTGTTGTCCAATTGCTTCTTTAGAGAATGAATTTTGTATCCTTCTCTCTAATTCTTTGCACCTGTTGTCTGCTACTTTCTCAGTTGCCTTTACATTTGCCAAGTCTGCCTTTAACTTATCTATTGTGCCCTGAAGCTTTCCTTTCTCTCTCTCCAACTTCATCAATGAACTGTAGACCACTTGGTTGGTCATTTTCGACACATTTATCTTGTCCACATTTTTAATTTTGGATAGATCCATTTGGAGGGTGCTAACTTGAAATTGAGATGGATCTAATTGACTCTTTGGTGGATCGTTATCTCTAGCTGGGGGCATAACAACCATGAATTCCATCATATCTTTCTTTGGGTCATATGTGGGAAATAACCTATTGGATGTAGGTTCTGCATCATGAGCTGCATCAACTGTTTCCATCTTCATTTTCTTACTATTTTCTCTATTCCTATTTTTGGATTGTTCATAGTTAGTTACAAAATCATTGTAATGAAAATCAAGGTTTTGTGACACAACTAAATGTTTGAATGGTGAAATAGTACTTGCACTAATGTACGAGCTTCCACCTATGTTGCCTATGGTTCTGCTAATTCCACCATGAGGATTAGCAACACCCTGACCCATTACAAGTGGAGTTTTTGTACTGTTTTGAGGGTTTGTCCTGAAGGTTGGGCAATTGTTGGACTCACAGTCACCATTGGCATTGTTGTACTAATACTTGTAGTTTTCATAACCTTTTGCTTCTTTACCCTGCCTTGATCTCTGGGAACAATTGTTTTCGTGTCTATCTGCAATGTCCTTTTTGGACCACTAGTTGTAGTTGTACCCATGATATCCACAACTGTGGGAGTGGCAATTGATTGAGATTGAATCTGAGTGCTTGCAACAGGTGGAACTGTATTTGAAGCTGGAACTAATGGAATTGAATGAGTTGATGAATGTGATGATTGATAGCCAAGCCCAAGGCCTGGTTTCGCACCATGTTTTGGTGGAGCTACTGGGTCAGGTGCAGACCACACCCCTTGTCCATTGGGACCCAGACCACCACTACCTTGGTAGCCCATTTTTTGTATAATATCTACCCCTTTAGTATATTTATCTTTTGTGGACTTATCAAGTCCTCTACTAATTGTGGGATTCACACTGGATGTGGGATCCACAGAGTCCTAGTCATAGTCATCATCATCGGTGAAATTTGCTTTAGCTGGATGCTCCTTATTCCACAAGTCGTTAAACATTTTATCCTCTTCCACCTCATAAAGATCTTTAGAGGTCTTTGGCTCACCAAGATTCTTCCTCATTTCCCAAAAATCTTTAATTTTGGTTCGAGTCCAATTATCATCCATTAGGTCATTTGGAATAGATTTTGTAGATGGTTGAGCAGCTTTCTGGTAGAAATTGGATGATGTCATGGCTTGCACTTTTCCTTTCTGTTTGTACAATGCCATAATTTGTGATGACAATTCTTGTATTGACATATTATTTTCAGCAGCATATTTCTCCATCTCTTTTTTGACCTCCTCCCAGGAATCCTTGTTTTTAAATTTTTCAATCAATGGCATACTTTCATGTTGACATTTGCTTGCAGAGTTCCCATTCTCTCTACGTTTTGTTCCAATTATGTTGAGTGGATCATACTGCCAGTGACTGTCAACATCAAAGCGAAAAATTGTAAAAAAGGCTTCTGCCACTTTGAATCCTCTTCTCTCAAATGTGAACCCTCCAAATGAGAAAGGCAAGGAAGGAAATATCATTTCCTTTTGCTGACCATTAAAGAGTACATCTGTGCTCTCCATTTGTCGTACATATTCCAATGCAAATACCCTCTCTGTGACATGTATTGGAAGTTTGTAGGGTTCTACTACTGAACTGTAAAACCTTAACACTGTGTACTCTTCCATGAAGTACCAGTCAGCCAATTGTATTTTACTTCCAAGTTGAATTAAATCTCTACAAGTAGCAGGTAATCTAGGCATTGGAGTGCCTATAATTTTATCGTACATTGGTGCCACAAAGAAGTCTACAAAATTGTTGTAGTTCCTTCTGTTATCAATCATCCTTATCTAAGGTGTCAACTCATATATTGGATTTTGGCCCCGATTGCAAAGCTTGTTTGTCTGAAATATTGCATGATGCTTTGCTAAGAGAAGATAGCACAAGTAGGTTGTAAATCTAAATATCTTCTGTGAACCTGTTTTAATCATTAGTAATTGTTCTTGCATGCAACAAACAATGTGCTCAATAAAATAATATTTTAATGGTTCTTTTTCAAAATGAATATGAAAAAGCATTTCAAGAATGCTGGCACCCACTTCTTTGTTACTATCTAATCCCAAACAAAATGCTAGCAAGGAAATACTATCCTGAACCCATGGCACAAAAATATCATAATCATAAGGAGGCCTATGATCTGGACTCAGGCTTGAACCATTTGTTATTCCTCTGATATAAGAATCTCTCTATGTTGCATCTATTTTTTCATAATCCTCTGCCAACTTTCTTAGGTCAATTTGCACGTTTGAGTTTTGTTGTTCAAACCCTAGGTTCAACAGACTAGCAAATTCACTCTCGATTATGGACAAAATTTCCTCTTGAGTATTTTTATTCACAATTGCTTTTTTATTTTCATCATAATTTTTGGCGCAGACCATGACAATTTTTGGGCAAGGGAATACTTGAGGTAACGCCATGCTTGCCGACCTAGCATTCCACGATGCAATTTTATTTGCCGTTGCATTTACCTTGGGGTTAAATGAAGAAAATTTTGAACCCTTATTTGGATCGTTCCACTTGTTTTCAATTGCAAATCTAATTTCCATTATTCCATTATTTCCATGAATAATAGGATCATAAATATCATGGAATAAATCTGTGAAACTTGATGTTTTAAGCAGATTGTGGAATTCTATTATCTGACTTATCTTTTTACTCAGTCTTATTCTTGATAATTTTTTTGCCCATCGTGGTAAGTTGGTAACCTAAATCGGTATGACTATTTACTCGTAGGAAAATTCAAATATTTATACACAACTACAAGCCTACAATTTATAGGGGTGATTCAAGAATCAAAATTAAACCCTAATAAGTAATAGGATTATTTTTTTCTATAATATAAATAGTAAAGTTGTAAATCAAGAGATTTGAAAAATTTAAAATGCGGGACCTAGGTCTTCAGGATTTAAGTAGTTACCTGTTACCCTTAGTTTCAATTTTTCCAGACTTTGACTGGGAACAGAGCTTCAGCTGAGAGACTTTGTTGCACTTGCTTTCCTCAACATAGAAATTTAGAATCTGTAAACCCTTTCTAAACCCTTTCTAAATCCGTAGACTACTGGAAAGTGAAACTTGAAGCGCCAAAATTGTACAATCTAGATTCGTGACATCGTCACAACTCATCTGACAGCTGACTCACCTCACGACTACGAGTCAGACGTGTCACGTCATCATCAAATGGCATTTTGGTAGGACCATGTGAGATTGCGAGTGGAACATCTTACGTGTTTAGTGACACGTGTCATGATTCCGGAATAGGTTTGAAAAGATGGGGTTGCTTTTCCCTTTCATCCCGAAATACAACTTTGATCGTTGATCTACAATAATCCAACGATCATAATGTCATTGTGTGTCTGTGGTGGCCCCGGGCCCCGTGGGTCCCATTAACTCACCTAGTCACCACTCATCTGACGGCTGACTCACCTCACGACTACGAGTCAGACGTGTCATGTCATCATCAAATGGCATTTTGGTAGGACCATGCGAGATTGCGAGTGGAACGTGTTACGTGTTAGTGACATGTGTCATGATTCCGGAACGGGTTTGAAAATATGGGGTTGCTTTTCCCTTTCATCCCAAAATACAACTTTGATCGTTGATCTACAATAATCCAACGATCATAATGGCGTTGTGTGCCTGTGGTGGCCCTGGGCCCCGTGGGTCCCATTAACTCACCTAGTCACCACTCATTTGACGGCTGACTCACCTCACGACTACGAGTCAGACGTGTCACGTCATCATCAAATGGCATTTTGGTAGGACCATGCGAGACTGCGAGTGGAACGTGTTACGTGTTTAGTGACACGTGTCATGATTTCGGAACGGGTTTGAAAAGATGGGGTTGCTTTTCCCTTTCATCCTGAAATACATATTTGGTTGTTGATCTACAATAATCCAATGGTCATAATGGCGTTGTGTGCCTGTGGTGGCCCCGACTCCCATGGGTCCCATTAACTCACCTAGTCACCACTCACCTGATGGCTGACTCACCTCACAACTACGACTACGAGTCAGATGTGTCACATCATCATCAAATGGTATTATTGGTAGGACCATGCGAGAGAACCTGTTACGTGTTTAGTGACACGTGTCATGATTCCAGAACAGGTTTGAAAAGATGGGGTTGCTTTTCCCTTTCATCCCGAAGTCCATCGTACATCATCGATTTGTGCTCATCCAACGGTAGTTATTTGCAACGAACACTGTTAAATGTTATAATGTTATTTTTTCTTTTATAAATATTAATTAATAATGGATAATAAGTTAATAACATTTAAAGTTATTTAATTGAATAGTAACAATTTTAGCCAATAAAATTCAAAATACACTATTTTTTTAATAATATTAAATTCTAATAAATTTCAGAGGCCAGAGTTAAGGTTAGTGTTTAGAGATAACGAGATTTCTGTGGTCGCTGACTCGCTAGGTCTCCCAAACATGAGTTAAAGTAATATTTTTTATTGATTATATAGTATACTTTATGTTAAAATGATATTTTTTATTGATTATAACTTTAACATTGATAATTATAATCACATATAATTATCATACCTTATAATTAGAAAACAATAAATTCTTTCTCTAACCTTATTAATTCATTTGTTTGTCAAATTGATTACATAGTATTCTTAAAGTTAAAATGATATTTTTTATTGATTATAACTTTAACGTTGATAATTATAATCACAGATTCACATATAATTCTCATACATTATAATTAGAATACCATAAATTCTTTCTCTAACCTTATGAATTCATTTGTCCTTCAAAATTCTATAAATCTTTTATATTAAATGTACGAGTGTGTGAATTTTGACAGGTAACATTACCCAAACTTAATGTCAGTACTTGGTGATAACTGATAAGACATTTCTTTTATTAACTACAACTGTCAACATTATAATTAGAATACCATAAATTCTTTCTCTAACCTTATTAATTCATTTGTCCTTCAAAATTCTATAAATCTTTCATATTAAATGTACGAGTGTGTGAATTTTGATAGGTAACATTACCCAAACTTAATGTCAGTACTCAGTGATAACTAATAAGATATTTCTTTTATTAACTGCAACTGTCTACGTTGTACAACTGTGATACATCATACATATCTAATATGCAAATAAATCATAAAGTAACTAATTAAAATATTGCAATCACAGTGACAGAGAAGGCTAAGAACCAATTTTTGTACAAATTGAAATGAGCTAAAGCTTGTGAAATTGTCATTGTTTTCTTTTCATAAAATTATAATTACATAAACATTGTCCAGTTCAACCTCCAGAACAAAGAGGAACCTACTATAAACAAAAAAAACCAAAAAATGAGGTATGTTTTTATAAAAAAAATGACTAGTAGACTAGTAGTCCAGTGTCTACTTCCAGTACAATAGTAAATACTACAAAAAGAAACATACTATAAACAAAAAAAACCCATAAACTTTTTATCAAAAAAAACTAGTAGTAGTCCACTACTGATTTTGGCCTTCAGCTCCATCTAAGTAGAATTTATGAGAGATGATTATCTGCACGAATTCATCGAGCCACCCAAATTGCCCCACCTCAACCTCCTCTTCGTCAAGGGAAAACCACTTTCAGAGGAAATCCCTAGCAATCAGGGCCCATTTCCTATGGCGCTTATACTGCCCAGCATTGAGGCCCAAAAGAAAAGGTTGCATGGCCACATTCTGGCTTGGGAGGAGAAGCTTGGGTATTTCACTTGCCCAAGGGACCCCCACCCCTATTTTTGTGAACACGACAACATTAACGTTGTCCCCCAAGTATTCTTCTTTAAAAACCCTCCTCAGCAGCATTAACATCTCCACCTTCTCTCCTTCGAGGTCGAGAAGAGATGCCAAAAAATAGGACGTAATGTCCGTGTTGACCCAGTGCCTATCTTCATTGTTCTGAAACTCTCGGCCCAACACCATTTTCACAGCCTTTATAACGAAAGGCCCACCCTCCTTACAAATAGATTATAAAGTTTCATCAGTAAAGGAACCCAGAAAGGCCTTCTGGGCCTCCTCAGATGTGCATATAAGCCTAATTGGAGTGTCCATCTGAAACAATAAAACTACAAAAAACTTAAAAATAAATTATTTGCAAAGTGCAGACTGCAGACCCTAAACAAACAGATTATCTAGCAAACGCCAAAGACATTGATGAATAATGAAGATAGATCGTCTATAAATAGCCCTTGAGTTCTTGATCATTACTTAGCCATAAATTATTTTGTCTTTAATGGTATTAAATCCATTGTCCTTAACATGCCTCTAAATCTTTCATGTAAATCTTTCCCCTAAATGCATGCGTGTGAGAAATTAAAATTTTAGACTTAATCTTTTATATGTGGCAGTAAATCTTTCCCATAAAGGCAAAAGATGTCAGATATCGGTTATAGCATCTGTACAAATTTGGAAGTGGTGCATCACTACATGTCTCCTCTGTGTGACAAGTTAAAGAATGTCGCTTGTCACTGACAAGGCATTTATTGCTTACCGAGTTAAGAGGTTACAAGTTGCACTATAGTAATAGAACCATGAATATCGATACCAACATGTGTACACTGTAGTCTGCAGACAAGTAACCCTTATTTGATATGTGTCAACATTCTGGTGACTTCCTCCACAACGCTATTTCCTTTAAGAAATTGGGGTTGAAATTAAACTTCAATCATTGATCTTGGATCATCAAACGGTATCAAATAATATATTTAATGTATGTATGTTAGGTATGTTAGTCTAAGGTATTATAACAAAATATATCCCATCTTTTGAAAATCGCCAACAAAATAATTTTTTTTGCCATAATTAATGAACGATTAGCCAATAAAATAATTTTTTTACCCTTCACAAGAATATCATTCGCCTCATATATTATAATTTTTTGCTTCATAAGAAAATTATTCGCCTCAAATATTATAAATTTTTACTTCAAAAGAAAATTTTTCGCCTCATATATTATAATTTTTTACTTCGAAAGAAAATTATTCGCCTCATATATTATAATTTTTTACTTCAAAAGAAAATTATTTGCCAGCAATTTATGAAATTTTCATTCGGCGGGGAAAAAATCGCCAATACAAACTATGAAAAATCATGGATTTGAAAAAAAAAATTCTTGCATTAAAACAAATTTTCCCCTAAAATAATGTACGATTCGCCAAGATTTTACACATTTTCAAAAAAGGGGGTTTCTTAAAGTTATCCCTGGTGTGGTATGAATTTTGTGTAGGATGTTAATAAGATCAATAAAGTAGAGATTTGGTAATTAATTATGTCTTGATACATGTGGCAAGAAACAAAAAAAGTTGAAGGGGCATTATGTTTTATAGAATCATTTGATTGGGTATTTGATTGGTTATGTAGTGGAAAAATACTTAAGTGTTTGCTTGGATAAACATGAGATGGAATGGCAAGGGACAAAGAGAAAATGAATAGAGATTGAGAAGTAGAAAAGATACAAGAGAAACAACAAAGTCAACCATAAATGAGTTTGGAAAAGGTTGCATAATTAATTGATACCCCCATGCGAGAAAATTTCTAAGAGATTAGGAAGGTGTTGTGCTATAAAATTCAACCAATCTAAGATAAGAAAACATCCAAGACATATTGAATAAATAGATTAAATAGAAGATTGAAAAGATAAATTTTCTTCCCGAAGAGAATTCTTGTAGTCCCATTTGTCTTGTCTATGTGTTTGGGCCCATGATTTTTTATTGTTTGAGTGTGATATGAGTAGTGTGGATGACTAAAAGTGTAGAGTAGAAGCCCAAAATATATTATGAGTAAACCAATGAAAATACATATAGGTGTTATAAATTTTTACACCACTTAATATTGACAACACATTAAGAGACGTTGATCTAACACGAGAAAGGGTAAAAATAAACTGGTAAGAGGAAAGTAAATGTGATACACCCTATGCTACAAAAGAAAGAACTAAAAATGAGTTGATGGAATTAGTAACATGGTGTCATCCTCAAGGTAGTCTACTCTACAAGAGTCTAATAAGGAAAGGAAAAAAACAAATCCTACCTAATCCAAGATAATAACAATTAATCCATCAAATAAAGTGTACACAATCTATTTTTTCTTTTATGGAGGAAATTTCTAAATATATACTAAAAAATAAAAAAATAAAAAAGCATTTCAAGCATCAAATCAATTAATCCAATCTTTACATTTCTCATTGACAATCAAATAAAGCCATATATAGACATTTGATAAAATTGGAATGATACAAAAGAAGACTAGCATGGCCCATGAGCAAGGATGACATGCATAAGTTGAGAAACGGTCCAAATTTTTTAGAGCTCCTTTTCACCAATGTGGTTGTATTTTAGGATTATTTTTGCCAAGGAAGTTGTAAAAAGAAAAATAATAAATAAAAAAATCAAATGTTTGACTCTTTCTAGGTTAGATTTTTATCATCTTCATAATATTGACTAATTTCCTTAATTTATTCGTATATAATTGGTTGGATGTTACCTGTGCAATGATGAAATTGAAGACAGGAAAATCATGTAAAATCACATGTGAATCAAGGCTAGTGTATACTATATTTTTGGGGGAAAATAGTTACAAGTTCTTTGCAACTTGTCAAAACCTAATGATTGTGGTCTAACATTGTGTTTTCAAGAAATTCAACAATCTACCCTCTTGTGAGATCATAATATTAGGAATTGTGTTGTGACTTTCACAACACAATATTATTCTTTTAAAATTAGGGGCCTTCAATTTGAATTTGCATTAATATTATGTTATAATTGTATCCTCGGAGACTTAAATGTGCTATTAATTCATGTTAATAGGGCTGGTTGTGCACCCAAAAATGTATTTTCATATGTTTAAGTTCACTTGTGGTTTCCTTTTTGGTCCATCTTTGTTATTAGATTTGAATTTTCTTTCAATAGGCTCATTGAAATTTTCTACTTCATGTAAGATTTGATTATGGAAGTAGCCAACCAAGATCAAAAAGGCCAAAAGGAAAGCACAAAGAAGACCAACATAGTCCAATAGTTCTATTCTAATCAAAAGAATGCAATAATCAATGCACAAGAATTGATCATATGAAATCAAGCTATGGGGACATATAAGATACATCACCAAGAGGTGTAAATGTACCATCAATATGGGATGACATTTACAAATTCGCCAAACAAGGAAGGTACAAGTTAGAAGATACAAGTACAACCTTCCCAATTAAATATCTATCTAAGAAAGCTTATCCAATCCTAGATGCATATAATGAAATAAAGTAATAGAGTCAATGCAAGAAAATAAAACATTACACCAACCCCCATAGGCGTAAATTCTAGGCCATATTATGGTGGAAATGCGGATAATTAAAAAACTGTACAAAACAATAATTGGCTTAAAAATCCTAGGTCATCTAGAACTAGGCTTCCTAATAAGTTATATAGGAGTGACATCCTTGAGGAGATTGTTGCTATAATCACCTTGCTAAATAGGATCACATGATAAAAAATGTAAACTAATATGAGCCATAGATGTTTCAATATGTGGCTAATATCTTTGAAGGAAAGGAACATATTGATTGGATACCTTGATCATGACAGGTTGCATGAACAATTTAGCTTTCTCATACTATTGGAATGTGAAGTCATCATGGAGAATCACTAGCTGTGGCTGAGTCATCATGGAGACTTACTATAAATAAAAGATTTTTATTATGCGACTTACTATAAATAGAAAGTTAGTTTGGTACCAAAAATAGTAATTTTGACATGTGTTAAGCATGTAGTTGTACAAGTCATACATACTAAATTTAGTAAGTTGTCTACAATTAGGACTTGACAACTCAGTTATTTTTTATTAAAGCAAAAACAAGTTTTGAAGGGACCCGAAACCCTTTACAATCAGATTTTGAATGGACTCGGAACCCACAACCAAGACGTTGTCAAAAGATAGGAAATTGATATCACCAAACAACCAAAGGAGCAAGAGCATGTTGGCATAATTGATGCGGTGATGGTAAGTGACTCCTGGAGATGAAATGATATAGATTTGATTGCATGATGATCAGTTATTGGGTTGTCATTGATGTCAATTAAGTATTGGCCTAGTGTTCTTAGTATGTTGCTAAGAATAAGTATGTTGATCAAGGTCTTGTAGTGAGTTTCATTTGTAGCAATTCTTAAGAGAGACTTGGGGATGTCTCTAAATGTCAAATGCATGACTAAGCACTATTGATGTAGACTAGTAAGAAAGTTATGATAAGATGAAGGTTGTCAAGGAAATTTCTAGAATAGTTAGTGACAGGAAATAGGTAATTTGATTGGTTTGTCAAATCTTTGTTGTTTCTTGTGGTGCAATTACAGGATATGGTGGACAACAATGTGTAAGAGCTATGGTTGTAATCACAACTAAATTGAGTGACCAGTGTAAAGGATAGATGACCAGTGAGAAAAGTCAGAGATGTTATAGGTTGAAGTATTTGTATTCTTGAGCAACAGTTGATGAATCTTTGATCGGTGATTGGTGTAGAGGTTGCAGTGAATTTGGTTTAGTCAGTCACGATCTGGTGACATGTCTTAAAGATTGGAGGTGATGATTTGGTGTCATATTGTTCGATGCTAGCGTGTGGAGAAGATTCTTGAGGAAGCAGGTGTTTGGGAAAAACATGTTTAACCCCATGACTCAAAATTCTATGTAAAATTATTGTATTGGTTGACATGATCTTGGAAAATTATTTTGTACATTTAGTTTTGTTTTGTGGTGTGTTGGATTTGAGCAGGATATTAGAAATTAAATTTTAGGGCTTGCTTAAGTCAGTGGAAGACACTAGGGCTTGATGAACATTATTTAAGTGATGAAGTTGAAATTTTTAACTGTGTTGGTCGTGTGTTGGGCAAGTGCGGGGTAAAGTGTGAATTGTGATCAAGCCACGACAAAGTTAGATGTGTTGTGAAGAGATTTTGTGCTTCAATGGATCTGGTCAAGCATAGGTAGTGCTATTTTACAAATCATTCTCTATGTTGTTTCATAATAGTTACAACAGTCAAAATCCCTTAATCGGGTGGATCCTAGCAAGTCCCTATTGTAAATCCTCTAACAAAGTGGCACATTAGCTTGTGTTTGAAGTCCTCTAACAAGGCTACTCTTAACAGGGTAAAGGTCCTAACAGACCTGAGGTAAATTCCTTGACTAGGTAGCACCTAATAGTGCTTTTGTAAAATCCCAATAGGGTTAAGATCCTCACAGGGCATACTTTAGAAGAGTACACCATTTAGTGGGTAAATCCCCACTGTGGTTTTTTCTCAATTTGGGATTCCATGAGATAAATCTTTGTGTCAAGTGTTTCATTGTTATGTGAATGTGCTTATGGTTATATTTTTCATTTGCTCCTATTAAAGATGATCTTTTGAATGTTGTGGTAAAGTCTAAGAGGTTAAAAAGTTGAAAAATTGGTAGATTACTGATTCACCCCCCTCTCAGTGATTTGATCTTAGGACTAACAATTGGTATTAGGGTTTTGGTCATTTTTTGTGGTGAAGCTTAACATCTTGAGGAAAAGATCCGAAGATGATGAGAAAGGAAGGTCCTAAATTTACAAGAGAGAACTACTCAATATGGTGCGGCTGGATGAAACTCTATCTAAAAGGAATGGGCGATTAGTATTGGGATCATGTGGTCACTAAGTATGTTGTCCTTTTAGGAATCCTCAATGCTGACCAATTGAAGATCAAACAACAACATATTGCTACTTTGGAAGATATTGCCAGTTTTCTTTCAGATGCAAAATTTATTGATGTCAAAGATTTGGATACTACTTATGAGATGTGGGAGGAGTTGAAGACCATCTATGGTGGAGATCCACATGTGCAGAAGGAAAAGGTTGATAGTTTGAGAGGAAAGTATGATGAAATGTGGATGCAAGAAAATGAGAACATAGAGCAATACAATCACATAAGTAAAGAGTGTGTTGTTGCTATTCGTGGTGTTGGTGGTAATCTTCTTGAGGAGGGTGTGGTAAGAAAAGTGTTGAGAAATTTATTACCTCAGTATTCCATTAGAGTTTCAGCTATGCAAGAGCTCGGATCTCTAGGAACTATCATTGTTACTCTTAATGCATTAAGAGGGAAATTAACTGCATTTGAGTTAAGAAATTATGATAATAGTATGCCAAAAGTTGAAGTTGATTTCAAGTCATCATTGACTCTTGCACCATCTAGAAAAAGAAAGGAGATACCTAACAGTTCTTCAACATTTTACTCTAATGATTATGAATCTGTCTTGTCTGAAGAAAGAAAATAGGAGGAATTGGAAACTTTATTTTCTAAAAAGGATTCCTAGAGGGAAAGGTAAATATAAGGGTAAGTTGTCTTTGAAGTTCTTTCATGCAATAAGATTGGCCATATTGCCTCTAGATGTCCCGACAATGAGAGGAAGGAGAAGGCAAGGAGATTCAAGGATAAGAGAAAGAAGGCATGATATCTAGATGAAGAAGGTGTTACTAATTAAGAATATAATGGAAGAGATAAAGAAGAAATTTTGTTTGTTGTGGTAAAGGAAGAACCATTAGAAGAAGGTGAGAAAGCTTTAGTTTCTAACATGAATTATAGTGGTGACTAGATTATTGACAGTGGGTCCACTCTTCACATGACCTATGATAGAAACAAATTCATCAAGATGGAGGAATGTGATGGTGGTTCATTAAGATTTGGTAATGATAATCCCTGTATGGTAAAAGGTAAAGGATCTATTGCTTTAAATCATAAAACAAATTGTGATGATGTTTACTAGGTTGATGGTCCGAAATACAACTTGTTAAGTGTTTCTTAATTGAATAAAAAAGGATATAGATTGGAGCTAAATGAAGGTATACGCAGGAGCATTGAGAAATCAGGAGAATTGATTGCTACCAGTGAACAAACTAAAGGTAACTTGTTCCATTTGAATTCTACTATCAAGAGTTGTTTGATTGCTAAGGTAGAAGATTGTGGGTTATGACATAAAAGCCTTTGTCATGTAAATTTTGATAACTTGGTCAAAGTTAGTAAGATGAAGATAGTAAGGGGTTTTTTCCTAACCTACTAAAGCCATACAATGTAATGTGTAAAGAATGTCAACTTGGGAAGTTAACTAGTTCTAGTTTTATCAGTAAGAATTACTCTTATGAAATTATTTTAGATCTGGTTCATACTGATCAATGTGGTCCAATGAGAACTCAAAGTTACTATGGTCATGATATATATTTCATGTTGTTTGTTGATGATTATTCTAGAATGATGTGGGTTGTGTTTCTAAAAGATAAACCAGAAGCTTTTCATATGTTTAAGATTTACAAAGCTAGAGTGGAGAAGGATATCGATAAGACCCTAAAATGTCTCAAATTTGACAGAAGAGGTGAGTATACTTCACATGAGTTTGTTTCATACTATGAGGAATAGGGAATCAAAAGGTATATTTTAGCTCCTAGGACACCTCAGCAAAATGGTATTTCTGAAAAAAGAAATAGGTCTATCATTGATTATGCCAGGACATTAATGATTTAGAAAGGTGTTGCACAAATATTTTGGAGAGAAGCAGTACGCATTTTTGTTTACACATCGAACAAAGTTCAGTTGAAGAAAGATACACACAAAACTCCTTATGAATTGTGGCATGGTTGATATCCTAGTGTAAGTTATTTCAAAGTTTTTGGAGGTAGATGTTACATAAAAAGAGATGAAAATTTAGGAAAGTTTGACCCAAGAAGTGATGAGGGAATTTTCTTAAGATATTCCATAAAGAAAAAACCTTGCAAGTGCTTGAACAAGAGAACAAATAAGATAGTGGAAAGTGATAATGTAAGAGTAGATGAATTTTCTGTGAAGAATGATGAATCTAGCAAAAAGGAACTTGGAAACTATCATGGGTTTGTATATGTACAACCATTGGAGTAGGATACTATAGAAGAACCGATGGAGAGACAAATCAATGAACATGAACCGATGCAAGTGGTTGAAGGTACTCCTAGAACTGAATCAATATTGCCAAGGTATGTAAAATTGAATCATTCCCCTGATCAAATTATTGGTGATAGAAATGTTGGTGTTCTAACAAGAAGAAAGGAAAGAGAAAGTACATGTTTCTCTATCTGAACTTGAACCTAAAACCATGAAAGATGCATTGAAAGATGATAATTGGGTGAAAGCTATGGAAGAAGAATTGGAACAAATTGAGAATAATAAAACCTGGGCATTGGTACCCAAACTGATGGACAAGAATATAATCGGTACTAAGTGGATTTTCAGGAATAAGATGAATGAGAAAGGTTAAGTGTTAAGAAACAAGGAAAAAATGGTATGCAAAGGATATGGATAGGAGGAAGGCTTGGACTATGGTGAAACATTTTCAACAATGGCCAGACTTGAAGGTGTAAGGATATTAATTGCATATGCTTCTTACAAAGGATTCAAGGTATGTCAAATGGTTGTTAAGTCAACTTCTGTTAATGGTGTATTGGAAGAAGAGGTTTACATTGAACAACCTGAATGATTTTCTAATTCAAAAGGTAAGAACATGGTATGTAAGTTATAGAAAGCTTTATATGGGTTGAAACAAGCACCTAGGGAATGGTATGAGAGATTGCACCCATATCTAATTTAGATTGGTTTGGTTTCATAAGGACGAGTTATTATAGTAATGTATATTTGAAGATTGAGAAAGATGACAGGTTACTGATTGCAAGGATTTTTGTAGATGATATCATTTTTGGTGGCATTGAAGAAATGAGCAAATCATTTGCAAATGAAATAAGGAAAGAATTCGAGATGTCTATGATCGGTGAGATTAAATTCTTTATTAGATTGTAGATTCAACATTTGAAAGATGGTATCTACATCAGATAGTCCAAGTCTGTAAGGGAAATTATGAAGATATTTGTGTTAGAAGACTCAAAACTGGTTGGTACCCCTATGGTAGCTGGTTGCAAACTGTTAAAGGAAGATGATTCTAAAGAAGTGGATGAGACTCTTTATAGATCCATGATTGGTAAGCTATAGTATGTGGTGCATGGTAGACTGAACATTACACATGTAGTTGGATTAGTGGCTATATTCTCTTCTAATCCTAAGGAATCATATTTGATTGTGGTAAAGAGGATTTTCAGATATCTTAAAGGGACTAAAGACTATGGTCTCTAGTATGGACATAAAGGTGATTTCTCTTTGAGTGTGTTTATTGATGCTAATTGGACAAGAAATATTGATGATCAAAAGAGCACAAGTGGAGGTGCATTCATTTTTGGTGATAGGCTTGTATCTTGGACAAGCAAGAAGTAGAATTGTATATCTCAATCAATAGTAGAAGATGCATATTTTGTTGCTACTATTAACTGTACACAAGTGGTGTGGATTAAGAAGATTCTGGAAGGAATCCAGGAGAAGGTAACTAAACCGGTCGTTATCTATTGTGACAATAAAAGTCCTATTAACATATCTAAAACCCCAGTGATGCACTCTGAGACCAAACATATAGCTATCAAATATCATTTTCTTAGAAAACATGTACAAGAAAAAGAAGTAAGGTTGGAGTATGTTCCAACTAAGGAGCAAGTTGTTGATATTTTCACTAAGCCATTACCTAAGGATATATTTGAGTATCTTAGAGGAAAGTTAGGGGTCATTCCCCTATCAGAGTTGAATTGAAAGTAGATGTTGTTGTATCAATACAAGTGTATCCGGTGAATATTTTTCATGTTTGGATTGATTTTGTGGGGCTACTCCTTAGGGGGAGTAGTCTATGAGGTAATATGTTGTGATTAGTCAGGTATAATTTAGCAGATATCAAGTGTGTTTGACACCTTTGGTATTGTTTTCAAAGGGGAAGAGTAAGTAAGGAGAAGAATTCAAGTAGATATGGTACAATAGAGGAGAAAGTAAAGAAAATACAAATTGCATATGAGAAAATTTAAGTGAAAGGGGAGTAATTACAGAATAGGTGAAAGACAAAAGTGGGAACATTTTTCTATTCCTAGTGTTGCATAATATATTATGTTGGAGAGAGGAAGCGAATGTTATAGAGAGTGTTGCCATCAATGCCAAAGGGGGATATTGTTGGCATAACTGATGCAGTGATAGTAAGTGACTTCTGGAGCTGTAATGATATAGATTTGGTTGTCTGATGATCAGTTATTGGGTTTTCATTGATTTCAAGTATTAACCTAGTGTTCCTAGTATGTTGCTAAGAATAAGTATGATAATCAAGGTGTTGCAGTAAGTTTCAGTAGTAGTGATTCTTATGAGAGACTTGGGGATGTCTCTGAATGTAAAATACATGACCACTATTATTGATGTAGACTAATAAGAAACTTATGATCAAATGAAGGTTGTTAGAGAAATTTATAGAACAGTTTGTGATAGGTGATAGGTGATTTGATTAGTTTGTCAAATCTTTTTTGTTTCTTATTGGTGGTTATAAGATATGGTAGAAAATAGTGTGTAAGAGCTATAGTTGCAATTGCAATTAATTTGAGTGACGGGTGTAAAGGATAGATGGCCGGTGAGTAGAGTTAGAGATATTACAAGTTGAAGTGTTTGTGTTCTTGAGTGACAATTGATGAATCTTTGATCGATGATTGTTGTAGAGGTTGTAGTGAATTTGGTTGATTCAGTCACGATCTAGTGACATGTCTTAAAGATTGGGTGATGATCTGCATCACATTGTTTGATGCTAGTGTGTGGAGAAGATTCTTTAGGAAGTAAGTGTTTGAGAAAAATGTGTTTAACCCCATGACTCAAGATTCTATGTAAAATCATTGTATCAGCCGACGCGGTCTTGGATAATTATTTTGTACATTTAATTTTGTTTTGTGGCATGTTGGATTTGAGCGGGATATTGGAAATTAAATTTTAGGGATTGCTTAGGGAGGTGGAAAACTCTAGGGCTTGCTGAACAATATTTAAGTGATGAAGTTGAAATTTTTTAGTGTGTTGATCGTGTGTTGGGAAAGTGTGGTTTAAAGTGTGAATTGTGATCAAGCTAGGACAAATTTAGTTATGTTGTGAATAGATTTTATGCTTCAATGGATCTGATAAAGTAGAGGTAGATCTATTTTATAGATAATTCTCTATGTTGTTCCCTAATAGGTACAATAGTCAAAATCCCTCAATCCCTTATTGATTGCATCTTTCCTTGTAACATCCTTATTTGACTAATATTCTTGGGAGGTTACATTTCCATGATTTCTTTCACCTTTGCAGGATTCACCTCAATTCCTTTAGCTGAGATTATGTAGCCTAAGATTTTCTCATAATCAATTCCTTTGCGGGATTATGAGGAATTATGATCTAATGAAGGATTATCTCAAAATTTAGCATTAAGATCAGTGAATTAGACTCTCGTGAAATGGAATATTTTAAAAAACAACTCTAAATGAGTGCAATTTTAGTGAATTATGATGAATTTGATCCTAAATGAGTGTAATTGTTCCTAGAATGCAATCTAGATGGAGAATTATGATCCTACATGGTTGAATTAGCTCTAAAATGAAGTGAATTCTAATCTAAGATGTTGCAAATTTACTCTCAATTGATAAAGTAGCATAATTTAGGTGCACAAATGAATGAATGATGAATGATCAAAATTGAGATGTTTTATAGATTCTCATTTGGAGGGAAAATGTTGGAGATTTGAAATGTGTGGTCAAGATTCACTCAATTTGAATTGAGTGGCTAAGATTTAAACTTAGTTGAGAAATCCTTGTCCTTTAATTTCATTGGTGGTAATTAAGTTGTTTGTCCTTTTGTGTGTGACAAGGAATATAGGATAATTAATTAAATCAAGTTAATAATTAATTTCTTTAGCCATGTATATTTTTAATGGGAAGTTTAATTAAAAGGATAGAGTGATTAATTAATTAGGACCTTTTGAATTATAATAAATTGTGATATTAAAAGTGTTAGATTTAATCACACAATTATGTCTTTTGAATCCTTGATTTAATTCTGATCACTTTGATTATTTTGATAATATATCACTCAATTCAAGATGTCTTGACAAATTTTGGGTGATTACAATAGTAGTGAATACATGTATTCACTACTTCATGTGATGGATGCCTACCTTGAATACAATTGTAGTTTATTATAGTAGTTACATCTCACTTAGAGCTCTTAAAAATATTAGAAACAACTAACTAAACGTACGACCAACACTTAGGGAAATGAAAACTACAACTAATCTATTATGATGTAGCACTTATTTACATCTACAAGCTTCTACAATATATACAAGGATAGATCATACCTTAGAAACAATGCTTGAGGTGAATCCCATTAACCGGTATTCATTCCATGTTGTCATCCAACCTTAACAACTAAAAAGAATTTTGTTGTGTATACTCTTAGATAATGTAGGGCCTACTCTATACTGCATCAAATTTGGAGTAATTTATAGGTTTTCTTTTAAGCACATCCCATTTGAGTACTATGTCTCCCTCATGGAAAACTCTTGGATACTCCCCCTTGTCAAAAGATCTATTCATTTGTTCTTGATGGTATTATATCTTCTTTAAGGCCATTATTCTAGTCTATAGCTGAGCCAACTTTATAGTCATTGGTTCTTCATCCAACATATCAAGTTGATTAGCCAAGTCAAGAGCTGGAAGCTCTAGTGAAATAGGTAATCTCACTTTCTTTCCATAAACAAGCCTAAAATGTGACTATCATGTTGACCTTTTTTTAGTGATTCAATCATCCCACAAGGCTGATTTTAATTGGATATGCCAATCTCTCTGATTAATCTCCATAGTCTTCTTAATGATTCTAATCAGAATCTTATTAGTGGATTTTTCTTGGTCATTTCCTTGTGGATAATAGTTAGAGGGTGTATTCAAATAAATCCCATTCTTGATAGCTCAATTAGAAATTGTAAAACCAACAAAATTCAAATCATTATCTAAAATGATAGATTTAGGGACTCCAAACTTGGTAGTCAAGTCTTCATAAAATCCTAAAACAACACTTTAATTTACTTCATTAAGTGCCACTGCTTCAGTCCACTTGGTAAAATAGTTTGTGGATGTAAGAAGCCAATTGTTTTTGATAAAGGTAAAAGCAGGTTTTGAAGGGGCCCCACAACCCTATACATTAAGGTCACTAAAGATATTCAACAAAATCCCTCTAAACAAAATGGATCAAGACCAAAGATAAGGTTTTACAATAGGCTCCCACAACCTAGATGATTCAAACATGAAACAACCATCATGCAACCCAAAACTAAAAAGAAATCCAACACTAGGATTTTCATGGAGCACCCTTTTGATGGGAACGAAGAGTCATATCAAACGAAGAGGACTTCTTAAGTTTTTTTTCCTTTGACATTGATCCAACCCTCTTCAACTCTAGCCGCCTCAACCTGCCAAATCAGAGTATCATCAGCCAAGCCAGAGAAATCTTGGCTACCAACAGAGGCAGCCATGGAACGAGTAGACCGAACAGGAGCTATGGTCTCCATACCACCAGGAGAAGACAAAAGCATTGCCTCCCTAGCCAAACCAGAAAATGAAACAACCAAAGAGATAGGAGGACAATCTCCATTGTCTAGTGAGACCTGCAAATTCCCTACCGCCGGAAAGCCTCCAGCAGAAGATGAAACCCTAGCCAAAGAAACTAGCGATGACTCAATAGAAAATGAAGATCCAACAACCAGTAAAACCCTAGAAACTCTAGCAACCTTCAAAGCTTGTAGCTTCCCAAAAAAACCTCTAGCAAAAGACAAAACCTTAGCCAAAGCAACCGGTGACGCACCAGCAATCAAAAACAACATCACCAGCAACTAGCGGTGGCATCAAATTCCCAGAAAGACCACCAACGACAGACAAAGCCGTAGCTGAAGCACTGGCTACCGACAGACTCCCAGGAGCAGAATTCTGACCAGCCAAAGATGGAGGGAGGCCCTGTGCAACCACTTGGGTGAATCTTTTCTACAAAATAGGTTTCTTCTCCACCAAATAGTGATGAGCCAAGGTACCCTTCCACCATGACGCAACAAATTTCTTTTTACCCACACCACATTGAGCAACCAAATTCCCAGTATTAAAGCATCTATGACATCTGAAGGGAAACCCTTCATAATCTAGGGTCTGCATCCAGCTTCCTTTGGAGGAATTGATCATTATCTCCACAAGAAGACCCTTAGAAGGATCAATATCAACAAGAATACAAGCATAAGTAGAGTGGAACATATTAGAAGATGCACTATCTACCAACAAAAATTCCCCAAGAGTATTACCAATCTCCTCATAAAGTGAATCGATCTAGAGATGCAGAGGTAAGTAAGGAAGATGAACCCGAATGGGGAACTGAGTGAAGGAATCTGAGATGGGGTTAAAATCGATATGCCAATGTTTAACCATGAGCATAAATCGATCCTCCCAGCTAAAGAAATGATGACACAACATTTTATTCTTGTGCGAGGAATATTTAAACTTCGCAATAAAATACCCCTTAGCCAAGGAAAAGATATGCATTGTATCCTCAAGGATAGGATCCCAGTGATGAGAGATCCAATCATGAAGCTCCAACAAGCTGGACCAAAAACCCCTAAACCTACAAATCAAGACATGATCCAAGAAAATAGAGATGTTGTGAGCCATGTTCTCCTCAACATCTGAATCCACCATAATGGATAAAGGAGGAGAGATAGGGACAGGCCCACGAGAAACCCCTAGATTCAATAGCGCAACATTCTTGGAAGAAGCAGAGGGCTCAGCAAAGACCATTTGAGGGCCCTTCACCCCACCCTCACGTATAGGAGAAACAACAGGTGAAACTTTAGAGTTTCCTGCATCCAGCGACACCTACAATATCCTTACCGATGACTAACCTCCAGTAAAAGACAAAACCCTAACACCAGCAACCAGTGATACCCCAATAGACGATGAAGCACTAGAAACTGACGAAACCCTAGAAAATCCAAAAACCTTTAAGGCTTGCAACTTCCTAGAAAAGCCTCCAACATGAGACAAATCCCTATTTGAATCAACCAGTGTTGCACCAATAGCCTACAAAGCACCAGCAACTGACATACTCCCAGCAAACAGCTCCATCCAAAAAAAAAAGTAACTTGTAAGAAGCCAAATTTTACCAGCACTTGATGAGAGGTTTATAACTCTAATAAAATTCATCCCCTACCTCATAAAAGGTTGTTTAACCTGAATAAGTTGCAAGGGTAAGGTTTCCAATCTCTCTTTACTAGTAAATATTGCACATTATTTTCACTTTCTTACCCATAGGTGTGCATCCTTGAATAGACTGGCCAATAATATCCACCCTTCATCACCTTGAGCTATTTCCCTTTGTGAGAAGTGACCTCCAACTGACCCTTGATGGAATTCACATAGCACCTTATCCACCTAGTCAAATTCAATACATCTTAGTAGAATGCCATTAAAATGTTTTCTAAAAATAAAGCCATTCAACAAGACATAAGGAATGGACTACAATCTAAATACCTCCTCTTGGCTTTGCCTAAGCCTTGAGGGAACTCACTAATGTGTACAAATGGACTATTTTTTGCATCCAATCAATGACACGAGTTGAAGTTTCTTTCTCTTCATCTTGTACTACCATAAAAAACCTCTTGCTCATATTTTTTCTTGTTGATCACAACATCAGCAAGCTACACACACAACCCTTTTCCCTTGATTAACTCGGTAACCTTAATCTCCACATCATATTCCATTAGCTTAGTTACTTAGACGACCCTTTTATCACTCAATTCCTTACTCAAAAGGAACTCCTTCACACTCGGATGAGAAACCATTAGAAAAATATTGTTATTAGAAAACATATGCTTAAATTTCTTTAAATTCCTTATAACAACAAGCACAAGTTTCTCTACAAAATAATACCTTATCTTTTAATCTTTAAGCCCTTAAATAAATAATTCCACAAGCTATTCTAGACCTTGATCATTGTGTTGAAATATCATAGCTAAGATAGAATCAATATCTCCATAGGTGTATAAAACAAAATCCTTAGAAAAATTAGGATTTGTAAGTATAGAAAATATTGTAAGTGCCTCTTTAATAAACTCAAATCTCT
Source organism: Chamaecyparis obtusa (assembly GCA_027943335.1). Taxonomy (NCBI): domain Eukaryota; kingdom Viridiplantae; phylum Streptophyta; class Pinopsida; order Cupressales; family Cupressaceae; genus Chamaecyparis; species Chamaecyparis obtusa. The sequence goes on along the minus strand of BSBK01005455.1, from coordinate 1,241,718 downwards.
TTTTTACATCTTTAGTCTAGCTGAACGATGTATTTTTTTTGCAACATAGTAGTTAGTGAACTCAATAATTCATCAATTTTAAAATAAACCTCCTAACAAAGTTTATCCTACCAATGAAACTTTGCAAATCTTTCTTGTGTTCTGGAAAAGGAAGGGTCAAAATTATTGTTATAATTTCAAGGTTAATGGTGATACACTATTTTGAGATAGCATAACCAAGAAATCTACCTTCATGAACAAAAAATACACACTTTTTGGGATTAATATATATCCCAAATTCTTTGTGCCTTCCAAAAATATGTCTTAGATGTATTAGGTGATCCTTTGCTTCCCTAGAAAAAATAGTAATGTTATCCAGGTACACTAAGACAATCTTATACATTAAATTATGAAAATACATGTCCATGAATTTTTGAAGGTTTCCCTAGCATTGGTAAATAAAAGGCCATCATTTTTTATGCCATGGTACCCCACTTGGTGGTAAAAGTTGTCTTAAACTGGTCATTTTCCCTTACTAATATCTGATTGTAACCAAAATAACCATGTAGCAAGGAAAATCTCTCTTATCCTAAAAATACCTAAAGGATCAACTCCATAGAAGGAAAATGGTGATTTTCTTTCAATGAGGCTCGATTCAAATCCTAAAAATCAATACACAACCTTATCTCCCCATTCTTTTTCCTAACTAGTACAAGGTTTGAGACCCACGAGGTATGTTTAATAGAGATGATAATATACTACTTTCAATCAATTTATTCAGGTCCTTGTGCATAAGTGGCTCTAATTTTGTGTTTAAAGGCCTATATTTCTGTCATATTCCTTTGGAATTAAGTTCAATTTCAATGGTATGTTGAGCCAAATGGGGGTTGAAACCTTTCAAATCACTACACTCCCATGAAAACACATCACTAAATTATTGAAAATGTTGAATAAATGAATGTTGTTCTTCTATTGTACATACCTTACCCAATTTAAGCATCTTTTCTTTTTAGTATCTCAACCTCCTCATAGTGCTCTTTTTGAACTTGCCTCCTTTCCTTAGACTTTCTAGTCTCATTATTGGTATTTAAGATGGATTCAAGGGCAACCAAACCTTTCAACATCTTGTTATTTTTTATCCTAATGATTTGTCCATCATATTGATGTTAAAATCTCTCTTGGTTAGTATACGAGAATTCAACCCCCTCTCTTAAAAAAATTATTATATGTTGATCACTCTTGAATACCTTCCAATGTATTATATTATCAGGTGTGACAAGTCTAATGACAACCATTGCATACTGGTCAGTTTTATCACTGTTGATCTATTTCAGAATATCAAATTCGACACTAATAAAAGCCAACCTATCAACATGCTTATTTTGATTTCTGGGAATAGATATCAAATTAAATGCATCAAATCCTTCTAGAAGATCCCATACCCTATGCTTGTAAAATTTGAGTAGATCATTCTTGTAAATATTAAGGTTCCTCATTTGATTGAATATTAGTTCATTATCACCATAGAATTTTAAATAGATAATGCCCACTATTCTTGCCCATTCCAATCTATGAATGAGAGCTTCATACTCGGCAGTGTTATTAGAAAAATTAAAACATAATCTAAAATATGAGTAATACCTTCTGTCACTTTGGGAAATCAGCATGCAATCTCCACCAACCCCAACTTTGTTCCTTGAACCATCAAGAATAACTTCCACACTTCATTATCTTGCTTTGAAAATTTTTGTTCTACACTTTTTTCTAGGTTAGGCATGAATAAATCAGCTTCATGAATCAATTACATACCTAATCATGCATGTCTTAAATTCTCACATGAGCCTTCTACTTGATTTTGAGCATCCTACTGATTAAGAAGTATATCTGGTATGTCCTCAGTTTGAGTGTTACCTTCATGAACAATAGGTTATTCCTCTTGTTCACTTGCCAGCGAGTTGGAATTAATCGATCTTAGGGAGTAAGGTTCAATATGATCCTTGGCTATAGATTCAAACTTGATGGTAACTCTGGTGCCATACCTAGTCCTGAACAACATATGGGACCAATCTAAAGATAAATAATCCTCGATCTTGGTGGTAAAATCCCTTGACAAGCATATATAAAACTAAGGATGAAACTCTATGACATAGATATCCTATGTGCTACAAAAGTTTGGGCAGGTCTATAGGGTTAGACTTGGGTTCTTAATGACTCCTACGATATAAATTATTGTTTTGTCTAGCTGAACAACTCCCTTTTCAAGTGGTTCATACTCAATAGCATGCTTGTCTACAATATGTTTGGGCATTACCAAGATACTTGCACCTCATTCAATCATGTAGTTGTGGACTAAATGGTGTCCTATGATTAGAGACACATAAAAAGGTGGGGGTTTATGATGCAGGAGCATCTCGGTTCTTGGCAATCTTGTATCACCAAAAATAAGTTAGAGTTGTTAGTTGTGCACAGTAGCTGCTTTTGGGCTCTCGGTGATGTTTTCCTATTTCCACCAATGGGGCTTGGTTTCTACTCGGTTCCTTTGTTCACAGAGTTAATTTCTTGTTGATTGGTAACCTTTCTCACCGAGGGGATTATTTTGGATTTCTATTGAGGCCGACTTGTGCATTTAATTTTGGTTGTGGAGTTAATGGCTACATCGATCATTGGAAAGCATGTGGACCTAAATTTGGTTATTTCCTTCTCCAATGATGGATCTAAAGGCCCACTTGTTTCGGTAGCCTCTTGTATAAATAAAATAATATGTTGTAGTTGTAGGCATCAGTTGGGGCAGATCAGTTTTAGGAGATAGAGGATAGGATCTGGAAGTTGAATTCTCTCATGTATGAGGACTCTTGTAATTGAATTCTTACTGTATTTGGTTGTAAGTGGGAAGGCCTTATAGCCCAACATGTATGAAGTTATTGATGAATAAAATATGAAGTCTCTGCATTCTCTGTCTCCCTGCTTGTGTTGTTACTTCTGTGTGATGTTTTTGAGAGGAGGTTGGTAAGTTGGTTGTGTCGTTGGCCCCTCATCCTTCTTTGTCTTGCATCAGGTGGTATCAGAGTGAGGTTAGATTTGGATCTAAATTTGTGAATTTAGGTCGAGGGTTCCTTCTTGTAAGCCCTAGTTGATATTTGTTGAGGGGTGGAAGATTGTGATCTAACCTGCAATTGTAGAGGGTTTCAAGATGGTTCGTGGGAGGAGAGATGTAGATCTAGGATTGGCAGACATGCTAAGACAAATTGTTGCTAGGTTAGAAGCTGTTGAGAGAGCCCAACACCAAGGAAGATATCTTAATGATGTTAGTGATGAAGAAACCAAAGATGAACAAGGTGAAGCAGAACTTGCACTTGTGATGGATCAAGGAGAAGAAAGACTTTTGAAGGCATTGACAAATTTGAAGTCTACACCACATTTCAATCCTCCTGAATAGAGTGGAAGGTTGGATTCGGATGAGTTGATGGATTGGATAACTAAGATGGAAAAGTATTTTGAATATAAAAATATTCCTAAAGAAAAGAATGTGAAAATTGCAAGTACAAAGTTAAAGAGTCATGCATCATTATGGTGTGAGCATCTAAAATTGGATAGAAAAAGGAAAGGCAAAGACAAAATCAAGGTATTGAATAAGATGGTGAGTACATTGAAAGGAAAGTTCTTACCTTGTGATTATTAGATTAACCTAGTTAGGAGAATGCAAAGTTTGAGGGAGAAAAATAGCTTTGTAAAAGACTATACAGAGGAATTCTATAGACTAGACATTGGATCTAGACATGTTGTAATATCCCTGCCAGAGAACCCATAAGGAATCAGATCTTTTAACCTAAAATTAAAACAAATAATTTTTTTTTTCTAACATTCTAACATTTCATTATTAACATCCACAATGTACATTCCTTAAGGTTCCCTTATTGAATTCATTGACCAATATAAAAGCATTGCATTTCATTACTAATCAAATTGAATTTCATTTCCCTTTTCCTTTACTTTGCATTTTAGAATAAAGAGAAAGGTAAGAACATAATATTTCATTCACAATTATATCATTTGATTCCTATTTCATTTTCATTCCTTTTTCCTACACATTGAATAACTACCTTTTACAATTGCAGTAAAACCTTCACAATTGAAACATTTATTTTCGTTTCAACATAGGAGAGATAAAAGAGATAATACAATATTACACTTTTCATTACAACTTTGAAATCTTTAAATAACATCCCTTGCTAAAACCTTAAAACTATCCCTCCCTGATTACATTTCTTTATTCTTTCAATCTCCAATAATAAATATGATTACATTAACAATTACATTGAATGGCCCAAAGGCTTACAAGATATCTTTACATCTTGCATTACAATTGTACATGATACAAATTGAGAAATCTTTATCACTGCATGAAATTTGAAACACATCCAAGCGACGAACCACGAACAGTGCCTCAAAAGATATTTTCCACCCAACCATGTGAAACTAAAGAAGTTCTACCCCCCGTGTTAGGAGATAGAACCAAGATACTCACAAGGCCTAATGAAACCTAAGGCTTTACAAAACAATAACTTGAAAGCAAAAGAAAAGACATAACAAGATATCACTTTACTATACACAATGGCTAGGTTTCTAGCATACCACCTAGGTGAATGTCATCACATATCCTTCATATTGGGATCCTTCCTGGAAACCATGTAACCCTGGTCCCTCTTTATGAATAGGGATCCATCCTAGCCGTTACCTATGGTCCTGGTACTCCAACAGGTCTATGTAGACTTACATTATGTGTCTTTCATTATCTTTTGAAACCCCCCTTTCCCAAGTTCATTATTAGGTTATCACTTTTTACCAACTCACCTTTAGGATCATTTGGAAATCACTTTGGGTTCCAACACCTATGATGAGCCACTCACCTAGGGTACCTACTCCCCTACCCACACATGAGCCAAAGATACTAGGATACATTTCAAATAGTTCAATTTGTAGGTCTAGGGAACCCTCTTGTGCTCTCAAGCCCTTAGGATGATTCCTAGCCTCATTAGACAAATATAAGGATATGCCAAGTACTTAAGCATCATAGATAACACATAATAACACCAACAAAGCAAGAGATGGGCATACATAAGTGATAGAAGTGTTACAAGTAGTAGTTTATGTTGCACCAAAAGATTGACCTATCAATGCCCGATACAACCACTAGACTTATAGAAGACACATGAGGAAGTTAAGCCATGTCATGAACCCTATGAGGGACGCTGGCCCACTACCAAAAATCCCCCTCCTAGCATCACTTGATGTGGCCTGCATGGATTCGAACCTATGACCAAGCTCTGATACCACTTGTTACAAGTAGTGGTTTCTGTTGCACCAAAAGATCAACCTATTAAAGCCTGATACAACCACTAAACTTATAGAAGACTCGTGAGGTAGTTATGCCATGTCGCGAATCCTGTGAGGGATGTTGGTCCACTGCCAACAAGGAGTTGCAGCCCAAGCATAGGAAACAAGTTATAGAAGTCACATGCCCAAAATAGGCTCAAATTGAGCCCTTAGGACCCTCTAGAACCCCAAATAGAAATCTATACTTTCCCATACAACAATACACACATTCCCATATGGCAATCCACCAAATTTCATATGGGTAACATTACAAACTCGTACGAGACTCCAAGAAAGCTCATATGACACTATCTCAAAAACTTCTAGAAATTACCCAAAAATGAGAGTTTCAAGTGTGGAGAGTGCATGGGGAAGGTTCTGTGAGGTCTACCTAATTCAGGTACCTCAGTACCACTTCTATAACACTTTCTCAACAAACCTTAACTCACAGAACAAAACTATTCAATCAAAATGACAAATTGAAAGTAAAAATCTGCATAAGCAAAGAAGGGGAAACTGACTGCATCACTTTCCTAATCCATCCTAACCTTCCCTAAACCTTCCTAAACTTCCCTAAACCATAATTAGACAATAAAATACACCAATATGCAATATCACAAGAAATCAAAAAATCCTAGGAAGAATTTTTAAAAGAAAACTATACATACATATTCATAAATCTTCCCGAATACACATCCTCTAAAACATGGAAAATAAACTTAATGTATTTCCTTTTCATATCACTAGTTATTCCTACATTTGGAAATCAATATTCATAAGACACAAACACACAACATTTAGGAAAGAAAAAGGATTCATCTCGGTTCTAGACCCTACCTGGAGTCCTGCAAAGAATCCTATCAATAATTGGAGTACACCACTGCAATCCTTCCAAGCTTTGAGAAATGTGGCTCCTTGGATTGACTTTCCTTCAGTAACAATACTTTTCTCCTTCTTAGACAATATCCTACTTTCCCTCACAGAAATACACTTCTGAAATAACTCTTAACTTTTCTTCCAAATTTCTTTGAATTTCTCTCAAATCTTCTAATCTTCCAAACCCCCAATTCCATAATAATATAACCTCCAAATATATGGTTGGAGGAGTTTCTTTACGGGAAGCAACTTCTCAAACTACTATAATTGGCTAAGAATTTTAATCAACTCTCCCCGTAAACAAAAATTTAAGCTTTTTATTATTTTAATTAACTTATTCTCTAAATAAGGCTATAACAAGAAAACGGAACACAAAAGCTCTCAAGAAACACACATAGCTCAATAGGAAACAAACTAGCCTAACTTCTAGGAGGTCTCGGGTTCAAATCTCCTAGATAGCTAGTTTTATCAAAAGAGATTCCTTTTTACTTTCTTATTATTTTTATTTAATAAGCTTTATTTAAACATCAAAGATACCATTATACAAGCAAGTAAAACACATAAATAATAATATTTATATATGCATGGGTATATATGTGTGCACCCACATATACACATACATATATAACATACATTCAATACATAACACATATAAAAATAATTATATTCATACAAGAGATCAATCCAACCTCGAAACATAAATCTCAAAACAACATCATAACACTACACTCAAATCCCCCAACTAGGGTAATCTCCTAACAGGAATCTAAGTCCACAGGATTTCCTTGAGAGTATCTTGGTAAAATATCCACACAACAATAGTTAGAGGATTTTGAAGGCACCCTCAGACCTATGTAGCCAAGTGGAGTCGATGCTTGGTACCTACATCCTGCAACACCAACTGACATGTGTATATATATGTGTGTGTGTGTGTGTGTGTGTGTGTGCACAAATAGTGACAAACAAGGAGGGAGAGTGCAACATCATGTGGGTCTCCCGTAGGAGTAAGTATGAATGCCTCTCCTCATCTTACACTCACATCAAACAGTGTAATCATCAGAACATAGTGGGATTAGCAGAGTTAGATCTATCATAACCACAATAATATAAATAAAGTATGAATAATTTCACAAATAGTTCATTCCTAAACATACATCATTTTATACCAAAACATTTATTATCTCCATAATTAATTCTATTAACCAAATATATATAAAATCAAATGTCCCATCATGAAATGAAATAGTCCAAACATATAATCCAAAGTAACAAAGTAATAATTATGTCAGTCCAAAATATGAAGGTACTAGGGTGGGCATTACACATGTTGACGATGAGGTAGAAAGAATTGCTAGATATCTGGATTGGTTAAAAACCTCTATTCAAGAGGAAATCAGTTTGGTCAAGTTGGAAACTATTGAAGAAGCTTATCAGTTTTCCCTGAAAGATGAGGATAGTTTTACAAAAGACACAAACAAAGACAAAGAGGAAGAGGTGGAAGATTCCCTAGAGGATGAGGTAGATCTTATGGTGAAAACAATAGATCTGATCAAGACAAAACAAATCAGGATAAAGACAAGACCAAGTGGAAAGGTTAAATGCTTTTAAAGGAAGAAATAGTAACTACTGAGGTGGCTATAGCAGAGGTGGATTCTAAGGAGCTTGTTACAATTTTGGAGAAGGACATAGGTCATTTGAGTGTACACATGCAAGCAAGAAGATTGGTGACAGTAGAAATGCTTTGGTACAAGAACACTCACCGAATGAACCAAAGAAAGAAAAGAACTTGATGGTCAGAAGAGCACTATGGAGTGAAAGTAATAAGGAAGATCCAGTAAGGAGTGGTTTGTTCAAGACCAGATGTAGAGTTGCTAATGAAGTGTGGAAGGTAATCATTGATAGTGGAAGCTTAGAGAATTTGGCATCTGACGAAATGGTTGCAAATTTTCAATTGGAAAGATTGAAACACCCAAAGCCCTATCAAATTTCATGGATCAAGGATAAGCATACACTATTGGTAAGTGAATAATGTTACGTGAATTTGAAAATTGGCAAGTACTATGATAAAGTGTTGTGTGATATCATGCCTATGGATTGTTGTCATATTTTGTTGGGTAGACCTTGGAAATATGATATACATACTATATATGATGGAAGATTGCATAAATGTACAATTTGGTCTTATGGGAGAAGACAAATCTTGTTACCTTTGATTGAAGAATCTATTGGTAATGTTTGTACATCTATGAAAGTTTGTTTGATGGAAGGAAAAAAGTTTGTTAAGGATTTAAAGAAGAATGATGTATGTTTTGTTGTGATTCCTAACAAATCGAGTGAGAAAATAGTGGATAATATCCCAGAAGAGATTGATAAGATGCTCCTCGAGTAAAAAGATCATTTTTGATAATGTACCTGATGGCCATCAAAGAGAAGCATTGATCATTGTATGGATCTGATTCCTGGAGCTAGTTTACCGAATAAGGCACCACATCGGTTAACACCTACCGAGAATCAGGAACTTAACCAACAAATCCAAGAATTGTGGCAGAAAGGTTTGATTCGGGAAAGTTTGAGTCCATGTGTAGTATTAGCTGTATTGGCACCTAAGAATAATGGAGAGTGGTGAATGTGTACTGATTCAAGAGAAATCAACAAGATAATAGTGAAATGTCAATTTCCTATACTGAGAATGGATGACATAATGGATAGCCTGAGTAGAGAAAATTATTTTACCAAAATTTATTTGAAAAGTGGATATCATCATATCAGAATCAAAGAAGGTGATGAATGGAAGACTTCTTTCAAAACAAGAGAAGGTTTGTATGAGTGTTTGGTTATGACTTTGGTTTAACTAATGCACCGAGTACTTTTATGAGATTGATGAATAAGGTTTTGAAGAAATTCTTGGGTAAATTTTTGATTGCATACCTACATGAAATTTTGATATTCAGTAAGACTAGAGAAGAACGTCTGTTGCACATTATATAGGTATTGCAGAGATTGAAAGAAGAAAATTTGCTGATTAATTTGAAAACGTGTTCCTTCATGAAAGAAGAGATTGAATACTTGGGATTTTTTATTTTAGCTGATGGTTTGAAAATGGATCGTGAGAAGGTTGAAGCTATTTTGAATTGGCCTACACCTGAAAATGCTAGTGAGGTGAGATCATTTGATGGTTTAGCAAGTTTTTACCAAAATTTCATCAAAAATTTCAATTCAATTTATAATGCTATGACTAAGACTATGAGAGGGGATAAAAGAGAATTCAAGTGGACACATGGAGCTGAGAAAAGTTTTGAGACTTTGAAGCATAAGGTTGTTGAATTTCCTGTGTTGGCTTTACCTAATTTCAATAAGGTATTTCAAGTTGAGTGTGATGCAAGTGGTAGTGAAATAGGAGTTTTTTTGAGTCAAGAAGGTAAACATGTTGCTTTCTTTAGTGATAAATTGAATGATGCAAAATGGAAATATTATATGTATGATCAAGAGTTCTATGCTATTGTTCAAGCCTTAAAAAAATGGAGACATTATTTGATACCGAGTGAATTTGTGTTGTATACTGATCATAAAGCTTTATAATATTTGGGTAGTCAGAACAAGTTGAATCAAAGACATATGAAATGGGTTGAGTATTTGTAGAGTTATACATTTGTGATAAAACATAAGAGTGAAGTCACTAACTAAGTTCCTGATGCATTGAGTATAAGAAGATCTTTGATGACTGGCATGAGAATTGAAGTTCTTGGTTTTGATGACATGAAATATTTGTATGAAACTGACCCTGATTTTCTAATCCATGGAGAAAGTGCAAAGCACCTATTCAAGATCAATCAAGTAATAAATGGGAAGACTACTTAATTTTAGAAGGTATGTTTTTAAAAGGTATTCAGTTGTGTATACTGAGAGGATCAATGAGAACTAATTTGATAAAGGAGGAACATAGTAGTGGTTTGGCTGGACATTTTGGCATTGACAAAACATTGAATTTTCTTAAGGATAAATACTTTTGGCCACAGTTGTATAAAGACATTGATAAATTTGTGAGAATTTGTGGAGTTTGTCAAGTTACAAAGGGAGTAAGTCAGAATACTGGATTGTATACACCAATTTTTGTTCCTGAGAAACCTTGGATTGATATCAGTATGAATTTTGTTCTTGGCTTACCGAAGACAGTAAGAGGTGTATCGTCTTAAAATGGAAGCACTTCCATCTTGGTAGGTTTAGCACCCTCATTTAGTGCATTTTTCATGATAGATTTGCATTTAGGATGCATTTGCACTTGATTCTTCATTTCTAGGTGAAATTAGGGTTAGGATCCCAATGATTCTCCTTGATTTTCCTTCTCTATGGCTCTATTTTCTAGGTAGGATCTAGGTATTGGTCCTCCTAGCCTTCATCACATTCATTCTAGGTCTTCGTGCCCTTTTTCTGGCACTCTGCCATGTTTCCTCATCATTCCATGTCTTTGGCCGACCCTGGGACTTCCCATTTTCAAACTTGACTAGGCCTGAACCTTTGGGTCAGGGTCGAGGTCAACCCTGACCTAGGTCAAGGTTGAGGTCGACCTTGAGCCCTATCTGGTTTTGGTCCCCCTTTTCAAATTATGGTCATAGCGGGCCCCAAAATTAATGTCGAGCCTACAAATCCGAATGCAGAAGGGTTTTTATTTAAAATTTATTTAATTATTTTCCCTCCTTAGTTGGTTATTGTGATTGGACCATAATTTGAGGTGAAATTTGAATTATGGGCCCTTACATTTCCTAAGGAGCCTTTCCTTGTAATCTCTATATAAGGACTCTCTTTTGCCTTCATTTGTCCATTAACCATGAATCAATCAACACAAGCCTTCAAGCAATAAGAAAGAGGTGATGATGAGGAGATGATGCAAGATTACAAGAGGATGATATAGAAGATCAAGATATTGTTGATGCCTTGATGCAAGAAAGCATTGGTGACAAGCTATTGTGGACATTCATTTGGAGCAAGAAATATTCCTTCTTCCTTGATCTACACTTTTCAACATTCAAGCATTCAAAGGTACAATCATGGGGTAGCAATTAAGGATTATGAGTTTGGTAGGAGTACTTTATCCTCGAGGGCTTGGTATGCTTTCTTTATCATATTCAAATCTATGCATTTCTCTCTCATTTCAATTCATGCTAGGGTTTCAATCTAGAAGATTAGATCTTGGCATTGCACATTCAAAGCTCTTCCTACGAGAAACACACACACACATTCTATTACATTTGGCTATTCGTGGAGGTGGAGATCACCAAAACGGGGGTTTGACTAAAGAAAAACCCTATATAGCCTCTCCAAAACACCATTTTCAAATATCTACAATCGTTGTTACAAAAGTTACAGAGCAGATATGAGTACCCTTTTTGGAAAACTTTCAGGATCTGCGAACAAAATTTTTGTCAGAGCTGTGTAGGTCAAGGTCGACATTTTGGGGTCAAGGTCGACCTTTCTCAGAACCTAAAAATATTTCTAGGTTTTATATGTCTCTCTTTTCCTATCCGAGATCTGGTTGCAAAATTTCCTAAAACCTAGTACAGACACTAGAAAATAGGTATTTTAAGATCAGCTATATTATGAGGTATGTAATTTCAGTATTCTTTACAAGCATTTCTGGATTCACATCACTTATCATTTCAATTTACATGTTTGGTGGTAAATATTGGCTTAGGATCTCTATTAGGTGCATTGTCCAAAACCTTACCTAACCATCCTCATTTTCCACCTTACATTTTGGTGAACCCGTTTATGACAACTCTTTCTCTTTGGTATTAGATTTGCATTTTGTGTTAGATCTTACATGCTTATTGAAGTATATTTCTTTTATGCTCTTGCATTTTTATTTCAAAAATATTAAAAAAATTGCAAAATCTCTTTAAAAATACAAAAATATTTACATTTTCATGCTTGTAGTGTTACTTTGTGTTCAAAATGTATGATTTTTTTTTTGAATACTTTGATGAGGCTTTTATTGTACAAGAGGATATATTCCCTAAAGAGGTACATGGAAGTGAGGATGAAAATTATTTGAATGAGATCTCCATTGATCCTATTCCGATTTCACCCTCCTCCACAACCTCTTCAATTGACCTTTACCATAGGGTGTGGGCATGGTTACCTTCATGTTCCACTATTTTCAACATTGATAAACCTAAAATGATATATCCTAAATCTTTGTTGACGTTAAAAGGATGTCCTCAAATAACAATTAAGGGTAAACCTAGAGAGCCTTTGGATTTCTTTGATAACATAGATTATGTTTCACATGCTTATCACACATGGAATAATCCTTAGTCTACTATTTCAGTTTCTTTACCGCCTTCTCAGCCTGTGCTTCCTCAAGCTCCTAGGTTTCCACCTACCTTTAAGGAGTATGACTTAGTAGAACAATTGTGTGCTACTCTTGCTAAGATATCTTTATGGGAATTTCTTCAAACTTCCCAACATATCATGAGGCATTACAAAAGGCTTTATCTACTATTCCTGCTTCGCCTCCTAATCAAGAAAATATTAATTCCTTTTTGAATTGCACGCATACTATGCCTTCTGTACCTCCTATTGTGTTTATCGATGATGATTTACCTTCTCTTCAAGTGCAGAATCAATATGATGCTCTTATGGTTGTTGTTTCTATTAATCAGAGTATCATTTGTAGAACATTAATTGACAATGGATCTAGGCTTAATGTTTGTAGCATGGAACTGCTTAAGGCAATTAAGGATGATCTTACGACTATTCAACCTGATAATGTTCCTATTCATGGATTTGACAATATTGCAAAGAGAACTTTGGGCATTATTACCTTACCTGTTAAAGTTGGTTTGGTTATTCTAAATACACCTATTCATGTTATGCCTGGACCTCACAATTACAACCTTCTTTTATGTAGACCTTGTTTACATACTATGCATGTAGTTCCTTCTACTCTTCATCGCAAGGTTAGGTTCATTTATAACAATTTGATGTATACGCTACATGCGGATGATGCGCTGAATCCTTTCCTAAATGTGGAATATGTTAAAGTTTTTGAGCCTCTTTAACCAAGTAAAGAGGCTGAAAAGAAAAATGAGAATAAACAAACCAAAGCTCCATCTTCTTCTTTGACTGAGGATGATTGGGGAACATTGGAATTTAATCCTACTTTCATTGGAGAATATAAAGTCTCTGATTTGGAATTCATGAAACAACAAAGTGAATTTGAAAAACAAGTTTTTACTCCTTCCCCACTTTCTAAGGAATTAAAAAGTAACTTTGTTACTGCCTTGATTGAAGAAATAATTGAAACAATAAAACCTAATTGCTATGATATTGTGACATACCCCACTCCTTGGAATCCATCTGATATGGCCGATAGATATGTTTCTAGTTATCATCTTCTCAATAAATCAGGATTTAATGGGAAAGGATGTGGTAAATATGAACAAGGTATACAAGTGCCTCTGGACAATGAAAATTATGAGTATACATATGGATTGGGGTTTAATCCTTACAAACAACCATCGGCTTTTCCTTTCAATGTTAATCATATATGTGGTGGGTAGCTGAAGTTGGTTAACTCGCTCCTCCTTGACATTAATCAAAGACCTACCTTGGATATCTTTCTTGGAGATGAAGCTTTAGTCAATTTTTAGGGGATTATGAGGATTTACCTACGTTTCATCACAAACGATGAAAGCCTTATTATTTAAGTACAAAATCTTATTTTGGAGAACATGATGAGCAAAATATTTCTTCTTTACTAATCTATTCTTTGATACAAAGTGATTTACTAATAATTGAGAATGTTGAGGTTCAAATGGACGAAAATGATTCTGAAAAGATGATAAAAATTGGGAAATGTTTGACTCGAGATGAACAAGATCAGTTGGTTTCCCTTTTACTCGAATTTAATGATATTTTTTCTTGGACATATTATGATATGCTGGGTATAGATTCTAAGATTTTTACTCACAATATTGTTCTCAAACCAAATGTTAAACCTATGAAGCAAGAAATTCGAAAGATGAATCCATGAATTGCTTTATTAGTTAAGGCTGAAATTGAAAGATTATTGGATGCTGGATTCATCCTCTCTATTGATTACTCAGACTGGATTTCAAATATTTTGCATGTTTCAAAAGGAGAAAATAAGATAAGAATGTTTACTGACTTTAGAGATTTAAATAAAGCATCTTTAAAAGATGATTTATTGTTACCTAATATTGATATGATTATGGATTCAACAACAGGTTATGCTTTATTATCTTTTATGGATGGATTTTTTGGTTACAATCAAATTTTTATTCTTCCTAAAGATCAATTCAAGACCGCATTTATAACACCTTGGGGAACATTTTGTTGGGTCATGATGCCTTTTGGATTAAAAAATGCAAGAGAAACTTATCAACGAGCCATGACTTTGATTTTTCATGATTACATTCATAAGATTCTTGAGGATTATGTGGATGATATCTTGATGAAATCTATACAAAGAGCAGCTCATGTTCCTATTTTATGACATATATTTGAAAGGATTATGTGGATGATATCTTGATGAAATCTATACAAAGAGAAGATCATGTTCCTATTTTATGACAGATATTTGAAAGGATTATAAGTTACAATATGAGATTGAATCCTAATAAATGTGTCTTCGGAGTTGATTCCAGTAAGTTATTACGGTTTATAATCTCTAAGTGAGGCATAGAAGTAGATACTGAAAAGATTGAAGCTATTGTTAATATGCCTCCTCCTAAGAATATTTATTAGTTATGAAGTTTACAAGGAAAAATTTAGGCTATTCATTGCTTTGTTTCCAACTTAGTTGATAGAACTATTCCTTTTACATACTTTCTTAGAAAGGATACCACTTTCTCTTGGAATGATGAATGTAAACAATCCTTTGAGAAATTTAAGGAGTATCTCACCAATCCTCCTATTTTACAGCCAGCTCAATTTGATAAACCCTTTTATCTGTATACTTCATCCACTCCGAAAGTTGTGAGTGCATTGTTGGCTTAGTATGATAGTGATGGTAAGGAAAGACCTGTGTACTACATTAGTCATACTTTACTTGACTATGAAACAAGATATAAAGATTTGGAAAGACAATGCTTAGTTTTAGTTTATGCTTATCAGAAACTCAAGCATTATCTCTTAAATGTTGAAGTCAATGTGATTGTTAAATTTGATCCTTTCAAGCATCTTTTCTCAAAAACTAATCTCTCTAGCCATCTTGCAAAGTGGACAATGTTACTTACAGAATTTGATCTTAACTTCATTTCTCAAAAGTCAATTAAAGGACAAGCTTTAAAAAATTATTTGGCTGAAGCTCCTTGTCTTCATTCTAATACATGTGTTATCGTGATAGAATTCCCCGATGAAAACATTCTAGCTATTAAACATGATGATGTTTGGGAGATATAATCGGATGGATCTAGATGTAAGACATGTTCTGGTATTGGTATTATATTGATCCCTCCTATGAAGAAGATAATCCCTTTATCATATAAATTGATTTTTCCCTGTACTAATAATATTGTGGAGTATGAAGCTCTTATTGCTGGCCTATGAGAAGCTTCATCCCTTAACATTGAACACTTGCAAATTTATGGAGATTCACAATTGATTGTAGAACAAATTAAAGGAGGTTATCAGACTAAGAATGATAAAATGACACAATATAGAGATTGGGCTCTTGATGTTCTTTCACAATTCTCTTCTTATACGATTCAAACTTTACCTAGGAAAGATAATCGACATGTGGATGCCATGGCAAGCACAACTTCTTTGGTTTGTCTTGAGAATAATGCTGAAAATTTTCAATTTACTATACAAACTCTTAAAAACCCTACAATTTCTAATAAGGTTACCTCTGATTGTTTCAATTTGCATTTGGATGAATGGAATTCTCATATCTTTCATTTCTTGAAAGATGGTACTTTTCTTGAATCTGCAACAAGGAACACACATAATCGTATTAGGAAGCTTGCAGCATGTTACAGCATCTAAGGATACACGCTTTACAAACACTCTTATGAGGGATTACTATTAAGATGTCTTGGTAGAACTGAAATTCTGGTAGCTTTGGTAGAAGCTCATTTTGGTTCTTGTGGGGAACATTTTGGTGGAAAATCTTTGGTTAATAAACTTCTTAGAATGGGATATTATTGGCAAACAATGGAACAAGATTCATTCATGTTTGTTAAGAAGTGTCCTCAATGTCAATAGCATAGTAATTTGATTCATGCCCCTGCTCGTGAGATTCATAATCAAGTTTCTCCATGGCCTTTTAGTATTTGGGGTTTTGACCTTATTGGAAAAATCTCACCAGCTTCTTCTCAAGGACATACAGACATCCTGAAAGCTATAGATTACCTCACAAAGTGGGTGGAAGCTATCCCTCTTTGTTCAACAACTGTGGATGTTATTTATGATTTCATCCTTAACAGTATTATAACATGTTTTGGTATTCCTTTGACGATAGTTTCGGATAATGGTACCTCTTTTAAAAATAAAGAAGTGATGAAATTCTTGGAGAAATATCAAACTCAACATATATTTTTGACTCCTTATTATCCTCAATCTAATGGTCAAGCTGAAGCATCAAATAAAATCATTGAGCAAATTCTTAGAAAAATAGTTAACAAGCATGCGAAAGATTGGCATACCCAACTTACCTATGCTTTATGGGCTTATAGGACTAGTGTTCATACTGCCACAAGTTCTTCTCCTTAAAATCTTATCTATGGTACTGATGCTATTATGCCTTTGGAATTAGAAATACCTTCTTTATGTGTTTAATTTCATGGGATAATTGACAAAGATACATTTCGAGAACAATGATTACAAGAATTAGAAATGTTAGATGAACAATGAATAATGCTTTGGAACATATAAAGGATTTTCATAAATCACTTCAGAAACTATATAACCATAAAGTAATTCAACGATCATTTTTCAGTAGATGATTTAGTCCTATTTGAGAATCAATGAAATGTAAATACTTTACCTGGTGAAAAAGGAAAGTTTAGCCCTAATTGGCTTGGACCTTTTGTTGTAATTGAGGACTTTTGTTCAAGTGCTTATAAACTTGCGGATATGGATGGTGTTTCTTTTAAGGAACCTATCAATATTATGCATCTTAAATGTTATTATCCCTAATTTATCTTTCTTTCCTTGTGTATTTATGTATTCCTTATAAAATAATTATGTTTATTTTATAGGTTATGTAGTTTTAGCAAATTACATTTGAATATATTTATACACGTTATTTATTTCTGTTAAGTTTTATGTTATTGATGAAACTATAGTAGTCAAACACATAACTAACTAGTAGAGAAAGTTTTTCATGTATAAAATCTTTTGAGTTTTGATACATATGTGGCACAAGGACCTATTTATCACTCTGTCTATCTCTATGCTCTAGTGGTCGATGGCTCCCAAATCTCTTTGATCTATGATGAGAAGATTTAGATCTGTGTCCAGTAGTCCATGAGTGGCTTCTCGATATGCTCATATCACACATACGCTCTTGTGCTCTCTGTAAGTCAGCCATCAGCCTCTCTTCTCTCTCTCTCTCTCTACACAACCTCATCTCTCGCTGGTCACACACAAAGATATCAGCATGTCTACCAGGATCTTTGTGACCAATGGGAAACTCTCGTTGGCTGGCTAGTAGTCAGTAGGTCAAAAATGTATCCTTCAAAACCTTGGATACAAAGCTCCTCCACTCTGCCATGCTAGTTGTAGAATAGAAGCATATTTATCTTTTAGTACCTTTTCTTCATAAATTAAGTTAAATTTTAAAATCAATTTCATGTTTATACATGGATCTCCCTCTTGGGCATCACTGAAGGATCTGGATGGTGGGCGCATGGAGTGAATACTCTCTCCACACTCGCTATGTCTAGGTCTTAGAGGTGGTGTCTCTGTATGGGTGCATGCAGGTTGTCATGATCTCAGTGGTGATGCATGAAAAATGTGCACATCCACACTAGTATCACCAGTTGGGGGCATCTCCTATGCTCTCTCATCTTCTTTGTCCTTTGCTCTCTCCTCCTCCATGGGGTCTCCCTCAAAGATGGGCTCCTCCTCCTTTGTGATCCTCATCCTCCTCTGCTATGCCACCATCCTAGTGTGTCCTCTCTGAAAAGCTTGGATCACCTATGGGCTAGTCATTAGGGAAGATGGGGTGGGTTCCCTTCAGATTCCAGTACCTAATGTAGTCTCAGCTGATGCTTGAATAAGACACATTTGGTGATACCTCTATATCCTTTGTCTCATCTTCATTAGTGTCTACTATGTCTGCTACTGATGGTCGGCGTATGGTGTCGGGTCTCTGATAATACCTCGTCAGATGTGCATACTGAGATACTACTTCGGGGACCCCTTGTATAAGACCAAACTGTCTCATCACTCAATCATAGTAGTATGGCATCACTATGTGACTCTAATGACCCTCTAGCATCTTGCGATACTATGAGTACCTCATCTGGTGTCGTGTATTTGGCCACTCTGTCATGCGATAGTAGGGTCTCCATATCACATATGTGCCTGGAATACGGTCTAGACATACCCTCCAATAGAGGATATCTCTATGCTGCCAGACATCTCTCAGTGGATAAGAAAAGCCTCTCAGTGTGCTATCATCTACCATCATAGGAACACCTTGTGGTCATGTACATGTGAAGTGCTCAAACAACCAAATTTGTAAAAGTGTGCATACCGTGAGACTCTCTCTCTGATATCTCACCAACTGACATAGCTCATGGTATAAGTGGGCTAGCATGCTACAACCGCACGCGAAGATAGTCCTATCACTCTCCATCTTGCGCATGAGATGGGTGAAAGGTGCTGAAAAGACTATACCCTTTGTGTTGGTACTACAACCAAGGATAGTATACATAGCATCACTCTCCATACCAAGGGTGTAGGGCCTGCCAGTATGGCTGATAGAGTGATCTAATCTGCTCAGGTTTTCATCTGTGGAACCCACCTCAAGCAATACTCTACATTTGCATGGATCTCCTCAAGACCTCATTGTTCTCTCAGTTTGAAATGCTCACCTCAAATCGAAAGCCGCAAGATTCTGTAGACATCCTCCAGTGTCATAGTGATCTCACCTAAGGGAAGGTGAAAGGAGCATGTATCCTCATCCCACCTCTCTATAAGAGCTGATAACATGGCTTGGTGAAGTCAAACCTATGGTAGAATGGTCACCTAGTATAGTCCTATGTCTTTCTATAACTGTATCTCATCCTCGCTCAGCTCAGACAATCTCTCTCTGATAACTAGTAGTGGCCCTCCAAAGTGATGATCTCGGAGATGAACCAGGTCCTATAAGCTTAAACAGACATCATATCAGTAATCTACAATAAAAAAACTGTAAATCCAACTCGACTAGGTCAAGGTCGACCTCAGTTAGGTTAGGGTCAACCTTCCTGGGTCAAGGTCGACCTTCCTGGGCCAGGGTCGACCTTTTTGGGTCAAGGTCGACCTCATTCCAGAAAAGATGTAGACCTTCCTGTTCATGTCGATGTTTTTGGGTCAAGGTTGACATAATTGGTCGACTTTTAAGGGTCAGGGTCGACCTTGCCTATAAAAACAAGAATTTGAGAAGTACATAAATCAATAACAACAAACTCACCTTGGCAAGCAGTCATCCGGTAGCTAGGCACTGTCTCAGAAGCTCCATGCTTGTCGTTTGAAGTTCTTCTCTGCTCGACATTCTGCTTTCTCTCTTCAAATCTACAAATGGTAAGAATGACTAGGTATGATTTTTCTTTCCTTTATTTATAGTTCAAAATTAGGGTTTTGTTAGGGTTAATTAGGGTTTAACTATGTTAAATTTGAATTGTCCTTCTTATGCATTTACATAGACATTCACTCTTTTCATCATAACTTGAGTTCGGTATCTTTGTTTTCAGTTCCATCAACGGTGTTGGAATCGTGATTCAGATACCTAACCCCTTGAACTAGTTTAGGAAGGATAGGAATCCTTCAAATTGGTTTAGGAAAGTACTTTTTCTACAAACTACATATTCAATGTATAAGGCTATCCTTATCACCATATTTCACATTTCATTTAGTAAGTCTTAGGTGATTTATGGATTTTTGTTAACCTTGTGTGCTGCAGGTACTAACAATTTTTTGTGGGATCTCTACACTGAGGACTTGGTTATATCCTTTTTATTTACTATGATGTTTTCTTACTTTAGATTGCATATTCACATAGTGTCATATCTAATCTAAAGTGGGGGCTAAATGTATCATCTTAAAATGGAATCACTTCCATCTTGGTAGGTTTAGCACCCTCATTTAGTGCATTTTTCATGATAGATTTGTATTTAGGATGCATTTGCACTTGATTCTTCATTTTTAGGTGAAATTAGGGTTAGGATCCTGAGGATTCTCGTTGATTTCCCTTCTTTATGGCTCTATTTTCTAGGTAGGATCTAGGTATTGGTCCTCCTAGCCCTAATCACATTCATTCTATGTCTATGTGCCCTTTTTCTAGCACTCTACCATGTTTCCTCATCATTCTATGTCTTTGGCCAACCCCAAGACTTCCTATTTTCAAAGTTGACTGGGCCTGAACCTTTGGGTCAGGGTCAAGGTCGACCCTGACCTAGGTCAAGGTTGAGGTCGACCTTAAACCCTGTCAGGTTTTGGTCCCCCTTTTCAAATTATCATCACAGTGGGCCCCAAAATTAATGTCGGGCCTCCAGCTCCGAATGTGGAAGGTTTTTTATTTAAAATTCATTTAATTTTTTTCCCTCCTTAGTTGGTTATTATGATTGGACCATAATTCAAGGTGAAATTTGAATTATGGGCCCTTACATTGCCCGAGGAGCCTTACCTTAAAATCTCTATATAAGGACTCTCTTTTGCCTTCATTTCTCCATCAACCATCAATCAATCAACACAAGCCTTCAAGCAATAAGCAAGAGGTGATGATGAGGAGATGTTGCAATATTGCAAGAGGATGATATAGAAGATCAATATATTATTGATGCCTTGATGCAAGCAAGCATTGATGACAAGCTATTATGGACATTCATTTGGAGAAAGAAAGATTCCTTCTTCCTTGATCTACACTTTTCAACATTCAAGCATTCAAAGATACAATCATGGGGTAGCAATTATGGATTATGAGTTTGGTAGGAGTACTTTAGCCTTGGGAGCTTGGTATGCTTTCTTTATCATATTCAAAACTATGCATTGATCTCTCATTTCAATTCATGCCAGGGTTTCAATCTAGAAGATTAGATCTTGGCATTGCACATTAAAGCTCTTCCTACGAGAAACACACACATATTCCATTACATTTGGCTATTTGTGGAGGTGGAGATCACCAAAACGGGGTTTTGACTAAGGCAAAAACCTATATAGCTGCCCCAAAACACCATTTTTAGATATCTACAGTCGTTGTTTTAGAAGTTGCAGAGTAGATCTGAGTACCCTTTTTGGAAAACTTTCAGGATCAATGAACAGAATTTCCATCAGAGCTGTGCAGGCCAAGGTCAACATTTTGGGGTCAAGGTCGACCTTTCTCAGAACCTAAAAAGATTTTTGGGTTTTCTCTGTCCTTGTTTTCCTATCCGAGATTTGGTTGTAGAATTTCCCAAAACCTAGTATAGACACCAGATAATAGGCATTTTCAGATCACCTATATTATGAGGTATGTAATTTCAATATTCTTTACAAACATTTTTGGATTCACGTCACTTATCATTTCAATTTACATGTTTGGTGGTAAATATTGGCTTAGGATCTCTATTAGGTGCATTGTTCAAAACCTTACCTAACCATCCTCATTTTCCACCTTACAAGAGGTAATGATTCTATATTTGTTGTTGTGGATATATTTTCTAAGATGACACATTTTATACCCTATAGAAAAACATCAGATGCAATACATATAGCAGATCTTTTCTTTAAGGAAATTGTCAGATTGCATGGATTACTGCAAAGTATCATCTCTAACTAAGACAATAAGTTTTTTGGATACTTTTGGAAGACTCTATGGAAGGAGTTGGGTACCGAGTTGAGGTATATTTCTTCATTTCACCCATTGACTGATGGACAGACATAAGTTGTAAATATAAGTTTGGGTAATCTATTAAGATGCTTAGTTGGAGGCAAACCAAGTAATTCTCCTCTTGGATACTTGGTCCACCTTCATCCCATTGTTTGAGTCACTTAGTGGCTTTGTGGAAACCTTGGGTTAGGAATTTATTGTTAAGTTTTGTTGCTTGAAAAATCTATTTTTTGGTGAATATGGATTGAGTACATGTGTAACCTATTTGGTCTTTGTTCTCCTAGTTTGAGGGTGGCCTTGTAAACCCTTAGGTTGGGAGGTGAGCCTCCATAATCATTGTTTTGTTTTATTGCAGGTCTACACTTTGTCTCAAGATTGGGAAAAGATGGTGTGACAATAAAAATGTTCACTTTTTGTTGAAGATTAAAGTTTTTTGTAATTGGATTTATTCCTAAATTTGTAAAATATTTGAGTTTACTTATATAGATTGTTATTTCTAAATTTTGTAAAGTCAAGCAAAGAGAAATGTAAATTTGAGGGAGTTCTTTTCTATCATATGTATTTTAATTTTTTGTTATTTCATGTTTAGATGAAAAGAAAGAAAGTTTAAAATTTGTTTATTCTGTTATCCTTGGGAAACCATGTTTAAAAAAGGAGTAACATGGTAGAATTTGATGCTTTCAAAAGTAGATAACTTTTTGTTCAAGTTTAAATCTATAGATGTTTTCTTCTTACTGTTAGAATGCTAAAAAAATATAAAGTGATTGATCTAGAAATATGTAAATTCCTTATTTTAGCTTTAAACTCATTTTATTCTTATATATAAATAGTCTTCCGGGGTGGAGGAGGGGGTCCAGTGGAAGCCCACCCCATACCATCACCACAGACAGTGGCGAATGTCACCACTACGTGTGGCATCACTTTCGTAGGGGGATCGCCATCCCAAAATGCCGCCCTCCACCAAAAAAATGTCACTTCCCCCATTTACTCAGCCTTACAATATCAAAAGAAAACAAAAAAAAATCGTGCCCCTAACCCTAATCCAAAATTAGTGTTAGGGGAGGAAAGAGAAAGGTGAGTTGAAAGGGAAATTAAAAAAAGACAAGGGATTCATATGTAGGGTAGATGTAATACCCCAAAAATGGTCTATAGGTTCATTAACCTCCTACATTCTCAAATCGAATGAAATCGATACAAAATTCCTAACCTAAGGCATATATGTACCTAAATTTATCAAAAATTGATTATCTTAATTCTGCATCAGGGAATATTCCTTGAATATCCCTAATTATCATAATTATCCTAATTAAATATTATTTGGAGATAAATCATATTTATCCTAAAATTTGATTAATTGAATATTCTGAATATTTAATTAATTAAGTTTAATTCTACCACTTAATTATTTAATTAGATTTAATTAGATTTATTCTTAAATTATATTATTTAATTTTGACAATAAATCAAAAATCCTATGAATAATTGATTAAATTCTTATTTAATTGATTAAAACCAGTTGTCAATATTTAATAATATAGTTTTTGAATAAAAGTTTGATTTAATAATTGATTAACCCATAAATCAGTTATTTTTAAATTTAAAATCAGTTAAGTTGAGAATAAATCACTTTATTTTTAAATTAATTCATATTAAATCATGCACAATCAAAAAAGTAGTCAACTTTAAGTCAATTATCAATTTCAATTTGTTAACTTTCCAAACTCAACATCTAATGATGAGTTGAAAAAGTGAACTAAACTCTATTTTGAGATCAAAAGTGCTTCTGGATGATTTTATGAGTTGATCTATTCCTAATTTCTTGTTAACTCAAAAATCAACCTAATTTTATCAAGAGTGATTTATGGCTTTTCTCAATGCATCCTCAAGCCCTAGATTTCTATAAAATCAAGGCTCGGCTCTTCACAATTACATCTCTCAAATTTGCACAATTACTCTAGCGAAATTGTATCTGAAGAATCAAGCTCTTGTGAATAGGCAATTTTTGAGATCTTTCATTGTTTTTCATAGCTTTGCATCCATTTTCATATCATAGCGCATCATTGTTAGAATAATCTGCATATTAATTTCATACATTCTAGACTAGATTCATACAATTTTTCATATCATTGCATAGAAAATACAAAAAGATAGATTAATTTGCATCCATCCTACATTCATCTTTTAGCATTAAATCCTTCATTTAGGTGTTGCATCGTCACTGATCTCGGTCTAATCTGAGAATACCATACTTGCACCTACTAGAAGGTAGTAAATTGCCTAGTTAGCTTAGTTTCATTTATTTACAGATTTCTCGATTTGCTAACCTCTAATGTTTTACTGAAGTGTTGTGTCTGCAGCTAGGTACAATTTTCACACACATTTTTGGTGCCCACCGTGGGGCCCTGAAACGGGTTTCCATTTCATTTCTAATAATTTCTATCAATTTTCTATTATTTTCTATCAAAATTGTGATTTTTACTTTTTGTTCGTACATTTTTCGTATGAGTTTTGGCAGATTGTCGTGCTAGAACCCCCTAACTATCGTACGATAGTTGGTGTTTTTGAGACTCATTCCTGTTGTTACACATTGTCGTTTGGAGGTTTCTTTGTCATGTGTGCATGGACCCATTGTTGTATGAGAGGTAACTATTTATCGTACAAGTTTTGGCATCAAGAATTCAATTGTCGTTTCAAAATTTCAGGCAGTTTTCCAGATTTGATTTTTGGATTTGGACTAACAACTAACCCTAAAAATTGAGATCTTCTATTTTTTATTGGTACTTGTTGATTCTGATTGGAAAAGTGCAACAAAAATTGCAAAACAGGTAAAATCTACTAAGCACGTTGTGAAGGAACTCAGGTATTCTGTTGCATCTGATAACACTTCAATTTGGGACATAAAATGAACTCTTATGTGTCAAGCTTGAGTGTCTTTCCTGCTTTCATAAAACACACTTTGATTTTGGGCTATAAAATAAACATAGATTTGCTTTTTTGCATATCTGTTACATAGTAAATAGGCCCTATGAACACTATTTGTGGAGTTCTTGAGAGATTGGGCTTCATTCACTAGCTTTGCATGTGAAGTCCTTCTTGACGATAGATCCCCTTGTAGGTAGGGAGGATACTGTTGTTATCCTACATTCACTTGGTTTGGTCCTCAACTTTGATCGGTACGTTCTCTCTTGGTCCCACTTAGAGAGCTCGGTAGACATAGTTGTTGACATCACAAATCTTGGTGAGATAATTTCAGTCTTAGCGTGTTAAAGAATATGTCTACTATGTTTGGGTAAAAGTGAAAAGCCTAGAGGATTATGCTCTACTCCCTTTTTGGGTAGTATCATGAACTCAAATCCTTGAATCTAGACCAAGTCCCCATGTGGTATATTTTGTGAGTCACCTTTAGAAAGGGTTAACCATAGTGGACATTCCCTTTATTGGGTCAACCACGTCAACGGAACCTCAAGTAGTAATAGCCATTTTCACTGTGGTAGCAACAACCACTATATAAATGTCTTTATGGAAGAAATCTCCACAAGTGTGGTCTCTTATTGGGCTGTTAGATCTCCCTTGGAGCTCCTGATTGATTAAATTCTCAAACTGTGTCAAAACCCCAGTGTGCCTGGATTGGAGTTTTCCCTCTTGAGATCAAAAAATTTGCAAAGTCAGACCATTACTAAAAACCCTAGCGATGCCAAAAAATTTCATTTTCTAGGACTATGTGCGTTATTGAAAAACTTTTGAGAAAATACATGAGTAGCATTCCTAGGGATTAGCACAATAAGTCACTATTGCTTGTTCATGTGCAAGGTTGCTTTGCCCCTTGTTCATTATTTTAAGATGATTGTTTGCTTCCCTTGCTTGTTGTTCTGTGTGTTTTCTATCTACTTGGTCATTTGTAAATGAACAACACCCAGATGAACTATTACACAGCTATTCAAACCTGGACAGAAAAAAATTGCAAACAATCTGAAACTGAAAAATTGAAAAAATTGCAAATCTGAAGCAAAAATCCTTTCTGGAGTCAAAAGTCATTCTGCAGTCTCAGTTATCATAAGAGTTTTCCCAAAACTCATGCTAGAACCCCCCAATTGTCATACGGGAGCCTATACATTGTTGTACGAGTTGTCTCGAAAATCAAGAAAAATCAAACCCTAGTGTCAATTGTCATACGAGCCTTGTCAATTGTCATGCCAGAGCCAACCCAGACTCATACGAGCCTGGAGAAACTCATATCAAAATTTTCAAAATTTGTCAAAAAACTCTAGAATTTGTCAAAAATCTAGTTTATATAGCCAACTACCAAATTCTGTCAAAAAATTCACTATGTCAGGAATAGAGCAGAAACTAGAAAGAATCCAATCATTTTCCAAAAGTGATCTCTTGAGTCTGATTAGTCTTCTGATTTATCGATTTGAATCTCGTTCATCTTGTGTCAAAACCTTGTCAAATCATCTCTAATTCAGTCTTCAACAAAATGGCTAAGTGTTGCGAGCTTGTGTCCACCATGTTTTGGGCATCTACCCATACTCTAGGGCACAGTATCCTTCATTTACGTCCAAATCAATCTTTAATCAATCCAATCTTGACAAGGTTGCATCATCTAATCCTCTTGAACCAAGTCATTCTTTAGTTGTCTTAATCTTGCTCTTTTGATTCACTTGAAGTTAATCGTGGAAACTAGAGCTTCTTCACAAAGAAAACAAGTAGAACAACCCAAATTCTCTTCAGTAGCATCTTTTGTGATTTATTAGACATTTCATCAACCTTACAACACATCTAAATTTGGATAAGACGCTCTTGGTAATCTCTTTTTGAAAGGCGGTTACATCACCCCTCCTACATTAGTTCATGCAGGTGCTCAACAAACTCCACACCAATCAATCTCTGGTAGTTCTCATCAAAATACAATGTCTCAAGGAGGAGAAAACCAAGGCTCCCAAGGACATCAATCTCAACATGGTGTGGATCAAGAACCCACACCTTCCGAAATTTCCCAATATCAAAATGATGATAACTTCAAGAAAATGATGAGGCATTTCTTGCATGAAGAGAAAGAGGCATAGTTCCTAGATCTAGCTTGACAGGAACCAAACTTCCTCTGAACTTTAATGTTTAAGATGTCGTTACTCAAGAGGAAGAAACTCCCATCACAACTATGATAAAATAGATGCATGCTATGCAAGTCAAGTTAAACAAGATGGAGAAAGAGAAAGAACCTAAAGAATTTTCTATGGAGGCTCTATGCCCCTTTCCATTTGATAAAAACTTGTACATGCCACCATTCCCAAAAAGAGTGGAGATACCAAAATATGATAAGTATGATGGAAACTCTGATCCCTAAGACCATGTCATAGAATTTTGTACTGAATCTATGGATTTCATGCACGAACAAACCTATCTAATGTGTCTTTTCCCTTGATCTCTGGGAGGGTCATCCATTCATTGGTTCTGTAAAATGCCTCCAACAATCAAAACCTTTGAGGAGTTAATCAAACTATTTTATCAACAATACTCCTACAATATTCAACATCTGATCACCATGATCAATATCTGCTATCTAAAGCAAAACTCGGGAGAACCCTTCCTGACTTTCCTCAAGCGATGGAGGAAGAAGTTTTCACTCTATGCTCGACCTATTCCGGAAACTAAAAATCTTGAAATCTTCCTCAACAATTTAGTTCTGGAACTCAATTATCCCTTGCAAATGCAAAATCATACATCCTTCGATAAAATGGTA
Source organism: Chamaecyparis obtusa (assembly GCA_027943335.1). Classification (NCBI taxonomy): domain Eukaryota; kingdom Viridiplantae; phylum Streptophyta; class Pinopsida; order Cupressales; family Cupressaceae; genus Chamaecyparis; species Chamaecyparis obtusa. The sequence goes on along the minus strand of BSBK01005455.1, from coordinate 1,213,711 downwards.
GAGAATGCCATCAAGATTGAGAAAGTGCTTGTCAAAAAAAAAAGACATATCGCTTCATAAAGAAAATAAGTACAAATCTGGTTCTAGTTCCAACAACAAAGACAAAGGTAAATTTTGGAACAAGAACAAGAGTGTTGTAACAGATGGCATTGTTGATCACGTCAGTGTCCCATCAAAGGCACCAACATTCAATCTCACCATGGGTACTCAAGCCATAAAAGCTTCTGAATGAAAGGCATCCGAACCTTCTCAAAAGTTGAAAGACTATAAACCATGGGTTACAACACCTAAGTGTGAGTTCACTCATTTGGGTGAGTCCTTAGGATCTACCATGAAAACTCTCTTGGCAAACAAAATCATCATATTGCCTGAGATAAAAGCATTTGATCCTGAACCTAAACCAAAATGGTGGAAAGAGACCAATTTATGTGACTTCCATCGAAACAAGGGTCATAAAACCAATAACTGCATATGCTTGAAACATCTCATACAAGACAAAATTGACAATGGAGAAATTGTATTGACAATCATAAGAGCAATAATGACCATACAACATTTGCGGAACCATTTCCAAAACATGGTCAAGGAGATTCATCTTCTCAGCCTAACATGGGCGCTAAAGTCAATTACGCCTACTTTGGAAACAATGTTGTCATAAACATGGTTGAGCCATACCTATCTTAACATTGCAATGTCATCACTATTATGAGAAAGGATAGAGATAATCAATCAGCAAATGCAATAACTAGATCACAAGCTTAGGCACATCTACAAGGACAAAACTTGACTTCATCCAATGCCCCTAAGGTGCCTTTCAATCTTTCATCTGCTTCCAAATAGAGGGCTGCCTCAAAATCATCAAATCCTAAAGAGACTAGACCTACATCATACAATATTGTCCAACAACTCCAACATACCAATGCAAAAATATCCATGTTTGAGTTGCTTCAGACTTCTCCTGCTTATAGAGCCATTCTGGATAAAGCTTTGCTTGGTTCCAATGTTCCTGATAATCTTGATCTAGACAGATTCCAAACTATGGTTGTTCATCTAACATCTCCCCAGTATATCTCCTTTTCAGAGGAAGATGATAATTCATTGAATCATTCGCATAACCAGCCCTTGCACATTGAAGTCTTGATCCAAAACCATCATGTCAAACCTGTGTTGATAGATGGAGACACTGGTCTAAATATCTATTCCTACAAATTGATCACACAACTGGGATTATCAGACGATGCTATTGATCCTAAAAAGAAGATAACCATCAAAGCATATGATGAGCAAGAAAGAACTTCTAAGGGAACCATTGTCCTACCTATCAGAACTGGACTTGTTATTAAAGACATCACTTGTCAAGTTCTAGATCTTCCATTGGCTTACAACGTTCTTCTAGGGAGGCCTCGGATACATGAAATGAAAGCTATTCCATCAACATACCATCAATGTGTGAAGTTTCCTTATGATGGAGTAGAGGTCACAATTCCAACTAACATATCCACATCTTGCAATGCCTTGAAAGAAAGTGCTGACAAACTTGTTCCACATAATAGAGAATCTTTCACCAAGCAAACGGACATTGCATCTACATCCAAGATGGAGGACATTGCCAAAGAAGTCAAAATTAAGGACACAGATATGGGAGAATACACAATGGAACCAGTATTATCTCTCACATCTCTCATGTTGTCCCCAAAATCTTATGGACCACTAGAAGACAAAGTAAAACCTACTGCTAAAGAATCTTAGGTCATATTTAATGGAAGTTTTGTCACAAAAAAGTACCCAAGCAGGAATTTGAAGAAGATGAAGTTGTGCTTGCATGGCTATACAAAGATGAGTCTCAATCCCAAACCATTAAAAAATGTGACTCTAAAACACTGAAAATTCCTTCAAAGTCATATGGACTAGGGAATAAACTGATGACTAAAATGGGATATCGTCATCAAGGACCTCTAGGAGTGCGAGGTAAAGGTCTTTTGGCACCCATTGGACATGTTGGTTAACCAAAAAAAGATACTATAGGTTTAGGCTATCGAAAGAAACCCTTCTATCTCAAGGGGACTCTTCTCATGTGATAGAACAAATAGAACCAGAAGAGAACAACAATGAAAAAGAAGAAACACCTCAATCAGATAGTGATGATTCAGATAGCTCTAAACTTATTCCCTATGAATGTTTACCTCAAGAAATACTAGATCTCCTTAAAGATGAAGAAATTCCTAAAGAGAATATCAATTTGGTAGCTCCACAAGAACCTACTACTAAACAAGAGGAAGGTAAACCTATCACCATAACTGAAAATTTGGGATGCAGCAGTGATTCTGAAATAGACTTTCATGAGTATGAATTCAAATCAGAATCAGATGGAAATCCTACTTGGGGGATTCATCCTGACTTTACACATGTTCTCAGATTTCCCATGGGTCTAGATGAAGAATCAGAGGATGAATCAAATGAATATGAATGGGGAGTTATTCTAGAAGAAGATGAACTCATCACTAAGAAACATGTTGATGTCATTCACCTAAATCCGATGTAAGTCTAGAGTGAAATGATGAACTTAACGAGTTTGATCCACCTATGGTTGAAGTGGAATCCAATAATGACATTGAGACTATTCGTGAATTGAACATTTTAAGAAGTAATATCACCTTTGAATTCGAGAGTCAGGTTAGGATGAATGATGACAACACCATCTGCGTAAACACCATTTCCCAATCCTCCCCTACATTGACTATCCAACATCCAGAGCTTATTGACCAAACATCTACCGATCCAAGCCAAGATATCTATACCTTTCAAAATGACTATGCCCTTGCTTGCTACCTCAATGCAGTGGCCTATGATGACTTCCATCAGCGAACTAAGTGTTAGCATGATAGATTCGGATACCAAGTATCTTAGTCAAAAGAATAAAAGAAAAGAGAAAAGAAGTTCTGAGGGTGAAAACCACTTTGTGGCAGTCTCAAAACCTAAAATAGTAAAATAAAAGATGTGTCCGAAGGTGAAAACCTCTCAGAGGTGCCTAAGGATGAGATATTTGATGTCCTTTCAAGTTATTTATAGGAAATATCTCCAGTATTGATAGAACCAACTCAATCTATCAACTTGATTACAACAGAGGAACCACAACTGATTCATGTAGCACAATCTCTTTCAGAAGAAGAAAAATAGGCATTCACCACTTTCTTAATTAACAAAGAAGAAGATAAATTTTGTATGGAAGTATTCAAATATGCCAAGGTTAGATCCAAATCTAATAATGCATCATCTTTCTATAGCTCCAGGAGTCAAACCTGTTAAACAAAAATTGAGAAAGATGCATCCACATGTTGCACTCTTAGTCAAAGTTGAATTAGAGAAATTCTTGAAAGCTGGATTTATCTGAGTTATTGACTATGCTAAATGGATCTCAAACATAGTTCCAGTTTCAAAACTAGACAAATCAATTAGAGTGTACACAGATTTCAGAGATGTAAACAAAGCATGCCCTAAGGATGATTTTCCATTACCAAACATCGATATGATAGTGGACATGACTGCGGGCTTTGAAATGTACTCTTTAATGGATGGTTTCTCTAGATACAACCAAATCAAAGTTGCTCCAGAAGATCAAGAGAAAACAACTTTTACATGTGCATGGGGTACTTTTTGTTGGAATGTGATGCCATTCGGGCTTAATAATGTTGGTGCTACATATCAAAGAGCTATGACATCTATCTTTTATGACATGATGCATCGAACCATGGAAGAATATGTTGATGACACATTGGCTAAATAAATGATAAGATCAAAACATTTGAATTACTTAAGCAAAATACTAGATAGAATGGAGAAGTTTAGTCTGAGCTTGAACCCTAAAAAGTGTTCTTTTGGTGTCACTTCTGGAAAGATTCTAGGCTATATTGTTTCAAAGAAAGGTATTGAAGTAGATCCTGCTATAGTTAAAGCTATCATGGAGATGCAACCTCCTAAAAATATCAGTCAAATGAGAACCTTACAAGGAAGGGTGCAATCAATCATATGTTTCATATCTCAGTTAGCTGACATATCACAACCTTTTACAAAGACATTACACAAAGGTGTGACTTTTGCATGGAACGAGGAATGTGAAAAGAACTTCAATCACATCAAGAAATATCTATCAAATCCTCCTATTTTAATGCCTCCTATTCAAGGGAAACCATTGATCCTATATGTCTCCGCCATAGATACATCACTGGGGGTATTACTAGCACAACATTATGAGAACAAGAAAGAGAGGGCTATCTACTACATCAGAAGAACATTGGTAGCTTATGAGAAGAACTATTCCATGATTGAGAAAGCGTGTCTAGCTGTAATCTTTCCATCACAAAAGTTGAGACACTACATGTTAGATCATACAACACAACTAATAGCTAAGATTGATCCACTAAAGTACCTACTAAGAAAAGCTACCCTCATACGTAGATTAGCTAAATGGGTGATGCTCTTGAGCGAATTTGACATAGAATATGTTGAAAGGAAAGCTATTGAAGGACAAGTCATTGCAGATCAACTGGTTGAAGCACCATTGTTTGATGATACACCAATACAGATGGAATTTCCTAATTCATCCATCATGAACATATCTTCTAGGACTTGGCATCTTTTCTTTGATGGATCTTACACACATAATGGATCTGGAGCAGGTATACTATTCATAACACCACAAGGTTACTCAATACCTAAAGCATTCAGAATCAAGTTTCCTTGCACAAACAATATTGCTGAATATGAAGCTCTACTTAATGGCATGAAGATAGCAATTGAGTGGTGAGTGATAGAATTACACATTCATGGAGACTCACAGCTTGTAATACACCAATTCAATAATGTGTACCAAACAAAAGATGAGAAACTTGTTCCATACAAACACATGGTAGATGACTTAAAGAAATATTTCATATCTATCACATTTGAACAGATTCCTAGAATGGAGAACAAGGTTGTTGATGCTATGGCAATGTTATCATCTCTACTACAGTAGCCCGAACATGAGCTACACTATGAGTTCTTGGTGGAAGCACTTTCGCTCCCTACATATGACTCCCCCGAAACCTGCATGATCTGCACTATTGTTGGTCATGATTCTTCCAGATATAAAAACCTATTCTCCAACCTTCAGGACCAAATCATCCCTGATTCCTTCAAATGCCATGAGAAACATTACCTTATCCGAAATGCATCCCGATATGTCATCATTGGTAATGATCTATACAAACGGAGTCTACATGGTACACTTCTTCGGTGTTTAGAACGTGAAGATTCTCAACGTGCATTAGAGGAAGTCCAAAATGGTATATGTGGATCACATTCCAATAGTTTAACACTAGCTTGAAAACTTATTAGGGCTAGGTACTATTGGCCTGACATGGAAAAAGAGGCTATCAAGTGTGCTAAGAATTGTAAAAAATGTCAAGTACATGGCAACTTGATTCATGCACCAAGGAGAGATCTTATTCCCTTTACTACACAATGACCTTTTCAATAATGGGCATTTGATCTGATTGGAGCCATTTATCCACATTCTTCTAATGGACATACCCATATCATTACAGCTATAGACTATTTCACAAAATGTGTAGAAGCAGTTCTTTTGACTCAAGCAACCGACAAGCAAATCTCTATGTTCATTTTGAACTACATCATATGTCAATATGGCATCCCACATTCCATAGTTAAAGATAATGGTGGCCAATTCAAGAACAAGGACTTAGATTCCTTATGCTCCAAATTCAAGATTACACAACATTGGTCATCCATATATTATCCTCAAGGGAATGGACAAGCAGAGGCATCTAATAAGAATCTATTGAAAATCTTGCATCGAATAGTTAATAAAATAGGAAGAGACCGACATCTGATGATCAATCCAGCTCTCTAGGCCTATATAACAAGTATCAGAATGCCCACTGAGGCTACACCATTTACTTTAGTTTATGGGTCTAAAGCGGTATTGCCTATTGAGGTTGAAATCCCATCACTAAGAATCAGAATGCATGGTCTAGTAACTGATGATGACTACAAATTGTCTAGGTTGTAAGAACTTGAACTACTAGATCAACACATACAACCAGCATATGATCATCTCAGAGTATATCAGAAAATAATGTCTAGAGGCTACAACAAGAAAGTCAGACATAGAGAATTTTAGGTTGGCGATCTAGTCTTGAGAGAGAATCCTAAAAATCAATCACATAGAGAACGCAAGGGGAAGTTTGAACCCAACTGGCTGGGTCCCTTTGTTATCACTGCTACTTTTGGCTCTAGAGCCTTTCAACTCTCAATGACTGAAGGAGAACAAATCCAAGAACAAACTAACGTTCTCCATCTGAAGAAATTCTACACCTAAGGCATTCAGTCTTTTCAAAATGTCCTAAAAAAAATTTGAAAATTTTGAAAAAGTCTTGAAAAAATGAACATCTTGGTGAAAACCTAGCAATAGGCACCTTCATGATTCACAAAAAAATTGAAAAAATGAGGAAAGTACAAAAAGATTGAAAAAATGAAAAATACAAAAAAAATGAGAAAAAGAAAAAAGTGCCTTGGTGAAAACCTGGAAACGGGCGCCTTGGTAGAAAAAATAGAATCTCTACCAAGATGGTGAAAACCTGGCAAATGGGCGCACTTGTTCAAAATGCTCCATCTATCAGCGCAATCTTGGTCTTTCCCAGCTTTTAGTCCTGCTTTAGTTTGTACATATCTCCTGATTTGTTTCTGCATTCATGTTTTCAATAAAGTCGGTCTGTACACCAATCAGCTCAAATGTCTGTATCTTATCAATGTTTCAAACTTGGGGGCAATCAATGTTATATCCTATGGTCTCCAGTATACCTCAGATGAGTCATATCTAGTCAGAGTCCTTTGAAGCTACATCTGAGTCTGTCTGTCTATCTCCTTCCCAAAAAGGATTTTGCAATCAAACACAAATGAACAACATCAACAAAAAATTGAAAACAACATTTGCTTCACTACTTTTATCTCCTTGTATGCTTACTGATTTGCATTGAGATTTTTGCATAGTATGTCCCCTCAAGCTCATCGATGATGTCCTTTGTCGGATTTAGAGATTGATGACTGGGCGCATAATCTTTTCTTTGTTTTCTACTTTGAGTGAAAATCTAACAACTTTGGAAAATCTAGATTGAAATGGTGTCCATCTGTAAGAGCCTCCATCTTGTATTGGATGGCCATGAGTACCTCAACCATTGATACCTAGAAAATTCAAGGACATTTGATCTAACTATTGTCTTTTTTAGTGAGTTCTTACTCCTATTGTGAAACGCAATCTTACCTAAGGATGTGAACGATAAAGGGTCACTATGGGTAATTCACATTGGATTTCGAATGATCTCTTGATTGCTTGATGTGTTTGAACTGCAAGGCGTATTCAGGTCATCACGACATTTTTGTTTTGATGCTTATACAAATTGCTATATCAAAATGGACATGATATTCAGGTCATCCTGGATTTTGTGCCTTGGTGCTTATATCTAATCTGGCATTTCGAAGAAAAAATCAATATCCATATGTCTATAGTTTCTTAACTAGTGGATGTTGTATTGATTTATCCGGTTACCTAAAAATTCAATAATGAAAATGACCAACACATGATCAGTGACTAAGTCCTAGGTCTTAGGTTTGCATTTCATTTTATACTTTGCATGATTGCATGATCTCACAATTGCTGAATAAACTTGAACGCTTAAATGATTCCTCAAACAATGCTAAACATGACACAAGAGTTGAGTCTCACACGAAGGTCTCTACACCGAACCGCAAGCAATCACAATCCTAGGTTAGACATCCTTTTTGACAAATGACCAAGTACTTGTCTTCATCAATACCAACAAAATATATCATGTGAATCGTTGCATTTACATTACATTTCATGATCATTCCATCTATTGCATTACACTACATACATGTGCATCCAAAAGCACAATCAAAATCATGCATTTCCATACAATTCCTCATAATCACATACATTTGCATAAATCCATACATTTGAAAGAAATCATTGCATTGCATAATCCATACATTCTACACTATTCATAGCATTTACATCACATGATATCATCATAAATAAAAAATGACAAGTACAAATGCAGTCATAACCAAAAACTTGATCTCATATATATCATAAAGCCTCGGAATAGTCAGGGGTGCACTAATGACACAATATACAAAAGAATGAGCTCATGTGAGCTATCAGATTAGATCAATATCTATGGACAAAATGACAAAAACTATCAGAAAACTATGACAGATCAGCTGTCTGCCTGCTCCTCCACATCTGGCAGAGGTGGTGGTGGTGCATCTGGCGGTGGCTCAGCCCGCAGTGCTCTGGCTCCCTCTGAAGCAATCATAGACTGAGAGTATGTAAGTACTCTCTGTGCAACAGGAACTACAACATAGTATGCAGAGACATAGTAGGCACTTCGTGCAGTTTGATGAGTAACCTCTGCCTGCAATCGTCTGTTCTCTGCCTGCTGCTCTAAATGTTGCCTCTTAGACTCCTTGAGTTGTACCTCAAAAGGAGTAGCCATCAGTCAAGCTACCATAGGGGCCCAGCCCAACAAAAGACCATTCTATTGACAGTCAGACATGATGATCCCACCGATCATCCCTGCTACGATGCACTCTAATCTATGGGTCTGCCCATATCTCTGAACTAAAGTCTCCCATGAGATAGACTGAGTCAACTAAGTATCATCACCGAACACTCTCTGAAAGGAAAGAAGACCAACATTCCCCGAACTGACATAATTAGGATGAGGGCCATGAAATAGAATCTGCAATATCCTATACACATCCTCGGGCGTAACTGTAATGTCTCCAATGGGCGGGTGGAAATTCTATGTCTCATAATGGAATCTCTCTATCAGGGCAGTCAATAATCCATGGTTCACCTGAATCTCAAGCAAACGTATAACTAGATACTTGAATCTGCACGAAGCAAGGTGCACTCTCATTGGAAATGTCGTATGACAAATGGGTCCCTCCCATACGAGTTTCAGGTAGTTTTGAGACAACAATCAAAATGAAATTTAAAACTCGTACGAGCCCAAAGCGACTGTCGTACGACTTTTTGTGGTGGAAAAATTCAAAAAGCCAAAAACGTACAAAAAAGATCCTAAAAAGCATAAAAACATGAAAAATTTGAATGTTAGAGAGGCACAGAGGTCCACTATTGGGTTCCCATACTGGGGAGGTCACTGGTATTGCCAACTGCACTCAAATTGGTGAGAGGAGACAGGCACCTTGTCCATTTTCTCTAAGGGCTCCATAAGGCTCACAAAAGACAAAAGTGAATAATGAAGTGAAAATGACCCTTTTGGGCCTTATATAGGTTTTGAACTAATTTTTCAAAGTGCTTCGTTTTCCATGAAAATTGCACCCCTGGCTAATTTTGACGTTCTAAATCCATTTTTGGGATCAAAATCAAAATTTGAGATTGTTTACATTGTCAAAAATGCGATTTAAAATTTTCAGACCCAGGACGGTCAACTGCTTGCATAATTGACCTTCCAATCATCACAGAAATCCAGAATTCAACTTAACTGATTATCTTACATCAAACTTTCAAAATTTCAACTTGGTCAACCATGGTCAACTCATGGTCAAACCTAGTCAAACTTGGTCTCCAGGACCTCCAAATGATGCAGAACGCATTTTCAGACGTGCACAACCAATTCTCAAATCAATTAACATGCTTCTAAACCATTTAAAGTTGAATTTCCTTGTCATATTTCAATTTTAATCCCAAAGAGGGCATGGTATTGCATATCAATCAAATCTAACAAATCTGTAAATCAATCTTTCTTTCAGTAATCAAGACAACAACCACGTCTAGTTACCAATTCATCAAAAGTCCTCGTCACTTGGGGCACATCGCTTGGGGCATATCAGATTCATCAAGATCCATATCAATCTGGTATCCTAATCTATCTTGTAAACCATATCATCTTTTCGTAACCATCGGTTCATTAGTGTCATTTCCTTGCTTCTTTGTAACTGAAGGGTTCAGATTTGACATCCTTTCGATTCCCTTTGGACAATCAGGTATGGGGTCAAGACAATCACTTCTTCGTAATCATAAGGTTTAGATTCAGGTGTGATACTTTTTCATAATAACTGGTTCATTGTTGCTATAGTTGACATCATCTTGATTCTTGGTCAATCAAGACCTAAATCAACATCTTCAAATCTATCAATCAGTTTTTGTCTCAGAATCGGTTAATCTTTCAGGATCAGTTTCTCCACCACATAACAAAGTCTACATCTTTATCAAAAATAGATTAATCTTTGAACCATTGCGCTTTGCACAGTAATTCAAAGAGGGGCAAAATGTAATACCACAAAAATGGGCTATAGGTTCATTAACCTCCTACATCCTCAAATCGAATGAAATCGATACAAAAGTCCTAACCTAAGGCATATCTGTACATCAGTTTATCAAAAATTGATTATCTTAATTTTGCATCGGGGAATATTCCTTGAATATCCCTAATTATCATAATTATCCTAATTAAATATTATTTGGCGATAAATCATATTTATCCTAAAATTTGATTAATTGAATATTCTAAATATTTAATTAATTAAGTTTAATTTAGCCACTTAATTATTTAATTATATTTATTCTTAAATTATATTATTTAATTTTGACAATAAATCAAAAATCCTATGAATAATTGATTAAATTCTTATTTAATTGATTAAAATCAGTTGTCAATATTTAATAATATAGTTTTTGAATAAAAGTTTGATTTAATAATTGATTAACCCATAAATCAGTTATTTTTAAATTTAAAATCAGTTAAGTTGAGAATAAATCACTTTATTTTTAAATTAATTCATATTAAATCATGCACAATAAGAAAAGCAGTCAACTTTAAATCAATTATCAATTTCAATTTGTTAACTTTCCAAACTCAACATCTGATGATGAGTTGAAAAAGTGAACTAAACTCTATTTTGAGATAAAAAGTGTTTTTACATGATTTTATGAATTGATATATTCCTGATTTTTTGTTAACTCAAAAATCAACCTGAGTTTATCAAGAGTGATTTATGACTTTTCTTAATGCATCCTCAAGCCTTGGATTTCTATAAAATCAAGGCTCAGCTCTTCACAATTACATCTCTCGAATTTGCACAATTACTCTGGTGAAATTGCATCTGAAGAATCAAGCTCTTGCGAATAGGGGATTTGTGAGATCTTTCATTGTTTTTCTTAGCTTTGCATCCATTTTCATATCATAGCGCATCATTGTTAGAATAATTTGCATATGAATTTCATACATTCTAGACTAGATTCATACAATTTTTCATATCATTGCATAGAAAATACAAAAAGATAGATTAATCTGCATCCATCCTACATTCATCTTTTAGCATTAAATCCTTCATTTAGGTGTTGCATCATCACTGATCTCGGTCTAATCTGAGAATACCATACTCGCACCTACTAGAAGGCAGTAAATCATCTCGTTAGCTTAGTTTCATTTATTTACAGATTTCTCGATTTGCTAACCTCTAATGTTTTACTAAAGTGTTGTGTCCGCGACTAGGTACAATTTTCACACACACAGTAGAAACCCTAAATAGGGTTAGATGTTATATGAGTAAAATAATAAAATAACATTTGTTCTCTTTCTTTATTCTTTCATAGGGTTTTGAATAAACATGAATTAAAAATTGATATTGGTTCTTTTAGAATTTCTAGAAGGGGATTTTAATTCTTATTTTAGATGTGAATTTTTAAATTAAGGCTCTTTAATTTATTGCAGTTGATTTTATTCATAAAAGGGGAAATATTATTAGGGTAAGTAATTAAAGTGGGGATTTGATAAATTGATTAGATATAATGTTTTCTCATAACTTATTATGTTTTGTTGATTTTATTATATGCTTCTAAATCTACATGTTGAATAATAATGTTGAAAACGTAACTAATGTAATAATTTAAATATGAGTTTTAAAAAATAACATGTAGCGAATATAATTAAAATATGTTTCTAGAATATTGTTTCAAATGAAATGTATTAAAATGTTACAATAAGGCTATAACATTACAGTTATTAATAACTTAATATAATATGTTTATATTTGGATCTTTTACAATTATTTTTTTTGGTGTCTTTTAAATTTGATAAAGGGGACATTAAAATGTTAGATTGATATTGTTATTTTTTAAAAGGGGTCTTTTAAATTTCATTAAGGGGTCGATAAAATATAAAATTTAATATTATTATTTTAAATAAGTTATTTAATGCTATAAAGGGGTCATTCCGATATAAGATTTTATATTAATGTTTTAAATTTGTCAATTGATTTTTATAAATGGGGTCTTTAATATATTAGATTATATAATATTATAATAGATGAGTCTTTTAGATTTATTAGGGGCAATGTAATTAACTCATTTATTATCAATTCAATGATGAAATTATTATTGCAATCCTTAGGGTAAGAGTGAATTTATCAGAAGTTAATTCAAGGATATTTATTAATAACATGAACATTAATAGGATTTATTAAAACCATTATTAAAATGTAAATAATTAGATTTACATATTTGAACTTAGCTAAGGATAGTCACCCCAGTAGAACCATGAAGGCTAAACCCTATTAAGGGATGTTGACAAGCCAACTAGGGAAATAGTAGTTCTCACACGGTCATCGCTTGTCATGTTTCCCATCAATTTTCCTCAACCCTACCTAGTTACCGTTCGAGATTTGATTAATCTAACTATGTTATAACTCCTATAGTGAGCTTAGTAAATTGTTGTATCACAACAACATGCAACACATTAGCCATTTTATCACGTGTTTAAAAAAAAATTGTTGGTGTGTTTTTGCCTTAAATTTTGGGCATGCCAAATATGCTCTTCCTCTTATATGCACTATGTGTATTATTCTGTAGCAGCTCTCATATACATGATTATGACACTTATTATAATTTTTTTAAAGAACTCTACAACATGATGATAGTTGCTCCTGTTGATGCTCCTTTTAGTTCTCTTCAACAAAAGCTATGATCTTTTATTGTTGATTATCATCATTGACTCTCTTCCATATACTCATTATCAAGACTTTCTTGTGATGCACTTGTCTGGTTCTTTATTATGATTGAATTTTTCATTGTCTCTTTTACATAAATTCATGTAATGCGTAACTGTATCATGACTATAACTTTATCTTCTTTTTTTTGACAAAGATGACTCCTTGCTTGGCATATGTTATTATTTAAACATACAAAAATTTAGTAACTGTATCATTAGAAAATAGAAGCACTTCCATTTATGACTGGTTTATCCCTCCAAGTAAGTGGTTTGGGGTCATGTCGAATGCCTTGAATGGGTCTTTGACTTGGATCTGGCTTTTTCCCCTATTATGCCCCATTTTCCACTTCTTTTCTACATAATTCTAGCATCCTTAATTGAGATTCTGAGATTCTTGACCTCAGGGTCAAGGTCAACCTTTTAGGTCGAGGTCGACCTCGACCATGACCTAGGTCTAGGTTGACCTCGACCCTGACCCAAGGTCCAAATTTCAAAATCCCAAAGTTTCCAGATGTCGAGTTTCAGAAAGATTTATTTCCCGCTTTTAGGTCGATTGTTTTGGGTTTCAGAATAGTAAACTCTTAAATTATATTTAATTTAGGTCCACTTCTAAAGGTAAAGGCTTAAATGAGAATTTAATTCTCCTATGTAGGCCTCTCTAGAAGTTTGTTCCCTAGATCACTATAAAAGGAAGCCTTCCTCTCTCATTTCAATCCATCTTTTATCTCTCTTTTGCAATCAAGCATCTAATATCTCAAGCACTCAATAAAGTGAAATCAAGAAAGCAAGAAGGAGAAGGAAAGAATTCAAACATTCATTCATCTCCAAGCATTCAAGCATTCAAGATCCAATTCATCAAGGAGATCCATTAGTAGCCATTGAAGGATTCAATCTCTATGGAGCCCTCTTGTTGAAGATTTCTCCATCCACATCCATTCAAGGTTCTTCCTATTCCAAGATCCATTCAAGATTGGTATTGAAGATCTAAATACAATTGATTTGAGACATCCTACATACAATTCTACATTCATTTGGAGTATTCATACTTGTGGATACAAGGATTTGAATCCTCCACAAGGGTTTCAACATAGGCAAGGTGAATTGTTTCATTTGCTTTGTTTATTACTACAATTTTAATTTAATTTACAAGTTAATTCCTAAATTGAGGTTTGACCAAAGAAAATCCCTCCCCCCAACAAACAAAACCATTTTTCTTGCAGGAACAGGTATGAAACAACTAATTACAGTGTAGATCTGGATACCCTTTTCAGCCATCTTTTGGGATCTACGAATAGAATTTCCATCGGAATAGTGCAGGTCAAGGTCGACATAAAGGGGCAAGCTTGTGCCTCGAGGCAAGATTGTGCCCTTGTATTTGGGTTAAGGTTGACCTTTCTGAGAAAAGAAAAATATTTTTGGGTTTTGTAGATCTCACAGTTTCAATTTAGGTGAGCAAAAATCAACAGTTTCTAAGACTATCTGACAGGGTTTTCAACAGATTCTTTTTCAGAGGTAAGTACTTTTTATTTCTTCATTTCAATATTAGTCTTTTAGATTTACTTTCCATATCATTAGAATTTCGTGTATGTGTTAAATATTGGTTTAGGGTCTCTTTTATGGGTAAATCCCTATTGTTCTAGACCCCATCCATATTATCCATCTTACATTTTGGTGAACCCATTTTAGGACAACTCTTTCTTTTTGGTGTTAGATTTTCATTTGTATTACCTTGTGTGTTCACCTCCATCTTACATTTTGGTGAACCCGAAAATCTTACCCCCTATCTTTAGTGGAATTAGATGCCCTATTGTGTTTGTGGTTCACCCTTTACATTTTGGTGAACCCATTTGCAACAACTCTTTCTTTTTGGTGTTAGATTTGCATTTTGTGTTAGATCTTACATTCTTATAAAAGTAGATTTCTCTCACGCTCTTATATTTCAAAAATACAATAAAATGCAAAAATATTTATATTTTTCATGCTTGTAGCTCAACATGTATGATTTTTATTTCAAATACTTTGATGAGACTTTCATTACAAAATAGGATAGATCCTTAATGAGGTACATGGAAGTGAGGATGAAAATTGTTCGGATGAGATCTCCATTGATCCTATTCCTATTTCACCCTCCTCCACAACAATTGACCTTTACAGAGATGAGTTGGGGATTGATGTTAATTCTTCTTCTAATATATGTCTTTTCTATGAGCCTACTTTAGAATATAATTTACCTTCTTTCCCCTTTAGGGATGAAGATTTAGTAATTTATGGCACTCCTACAATGTGCTTTATTGATAGGGATGATAATCCTCCTATTTGGGATGAACCTTTGGATTTGGATGTTGATTACTCTCTTCCTCATGAAACCATTGTGGATGATTCTACTTTTTTGGATGAACCTTTGGATAAAGACATTGATTTATCCTCTCCTCGTGAAGAATCTTTGATACAAGAAGGTGATTTATTAATGGATGACACATTTATACATGATGGTGACTCTTTTTCTAAAATACACTCCCCTTATGCAGACATTTTAGCGAAAGAAGATGACATTATACATGCTTTACCTCCATTTGGGATTCCTTCTAATGAGGAGGCATTAGCGGAGAATGATATGAATTCCCTTAATGCTCTCCCTCTTAGTGATGATCTTATGGAGAATCAAGATCCTACCTTATCTCCTCCTAGGATGTCTTCTTTGCTTCTTTCTTGTGAATCTATTTGTAGTGTTGAGACAACTAACATGGTTTATCAAAAACCCTTGTTGACTATCAAAGGTTGTCCTCGCATTACTATCAAAGGTAAACCTATGGAGTCTTTAGAGTCTTTCAATGATCAAGATTCGATAGCTCACACCTATTGTACAAGGAATAACCCTCAACCTAATCTAGTGGTTTCTACTTCTTTTCCACCTTCTCAACCCATTCTTCCTCCTCCACCCCATCTTCCTAGCAAGGAGTATGATTTGATAAACCAATTGCACAATACCCCTGCCAAGATTTCTCTATGGGAGATTCTTCAAACTTCACCTTCCTACCATAAAGCCTTTCAAAAAGCTCTAGCAACTCTTCCCACTCCACCTCCTAATCAAGTGAACATCAATACCTTCTTACAGTACTGCATTCATGCTACCTTGGGTCCTCTTAACATTGTATTTAATCACAAAGATTTACCTTCTAAAGAAGTTTGGAATCAATATGACACTCTTATGGTTGTTGTTACTATCAATCAAAGTATCATTCGTAGGACCTTGATTGATAATGGATCTGGGCTTAATATTTGTAGCATGGACATGCTCAAAGAGATTAAAGCCAATCTTTCAACTATTCAACCTGACAATGTTCATATACATGGCTTTGATAACATTGATAAGAACACTTTGGGCATCATTACCTTACCTATAAAAGTAGGTACAGTTATTCTTAATACACCTATTCATGTTATGTCTGGACCTCTTAATTATAACCTCCTTTTGGGTAGACCTTGGTTGCATGAGATGCATGTTGTTCCTTCCACCCTTCATGGCAAAGTCAAGTTTATTCATAAAAACATGATGTATACACTTCGTGCAGATGATGCGCCAAATCCTTATTTGAATATTCAGACCCACACTACTCCTATTCCTAATAGTAATCCTTCTTCCTCTAGTACTCTTCTTGGTGATGATTGGGGAACCTTAGATTTTAATCCTACCTTTATTGGAGAATATAAAGTTTTTGATCTTGATTTTATGAAGCAACAAAGAGAATTTGAAAAATGAGATTTTGTTTCTACTTCTAATGCCCTTCATAATAACTTTGTCACTTCTTCTACCCATTATGAATCTGTCAAACCTACTAATGATAACATAGTGACTAGTGAAGTTCCACTGCCTCCTTCTGATATGGTTTCTCATTATGGTCCTGGTTATCATTTCCTAGTTAAATAAGGATTGAATGGTCAAGGATGTGGTAAGCATAAACAGGGAATTCAAATTCCCTTATAGAATGGGGGGCATGAGAATTCTTATGGATTGGGATTTAATCCTCAACAACAAATCAATGTTAGCAACATCTCAAATAACACTTTAAAACATGATGAACCTATGAAGGAATTTGACCAAGAAGTTCTTTTTCCTAAACTCCTTTGTGCTAAGATAATTACTAGACCTAAACATAAAAAGAAACATAGTCCACACTTGAAGACTCTTCATTTTTGTTTGTATCATAGATCTACTAATGAATGTCAAGCTTTACATTATAAGATTATGCAGCTCATTGATAGTAAGGTTATTTATATATCATGTGGCAATGAGTTGTATTTCAATCCTATTTTCTCTAAATAAAAAATATGTTCCTATTATGGAGCTCCACATTATGTAAACAATGTTAACCTAATCCTTGGGGGCTCGTTGTATTGTATAGTGTTGTGAGCGATATAATAGGTCCCCTTCCATTCTTGTTCCTACACTTGGGGGGAAAGGATGACATGTCCTTTTCTATCTTTCTGGGATCCACCTTTTCCTTGGTTAAGCAGTATTTATCTATTATGTGATATCCAATCATACATGAAAATTTTGATTTTCATTAAGGATCTATGTCCTTGATCATAACCTATTTTGTTGTTTGACATTAGATTTCCATGGTTGATAAATCTCTCACCTTGGAAGCTGAATAGTGTGCTATCCCTCACAAGGGTTACTTTTTCCCTTCTTGCATGATATCTCTTTGCATTTGTCCCTTCCATGGCCTCCTAGGAGCTATGGCCTTCTTGGCTTGGACTGGGTGTTGTGTATGGATATTGTCTTGATGTTGAAGAAGACTTTATCCTTGTTCTTTTCTTTCCTTAACATGTCAAAATAGTATGTATTTTTTGCCATCTTAAGGAGGGGGGCATATATATGGCCTCCCTTGTTCTATATTATTCATTTTTGTTCTAACCTTTTGTTTTGTAGCATGCTAAATCCTCGGAAGGTAACGCACATAAGTTGCTAAATCCTGAAGAGATACACATTTTACAAATGTATTCTATGGTGATATGAGGATATGGATCCATGGGTACTTCATAAAAGCTGTTAGAAGATGCACTACATACATGCACAAATCTGCTAGAAGGCACACAACTTTATGGGGTGACTATCAAGTGCTTGCTTGGTGGGCCATCTTATCCTTTTTGTGGTTCACAGTGAGATACACACATCTTACTGGGTGAGCTAGCCACTCCTCTCTCTTGTTTTCTCTCTTTTTTTCTAGAGATGTCTCTCTTATTGTAATCTTGGAGTTGACAAAGACTTGAGTCCCTGGGGGCTTGAGGATTTCTTTGTCCCTTTGATTTTAGTAAGATTTTATTTTTCTTTGTGATCTCCTTTACCAAGAGTTTGCATCGAGTCCATACTCTTGCTAAAGTGGGGGGTAAATGTATCATTAGAAAATAGAAGCACTTCCATTTAGGACTGGTTTAGCCTTCCGAGTAAGTGGTTTGGGGTCATGTCAAATGCCTTGAATGAGTCTTTGACTTGGATCTGGCTTTTTCCCGTATTCTGCCCTATTTTCCACTTCTTTTCAGGGTCAAGGTCAACCTTTTAGTTCAAGGTTGACCTCGACCCTAACCCAGAGTCCAAATTTCAAAATCCCAAAGTTTTTGAATGTCAAGTTTCAGAAAGATTTATTTCCCGCTTCAGGGTCAGTTGTTTCGGGTTTCAGAACGGTAAACTCTTAAATTATATTTAATTTAGGTCCACTTCTAAGGGTAAAGGCTTAAATGAGAATTTAATTCTCCTATATGGGCCTCTTTATAAGTTTGTGCCCTAGATCACTATAAAAGGAAGCCTTCCTCTCTCATTTCAATCCATCTTTTATCTCTCTTTTGCAATCAAGCATCCCATATCTCAAGCACTCAATCAAGATAAATCAAGCAAGCAAGAAGGCGAAGGAAAGCATTCAAGTATTCAAGATCCAATTCATCAAGGAGATCCATTGGTAGCCATTGAAGGATTCAATCTCTATGGAGCCCTCTTGTTGAAGATTTATCCATCCACATCCATTCAAGATTCTTCCTATTGCAAGATCCTTTCAAGATTGGTATTGAAAATCTAAAGACAATTGATTTGAGACATCCTACATCCAATTCTACATTCATTTAGAGCATCCATACTTGTGGATTCAAGGATTTGAATCCTCCATAAGGGTTTCAACATAGGCAAGGTGAATTGTTTCATTTACTTTGTTTATTACTGCAAGTTCAATTCAATTTCAAGGTTAATTCTTAAATTGGGGTTTGACCAAGGAAAACCCCTCCCCCTCCAACAAACAAAATCATTTTTCTTACAGGAACAAGTATGGAACAACGAATCATAGTGCAGATCTAGATACCCTTTTTGACAAACTTTTGGGATCTGCGAACATAATTTTCGTCGAAATAGTGCAGGTCAAGGTCGACATAAAGGGGAAAGATTGTGCCCCTGTATTTGGGTCAAGGTCAACCTTTCTTAGAAAAGAAAAAAGATTTCTTGGTTTTTTAGATCTCACAGTTTCGACTTTAGAGTGCAAAAATCAATAGTTTATGAGATCGTCTGACAAGGTTTTCAGTAGATTCTTTTTTGGAGGTAACTACTTTTTATTTCTTCATTTCAATATTAGTCTTCTAGATTTACTTTCCATATCATTATAATTTCATGTCTGTGTTAAATATTGGTTTAGGGTCTCTTTTATGGGCAAATCCCTATTGTTCTAGACCCCATCCATCTTTTCCATCTTATAGTAACCTCTTCAAATCATTTGATAAAGTAATTGTATATCTAATTTTTGTGTTATCTTATTGTCATATACCATGAATCTATAACAACTTATGACCTTATTTTCATTGAGGATTGTACTTTATTCCTATTCTTTCCACAACCCTGGTTCATTTGACATGCATGTATCTATGTTTTTTTCCAAATAAACAATGACCTCTCTATCACTATGTGTTTGTTGAAACTTTGTGGTTCTCTATCATTCATCATGTTCATGATTTGTCTTCTATTGATGGTTGGATTTATGATGAATAAGTTTCTTCTTGTTTACGATGACATCCATGGTTGCTATAGCTTGAATATGATCATTGGATATATTTTTTAAGGTTGTAGTATCATTAACATACTTGGAGATAGTATAGTATTTGTCTTTTGGGTTCTCATTTACCTACTCCTTGATTAATGGCTCCTATTTTTTTAGGCATGAGATTGACTACTACAGTGGTGTTTCCTTACTTCTACTTGAAGCTCCTTGTTCCCTTGTAATCATGTTGTTTCTTGATTTTCCTTTTTCTTATGATCTTCATCTCTAATTGTAGTTGTATTTTTTATCTTTATTTGAAACAAAGCATCACCATTCAATGCTATAATTGTTACAAAGCATGATACATATTTTCCTCATCTTCTAAACTCTATAAAAGAAAATGTTAGTATATTCTCTTTATCAACTATTTCATTCTTGACAAATTTTCTTAGTCTTTCTTATATAGGGCCTTTGACAAATCTCTTTTAGTGTACTTATTGATGCTTTGTATCTTTGAATATCATTTCCATTTATTACTACTGTAGATGTAAACAACATTACTCATGTAAGTCTTTAATCTAGAAACTTTCTTACCATATAAGGGTGACACATTACCCATGTCAACTTCATCCCATTGAGGAAAGTTTAAATCAATGAATTGAGAAGATTCCTTATTGTGAAGAATGTTTCATCTCCCTAATTGGATTATGATGGCATGTGTATTGTAAGGATTTCTCAACCTGATATGATTAACAAGGTTCAATTAAAGATGGTATCATGCTGGGATCAATCCTTGTGGGAGCCCATTTTTTCCCACATGTTGAAATATCTAATTGAAGTAATCAACGATAAAACCTTCACATGTGTCTGGATACTTGAATAAATCTGTTAAACAAAACCATGAATTTCATGTGTTATTTAATTTCCTTCGATACACATGATGATTTCAAACTGATATAATGCAATATAGGAGTAAATTATGTATATAGTGATGATGTATATGCAAATATTTGGAATCAGGAGCTTTGACACAAATTTCTCAATCTCCTTGTAGGTACTTTGGAGCAATGGGATGACCTTAGTAAAGGAATTGAAGATGAAGCTTCTCAACCATGGGGATTCGTCATCATGAGGAAATGATGGATCCCTAGTCTTTGTTTATATTTCTCCTTTATACGCATCATTTCTTTCTATAGTGCATTATATTAGTCACTCTCATGGCTTGTGTGAGATATTGCACATTTTCATTTATGAATAAAGAGATCACTCTTTTAAATTTGCAATGTTGTATGATTCTTGTTGATTGTAAATAGTGATGAACTACAACTAATTGAATACCTGAATGACTTGAAGATCAGTGATTAAAGATCACCGAGTTACTGAAATGATATGTAAGATGATTAAATCAGTAATATGTTGCCATTGATGTTAACTAGTTTTGACAGTACTTATCATGTTAGTTACAAACATCTAAACATCTGTAAAAAGAGGAGAAAAGATGAAGAACTGAGATATCTACATGGAGAAAGATGGATAGACGGATGAGGATAAGGAATACTTTGGGTAACTTATTGATGAGTTTATGATATCATATTGTTGACTTGATTATGTTGCATTAATATATGATGAAGAAGGAAGCAAAATTGTACAAGGCAATGTGGTTGGTAAATGAAAACTTCAGTATACACCGAGCCAGTGTAGTGTATACCAAGTGATATTAGACGTATTTATTTGTTAACCGAGTATGGATGAAAGTATTAAATGCTTAGTTTAGCTGACAAAAATTGATGAGCTGGAAATTGTTATGATTTCGAGGTTAAGGATAAAGTTTGTTATCAGATCCATAGTTGAAAAAATTTAGAGAAGATCTAAAGGATGGAATTGAAATGTGTTATTGACATAACTGCCGAGGAAGGTTTAAGAGGCAAAATCAACGAAGAAGGATAAGAGAAAAAATCTAATGGTTGATATGAAAATGGTTTATCTATCTATATAAGAGATATGAGTTTCACTATTGAAACTATGCCGGAAGAAAGAAGACTGCAGAGATTTTGCATGAATATAGTTTCATGCATGCCTAATCAGACTGGTTGAAGGAGAACCGAACTGCAGAACATTACTAAGCATCAGAGAGCTATTACCAAGTGAAAGTAAGTTGAGGAAGTGAATTGAAATATCGATCAGAGGATTTGTATGGGCTTAGAATAGATCTGAACATCTGCAAATTAAGTTGTATTGTAATCAGATCAACTATTGTTTCAGTTTAACCATTGATACAGAAAATCTCCTAACCGAGTGACTTAACCATCTTATGTTATGCCCCTATGTCATTCAAAGAATACACATTGTTATCTAATCGACCCCATAGTGAATGTTGGTTCAAAGATAACTGTTAGACTTAAATCCTCTAACAAGGTCACACCTAACAGTGTGTTTGTAACCTTTAACAGGGTTGGCTCTTCACCGAGCTCACTTTAGAAGAGTGAAAATTATTTTGGGTTACCAATCCCAGGTGGTTTTTCCCTTAGCAGGGTTTCCATATTAAATCATTGTGTTATATGTTTTTGTGATGATTTTTTTACTGTCATACTTTACATACTACATATTTGTTTTGGTCGGTAATCATAGTGAGTCAATTAACTGGTAATCGGTAAAAGGCACAGATAGTTTAATAGTTTATATTACCGAGCTACAGATTTTATTGAAAGTGATTTGAGAGTTACATCTTTGTATTTGGGACTATAGGATAACTGATCTAATTGATTCACCCCCCTTTCAGTTATTCTAACAATTGGTATTAGAGCATCGGTTGCTTAGAACAAAGTTTTAAGGACTTCACTAGAAAGATTACAAGATGTATAAGAGAGAAGTGTGGAAGCTGAACAAGGACAATTTTATAATATGGTAAAGCCAGATGAAACTTCACATATCTGGAATTGGTGACTCTTCTATAACCCTACTGGAAAATGGCTACATAGTACCGCTAACTGGACCTTTAATTCTTAATCAGCTGAGAGACTGACATGAGCACAACATTACTATGATAGAGATTGTTGGTGGTCTATCTGATGCTGAATTTGAGGATGTCAAGAATTGCACTAGTGCAAAGGAAATGTGGGACAAACTTGCTCAAGTCTATGGTGGTGATGCAAATGTGAAAAGAGCCAGAGATGAAAGCTTAAGAGGAAAATTTGATGATATGAAAATGAAGGAAGGAGAAAACATTACACAATATTCAAACCAAATCAAAGAGGTAGTCAATTCTATCTGAGGATCTGGTGGTGTCATTGATGAAGATATAGTGGTAAGTAAGATTCTAAGAACCTGATTTCCTGCATATGCAATCAGAATATTTGTTATACATGAAATGAGGTCTGCACCTGGTAGCACTCTTACTCTTGATAGTCTAATTGGTAAGTTAACAACTTTTGAGCTGAACAATTTTGATAATTGTGTTGTACCATCTATTGAGTCTGCTTTTATGTCTTCTCTGAAGATTGGTAAATCTAGCAGTAGACACAATATAAATAATGATAGTGATATTAATACTGATGATGAGCTTGATTAACTTGAAGCTCTTATGGGTCAGAGATTGCCTAAAGGTAAAGGTAGATATAAGAGAAAGTTTCCTTTAGCTCGTTTTAACTGTAGAGAAGTTGGCCATATTGATGTTAGATGTCCCAATAGGAAGGAGGAAGATAAAGATCAAGACCGATCTGGTGATGGAAGATATGGAAGAAGAAACAACTGAGGTTATCAACACTACAACAGAAATAACTGAGATCATAAAGATAAGGGAAAAAAGGCATGTTATTTAGTTGAAGATGAGGACACCGATACCGACACAGATGATGATATTGAGGTAGTATTTGTTGCAATGAAGGATGATTCAAAAGAAGAGGAAAGGTATGTAGAAACAACACTAATTTCTAAAGTTAGTAAAAATGATACTTGGATCATTGATAGTGGTTGTACACATCACATGACTGGTGATGAAGATAAGTTTGATCATCTTGAGCATTATAATGGAGGATCCGTAAAAATGGGTAATGATACACCTTGCATGGTTAAAGGAAAAGGATCTTTATTGATAAATGATAAAATCAGATGTGATAATGCTTATTGGGTAAAAGGACTGAATTACAATTTGTTGAGTGTAGTACAGCTTAACAACTCAGGTCACCGAGTGGCCTTTGAAAGTAAGAAGGTGAAGATCTATAATGAAAATGGAAAGCTTGTCGGAATAGGAGGACAATCAAAAGGTAACTTATTTTATCTTGACAATTCTGAAACTTCTTGTTTACTGGTGAAAAATGAAGATGCATGGTTATGGCATAAAAGTTTATGTCATGTAAATTTTGATAACATGATTAAGATTGGTAGAAAGAGAAAAGTTAGAGGACTGCCTAGCTTAACTAAGCCTGATCATGTTATGTGCCATCAATATCAAAAAGGGAAGATGAAAAAATCTATCTTTAAAAGTAAAGACTACTCAACAAAAAGAATCTTGGAGTTGGTTCACACCAACCTATGTGGTCCCATGAGAAATCAAAGCTACTATGGAGATAGATACTTTATTCTATTTGTTGATGATTATACTAGATTGATTACTGTCATGTTTTTAAAAGAAAAATATGAGGCATTTAAGATGTTTAAATGGTATAAAGCTAAAGCAGAAAAAGAAACTAGAAAAGAACTGAAATGCTTGAGATCTGATAGAGGTGGTGAGTTTATTTATGATGAATTCACTAACTATTGTAATGAGCATGCCATCAAAAGACAGGTTTCTGCACCGAGAACACCGCAGCAGAATGTGATTGTTGAAAGGAGAAACAGATCTATTGTTGATTGTGCAAGAACATTGATGATAGAGAAAAATGTTGCATAGATGTACTAGAGAGAAGCAGTTAGCACAGTTGTATATGTCTTGAACTAAGTACAATTAAAGAAAGACACAAACAAGACACCCTACGAGTTATGGTTTGGACACACACTGAGTGTAAGTTACTTCAAAATTTTTGGTAGCAAATGTTTTATTCTGAAAGATGATAGGAATGGGAAATTTGACTCTAAAGGTGATGAGGGAATATTTCTTGGATATTCTACTAAAAGAAAAGCTTACAAGTGTCTTAATAAGGTTACTAATAAGATGATTAAAAGTGCTAATGTCAGAATTGATGAATTTGTTAATAAAAATGATGAATAAAGAACTAAGGAGTTGAAAGACTATGGTAGATTCACTTATGTTGAGCATCCAGAGTACCTACCAAAGCCACAGACTGAGTCGACCGAGCATTAGGAAAATAACACCGAGGAACATCAAAGGGAAACCGAGGATCAGGAAGAAGCCGTCGAGAAAAGAAATGAACCTAAACAGAATGAAGAACAAAGAAGAGATCAAGTGCTAGCAATATTTGTTAGAATACATCATCCTGAGAACCAAATCATTGGAGATAAGCAAGTTGGCATGCTGACAAGAAGTAAGTTAAGACAAAACATGTGCTTAGTTTGTGAGTGCAAATCGAAGAATATTAAGATTGCACTTGAGAATGATGAATGGGTCAATGCTATGAATGAAGAAATTGAACAAATTGAGAAAAATAAGACATGGACTTTAGTACCTAGACGGAAAGATAAAAATGTTATCAGTACTAAATGGACTTTCAGAAACAAGCTGAATGAGAATGGAGAAGTTACTAGAAATAAATCTAGACTTGTTTGCAAGGGATATGCACAAGAAGAAGGTATTGATTATGGTGAACCTTTTGCACCTGTTGCTAGACTGGAAGGAGTCTACATGTTACTTGCATATGCTGCACATAAGAAATTTAAATTCTATCAAATGGATATTAAGTTAGCCTTTCTGAATGGAATACTAGAAGAGGAGGTCTACATAGAACAACAAGAAGGATTTTTTGATCCGAATCAGAAAGACATGGTATGTAGACTACATAAAGCTTTATATGGATTGAAGCAAGCATCGAGAGCATGGTATGAAAGGTTACATACTTATCTTTTAAGTATTTGTTTTGTAAGAACTAGTGAAAATGATAATTTGTACATGAAAGGAGGATCTGATGATACTATTTTGATTGCTAAAATATTTGTGGATGATATAATCTTTGGGGGACAAGATCATATATGTAAATCTTTTGCTAATGAGATGAGAAAAGAATTTAAATGTCAATGTTTAGATAGATTCAATTATTTCTAGGCTTGCAGGTTATTCAGCAAAATGATAAAATTTTCATCACATAATCAAAGTACATTAAGGAAGTATTCAGAATATTTGGCATGGAAGATTCTAAACCCGTAGGAACACCGATGGTCATAGGCTGCAAACTGAAAAAAGATGATAAATCTATAGAGGTAAATCAAACATTGTACCGATCTATGATTGGTAAACTGGTGTATGTTGTACATAGTAGGCCTGATATTACACATGTAGTGGGGATTATGGCTAGATTTTTTGCTAATCCAAAGGATTCACAAATGGTTGCAGCAAAATGAATCCTGAGATACCTGAAGAAAATAGAGGATTATGGTTTATGGTATCCTAAGGAAGGAAAATTTGAACTAAGAGTTTACACCGACGCAGATTGGGATGGAAATATAGATGATAGAAAGAGCACAACTAGAGGAGCATTTTTCTTTGGTGAAAGACTTGTAACTTGGACAACTAAGAAACAACCTTGTATTTCTCAGTCCACTACTGAAGCAGAGTATGTTGTTGCCACTACAAACTGTTCAAACATTGCTTATATTAAACAAGTGTTGGAAGGGATGAATGAGGTAATCATTGAGCCGGTGATTATATATTGTGACAACACTAGTGCTATAAATATCTCTAAGAATCTTGTAATGCATTCAAAGACAAAGCATATATCAATTAACACTAATAAATTTGGCATCGATTTGTGACGGCTATGTGTCGTAATTGAGATAGCCATGTGTTGCAATTGTGACAGTAATAGATGTCATTGTTTTTTAGTCACAAAATATGACGTCTTTCCTTTTCCATCACAATTACGACTTCAATCCATCGCTATTCAGCCCCTTCATTGTGACATCAACCCCGTTGCAATTCCTTATATTAGCGATGCAATGGTGACGAATATCATAGTACTTACGACGCACTTGCCCGATATTGCGATGGCAAATCCATTGTAATTATATGCATATACGTCACAATTACGATGAACACCCAAGCAACTGTGACGACTAGAGGCTTGTCCCATGGTCGCATGCACTTGGGAAGCCACATGCAATCATGCGACAAGCATGAAATCGCAAGCCCAAAACTGTCGCAAGTGCGACGAACACCCTAGCAACTGCGATGACTAGAGGAAGCCGCATGCGATCATGCGACAACCATGAAACCGCATGCTCAAAACCATCACAAGTACGACGAACACCCAAGCAATTGCGATGAATAGAGGCTTGTCGCATGGTTGCATGCACTTGGGAAGCTGCATGTGATCATGCGACAAGCATGAAACTACACGCCCAAAACCGTCACAAGTGCGACGAACACCCTAGCAACTACAACGGCTAGAGGCTTGTCGCATGGTCGCATGCGCTTGGGAAGCCGCATCCGATCATGTGACAAGCATGAAACCGCACGCTTGAAACTGTCACAAGTGCGACAAACACCCTAGCAACTGCGACGGCTAGAGGCTTGTCGCATGGTCGCATGCGCTTGGGAAGCCGCATGCGATCATACGATAAGCATGAAATCTGTCGTAATGCTATGTGTAACCGTCGCAAGTGCGATGTACACCCACCAAAATTGCAACAGCATTTGGGTGTCGCCAATACAGTAAATCCATCATAATTCTATGTGTATACATCGCAATGGCGACGAACACCCAAGCAACTATGATGGCATTTGGGCGTCGCCAATACAGCGACCCCATCATAATTATGGAGGTGAGAGTCGCAATTGCGACGGATTCAAGATAAAAAAAATTTTAAAAAAGGATGTGTAGCAATGCCTTGGCTAGGGCACTTTAAAGATGAGAGTTTCTACTTTAGGGAATTATCGGAAGCATTGAAAGGGTGGGAGTGGCTGAAGAGCAAGACAATGCTGAGGAAGAAGTATATCCGTGGAGTGAAGGTGTATAACTCTATCACTGCTTTGTATCAAACTTTAAAAAGGTCCAAATTTTATGGCCAAACTTCAATTACTCTCAGTGTGCGAGGTAACAAAGTGTTCGCATCTTACAACCATTTTGAGACAATTAAGAAAGTTACCATGAAGAAGTGAAGCCAAGCTACCATTTACATAGTAATGGAAGAGGAGATGAAGCCCATTCTCAATGCAGCATCCTTAATGAGGTTGCATTGGGATGACACACATGCCCAATGATACCCAGCTCTGTTAGAAACTCTTTCTCTTTCTATTCATCAATGTTTCCTTTTGCTAGTCTTTTAACTGCTATCATATGTCCATCTAGTAGGACTCCTTTGTACACCTCTACATATCCACCTTTGCCCACCAAATTATCTACAAATCCAACAATATTAATAAGAATCCATCATTTTATATGCTGCAAGATTATTCACCAAGTAAAATTTATAGTCTTTTCTACTAACATTTTCTGATAGTTACTAAGTTATCAAAGACATCCCACAAGCATACATGTATTAAGGAAAGGCAGGGAAGATGAGTTAGCAACCAACCAAAGTAGTAAAATTTTCTAGATAAACTTGTGCCAGTTACTTGAAGAAATAACATTCAGTGTTCACATTATAAATCACTTTCCTACCATTTCTTCATAAAATAAGAACATTGATAGTAGATGAGTTAGAACCAATTTTGGTGATTTTCCATGTTTCAAATTTGGGTATGATTCAGATTTGATTTGATATTTTGCTGTTACAGAAATGTTTTGAGGTTTGACGTCAATGCCAAAGGGGGAGACAGTTGGCAATTTGTCATTGATGTCAAATAATCTTGTGGAGTCACTTTTCTTTCTGATTATGATAACGAGAATGTTTTGTGAAGATTTCTTTAGACACACACAGATCATATTAACAGTGACAAGTATTATACTGTTCGAGATGTATCCATTATAAAACCTGTACATGATAAGTGTGTTGATGTATTGGTGATACTCAAACTTAATAACTCAAGGCTTATTGATGATCAAGTTAAACAAAGGCCCATCAACGTCTACATACCGAGATAAAACACCACACATCCCTCAATGATCTTCCTTGATCATTTGACCCATTGGTCTATAATTTCAATCCCAAAATCTCAAAACCCACCTACTCAATTAGGTCTCACAAACTAGGTTCTTTTGCTTTGATTGTCATAGTGGTTGTCAAGTTGACAAACATAGTTGTCAATCTTGACAACATTTTGACAACTTTTTAAATGCAATTTTTGCAAGTGTTAGAGTGTATAGGTAGTTATTACAGCAAGAAGACAAGAAGATAGTATGGTGGAGGCAAGAATGGGCATCTTACCTTGAACAAGATCACAGTCACAAGATGGAGGACAGAGACACTGTAGTTGCAAAGATGGAGTAGTCAATACTATGACAACATTGAGCAAGCGTTTGAATGAGTCTTTGAATGATACATGTCGTAAGGAGTCTTTGAATGATACCTACATTATAGAAAGAAAAGTATAAATTAGAAAAAATAGAGAAATATTTAGTATCTTATTGAGCTTCACTTTGTTTCGAGAATAGTTTAATATTCTCTACTAAACAGGACCAACCACGTGAAGGTGGAAGCTCATTTGGCCCCACCCCCCTCCCCCTAACATCACTTTACATTCCCCGTTAACATCTAACATTCATTCAATCTTTCAACCATTAATAAAATGTAACATTCAATCAATATCACATGATAACATTCATTAACACATTAGATTCGTTAACACACAACATTCATTAATATTCTGCATTAACACATAATTCATGAACCTTGATTAGCACATAATTAAATTCATTGAGACATAAAATTCAATCATTATCAATTAAGGTATGTAGATGACAATCATTTCTTTTTTTTCTTTCTAATTTGTTTTTCTATGTAAGCTCTAAGAGGAGCATCAATGTTATCATCATTTCCCCCCTCATCAGTTGTTTTGTTCTCTATTCTTGATGATCTCAAATTCCTATGCTGCTGCAAAGGGGGGTCCTCAGCAATAACAAATAAAAGAGTTAAATTAAAAATATTTTATTATAATTGTTATAAGTATTTAATTATTTTAAAGAACATAATTGTGGCGCTCTTTACCTGATCTGGCCACATCATTTTGTCTAGACTCAACCTCAACATGCTCATGAACACTGACCCCTTGATCCTCTATAGCTGCTATACAAAATGTTACGTTAATCCAAACACCAATTGCAATTACATATAAAAATTTTAATAGCAAATGTATACCTCCACCACTAGGATGCACATCGTGCGAACCTTCATCATGGACAGATTGTGTAGAAGGATTGTCAGGCTGCATTCCAATATCCTACGCATTGTTATCATTGCTTGCTTAAAATAGATATACTCACTTTATATTGGAACTTAACATCAAATAGACTAATTGGTAAAGTATTCAATTTGAAATAAATTTTATTTAGCTTATTTACCTATGGCTCAGATGCATCATTATTAGAACCTTGCGCACTGATTTCAGCTCGTAGTCGTTCAGCCATGGCTCTATAGCCTTGTTGGAAGCCAATTCTCTTGTCCTCTTCTGTGAGGCATCTATTGAACTCTGAGCCCTACATTTTTGCTTGGTATGGTGAATTTTACTTGCATTGTTTCATCAAAAAAAAATTCCTTGCAATATATAAAAAATTTGATACAATTTTTCATTTACTAATACTTACAACTCGTGCTTGAAGTTTCAAAAAACCACTAGAGCCGAGCTTGTGTGTCCTGTGCTTTTCTAGTCTTGCCTTTGTTGCCTTTGATGTGTCAGGCAATCTATGAAAAGTTTGAAATATGTTAGATCATATAAATATAGAGGTTAATTAGTACATAATTACATTCTCAACAGTATCACATACCTTGCTCTACTCTCTACTGGTGTAATTCCTTTTTTCATGTCAGCTTTATACTTTCCATCCAAAATCAGAGCCTGCCACTCAGCCTCAGGAACATAGGGCAGACGCTCATGCCTGGGGTTAACCTGTAAATTTTTCCTATACTAATCCCTAATATACCTCAAACATAAACCAGCTTTTTCAAGGAGCCTATTTCTCTCAAATGCACGAGGTCCAAAAAGCTAGGTCATACTCTCTACAAAATCATCCTTCAACTTTTTTTCTTGGTTATTCCACCTTTTAAGTAAAAAAAAACATGTTAGACTCATAAATGAAGTGAAGCTACCTTTAATATAGTTCAAGAAATGGATGAAAAGGAAAACTATTCTAGCAATGATATGAAATCAAAATAGTGGTTTGGGGTTTTAGTTAGGATATGATGTTCCACCATGTACATAGGGTGGGTCCGAATATCCGCAAACACTCATCACCAAGTTTTCGCCAGAAAACATCATTCCCTACAAAACAATCATGGGATCATTAGTCGATGAAGAGTGATCAAAAACTAAATTACTATTATATCACTATAGAATAATAATAACTTTAAAGTACCTAGAACTTTGGCTACTTTTAAGGGAATGCCTTCATCGTTGCTGATGATCAATATGAAATCCTTCACCGTTCCCGTACGAGGAACATGAGAACATCTAGGAAATGATGTTGCATTGGGACTTGTTGCATCTCCTATTGCAAAAAATGAAAACCATTATCAAATGCCTCCAAGAAATAATACTTCAAGGGAAATAAATTGGTGCAGAGCACCCATGGCACAAACACAATCAAGGGATCTACATCGTAAACACATAACAAAAGAGAGAAAAAGAGGGATTTGTGTACCAATAGATGGTGCAACAGTTGATGCCTGTAGGCTGCGTGTTGCTGACATAGCAGTCGGAAAGACATTTGTGGTTGTCCTGGATGCAGGTGGCATTGTCATAGCATCATGGAAAGGAGCTGAAGAATAAAATTGTTAGAGCATGCATAAATATAGAACACGTGGACTAGCATGGACAAGATTGTTAGAGCATTAAAAAAAAGGATTGTTCGAGCATGTATTGTCAATGATTATGATCATTCCTATATATATTCAGTGGAAAACACAAGTGGGGAATGGAACATGCGATCTACCTGAACCACCTGTAGTACCCTCATCATGGGAATGGGGTTCAAAATTACACAAATAACTCTATAAAGACAACGCATCCATATTTTAATTAATGCCATAAAAGAGCATAACATAAAAACCATTATTGAACTCTTGTTATAATTAAAAATTTCATTAATACTTACTTTTAAGTTTTCAGAAGTGCGCAACAAGTCAGCTCCCCTCTCTTTTATTTCCTGAGTCTGAGGTTGTATGGATGCCAAACATAAAAGTTCTTTTCCAATTTTCTTTAGCAGCTTTTTAATGGAACCGACCGGGTCATCGGTCTCTGCTAAATCAATAAAAAAAGGGTCCTCAAGGGGGGACTCCTGAGGGACTGCAAGTTGCTTTCCCTCTCTCCAACCACCGGCCCTCTGTGACAACAATCGTATTAGTATTATCAAAATTACTCCAAAATAATGAAGAAAACAACATTAAAAAAATAACATTTTGCTTCTATCTAGTTTGCACAATTACAATGAGTTTTACCTGCTCATGTGTAGATAAGCTGGGAATACCGTCACCATCCCCTCCAGGCGGTTGCTCCATATTGTGCCCCTGTGTCAAAGATCAAGTATAAAAATGATAGCCAAAAATTTAATAACTAAATGGTATGTTGGAGTCATTGATTAGAAGTTGGTTTAATAGTATGTACCACCCCCATGATAGTAGCCTCATTTGTATCTATGCGGTTCAAATTGTAATCAATAAGTAGCTCTTCCCCTGCACGTATTGACTTTATCACACAGATGAATACACGATTTCCCTCGCACGCCTCAAATATGCAATTGGGTTGCTTTATAGTTGACCCAGGTCGTGTACTATTTATAAAACCCGCAATATTCCCTGTTGCTTTTGGCCTTCCATCAATGTATATAGCCACACTTTTACTTTGATTATTGTCTTACTGTTGTATATAATTTGTCGAGAGTGCATACCTACACATACTTTTTTTATAGTGAACAATATGCATCCAACTTTTGTAATCGTAACATGGTCCAACATACTCCATCAATTTAGAAACTTTGTTGTAAGACACCTTTACGCCGTCCATAGAAAATAGGCCCAAACTATGTAATGATGATGGTGCTATGCGATATATCATCTCGTTAACACAAAAATCAGTGTTTATTGGAGGAAGTTCCTTGGGTACCCAATGTTTTTGTAGATGTTGGTACCTCAAGGGCACCTCGATGTCACCTTTCGTCTCATCATCATAAGAACATATCCCCCCTTGAGCAAGGAAAAATTTCATGTGTTTATTGAATTTCCTTCTAGTCGTTTGACCTCTAGTTAATCTCCCTGTTCTAAATAAACTGCATGTCTCACTTTCCTCTTCTATTCCTATATTTCCCTCACTTGAGGAAGACACTTCTAACAAATACCTATTCGATGGTACCTGCAAATGGGAGAGATCTTAGAAGACATCAATCTTACTTTTGATTAGTGTATTAAATAGACTGTCTATAAGGTGTATTGACTTATACCTGTCGATCCATGAGACTGTGCGGGATGCTCCTGAAAGGGGTTTAGTTTCCTGCAAATGTAATTCAATTATCGTGAGCATAATCACATCATAATCATAATCACATCCATCATAAGCATCACATAAAAATTAAAAACATTAAAAGGTACACATTATAACACTTAAATTTGTGTTTCTTGTTAATCCATCAACTCATCTTGGAGTATGTGTTTGGAAATCAAGTAATTACAGAGTATTTGGTGTCTTGAAGGTGGTCCTAGCCTAAGTACCCATCTCTTGTTCATCTCAAGGGTGCCATACCTAATGAGGCCATTAGATTTGTGAAGCCTTAATAGAACTTATTCACTTGAGCATGTGCCAACGAAATGGGGAATCTTCACATGGTGTGAACAACTTGACAATGGATAAAGGAAAAATGCATAACAATGGGTGTCTAGGAGAAAATAGTGATGTTGAGGAGAAGAAGAACCAATCAAGAGGCTATGGTAAAGTGACATGGAAAGCCTATGCATACAACCCCAAGGCATTCACTATCCAATTAAGAGAAAAGCTATTCTTATAATAGCAACAAGAGGATAGTAAGAAATAGCACATAAGGAAGAATGCAAGAAATGCCAATCTGCACCAATGTGTGATAGTGAAACACAAGCCTTCTTGATGATCATGATACATAGAGACAATATGTTGAATGAGAAATAAAGACACTCCAAAAGAGGTTTTCTAAAACCAATCGATTTAGGTAATAATGTATCCTCATTGCTGCAAACAAAGGACATAAGTTATTGAATGAAAAAGGATTGTATGGTGAAGCCAAAGTTTATTAATGATACTTTTTAGTAGAAGTAAGTTTCTAAATTTTTATTCATACACATTATCTTTAGGGATCTCATTATCTTATAAATATGACCATAAAACTTTCATGTTAAGGTCAATACCTAACTTATGAGCACATGTTAAGGTCAATACCTAACAAAGCCTTAGAGTAGTCCAATTGCTGCTATATTTTTGGGATTTTCTCTTGCTGTTACACCCTTATAATGGTTGCCATAGTCATCAAATCTCCAATAGAGACTCAAGGAGAATTCCTATACACATATCAAGTGCACACTTCCAATTATGAGAGGAATAAAGAGTTTGATGTCATAGAATGTCATGTTAGGACCATGTAATGGTGTTTGATCCATTGGTACGATCTGGAAGTGTTTGGAGTGGTCATTTTGGTAAAGCCCTAGGCTTATGCACCTAGGAAGGAGGGTTTGATGGTTTAAATATTAAATAGATTAAGGATTGATGGCATACCTCTAAATTTCATCATCATCATCCTCATCATCATCATCATCATCATCATCATCATCATCATCATCATCATCCTCATCATCCTCATCGTCATCGTCATCATCATCGTCGTCATCGTCAACATCATCTTCATCATCATCATCAATAGCAGCATCATCGTCATCATCTTCTTCTTCTTCATGAAAATTTGTGTCAAGAACATCATCCAATAACTGTCGATCGTGATCATCATCTACATCATCTTCTACTTCTTCGGTATCTTCTTCTTCCATCGCATTATACTTTATCGGCCTTCCTCTTGGTTCATGTCTAACAACAAATGACCAACCTGATTTATGTGGAACCTTTGAGTAAAATACCTGTTCACATTGGCTTGGAAGAACATAGGGCTCATCCCCAACTGGCTCAAATGACCTTGTATTAACCATTATAAATCCATTATCATGTTCAATAACATTTCTATCAGGATCATTTGGATTAAGTTGTAGCCTGTACCATTTGACAACGAAGAGTACTAATTTGAAGGAACTAAAGTGGCACTCAAGTATATCATCCAAAATGCCATAGTATCGATTTTCAGACTCTCAAGGATGTAAGTCATTTCTGGATGAAATATTAGTCACTTGAAAGACTGCAGTTATTCCAGAATCACAAGTTTTCTTCGTGTCATCCAACACTTTGACGTGAAATTTTTGACCATTACAGAACATACCCTTGTGGTGTTTAACCTACAATAATATGTGAAACATGTCAAAATTATTGTATCATGAGTTGATAAACATACGGGTGATTAATAAATTTTGTACGTACTTGGAAATCTCTTAAACCATATGCTAAATCTATTTCCCTTTGCATAACATTGGAATCTCCATTACGATGAGCTTTTTTAACCAATGAAGATACACCTTCCCATGTTAATGTGTGACCAGAATGTTGACATCGTTCAATCCATACCGTCATCCAATCATGATTGTTTGCAATATACAAATGTAGTGCATCCCACTCTCGAGCAACTGTACAAAAAAAAATAGACGACTTACAACTGATTTATTTTGAAGATTAAGAAATAATTTATTACAATAACATCTTATAATTTATTACCTCTCACTTTCTTCAATCTACCTTTCCCCATCAAGTACTCTCCTTCAAATTTTTTAAAAGGGTCGAGATCCCAAATGCAATCTACATGGATATTTGATGCAAACTTAGGAAGATATTCAGTAATGTACACCATAGTCTAGTATATCATATATCCCTCTACCATAGAACCCTTAGGATGTGCTCTTTGTCGAACCAAAGCCTTCAAAGATTTCAAGTGCCTCTCAACCATCCACATTGACCTAGAGTGTACAGGTCCACACAATTCAATCTCCTCAACTTGGTGTATGAGGTAGTGTTCTTGTGCATTGAAAAAAGTTGGAGGTAGACACTTTTGCATTTCACACAGTAAATGAGGAATTCTTCTCTTCCAATAGTTTATATCTTCTTTATGGATTTCTTTAGATGACAACCACCTACATTAAGAGATTCAAGTCACAAAAAATATATAAATACGAGACTTTACAAAATAATATACAATAGATTACATAGCAAGAAAAACAAATCGTGAATATAATAAATATATACAATAAATTAAACAGATATTACTGCTTACCTCATGTATTTTCCAAGATCATATATCACTTGTTTGATGTTATTGTTGAAGTGCTCTAGGAGAGATAGAGGTAGCACGTACTGCAGTAATTATACACCAATCATTTCATTATTTTCTAACATAACATAATGAACAGTACACGTAGTTTATGAATATATTGTAAATACAGAAGAACATAACTTACCTTGATGAAAGTATGTCAATCATGCATTTTGAGCCCTGGCCCAAATTCACTTTTCTTTGATATGAGATTTCTTATGTTCGCAGCAAATCCTGTGGGAAATCAAATTTTTTGTATGACTTCTTTTATGGCATCACTTTGCTGCTCCGTTAATAACCAAGGAAGGGCACTTATATTAATCTGATCTCTATTGCTATTTGAGTGAATGAAATTCTTTAGTGCATGATTGGATTCATGAATGTCATTACAAATTTTGACAATTTTTTGTTTGTCACGCCTTCCATCCAATATTTTCCACAATGTCTCTGTTATATTCTTTCCAATATGCATAGTATCAAACAAATGCACAATTTGTAGGTGCTCATAGTAGGGCAACCTACTAAATTGTCTGGGATAGCTTTTTAGTCCCTTTGGAAGGTTGTCAGTAGTGCCTTGATGACCTTCACGATCATCAATTACATAATTAGTAAACAAAAATCACAATAGAAATATATAAATTACAAACATAAACCATTAGGTGGAACAACATTACCTCGACGACTAATTCTATTATATTCCAACTTCCATAGGTGAGGTGTCATTCTTCGTGGCTTTGATGTAGTCTCTTCTTTCCCATTGAAAAGATATTTTTCCATACTTCAATACTTATGATTCCTATGGAGGAAGTGTCTACACTCATCAAACCCCTGCTTTCCTAAACTTTTTGAATGATGAGATTTCATCTTTGGACCACAAACTGGACATGAAAATTTTCCCTTTGTTTGAAGACCTACAAGATAATGATATAATTGGATTATTAAATATGTTGATTTTTATAATTAGAATTATCATGCGCAACTTGAATTCATTATAACATACCACAAAAATGTGTTAGCCCTGGGGCATCATGTATTGTCCATGTAAGTATTGCATGGAATTGAAATTGTCTTTGTCCTATTGGTCTAGACATGTCATACATAGTGACACCGTTCCATAACTCTACCAACTCATCGATAAGAGGCTCAATATATACATTCGTATCTTTAACTTGTTATTTACCTACTTGAATGAAAAGTAACATTACATAATTATTGTGACCATTTTACCGCAAGATTTGTAAGTACATGTAAATTAATAACTATCAAATGATAAAATACCTGGAACAATCATTGCCAACATAATGTGCTCCCTCTTTATTGACATCCACGGAGGAATGTTATTGTTGATAACAAAAACAAGCCACACCGAGTAAACAGATCTCATCTCTCCAAATGGATTGACACCATCCGCTGCCAATGAAAGCCTGAGATTACGAGGTTCTTCTTTGAAGTGTTGCCACTTTTCCTCTATGTGCATAAATTCCAAACCATCCGCAAGGATTCGAATAATGTCATCTTGACTTCTATTGTGTGCATGGTAATCCATAAATTGTGCCAATCTACTACACCTAAATAATTATCGCATCCATGGAATAATGGGAATGTAACGAAGAACCTTGTGAGGCACCTTTTTTGTTATTCGATCTGTTCGATATCTACTTGTATGACGTACAGGGCATTGTGTTGCAAATTCATGTTCTTTATAATATATAATATGATCATTGGGACAAACATGTATTGCTTGATACTCCATTCCAATATCTTTCATAACAGTAGATAATTCTCGATATGAGTGAGGTAGAATATTTGATGGTGGTAATAAAAACTCACCTATCAATCTACAGAAAAAAATATAAGTTGTTAATATAAATAATATTAGTGGTACATTATTCACCATTTGTTAACTATAAAGACATATATGACATACCTTAACATACGTGACATTGTTATGTTGGATAAACCATTCATAACCTTCAAGTTCAACAACAACAATACAACAGAGAGAAGAGTTGTTTGGGAGTCTTTGTATAGGGGCTCGTATGCCTTCTCAAGTAGAGGTACATCAAGGCTATCATAATCATCATGATCAGATACGCTTGGACTAAATGTGTCATGGATCAATGTATTTATACCATCATCTTCAATTGTGTTTTCTGGTGCATGATCGTCATCTTCCATGGGATCATTATCTTCACCTTGGATATTCGCACCTCCATGTTCCTCCACTTCGAAAACCATATTCTTCAGATTGTTGTGGTTCATATCATGTACTTCCCTGAGGAGATCAACCTATATAAAATTGATTAACATAAATAAACCATGATCATCAACTAATCATCAAGTGATTTCATATGTATATAAATTGTTAAAATGATATAATGAACAACTTACCAGTGGATGATAGTCATGCCCCCCTTCAATGTGACCATTCTCCCTACAATGTCTCTTAACTGTTTTGATTAGCAGTCTTCTACGGTTTAAGCCCTTACAAATTTTGCAGGGACAATAACATTTTCCATCACCTTTTCTTTTCAAGTTAGACCACAATCTAGCGATTGTCTCCCTATTTTGTTCTTCACTTATATTATCTGACATGATTGTTCTTCACAGGAAGCAAAAATTGGGCTATGAAAACTTTGGTCTACAACTTTCACAAACTAAGCAAAACTGTCGAAAGTACACAAATCTTCTTAGACCTAGTTAAATACTTTAATATTTTAAAAATACTTTCTTTGACTTTATTCCTAAGACATTTAACCCAATCACCTTTTATAACATTCAGTCAATTGCTCTAGGCAAATTTGTGGATAAGATTATTTGTAAAACTTTGACCAACTGCCTGAAGGTCTTATTTCAAGAGACCTTACAACATTAAGCCACTAAAAGCAATTTCAAAACATATAAGCTAAAAGTCTAGTTAAAATATACATTAGATTAAAAAATATACAATTTTCATACCTGAGCGCGTGGCTATAACTCGTGCAATGGTCTTCTTGCTTAGCTCTAGAAGCTCTCCAGCAATCAAAACATATAAGCTACAAGGCCTAACAACAATTTCAAAACATATAAGCTACAAGGCAAGACATATTACATGACATGGCAAAAGGAACAAAATTTACAAGCTTTAGCAAGACATATTAAATGACATCATAGTGCTAGAGAGATCACAATTATATGAGTCAAACATGGTCATGAAAAAGCACATAAATTAGTTATTATATGCAATTAAAAGATATATAGTTAGATAGGGACATCCATAGGGCATATTGAAGAAATGAAATGGTCATATAGATTTCATATAGGATTTTGAAGATGATAGTGTTCTAAGGCAAATAATCCATTCATATAACCATAATGACATTAAATGTTTAAGCATGGAAAATCATCAAATACCAAAATAGAGCAGCAATAAATCATTAGCAATAGTATTTGCTTGAAAGTTTCTAAAGCCTTTTCAAAAAATCCATTTTGTACATATCATGCAATCATGGCATTCCATGATACCACATTTCTTAGATGAATTTGTTCAAAGAGTTCATGTGCCTCGTCTATATTTCCACATTTTGCATACATGTCTAATAGGGCAGTTGCAACTACAACATTTGACAAAATTTCTTAATCCTTTATAAAGTTGCATTCAGATTTACATCTCCTAGTTGCATTTGTTTGAAAGTTTATAAAGACTTTTCAACAAATCCATTTTGTGCATATCCTGCAAACATTGTAATCCATGAGACCTTTTTGAGGCAATCTATTAAACCATTCATGTGCCTTATCTATCCTTCCAGATTTTGTGTAAATGTCTACCAGTGCATTTCCAACCATAATGTCTAACTGAAAAGCCCCTTCCATTATGCTCTGATGGATGTCCATACCCTATTCCAAAGCTCCCATTTTAGCACAGGCAGAGAGAATGCTGACAAAGGTTGCGAAATTAGGATTTACACCTACCAAGTGTATTTGATTGAAAGTTTCTACAACCTTTTTAACGAATCCATCTTGTGCATATCTTGCAATTGTTGCAGTCCACGAGACCACATTTCTCTGAGGCATTCTCTCAAACAATTTATGTGCCTTGTCTATGCTTTTATATTTTGCATATATGTCTATAACATAATTTCCAACTATAATATCTCATGAAAACCCCCCTTTCATTATGCTTTGATGGATATCCATACCCTGTTCCAAAGATCCTATTTTGGCACAGACAAGGAGTATGTTGGCAAAGGTTATGGAATTTTTTAAGTTTGGTTCAGAACTGTTTGATAAAACTGTTAAAAAGGGGATCAGTCGATCCATTCAAAAAAAAAGAGGAAGGGAGGAATTCTTTGTAACAGCAATTATTCAAAAGACAATAAATTGAAACTGCATTAGATCAATAAGCGACTGTTGTTGTTTTTTTGTGGTAT
This sequence comes from Chamaecyparis obtusa, assembly GCA_027943335.1. NCBI lineage: Eukaryota > Viridiplantae > Streptophyta > Pinopsida > Cupressales > Cupressaceae > Chamaecyparis > Chamaecyparis obtusa. The sequence goes on along the minus strand of BSBK01005455.1, from coordinate 1,172,504 downwards.
GACCTCATGCATTGATGTGGCTAGGTGAGTCAATTTTGTAGAGCATTGAAGGTTCTTTTTCACTCGAGTTTGTACTAGCTTAGAGACCAGTGTATTAATTAGTGGGAACCTACAGTAAAAAAGATTACAAAAGATGAAGATGGTAATGATGAAAAACTATGCTTACTATACAAGAAAGAAGAGGGTATTTGGTAAGGTCCAAATTGATTGAAAACCAAGATTTCTATCAAGTAGTGGCCCATGCCAAACTTTTTGATAGTTGAGTTTGTTACTTGCCAAGATCATAATGAAGATTTCTAAGACCTGTTCCTACTAATCAGCTATTGCTAGTTATCTATAACCCTAGACACAAAGCATTGCAGATCATTGTGTGTCTTATTTATATCTTTGAAAGATGAACAACTATGTCCTTTTTCATGTGCGGATGCATGGCGAGGCTATTTTGACAATTGCTTTCTGTGGCGAGTTGCATATCCATTTTCCTTTTAAGGATGATAGCTGAGTGTGTCCCTATCCTTGGTTGAGAATTCAATGATCCTATATCCTGCCCAAGAGGTCAAGTGTGGCCATACCCACAACTAATTGTAAATATATTGAGCTATGTTCCAACTCACATACAAATATATAGCCTTACCAAATCCCAAGAAGAAAATAATAAAAATTATAGAACCATATATTAGTAAATAGGTTTCAATATTTAATCCTATAATTAATAATTAAATTCATGTAATTAAAAAGAAAATATTTGTTAAGTTGAAAAAACAATTTATTACCTATTATATATGCTTGTTAGGTGGTTGGAATAATGTAAAACACCCACATGTATTTCAAAAATTTTGAGAGTGATAAGTACTGTTCCCTAAAACATGGAACCATAACAAAAGTATTCTATTGGCATAATAACATATTTTTATGTTGGCTTGTATTGCATAAATTCAATGGGTATGCCTATTACCCATGCACTTGCTCTAAACCTATTTTTCTTTAAACTTCATTCTTGAATAAATAGTGTTTTTCGGCCACTTATTTCATTTTTTCGAAAGCATTGTCAGTATTGATCAAAATCTTAAAATGCTAAAATTTATATACATATGAAATTTATCGTAGAGAATATTTTTGTCATTGAGTGCTATCCAAAATTTGATGATTTTTGTTACATAAGGCTTGTTCATTATCAAAAACCATTAGTAAAGTTAAAAATAATCCTTTTTAGTTGGATCATATTGCATATCAAAGTCCTATGTTTCGAATTAAGAAATGCTCATAGATAGTCCGAGGTGGTAAACTCTTGATAAATGGTGATAAATGGTGATTAGGATGTGGGATGTGTATGTTATGAATGAAATAGGAAAAAGGAAAAAAATCATTCACTTTTTAAAAAGCTAGCTGTATCCTCTTTCCAAATTCATGACCAACTTAAAGGTTGACATCGGCATATAAAAAAGAGAACGGTTATGAAAGTTGGATCCAAAATAAATAACCCAAGCAACATTTGAAAATTGGCACTTTACCCTAGGAAGTCATCTAAAAGAAAAGAGATAGCTTTTTATATTTTAAAATGAGAGAAAATAAAGGTTTGTTGCCAGTACTTGAAAAGGTCAGCCAGCAAAAAGAATCGCACCATGAAGAATAATATACATCTTGGGAAACATAATCTACAAGGAAGGGTAAAGCTTTTTCTTCTAGGACTAATGGAACTTTTGTTAGCTATTTAGTGTAATACTCAATTTTAACAATAAGTCTTGTAGGTCCCTATGCAGTTGTTTGGCTTATTTTGGCAAGCAACTATTGTTTAACATTTTTAAGCAGCAATTTGGAGAGATGGTGGCCCCATGGATAGAAAAATCTAGTACTCATTTTTAAGCATTCCTCTTAAATAATAATATAAACAAAAAGTTATAATAATATTTCTTACAAATAAAATTTGGAAAAAAAAATTTAGGCAAATAAAAAGGAGAGGAATAAAATTGGTGAAGACATGTCATTTTTCTTAATAAGTTGCAGCACCCCTTTTTTTCAAAGCCTATTTTCAGTTTTTAAGAAGTTGTTGCTCCACTAAAATAGGGAAAGATTCCAATTTATCCTTTCTCTCTAATAAAAAAATTACATGGGAACACGACTGTTTAACTTTAAGCAGAAATTGTGCATAAGCAGCTGCATGGAGACATGGGGTTACTCTTACTAAGAGTTGATCTACTAAAGGTTGTGAAGTCTTAGTAGTCTTTTTAGAAATGGCTATTTGATTACATGGAATGATTTTCAGGTTAAACTGTAGATTCCCACTACTTAGAAAAAAAACTACCTCCTTTCTTAAAAAGTCCCCATACAGTTGGAACTTTCTTTTTCAATTGAATTTTAATATAGGTTTTAATTTTCAAGCAACATCAAATGGACGAATGACTTCAATGCTGGCTAAAAATAGAAGCATTTACAACATGCTAGTCAATACCAATAAGATTTCTGATATGCTTTACCACTTGTGGAAACTTTCACTCTCTGTCAAGGATTCACAATCCATTCTTGGTCACTTAATGGTCCAAGTTGCTTGAATTATAGAAATCATTTTTTAGGTGTTTGTTGACTTTAATAAATATTGTTGATGCTGTTGTCCTTAATGATACTAGTACAGCCTTCATGTTTGTCCCACAATGTTGAAACTTGAAACTATTGAACATTTGTTTTTTCATTGCAATTTTGCTAGGATATGTTGGTATATTTTTGTGGGGAATAAGTTGGGTTGGGATATTAGGAGTAATATTTCTTGTTGTGAGGTTCTTTTAGGTTTTGTAAAGTCTTTTGATAAAAATCTTAACTAGTTTTTGTAGAAGACTAGGAATGGTGAGGTGTTCAAGGACAAAAGAAGAATACTTAGTAACCCTTGTTGGGAATTCAGTTTCTCTTCATTGTATTACAGGCTACTGTGACCCTAAAGATTGCTAAGAGTATATTGACTGAAATGGTGGATAGCCAACCAAAAGTGAAAATCAAGAAGTATGGATTACAATTTGTATCCTATTTTGGTCTTGATACTTGATAGCACTATTCCTATTGTTGAGATGGAAGGTAATATATATGAGATCACAAGCTCCACCTCAGCTAGTCAATGTTCTAATTCCTGTGGATATAAATGAAAGGATGTAATGTATAGTTCTCTAAGGATATCACTATCGTTGAGGATTCCTCGTAAATCCTATTATGATGGTGAATTCACAATGATCTTTCTTTTCAAAACTCTCTTAAAAGAATGTCACTCTTAAAATTCAAACTTAATATTTGTATATGAACAAGATGAGTTAGATGAAGAAACCTTCAAAACAAAAGAGCTTTCACCTCAAGAAAGGAAAAGTGGTACAATTGCCACAATGACTAGAACTCTTGAGTATGAACCTTTTAAGGTTCAAGGTATGTTGCAAGGACACAAAATAACAGTGCTAATTGATAGTGGGGCTACTCATAACTTTAGTAATTCAGCCTTAGTCGTCATAATGGAGCTCCAAGTAGTAGAACTAGAAAGTTTTTGTGTGAAGATGGTGGATGGATCCCAAACATCTTGTTCAAAAAAGTACACAAATTAAATAGACCATTGGAGACTATAGTCAATGATGATTTCTATGTTGTGGAGTTAGGTGGTACCGATGCTACACCTGGCATTCAATGGACAATGTCCATTGGTAAGTACTCCCTTAATCTCCAAACAATGGAATTCAAATTCAAGATAGATGGTAGGAAAGAGGCATTTAAGGGCCTATGCGATGAAGTTCCTGAAGATGTAAGGACCGAAAGTATGAAGAGAACATATAATTCCAAAAGTGTTGTTGATATGAAATAAATGAATCAGATATGTATGGAATTTTGATAAACGAAGGCTAGCGGCTTGGGCTCTACAACCGGAACCCAAGACACTCTTCGAAGAGGCCTTCCAAGTGGGAGGCCTTCCTCTCCCATGTACTGGTGCAATTAATTCACATTTACTGCGATAGGGTCCTTGGTTTTTTTGCCTTTTATGGGCCCTAATATGCCCTGCAGTGGGCATTCGATGCCTTCCATCCAAGAAAACTTACCTCTGTCTTCCTCTACTAAGGCTCAATTGTTTAAGCAAGTGGTGGAGAATGAGGTTAAGGTTCTCAATGGCACGCGCTTCATCTAGTACAAACCCAGTGGAGAACCGTGCACACGGCATGGAGGTGATAAAGGTAAGTCCATTCCTACCGAAGCTATCATTGTTAAGCCAAATTCCCAAATGGCGCTTGCTATTGAATTAGAAAAAAATACATTAAAGGATACTAATTTGTTTCTTGCTACTCAAGAGGTGTCTAAACTTCCATCACATTCCTTCTTGAATGAATGGCTTCATAATGTGTGGTCTAAAAAGCTAGGTTTCCATTTTACATATTTTCAAATGATTCAAAAAGGGATTTTTTAAATTTTTATGGCTAACCCTACAAGTCAGAAATAGGTTAGAAGGCAATTCTAGAAAGTCGGTTCTTGCAATTTTAGGGCATTTTCTTGGTCCCCAAATTCTATTCAAGAGGAGATTATAGCCCTCTCTTGCCCTCGATGGCTCACTGTTGGCCATCTTCCACCGTTTCTTTGGAATTTGATTCCCCAAGCATTTGAACCGATTGGAAGTGTTATTAGAGTGGATAAAATGAACACTCTGCTTCCCCACAATGATGCTAGGGTTTTGGTTTCAATTAACCTAGGTCTTGATCTTCCTAAAGAGATTATGTTTGACCTTGAAGGGCAGATGATATTGTGCCCTATTATGATTCTTGGCTGTATTAACTCCTGCTTCCTTTGTTGAAGGGAAGGCCACATGAGGTTCTCCTGCCCTCTCCTTAAAAAGAAGTCTCCTCCTCTCTCTGAAGGCACTAATGCTGCAATCCCTAATACCTCTCAGTCTTTACCCTCATCTTAACCTGAGAATGACTCTTCTTGACTTTCTTAGTTGATTCAACCCCCCTCGACCTCTGAGGAGTTGGAAGCTACACTTGATGCCTTAAAAAAAGCCTTTAATAACACTGGTGACCCCCCAGCCTCTTATGCTATTGAAGTGAGCTCTGCATTACAGGACCTTCCCAATGCGAATTCCCTTAACTTTGGACTGGACCCTAAATCTCCTAGACCTAAACAAAGAACTCAAAATGCTTAACAAATTACTCTTGAGAAGATTAGGAGGCTATTTAACCCCAAATTTAATAATTTTTCTGCACCCAAGATGTGCTTGAACAAGAACCATGACCCTGTTTCCATTTCATAGGGACCTCATAAGGGATCCATCACTTCATCCACTCCCTTGGGGGAGGGTGAGACTATTGGAACCAATGACCATCCTGCTATGGAGACGGTGGAGAATCTAGGGAGTTGGGTTGAGAAGTGTTCTAATAAGGTTGATGCAACTACATCCCTAGATGGGCTTGGTGCTCTTAAGAAAGCCTATGGAGATGAAGAGAAACTTAGTAATTTCTCTCTTATGGTCATTCCTGCCCCCTTACTTGGCCTCCCCCCCTAAGATTCATCACCATCTTCCCAATAATCTAGCCATTGTTCCCTATAGTTTTGGCCTCTCCTAGATGAGTGGACCAAGGGATGAATCTGTTATGAAGGACAAGGATGAGAAATTGGAAGAGGGAGAGATTGAGGAAGGGGCTAACACAAATATCAATGAGGCCCTCAAGGATCCTAAGTTGTTTGTGTTTAATGCACAAAAGAAAAAAAGAAGAGTGAAAACTAAGAAAATTGAGCAAGAAGTAAACTGTGAACCATAGTTTATTGAGAATAGGGAGCCCTCTACTAAGAAGAGAGGTAGGCCTCTTGGCCTAACCATAGGCAAGTTTCCATCTAAGCACCCTAGACAATAACTTCCAAGTTACTATAAGAGATTTATAGCTCCCATGGATACAGAGTTATAATGTTTTACATGGAGTTTACAATTTCATCTTGGAATGTCAGGGGTTTGGAATCCCCAAATAGAAAACATGTCATTAAGAGATTTCTGATGATGCAAAAATGAATTGATATTCTTTTGCTTCAAGAATTATAGGTAGTTGGATTCACTCTTGACATTAATTTAAGATGCATCTAGCAAGATGCAAAGTGCTTTTTCACAAAGCATGTTAAGAGCAAGGGTGGTGCTTCTATCTTGGTTGGGCCCAAATGAAAAAAATACATTTTTGACTAGGGGTGTTCTCTGTGCAACGGGGCAATTTGGATAACAATTAAGAACAATGGACTTGAATATGGTATTTGTAACATCTATTCTCCTAATGACCACAAGGAGAGGACAAATTTGTGGAGGTGGCCACTTGTGTTGATTTAAAATCAAGACTATGAATGGTGTAAAGGGTTTTTTTTAAATCTTATCTCTGTATATTAGATCTATGTAGACTCGAAAGAGTCAAAGTTAAAGTTTTAAAAAAATGAAAATGTGTTATAACTTAACATCTTTAATCTGCATCTAGTTTGGGTCAATTTGATTAAGCATTGAAGAAGTACAGGAATAAGGGAATAGAGGTCTCGCGGTGTGCCCTAGCTGACTATCAGCACTCAAAAATTTGTATTCCCTATGAACCGATAGATGGTTCCACATCTCGGTGAGGGAAATGTAACATTTTGCTTTGTTTCTTTTGTTTCTTTTGTTTTGAAAAATGTTAATGCGGATAAGATGGATTGAATAAAGGCAACAAGGCATCTGTAATGTGCCTGGTCACTACAAACTGGTATTGCAACCGTGACTTCTGCTTGTCAATAAACAGGCGTTAAAAATTTAAAGGGTATTTGAGGAACATACCTTTGATAAATCACAACTCGGAGGTAACCGACAGTCAAGCTGAAAATATGTTGTCCATGTCGAGTCTCAAGTTATTTGGTATCCACGTAGAGCATCAAGATCTTCGACCACAGTTGTGAAAACGAGACCCAAATGACACTTCACTTCTCCTCGTCCAACATACAAATTACCCAACAGCTGCAAAAATCCCTCTCGGCGCTATTGAACATAGAAATGACCAATGTTTTCTTTTTCTTTTTTCTTATATCCTGTTAATGTCTCAATTGCGACGTTGTCGGGTTATAATTGAAAAAAAAAGCCAAAAATCACATAACATTTGCCCACCGTCGCAAATTGTCATCGCAATTTCACCCCAAATGTATTAGTGTAAGTATCACTACTTAAGAGAACAAGTATAGGAGAAGAAATTCAAACTAGAATATGTTACATCAAAGGAGAAACTTGTTGGTATGTTTACCAAGCCTCTACCGAAGGACACCTTTGAATACTTGAGGACTAGACTTGGGGTCCATCCCCTATCTATTGGTCACTAATGTGATCTGGAGGTTGCATCAGCCTAATCTTATCAGAAGATCATTCATGTTGATGTAACAATAGCTCACACTTTGGATTATGTCTAAGGTTATGAAATATTTGAGGAGCTAGAATAGAGAATTTGCATATCAGTATACCGAGATACACTATCTGCACTGAACAATAGAGAATTACTTGGCTATTGCAGAGTTGTATGTTTTATGTTTTTCTTTGGCATTGTTGTCAAAGGGAGAGATAAACAGAAAGATCATGAAATATCTATATGAGGGAGAGATAATCTGAGAAAGTCAGGGAAAGACTTGAATATTTGTTGCTGAGAACAGAAGGAATCTGAGAGCTGAAAAGTCAAATCCGTAGAGGAGAGTCTGCACTTGTAATGTTGTTATGTAACATAGTGATTAAACATATTAAATATCAAGCTAGGGAGAGCTTACCGAGCTACAACATTTACTTACATAGTTGTGGAATACATGTTTGGTATGTGTATGGCATATTTCATATTGCTTGTGTTGCCATCAATTCCAAAGGGAGAGATTGATGAACTATAACTGATTGAATACCTAAATGACTTGAAGATCAATGATTAAAGATCACTGAGTTACTGAAATGATATGTAAGATGATTAAATCAGTAATATGTTTTCATTGGTGTCAACTAGTTTTGACAGTACTTATCATGTTAGTTACAAACATCTAAACATTTGTAAAAAGAGGAGAAAAGATGAAGAACTGAGATATCTACATGGAGAAAGATGGATATGACAGATGAGGATAAGGAATACTTTGGGTAACTTATTGATGAGTCTATGATATCATATTGTTGACTTGATTATGTTGCATTAATCTATGATGAAGAAGGAAGCAAAATTGTACAAGGCAATGTGGTCAGTAAATAAAGACTTCGGTATACACCGAGCCAGTGTAGTGTATACTGAGTGACAGTATTAACCAAGCTTGTATTCACCGACGCATTTCTTTGTTAATCGAGTATGGATGAAAGTATTAAATGCTTAGTTTAGCCGATAGACATTGATGAGCTGGAAATTATTATGATTTCGAGGTTAAGGATAAATTTTGTTATGAGATCCATGGCTGACAAAATTCAGAGAAGATCTAAAGGATGGAATTGAAATGTGTTATTGACACAACTGTTGAGGAAGGTTTAAGAGGCAAAATCAACAAAGAAGGATAAGTGGCAAAATCTGATGGTTGATATGAAAACGGTTTATCTGTCTATATAAGAGATATGATTTTCACTGTTGAAACTATGCTGGAAGAAAGAAGACTGCAGAGATTTTGCATGAATATAGTTTCATGCATGCCTGATCAAACTGGTCGAAGGAGAGCCAAAGTGCAGAATATTACCGAGCATTAGAGAGCTATTATCGAGTGAAAGTAAGTTGAGGAAGTGAATTGAAATATTGATCAGAGGATTTGTATGGCTTAGAATAGATCTAAACATCTACAAATTAAGTTTTATTGTAATCAGATCAACTAATGTTTCACTTTAACCATTGATACAGAAAATCTCCTAACCGAGTGGATTTAACAATCTTAAGTTATGCCCCTATGTCATTCAAAGAATGTACATTGTTATCTAATCGACCCCATAGTGAATGCTGGTTGAAAGATAACTATTAGTCTTAAATCCTCTAACAAGGTCACACCTAACAGTGTGTTTGTAACCTTTAACAAGGTTGGCTCTTCACCGAGCTCACTTCAGAAGAGTGAAAATTATTTTGGGTTACTGGTCCCAGGTGGTTTTTCCCTTAGCAGGTTTTCCACGTTAAATCATTGTGTTATGTGTTTCTGTGATGATATTTTTACTATCATACTTTACATACTGCATATTTGATTTGGTCAGTAATCACAGTGAGTCAATTAACTGGTAATTAGTAAAAGGCATGGACAATTTAATAGTTTATATTACCAAGTTGCAAATTTTATTGAAACTGATTTGAGAGTTACATCTTTGTATTTGGGACTGTAGGATAACTGATCTAACTGATTCACCCCCCTCTCAGTTATTCTAACAAATAGTTACATCTATATGTGGCTCCTTTACAACAATTTTCTTTTGAAAAAACACACACATTAATTATAGAGATGCACCCTTAAGACTATCTTAAAAACTTAATCAGCTACAATTAATTGAATTGGAAAATAAAAATGGGTAACAATGCAAAAATTGAGGACCCAAGTAGGTGAATGGACTATGAAAAATTGATGGCGTTCAGAGAGTGTTGTATTATTGAGTAGAATGAGTTGGTTAGATAAGTGATGATTCATTATGGTTTCCATTGATGTCAACACACTACTGCATTGATGTCAACAATCTTTCTATGCAATTGTGCTAAGAATTTTTCTCTGCATATTCTTTATGTTACATATATGATAATCAGGTTTTGGAATGTTGTTGGAAGATGTTTGAATTCAATAAAATCAAGTTTTTGTGCACCGAATCATAGAATTGTAGAATTAGTATTTCTCTAAGTAAGATTGTGATTTACAATATTTTCTGTGTAAAATGCATGTTTCACATTTCTCCACACGGTGGTTTTTTAATGGTGTGGTTTTGGAACTAAGGTTTTAATTTCCTTAACTTCATTTATTCTAGTTGGAACAAGAACTTGAATTTCAGAGGCATGGTTTCAAAGTTCAATGGATTTTTTACTCTAGGTTTGGCTAAAATTAGGTGTTTATACTTCAATTAATTGTCTTGGTGAATGCAAGTTGATATGTAACATGTATGATAATATTTTTGGTCTCAAAGAAGGTGTATTTTGGTCCACTTCTCATTCCTTTCCACCATGGTGATGTTTAATGCAAACCTATTTTAAATATTGTTTGGTCATCTACCTAGCTGACAGTGGGAGACTCTACAATTGCAAGATTGTTATAGATAAAGGGTGGATCATTCATGGATGTGTGTGGCATGTACATATACTTGTGTGTGTGAAAGAGGATTTGTCTCCCTATATGTATGAAATTGTGTGAGGCATAGTGAAAAGTAGTGTGGACTTCATTGTGTTCGTTACTTGAAGCAATGAGATGAAGGTATCTACAAATTTTATAGTTATTTTGTAGTTGTATATAAGTGGTAGATCTATTCTCTTTTATCTTTCTTCATCTGAGCAATGAATCCTCTTATATTGAGCCTTCTCTCTTTGGGTAGTGAGCCCTTTGTAGTAAGCCTTTGTTTGTAATCTACCTTAATTAGTGTTCGTATATTTGAGAATTAATTTTCTCTATAGTTGTTCCCTTAAAAGGGTTTTCCACATGAATCTGGTGTTCATGTGTTTAATGGTTTCTATATTTTTCATGTTTACCTCTTAAAGGATTAAAGTAAGTTTGGTGGAACTATTTAATAGTTTAAAGGTTTATAAGTTTTGTGGGAAACTGATTCACTCCCCCCCCCCCCCCACTCTCAGTTTTCATGCACGTTCAACAAAAAGAATGTGATATTTTTTAATGTGTAGACTTGTCTTGGAACCTAACCATTGAATTTTTCAAATGGGGATTTGAGTCCCACATTTTGGGTACTCTTTCCTCATGGTTTTGTAATTATTGTTAGATAATTTTATGTAATTCTTTTATCTATTTGGTGACTCAGACGGAGGTTTTAGTAGTGAGTACTGCATGTATTATCATGTTTCTCAAATTGCTCTAGATCTATTGTTAGCAATTAATAAATAATACATTAAGTTTCTAGGTTAGGGTTAGATGGCTTGAAATTTTTATTATTTTTTAAATTTTTTTATTATTTTTTTAATAGTTTAGGATTTTGATGTGCAAAGATGAAGAATTTCTTGCACAAAAATATAATTTAAAGACTTTCATTCAAATTTATGGCCAATGATCTCAATTTTCATATTTTATATGATTCGTGAACACAATTTCATTTGAAATTAATGCATAATTGTGTTAATTTTGTAAATCAATCAAAGGTTAAATTGGTTCATACATTAATGAGTAGAAATTTTATTTCTCTTTAATTTCCCCTTGAAATATTATTTTAAGAGATTTATTTGTTGTTACAAAAGTTGGAGACTATTATTATTTCATTAGGTTAGAAATTAGAATATTTAATTAATTTTTCAACAAATTTTAGTTTTATTTTTAAAATTTGTGTATTGGCACATTATTTTTGATAAAGGTAAAAGCACATTTTGAAGGGGCCCCGAAACCCTATACATTAAGGTCACTAAAGATATTCAACAAAAACCCTCTAAATGAAATGGTTGAAGACCAAAGAGAGGGTTTTACAATAGGCTCCCACAACCTGGATGATTCAAGCATGAAACAACCATCATGCAACCCAAAACTAAAAAGAAATCCAACACTAGGATTTTCATGGAGCACCCTTCTGATGGGAACGAAGAGTCATATCAAACGAAGAGGAGGAATTATTAAGTTTTTTTTTTCCTTTGACAACGATCCAACCCTCTTCAACTCTAGCTGCCTCAACTTGCCAAATCAAAGTATCATCCGCTGAGCCAGACCAATCCTGGCTACCAACAAAGGCAGCCACACAACCAGTAGACTGAATAGGAGCCATAGTCTCCATACCACTAGGAGAAGACAAAAGTGCTACCTCCCTAGCCAAACCAGAAAATGAAATAATTGGAGAGATAGGAGGACAATCTCCATCATCAAGTGAGACCTGCAAATTCCCTGCCGTCGAAAAACCTCTAGTAGAAGAAGAAACCCTAGCCAAAGCAACCAGTGATGACTCAACAGACAACGAAGATCCAGCAACTGGTAAAACCCTAGAAACTCTAGCAACCTTCAAAGCCTGCAGCTTCCTAGAAAAACCTCTAGCATGAGACAAAACCTTAGCCGAAGCAACCGACGACACACCAGTAGCCAGCAACACAATAGCGATAGCATCACCAGCAACCAGAGGTGCCATCAAATTCCCAGAAAAACCACCAACGGGAGACAAAGCCCTAGCTGAAGCACCAACTACTGGTAGACTCCCAGGAGCAGAATCCTAACCATCAAAAGAGGGAGGGGGGCCCTACATTGCCACTTGGGAGAAGCTTTTATGCAAAACAGGTTTCTTCTCCACCAAATAGTGATGAGCCAAGGCACCCTTCCACCATGGCGTGGAAGATTTATTTCTACCCATACCACACTGAGTAGCCAAATGCCCAGTATTAAATAATCTACATCTGAAGGGAAACCCTTCATAATCCATGATCTGCGTCCAGCTTCCTTTGGAGGAGTTGATCACTATCTCCACAGAATGACCCTTAGAAGGATCAATATCAACAAGAATACAAGCATAAGTAGAGTGGAACATAAGTGTATTGGTACATTGTTTTCAAATAATGATAAGTTAAAAAAAATACTAACACATTGGTATTAAAATTATGAAATCAAATCTATGTTGATAAAAAACTAGAAGGGTGAAATTTTATTGGAATTTATATAAACCTTCAAGTTGAAGCTTTAATTTTGAAGTTATCATCTTGTCATAAACATTTTAAGGTCAAAATCAATATTGAACACCTAAAACACATCTATCAAATTGCATTTAATGGTGATTGAAAGATATTTTAGGCTTTATCTAATTAGTTGAGTCATCATAGCTCGTATGACTCTCAGTATTTAGATGGAGCTCCCTGAATGAGACTGCTAACAAGCTTTTCTACTAAGTTATTTTGATTATCTTATTAACTAGCTTATATATACCTATATATGTATAGTACGCCAAGAGTAATCCTTCTCGAGGTGCCTATTTTCATTTTATTGCAAAGTTTTTTGTGTAGGTTAGGGTTGATGAAAATAGGCACCTCGAGAAGGATTACTCTCGGCGTACTATGTATATATAGGTATATATCAGCTAGTGGCAGTCGCAACGCAACATGGACGATATTTTCTGATTTTTAGATTTGTTAAGGTTAGTGTTAAATTATTAAATGAATTTTAAATTTTAAATTTTTATTTTGCATAGATGGTGTAAGTTGAAGACATTTTATGATTTTTAATTTTGTTAAGGTCAGTGTTAAATTATAATTATAATTTTAAAATTTAAAATTTTTTTTAGGTATTTTTTATTTTCTTTTAAATAAATGGCATAAGTTGAAGACATTTTATGATTTTTAAATTTGTAAAGGTTAGTGTTAAATTATTAATTGAATTTTTATTTTTTTATTTTTTTTGCATAGATGGCGTAACTTGAAGATATTTTATGATTTTTAATTTTGTTAAGGTTAGTGTATAGTTATGGTTGCATTTAGGGTTACTATAACAATTATGTTTACCATTTTACATAAGGTAAATGGAAGGGTTATGGTTACAATTAGGGTTAGGTTTTAACATTAAAATTATCATTAGTATAAAATTTAACATTAGCATTTAACATAGGGTCAATGGTAGGGACATGGTAATAGTTAATTTGAACAGTTACCATATTATGAGTGTTATAATGTTAACGACAATAAATTATAATTAGGGTTAGGATTACGATTAGGGTGAGGGGTTTGTGTTAGGGGTAGGATGAGATTAAGGTCATGGTTAGGGATAGGATGTTATGTTTACAGTTAGGATTAGTATCATATTTAGGGTTAGTATGACATTTATGTTTAGCATTTTACGTATGGTAAATGGCGGGGTTATGGTTACGATTAGGATTATAATTTAACCTTAGGAGTAGTATTATGTGAATGGTTAGAATTAAAGTTATGGTTAGTATTAAGATTAGTGCTTGTGTTTGGGTTACCTTTAAGGTTATTGATAGCAATAGTGCTACTTTTTACTGTTAAGGTTATTGATTTGTATTGTACTTAGTAGTACAATTAAAGTTAGGGTTAGGGTTAGATTTAGAGTTTTAGTAAATATTTAGTATAGTAGGATTGGGAAAGACGGTTTAGAGTTAAGTATACTATTAGTATATTGGTTACATTTAGAGTTAGGGTAAGTGTATGGGTTAGAGTTATTTATAAATCTAAAATGAAAACTATTTAAAATGCAAATCTAAATCTTAAATACAAACTATTTAAAATACAAATCTAAGTCAAACATGCAAATCTAAATGAAACATGCAAGTCTAAGACAAATATGCAAATGTAAATGAAATGTGCACATGTAAATCAAACATGCAAATCAAAATGAAACATGCAAATGTAAATCAAACTATTTTAAATGCACTTCTAAATAAAACATGTTAATCAATTGAAACTAAGTCTATGGAAAACTAAAATACAAAACAACAATCTCACTTACAAAAAACTTGCTCCAAAATTCAATCTACTCTTGGCTACTCCAAAACTCTCCACTTCTTTGTACTCTGCAAAACAACAAATGAAACAAAATAACAAATGAAATGAGGAGACACTCTTTTATAATCTGAGAGTGTCTCTTCATATTCCCCAAAAGGTGTCTTTTCTAATTCATTTGCCTCTCCAAATTCTAAATTTAAATTTTATTTTATTTTTATTTTTTAATTTATTCTTCATCCATGTGGCACCCCTATTTTTTGGGTCCTATTATTTTGGGCCCCATTATTTTGACCTTGCCATTTATCTTCCTATTATTTTGGCCTTGTAATGTAAAATGTTAACAATAGTTTTAATTTTCTTAGTTTGTTAACATTTAAGAAACTAACCAAATTAAAGTAATGTAAAACTAAAAACTATTTGAAATGCAAAATTTAATATAAAATTAAAATTATTTAAAATACAAATCTAAATCTAGAATGCAAACTTTTTAAAATGCAAATTATTTAAAATGCAAACTATTTAAAATGAAAATCTAAATCAAAAATGCAAATATAAATAAAATGTGCAAATTTAAATCAAACGTGCAAATCAAAATGAAATATGCAAATGTAAATCAAACTATTTTAAATGTAAATCTAAATAAAACATACTAATCAATTGAAACTAAATCTATGAAAAACTAAAATACAAAACAACAATCTCACTTGCAAAAAAACTTGCTTCAAAATTCAATCTACTCTTGGCTCCTCCAAAACTCTTCACTTCTTCGTACTTTGCAAAACAACAAATGAAATGAGGAGACACTATTTTATAATCTAAGAGTGTCTCTTCATATTCCCTAAAAAGGGCCTTTTCTAATTCGTTTGCTTCTCCAAATTCCAAATTTAAAATTTTTTTAAATTTTTTTTTTTTAAATTTCTTCATTCATGTGGCACCCCTATTTTTTCGGGTCCTATTATTTTGAGCCCCACTATTTCAGTCTTTCCATTTGTCTTCCTATTATTTTGGCCTTGCCATTTGTCTTCTATTATTTTGGTCAGCTATTATTTCACCCAGATTAATAGTCAAAATATGTGTCAACATTCATGACCTTTAATTGATTTGTAAAACTTCTCACAACCATACAAGTTAAAACCTACTCACTTACGTATGAAATCCATGACCCTACAATTGATATATAGCAGCAGCATGTGATGGTAGAACTTCCATTGGAGGAAAATCACTAACTCATCATCTTCAGCTGATAGATTCCCCAATTAAATTCTATGCCCATATGCCATGGGTATGCCATGTCTATAGTTGCAATCTAATCAATGTACTACCTTCTACAAGCAATCACATCAAAGCACGCACAAATCTAACAAATTCCTTCTTTACTTTTCTATCATCAGAGCGTAAAACGTATTATTCTTTATTTTATCATAAAGATATTCCATTTTAATTTGTTAATATTATTATTATTAAATTTTACAAAATAGTTATTTTTGAATTTATTTAATTATGATATATTATATTTATTATTTATTGTTTTTGAATTTTTATTAATATTATAATTTTGATATAAATTTATTTCATGTATTAATACTCTTGATTTATTTTTTATTTTAAATTTTTATATATTTTTTATAATTTAGTGTTTCTTTTAATTAAAAATCATAAGAAATAATATTTAATTATTAAAAAATTATTGTTATATATTTAATTATGTATATATATTTTAAGTTGGATGACTATTTGTTTCTAAGATATTCTCCCTTCTAGATATATTATAAGAAATTTTAAATTTTTACATGATGTTTGTTGTTTTATTTTGTGCCTCAACCAATTCATACTCATGTAGAATTATGATAGATTACATGTGATATTTTACCCAAAGAATCAAAGATAGAGGAATTTTGTTATGATAGATTACATGTGATATTTTACCCAAAGAATCAAAGATAGAGGAATTTTGTTATGATAGATTACATGTGATATTTTGCTCAAAGAATAAAAGATAGAGGAATTTTGTACTTTTTAAACATAGATGATTAGGATAGTTGTATAATTGAAAATGAAAGTTAATTATAGATCCTAAATGCCTTATAGACAATAAATCAATTAAATATAATCATATAAATTTACTTATTAATGTTTTTTTCTACATCTTTAATTAACCCATCCATCATCAAACGACAATTCAATTTTATCTATAAAATAACTTTCATTTTATAAAATAATCCATATCTAATTTTGTGTAATATATTCTTTAGTTTCATAAATTTTAATTTTAATTATAGTATATTAAAAATATAATTATTAAATAATATATCTCAAAATATTTCATTAAAATACAAAAAAAAAAGAAAATATGTGTATTAAAATAGTAGAGAAATGAATTTTTTTACCAATCTATTTGTTATCACCTTGTTATAAAAAATTAAAATATCTGAAATCAATAGTCATCAAAATTAAAATAAATATTAACATAAATATATATAATTAACTATTTAATATTAATTTTTCCTAAATTGTAAAACATATATATAATTTTGAAAATTAAAAACAAAATCAAGAATATTAATACAAATGAAATAAATTTATATCAAAATTTAAATATTAATAAAAAATAAAAAATAGTAAATAACAAATATAATATATTACTAATTAATTAAATAAAAATAATTAATTTTTAAATTTTGATAATAATATTTTTATTAACAAATTAAAATGAAATACCTTTATAATAAAATAAAGAGTTAATTTTTTTCCATTGCCTTCCTACGTAAAATATATAAGGGAAGTTTTTTGAAAAAACTAAGTGTCCCCTTTATTTTACTTTACCATTTAGAAGTTGCCATATATTATTATTATCATTAATTCACAACTTGTCACATGTACGGGAATCCTAATCCTACAACTGCCCTCCAAGATGCGTATGATTTTAAAAGTGTACACTTGCACTTGCTCTTTTATAAAAGAGCCCACCTTGATAGACACGTGTATATTTCATCTATCAATACTTGTGTTATCTAGTGACGGTCTAATCCTATGTACCACTACCTACTATTTGGTTTGGAAGTTGACTAAAAACTCTCTAATTTCGTGATTCTGATTTCGATTTTATCATTTTATATGCTCTCTAGGGTTTCTAATGTGCTGTACAATTCTCTTGATGCTTTGTATCATTTTGTGAAGTCATAATTGTAACTACTTTATATATTATAAATTTAAAGGTTATTTATTTTTATTTTCACTTTTTAAGTTTTTGTATGATCATTTTGGAGGGAAGTTGTTTTGACTTTATATTTTCACAAAAATGTTACTTATGTACTAAAGTTTAACTTTCAAGAATTGGAAATCAAAATATTAATTAAAAATATTAGATTTCTACAATCTATTATGATGCAATTAGTTTCTGGATTCGATTGTGTAAGTTTTTTTTAGCATCGGTGTCTGGAAACTTACACAATCGAATCTAGAAACTAATTGAATCAAAATATTAGTTATACAATTCACTTTCCTTTTGTTCTTTCTTCTCTTGGTATTTTTTTTAATTATAAGATATGTTGTTTTATACTTTTTACATTAAATTCTTGAGTATCCAATGAACTTGACAGATGTCTCGTACCATTGGTGGTTGGTTGGTTGTAAGAGATTATGTTTGGTCAACCAAAACATCTTCACACAATCCTAAGTGCACATATATATCTTGTACAATGACAATAGGAGCTATGCCTACAATCTATGCCTAATATAGGGTGGTTCATAGTCATATATTTAATGCTTCATGAATCCCTAGAAGATGAATCATCTCTTGTATATTTTGTGTTTTTAGGTCAAGAAAAGAAGTGTTTATAAATTGGTCTTGTCGAATTAAGTGATGTTTGGAGGAAAAGACTTACTAGAATCATTTTTTTCCCTCCCCCTCTTTTATTTTCTATTTTTTCTCACATCTATTAGAATAGCTTTAGTTTAGAGTTAATTTAAGATTTCATGTATGTATTTGAATCCATTTTAATTAACAAAATTGAAATCTAAAATTTAAAGGTTGATTGGCAATTGAAATTTACATGTTTTTCCCAAATTTACGAACAAGAAAAGATTTCAACCTTTCCTCAAAGTTATATACTTGAAAGTATAAAATAAGTGTATTTCCTTTATAATTTGTACATAAACATAAAAAAGAAATAAATTTAAAAGTGTTCATGGGTTGTAGAGTAGAAATCATTACATATCTAGACTATGAGCATTGAACTGCCCAAAATCATCATGCCAATGGCAGATAACCACCCCCAACCATATGACAAACTCAACCACCGACCTCCAACTAGGAGGATTATCCAAGGACCTAGTATGAACATGCACTTAGATCTAAGCTCCATGGTTCTCTTATAGTAGAGTTGAGGAAGTTTAAATGTATGGAGAAGCATGAGCCATGGTTATCAAACCCATTACGAAAAATTGACCTAGTTCTCTAAACCATTTGATAAGTTTTGTAACTTTGATTTTTAACCCATTAAAAGCAATTACCATTTTCAAAAACTATCACATAACATAATCATCAATATCCATTTCCACACAAATAAAGCCACCTAACTTGAATATTTTTTATCACTCTAAAGCTATAATAATAGTATCAAATTACTAAGCTATATATGTGTGTGTGTGTGTGTGTGTGTGTGTGTCCTCTCTCAATTGTTGGAAACTACTATTGAAGCAATTGTTGTATTGTCATTGATGTCAAACTTTAACTAGTAAGATAACTACTATCTAAGAAAGTACTATATCTATTGTTTGATGAAAAGGATTAGGGGAAGGGAGATAACAATAGAACCTAGGGAAAGGTTGAGTTATTTGATACTTCAATGAGTACTTGATTATGTGCTACAATGATAAGATAATGTATTATTTATCTAAGTAAGAAGAAAGACTGAAGAAGTAGGCTTAACCGAGCAAAAGTAAAGAAATCTAGTTTAAGTCGAGTGATGTTAGTGTCGATTGAGTGCTAGTATATGCCGAGTAACTTTGGTGTTGACCGAACATCAAGAAATGTCGAGTGTCAGGAAATTACCAAGCAAGACAGTGTTAGCTGAGGAAGATAGTTTGTAGAGATGACTGAGTTACGCAGTGATGACCGAGGAGATGAACATAGTATTGATCGAGCGTCAGTAATTTACATTTACAGGAAGAATTTAGATTTCCAGCCGACATAGTTGAGTTCTTGGGTTATGTAAATCATGTTGACTTTATTAATTAATTGTATGGAGAAGTTAATGCATGGTAAATCATTTTATTATGAATTCAATAAGGAGATTGAAGATGTTTCTAGAAGGAAGGATGAAGAACTTAAATGATGGAAGGATTCGATGAATCTGACCTAAACCTAAGATCTACGAAGGAGATTAAATGACAAAAAATGGATGTACCTATTGAAGAGGTATAAAGGAAAATCTAAGTGGATGCCAGAGTATGCTGGAGTTGTTGATGTTATTGAATGATAAGTCTAAGCACAAGGCTGAAGGTGAAGGAGTTGATCAGAGTTGTGATTGCTTGAGGCAAATTTCAAGAAGATTAGAGATGGAGATGGAAATGGAACTCAGTCAATAAATCAGAATATATGTGTGGAATTGGATCTGTTATTTGCAAAGTGAGTTGTATGTTTTTCAGATCAGAAACTACTGCTACTTTCTAACCATTGTATCAGTCTAAATCCTTTAATCAAGGTTGATCTAGTAGTCATTGTTTAAATCCTTTAATCAAGGTGGCATTCTAATGGAATGTACTTAAGTCCTCTAACAAGGCCACTCCTAACAAGGTGATTGAAATTCTTTAACAAGGTCACACCTAGTAGTGTGTTTGTAAACCTTTAGCAAGGTTGGCTTTTAACAGAGCTCACTTCAGAAGAGTGAAAATATCAGTAACATGTTACAAAGTGGTTTTTCCCAAGTTGGGTTTCCACTATAAATCCTAGTGTTATACTTGTGTGAATATTTTGATGGGTATGTTTTTATATTCTGCAAGTTAGATACTATTGGACAGTGGACTGCATTTTTTATGTTTCTGGTATATGTATATTCTTTAGAGACCGAGTTGTGTTGGTGACTAGATCTGATATTGTTGAAGTGTTTAAAATTTTAATTGGTACATCTGGACCTGAGAAAAATAGATTCACCCCCCTCTCTATTGTTCTAAATTATATTAACAATTGGTATCAAAGCTGTTGGTGCTTACAGTGAACAAGTTTAAAGGTACTTGAAGAAAATGATCAAGATGTATAAAAAGGAGGAACCAAAGTTGAACAAAGATAACTTCCCTGTATGGTAGAGTCTGATGAAACTGCATCTAGTTGGTATTGGAGATTTGGCATAATACTATGTTGAACATCACTATGTTATACTTGCTGCACCTTTGACTGCCGAGGAGATGAAAGAAAAATAGGAGCACAATCAAGCAATGTTGGAAATTGCATCTATCCTAAGTTATCTTGAATTTGAAGACATCAAGGATTGCACTACTACAAAGCAAATGTGGGATACTCTTGCAACTATCTATGGTGGTGATACAAATGTACTGAGAGCAAAAGCTGAAATCTTGAGAGGCAAGTTTGATGAAATGAAAATGCAAGAAGATGAGAATATTGCTCAATATTATGGGAGAATCAAGGAGATACTGAATGCTATTAGAGGAGCTAATAGAATCATTAATGATAATACCGTCATTGGAAAGGTATTAAGAACTTTTCTTCCTATATATGCCATCAGAATTTCAGCAATTCAAGAATCAAGATGCAACCCTAGTAATGTTTTAACTCTTGAAAGCCTTGTTTGTAAGCTTACTGCTTTTGAACTTTCTAACTATGATAACTACACTATTCCTAATGTTGAATTTGCATTCAAGTCATAAATGGTTTTACATAAGTCTAAAAGAGAAAAAGAAAAATGTGTGAAAAGTGAAAGTGATAGTGACACTTCCAATGAGGAACTGGATGATCTTGAGGAACTCATGGCTAGAAGATTGAAGAGAGGAAAAGGAAAATATAAAGGTAAACTTCCTATAATTTGCTTTTCATGTAACAAAGTTGGCCATATTGTTGCAAGGTGTCCTGACAAGAATAATAAGGGTGAGGAAAGAGAAAGCAAGTACAAGGATAACAAAGATTACCGAAGGTATAGAGATTACAATGATAAAGGTAAGAAATCATGTTATATTGCAGAAGAGGAAACTGATAGTGATAGTGATGATTTTGATATTGAAGTAGTCTATGTTTCTATGAAAGATGATTCTGATGAGGATGGGAAAATTGCACTTATTTCTTATGTGAGTAAAGGTGATAAATGGATTATTGATAGTGGTTTCTCACATCACATGATTGGTGATAAAAGTGAATTTGAAACCTTAGATCATTACAAAGGTAGAAGTGTTAAGTTTGGTAATGATGCACCATGTCCTGTGAGAGGTAAAAGACCAATTAAGCTAACTGATAAAATCACATGTGAAAATTCATATTGGGTAGAAGGTCTTAACTATAATTTGTTGGGTGTTCACAGCTTAATAGCACTGGTTACTGAGTGGAATTTCATCACATAAAGGCTAAAATATTTGATGCTACTGGTGAACTAATTAGAAGTGGTGAGTAGAGTAGAGGTAATTTGTTCTATCGAGATCTATCTGAAGAGACATTCTTGTTTGCACAATTTGATGATGTTTGGTTATGGCATAAGAAGCTATGTCATGTTAACTTTGACAATCTGGTGAGTATTAGTAAAAAGAAGAAAGTTAGAGGTTTGTCGAGATTGAAGAAACCTGATAATGTAATGTGTAAACAATATCAGTTGGGTAAAATGACTAAGACTAGTTTCAAGAGCAAGACATTTACTTTTGAGAATGCTTTGGATTTGGTTCATACTGAGCTTTGTGGACCTATGGGTGTACAAAGTTATTGTGGTGCTAAGTATTTTATTATGTTTGTTGATGACTACACTAGGATGATGATTGTAATGTTTTTAAAAGAAAAATATGATGCATTTCAGTTGTTTAAGTGGTATTTGGAAAAGGTTGAAAAAGAAATAGGTAGAAGCCTTAAATGTTTGAGATCTAACCGAGATGGAGAGTTTATATCAAATGAGTTCAATTTGTTCTGCAATGATAGAGGAATAAAGAGGTAGATGTCTGCACCTAAAACACCTCCATAGAATGGTATAGCTGAGAGGAGAAACATATCTATTATGGATTGTGCAAGGACACTAATGATTGAGAAGAATGTTGCACATAAATACTGGAGAGAAGTTGTAAGTACAATTGTTTATACCTTAAATCGAGTACAAATCAAGAAAGGTAGAAATGCTACACCTTATGAATTATGGAATGGATATGCACCTAATGTGAAATACTTTAGAGTCTTTGGGAGTAAATGCTATATACTAAAGGACAATATAAATGGAAAGTTTGATGCAAAAAGTGATGAAGGCATATTCCTAGGTTATCCACAAAGAGTAAAGCTTATAAGTGCTTGAATTCTAACACTAAAAAAATTATGGAAAGTGTAAATATGAGAGTTGATGAATATGCAAAGAAAAATGAGAAAGAAGGAAAACGAGAATCTGAAGACTATAGATCTTGTCTATATAGAAGGAGAGGCATGTAACACACCTGCACCAGATGCAGAGTCACAGATAAGAAATGTCGAGCATCAGGAGGGTGTTACTGAGCATCAAGAGAATGCTATCGAGCATCAGGAGGGTGTTGCCAAGCATCAGAAGGATGTTGTCGATCAATCAAAAGAAGAATCTGATAAGTTTCATGATGAACTTGTTGGAGCTCTAAATTTTGGGCAAAATTTGGAGTCCTATATAGTGATAAAACCCTAAAAAATGGCCTCTTAAAATCCATGCCCAATAATTAATGATGGAATACATGAAATGGGATAAAATATTACATTAATTTTCAATTAAAAAGTTGAGATATTATGGAAGGAAGCTCTGTGACAAGAACAATCAAAATTCTATGATCAAAGCCTTCAGAAAATGCTAAAATTTTGACCTGCTGCAAAGATGATGTTGACAGAGGTAAAAGATGGTCGAATTTTAAAAATATAAAAAAGACCCAGTTTGGGAAATCAAATTTTCTATCTTCCTTACAAATCTTAGCTTTCCATGAGGTGTTTTTGTTTTTCAACCAAGCCCAAATCCGAAAGTTAGGTAGTTATTTTTTAGTTAGTTTATCATTTTTTCAAAACAATTTGTAATAAGGGTGTGTCTTTTCACCCTAAAGAGGTGTGAAAGCCACTCAAACATGTATATATATGTAATGTAAAATGTAAAGAGAGAGAATACAATAAAAGAAATATTTTCATAGGATATAATTCGATCAAAACTGCAATATGAACTCTAATGTACTATTTTTTCAACATTAATAAAGTTATAAGTTATAAGTTATATGTTTTCAATTAGTCTTTCAGATTACTCTATGAACCAGGGTATCCTACTATTTTTTTCTATTTGATGCATTCATTTATGACTAATTTGTACAATTTGAATAATAGTAGCACGGTCTAAAAACCTGTTACTATTTCCTTTCGGGCTCTTAAGTTGGGTTAAAAACCATAGGACCTATTGTATAAGTTGTTTTAAAATTTTATTTAAATAGAAGCTTGTAGGGTGATGGTCTCGCTTTATAGGAGTGAGTTACCTTAAAACTGTCTCTGATTGTATGTAGGATTAAAAATTTTATCACTCTATAGCCCAAGTATTTAGAAGGCACTGATCTAAATATAATTTGGAAATTGTCATTTGGTTCATACTTTGTGGTTTGTAGATTATATAATCATTATTTCAAAAATATTACTTTTGAGTCCTTAGTTTAATCCACTTTAGTCAAGATTTATAGAATAGAGATTATTAGAGGATTTGTTTCTTTCCTCCAAGGATCATTCACCACCTTGGGAGGAACTTTGTTTATTTATGTACGCAATTGTGCAACATAGAAAATTTGATAGTTTAAAGTGAATTTAGGCCTACCAGCCTTGGCTTGATTAAGCCAAAATTGTAGAGGTATTAGTGTGTACCTATCAGTTGGCCAAAAGTGATCCATTGTTTTTGGGCACCAACAAATTGGTGACTCTACTGGGGATGCTATCAGTAAAATCCATTTACAAAATCTTTGGTTATGGTTGTGAGACTCTACTAGAAACAGAACTCAGAATTAGTTATATGATTTTATCCTTCTTATGAAGAAGGTGGCGACTCTATTGAACAAAGAATTTTAGTGAGTGACTCTACTGAGGGAGAAAACTCAGAAGGAGATAGGAAGATAGCCTAGAAGGGATGATAAATTTTCCTTTTAAGAAAATTTTCAAAAGGTTTTTGATTCCTATTGATACTGGGCCTTTAGATCTTAGAAGGTTTTAATGCAGTTCTAATGAATTATTTTCACAACTTTCACAGAGGGTTCCTGAATTTTATGGAGATTATGATGAACCAGCTCTTAATCATTTGGATGTGTTTCATATATTCTTTGATAATTATGAGATCCATACAAAAGATGATGCCATGAAGTTGTTTGCATGGTCACTAAAGAATAATGCAAGGGAAAAATATGAATCATTACCTACACAATGCATTTAATCATGGATGCAGTTTGAACAATGGTTCCTTGATGCATTCCATGATAGGGATGAATCATGTATGTCTCCCTTGGATGCATTTATTATTTTAGAATGATATGATAATGAAAATGTGGTGAGTTTGTTTATGAGGATGGTGGATATTTTCTGTAAAATACCTTCTGATATCAGGCCAAGTTTTCAAACAAAATATATAGTTTAGGAGTAACTTGTGAGCAACTAAAGCTTATTCTTGAAATTGCACAAGAAGATGTAACAGAAGAAAATGACAAAGTAACAAAAGAGGCACAAGAACCTAATGATATTCTAGATTCAGATCAACAAGAGAAGTCAAATCAGGATGATGAAGAATTTGTACGTGATGAGATGTGTATGGAAACATGTATCAATGACCATGATGATGAGGAAGAAAACCTTCTCAATACAAGAGAAATTTTAGCTTTATTAGACATAGAATACCAAAGACACACTGAGAAGAATGGTCCAAATTTTTTCTCAATCCACCATGGTAAGGAGGTAGATGGATCAGCCCATATTCAAGAGAAATCAAATTGTGGAGATGAAATAGAATTGCATGAATAGGAGGAAGTTTCAGGAGATAATGTCAATGAAGATGTTAGTCTTGTTGATGAAAAACTTGATGATCCAAATGAAAATTTTCATGAATGTATGTTTGAATTCTTTATGTTCCTAAATCCATTGTTTGAAGAGGAAGTAGATGAAGATATGTTTGATTTCTCTATGTTATCAAATCCATTGTTTGAAGAGGATCCTTTATGCAATGGAATCCATCAGCATCATAATGAAGATAATAGTCCTAATTTTAAATTTGATGAAACTCATGAAGTGCATTCAAAGGGTGAGATATCTTGGAGTTCATCCTTTGAGCCAAAGGTACACCAAACATATGAAGATGAGATGGAATCAACTAGACATGATGAAGAGAATGTGTTGAAGCATAGTTCTAAAAATTTTAGAAATGTCCCAACTGATCAAACTCTTGGTGAGAGAGAGTTTGTACTTCTTGAAGATAAGCTATTCTCAAAGCCTTTTGGTGAGGAGAAAAAATATCCAAAATATAAAGATGGGATAGATTGTGAACAAGAAGGTATTCGAAAAAAGAAGACTAACCTAGAGGTTTGTATGATTAACCAAAATCTTCCATTCATCAAGGATTACAACAAACCTGATGATTTCTCAAGGGATGAATATAGATTGGATGCCAAAGATCGTATTGATGAAGTGGTGAGAATTGTCTATAAGGATGACCTGTGTAATGCAGCAAGGTTAAAAGTGTTACGTGATCAAAATCAAGTGTTTGATAGAGGAAAGGATCAATGTTCAATTTTGGGGGGCATGGGGCCACCCAATTTTACTTTGCATCAGATTAGTATGGATACTTGGTTTGCTTCTCTAGAGATAGCTGGAATCTTGCTATGCTCACATGGAGCATACATCCCCAAAAAGAGCCTGTTGGAGCTCTAAATTTTGGGCAAAATTTGGAGTCCTATATAGTGATAAAACTCTAAAAATGGCCTCTTAAACTCCATGCCCAATAATTAATGATGGAGTACATGAAATGAGATAAAATATTACATTAATTTTCAATTAAAAAGTTGAGATATTATGGAAGGAAGCTCTGTGACAAGAACAATCAAAATTCTATGATCAAAGCCTTTAGAAAATGCTAGAATTTTGACCTGCTGCAAAGATGATGTCGACAGAGGTAGAAGATGGTCAAATTTTAAAAATATAAAAAAGACCTAGTTCGGGAAATCAAATTTCCTATCTCCCAAAAAAATATTAGCTTTCCATGAGGTGTTTTGGTTTTTCAACCAAGCCTAAATCCGAAAGTTAGGTAGTTATTTTTTAGTTAGTTTATCATTTTTTCAAAACAATTTGTAATAAGGGTGTGTCTTTTCACCCTAAAGAGGTGAAAACCACTCAAACATGTATATATACATAATGTAATATGTAAAGAGAGGGAATACAATAAAATATATATTTTCATAAGATATAATTCAATCAAAACTACAATATGAACTCTAATGTACTATTTTTTCAACATTAATAAAGATAAGTGCTCTTCTTTTTTATTTGTGGTTATAAGTTATATGTTTTCAATTAGTCTTTCAGATTACTCTATGAACCAAGGTATCCTATTGTGTTTTCTATTTGATGCATTCATTTATGACTAATTTGTACAATTTGAATAATGGTAGCATGGTCTGAGAACCTGTTACTATTTTCTTTCGGGCTCTTAAGTTGGGTTAAAAACCATAGGACCTATTGTATAAGTTGTTTTAAAATTTTATTTCAATAGAAGCTTGTAAGGTGATGGTCTCACTTTATAGGAGTGAGTTACCTTAAAACTGTCTCTGATTGTAAAGGATTGAAAGTTTTATGACTCTATAGCCCAAGTATTTAGAAGGAACTGATCTAAATATAATTTGGAAATTGTCATTTGGTTCATACTTTGTGGTTTGTAGATTATATAATCATTATTTCAAAAATATTACTTTTGAGTCCTTAGTTTAATCCACTTTAGTCAAGATTTATAGAATAGAGATTATTAGAGGATTTGTTTCTTTCCTCCAAGGATCATTCACCACCTTGGGAGGAACTTTGTTTATTTATGTACGCAGTTGTGCAACATAGAGAATTTGATAGTTTAAAGTGAATTTAGGCCTACCAACCTTGGCTTGATTAAGCCAAAATTGTAGAGGTATTAGTGTGTACCTGTCAGTTCGCCAAAAGTGATCCATCATTTTTGGGCACCAACAAAACCTGAAGAAAAAGGAGAAAAGAAATCTAAACCTACATTGGCATAGTATGTAAGAAGACATCATAAGCCTGAGCAAATCATTGGAGACAAGGAAATTGGAGTCCTGACCAGAAGTCAGTTGAAAGACCCTACATGTTTATTATGTGTGTTTGAGCCTAAGACAGTAAGAGATGCTTTGGAAAATGAAGACTGGATTCAAGCTATGAATGCAGAAATAGATCAAATAGAAAAGAATGATACCCGAACTCTAGTGCTGAGACCAGAAAATAAGAATGTTATTAGAACAAAATGGGTATTCAAAAATAAGCTTAATGAACATGGAAAATTCACAAGGAACAAGGAAAGACTGGTATGCAAGGGGTATGCACAAGAACAAGGAATAGACTATGAGGAAACATTTTCCCCTGTAGAAATATTAGGAGTAAGAACTCTACTTGCATATGCTGCTTATAGAGATTTTAAGGTCTATCAAATGGATGTTAAATCTACATTTTTGAATGGAATATTAGAATAAAAAGTATACATTGAAAAACTTGAAGGATTTTCTGATCTAGACAAGAAAAATATGGTTTGCAAACTAAACAAGGCATTGTATGGATTGAAACAAGCTCCAAGAGCCTGGTATGAGAGGTTGCATAATTACTTGATAAAGATTGGCTTTAAAAGGACAAATGACAACAACAATTTGTACATGAAAGTTGAAGAAGGTAAAGGGATTTTGTTAGCTAAAATTTTTGTAGATGATATCATATTTGGAGGACAAGATGCCCTATGTCAAAAAAATTCAAATGAGATGCAAATTGAGTTTGAGATGTCTATGCTTGGTGAGATCAAATTCTTTGTTGGTTTACAAGTCTATCAGATGGAGAAAGGTATCTTTATCACACAATATAAATATGTTAAAGAGATACTAAAAACTTTTTGAATGGAGGATTCAAGGCCAATGAGTACTCATATGGCTATTGGACAGAAACTATCTAAAACTGATGATACTGCTGAAGTAAATCAAACCCTATATAGATCCATGATTGGAAAGCTACAATATGTTGTTCACAACAGACCATATATAGCCCTAGAAGTTGGGATTGTGGCAAGATTCTCTGCCAATCCTAAGGAAAATCATATGATGGTTGTGAAGAGAATACTGAGATATCTAAAAGGGACAGAAGAGTATGGATTGTACTACAAGAAGAATGAGAAATTTGAACTAAAAGTCTACATTGATGCAGATTGGGAAAGAAATGTTGATGATAGGAAAAGCACAAGTGGTGGAGCTTTCTTTCTTGGATAGAGGCTAGTCTCCTAGATAAGCAAGAAACAAAACTACATTTCCCATTCTACAATAGAAGTTGAGTATGTAGCAGCTGCAGTGAACTATTCAAATCTGGTATGGATCAAGCAATTGTTGAAAGGTATAAAAGAAGAGATCACAGAATCGGTTGTCATATTCTGTGACAACACAAGTGCCATTAACATATCAAAGAATCCAGTGATGCACACAAAGACCAAACATATTACCATCAAGTATCATTACTTGAGAGAATTGGTACAAGATAAAGAAGTGAGAATGGAATATGTGAACACAAAGGAACAACTAGCTGACATATTCACAAAATCTTTTCCTAAGGATACTCATGAATATCTTAGAGGTAAATTAGGGGTGCTTCCCATAACTGAGGGTGCCTAGTCAAGCTAGGAGCACTGCATCAAATGTTCTACTTAGAACATCTGACAAATTGATATAGGAAAGGTCACACTTTAGGAGCTGCTTAGAGTTGTGAAAAGAACAACAAAGATAATAAATAGTCATAAGCAAGATGATAGAGGGAGAAATACTGATACTAAACTGACAAGATGACATCTACATATGAAAGATGTAAGTTCTAGATACTACTTTGGCATTATTGTCAAAGAGGGAGAGATTCAGATGAAAACACGTCAAAGAGGGAGAAGATTCAGATAAAGGGAGAGATTTAGATAATCGAAGAAAGAGAGACAGAAATGACTCATAGGGAGTAACTATGTGAATGGTCAAGCAAGGCTAAGTGTTAAGAATCAAAATGAAGCTAAGGATATTATAAATATTTTTGATGTACTAACAAAGTTTTGGATTGGTTGGTAAATCATGTGTTATTCATATGGAGTTGACATCAATGCCAAAGAGGGAGATTGTTGGAAACTACAATTGAAGTAATTGTTGTATTGTCATTGATGTCAAACCTTAACTGGTAAGAAAGATGTTATCTAAGAAAGTACTATATCTATTGATTAATGAAAAGGATTAGTTAAAGGGAGATAACAATAGAACCTAGGGAAAGGTTGAGTTATTTGATACTTCAATGAGTACTTGATTATGTGGCATAATGATAAGATAATGTATTGTTTATCTAAGTAAGAAGAAAGACTAAAGAAGTAGGCTCAACCGAGAAAACGTGAAGAATTCTAGTTTAAGCTTAGTGATGTTAGTGTCAACCGAGTAACTTTGGTGTTGACCGAACATCAGGAAATGTCAAGTGTCAGGAAACTACCGAGCAAGATAGTGTTAACCGAGGAAGACAGTTTGTAGAGATGACCGAGTTACGCAGTGATGATCGAGGAGATGAACATAGTATTGACCGAGCGTCAGTAATTTACATTTAGAGGAAGAATTCAAATTTCTAGCTGACACAGTTGAATTCTTGGGTTAGGTAAATTGTGTTGACTTTATTAATTAATTGTATGGAGAAATTAATGCATGGTAAATCATTTTATTATGGATTCAATAAGGAGATTGAAGATGTTTTTGGCAAGTTGACTTTACTTAGAATATATGACTAAGTTTTATGTTGTCATTATGGCAACAAATTCATATGGATTTTTGTATTCAACGCACTAACTTGGAAGATCATAATTCAGCTAAGTATAGAAGACAGAGCAGATAGTGAAGCACTCGATGATCAGAGGATTGACGCACGTGTGTATGACCAAGTTTTGGTATGCGCCCTTGGATATAAGCTTTTGAGTATGTTGGTATACTAATTGTAAGAACACATGGTCAGATTTAATAGTATGAATAAGTTACAGCAAGTCTAAGTGGCACTGGCAGTTAAGAGGCAAAGCAGAACAGAGCATGTAGCCGACAGGAAGTTTTTTGTTTACTGTATATCATTTTGTTATCCAAAGGCTATGCACCTATTGTAATAATGATGTAAACATGTTATTATCATTTTATGTAAACACACTTGAGCCAATTAACTTGGAAGCATTGTATGTGTTAGGTTTTAGGCCGATACAATAATGTTAGAAATTAATCTTTACTTGTATTAATGTAAGTAGGAGATTCTTATGGAATCCCTACACCTTTTTTGTCTTCTTGTACAAGTGTGAGGATAACTCTTTTTCTTTTAATTTCTCTTTTTATTTTCCTCCTAATGAGGAATCCTACACTTGTCTTACACACTATTGAAATGTGGCATACATAGAAATGGGAGTTACAATGTAACTCCTCTCTCACATCTCTATTAGAGAGATGTCTCTCCTTCTCTCTTTACTAAGAGATTCTTCTTCTTCTTGAACATTGTATGAGCTTGGCTCTCACTCTCTCTCTCTCTCTCATTCTTAGGAATTTTTGCCTATTCTTTATATCATGGGGGTTTTGTTATGCTTTTCCCCCTTCAAAATCTTGTCTCCTTTGTTGCTTGGATCTTTGGTGAATGCTCCTAGTTTTTGCATTAATTCATGGTAAATCTTCTTACTCCTATCTCATTGAATTAAACAATTTCCTGTCTCTCTTTATTTTGTTATTATTTTAACATGGTATCAGAGCGTGTTGGTTTAATCCATTATTGATTGTACAGGTGAAGGAGCTACCATATCTTGGAGCACTCCAATATCGGAGACTCTTGAGAGAGTTTATTTCTAGTATATATTTTTTTGACTAATTTGATTAAGAGAGAAAAAATTGAAATTTTTTTAGGGTTTGGCTGGTTTACCACCAAACTCAGTTTATCTATTGGATACATTATTGATTTGTTTTGTGCAGGTTTGGAGACATTTCAATCTTGGCTCTATTCTTCATCTTTTTTTTCAAATCTGAGATCTAATATGTTTAATATTTTCATTGAATATCTTTAATCTAACTCTTTTCATTATTATCTCTGAGCTTTTGTTTGAAGTTTTGTTGTGCATTCTTTTTTTTTAGCATTGCATATGAATGGAGGGTCTGTGAAATCGGAAGGAAGGAAAAATTTGTGCAAGAAGATTGTGGTTGGAGCAATCAGAGCATGATTTTCTTCTCTCTAAGCTCAAGTTTGAGGATTCTATGTTGCAATTTGCAATAGCGTGCAATCCAATTTATATTTAGTTTGTAACACATTTTTTGCAGGGTTTCATCTTGTTTTGTTTTGGTTGGTAACTATCGATTCCGTATTAGTGTTAGAAATTAGTTAATGAGTAAAATTATACTAATTGGTAAATATCGTATGTGGGTTTGTGTAATTTGATCTTGACTTTAGAGGGAGTTTTCTTTTGAGCAGCGGATAAGAAAGAACATTTAAACTGCAAATTAAACTCTTTCTAGTTCTGTATTGATCTTTGTGCTGGTATCAATTGTATGTATAGGTTGCATGTTGGTTTTGATATTCCTCCTTAAGATTGCATGCTATTTTTTGATTGCATGTTGTTACAGTTTTGATTGCATGCTAGTTTGATTGCATGCTGTTACAATTTGCTCTTCGTTAACGGACGTGTTCTCTGGTATCGCTTGTGGTATCACTTGTGGCTTTTGCTTGCTTAGCATCGAGGCCTTTGCTAGTATTTTAAAGGGCTGCCTCTAGGTTTTCTTGACTCTGTAAGTTTGCTTTGTTTCGGCCTAGACCAGCTCGAAGGATCTGTTCTTTCTCTTCCTTAAGTATCACAAGATAGCCACTCAAAATTAGCACTGTGGCTATACTAGAGCCCTTGAGGAAGGTTTTGTGGACATAATCTTATCAAGAACATAGCGGCAGACACCAACAGTGGTGCACAAGGGCTATGCAATCTCCCACCTCTGCCAGCCTTGCATGTACAAGGTGAAATTCACTCAACAGAATTTTCATGACAAGCGTTCCGCTATAGTAGACGTTTTCTCCCCTTCTCGATGATGTGCATCTTTTTTATGAGATCTGCTAAATGTTTTATATGCATAGATCGATATAATATTTTCAGAGGTATTTATTAGATTCTCATTTTGTTGAGGCAAAAGGCATGGAATTTGGCATTTCTTATTATCACTGGTTGAAGTTTTAGTTAATAGTTTTTTAGTTGCTAGTTTATGTAGAATCTTTTTTTCGCTATTGTGTCTTTATAATTAAAAGTAGCAGTTCTTTTTTCCTTAACGTCTCTGCATGCCTTAATCCTTGCGTTTATTCTAAGTTAGTTTTTTTAGTCTATTTGGTCCAATTTTAAAAAATTGTCATTTCAGTCAATTTATTTCTATATATACTCGTCTATATTAGATTTAGTGTTTTATTGGTTAATACATAGGAGCTACTTTACGTTTCATTATAGTGTTTTATATTCACTAAGGTTTAATATTTTGTATGATCCTCTAACATTTTTTTTCCTATAGGATCTCTATTGTTATTTACTTATATTTATTCTTTAATACCCATTTTTTTGCTAACATTTTTTAAATCTACTGTATAGACTCAATACGTTACATTTTTGCACATCTGTCTCCCTTCAGCTTCAGATTAAAGACATATATTTCATGTCTTTGAATGTGTTGAATCTATTCTTTGCATACGCTGCATCCATTCTTTGCATGCACTGAATCCATTCTTTGCATGTGCTGCAATTTATCTATCTTTAGATATTCCTTTTATTACTTGTGTAAGAAGTTATTATTAGTTTCCTGCAAGTTTATCTTTTATAGATATATTCTAATTTTTTTTTTGCAAGTTTATCTAATTATAGACTTAGTTTGAATGTTATTTTATCTTTGACTCTTTATTGTGGCGATATATTAATAAGTGTTTTTTTTCACCTTTTTGTAATCTTAATTCATTCTCAGCCTAGCTCATTTGTTTATATATTTATTCAATTCTCATATGTAAGTTTAACCTCTTTTTGTTTTATCTCTTTGAGTAAACAAATCAAATTTAACTGTTAAACATTGTTCATATTATCTATTTATTAGATATTTCCCTCTTATCTTATTCTTTTTCCACTTTATTTTCTTGTTTTTAAGCATTTAAGGAAATTTTAAATTAATATTTTTTTTTAAAAAAATATATCTTTTTGTTCAATTTCAATTGTAATTTTTGTTGCATCATGTCTACGTCAATGCCGAAATTTAAACTCACTAGTTCCAATTATACTGTTTGGAGGCCACACATGTCTGATTTTCTAAAATCTCGACACCTTTTGGATATTGTGTCTTCACCAAATTTGAAACCGGCATCCACCACTCCTCAGGCTGACCAAGATTCCTAGTAGTTGAAAGATGAGGAAGCGTTTGGTCTAATTGGATTCTCATTAAATCCAGGTTTATATCATCTTATCTCAGATTCTACTATGGCTCATTAGGCTTGGCATGTCTTGGAGAACACATTTCAAACTTACGAGAAACTTGTTCCCCTTATTAATCAAGCAAATCAAAACTCTACACCACACTGTGACATTTTGTATCCTATAAAATGATTTTCCTATTTGGGATGACCCATGTGATGATATTTGTTTTGGGGATGATCCCCTTGCTTCCTATTTTCCTCATAGAGATAATATGTTACAGGTTGATGATGTTTCTTATACTTATTCTACTTTAGAACAAGAAGATGCAATTATTAATATGTTTATCAATGTCACCTTGCCCTTATGTATTACAGGAGATTATGTTCCTATTTGCTCCAAAGTAGATCATGAATTTCATGACACTCAAATGGTTATTATGGAGGACCAACCTCCTTCTCTAAACTCTAATCTTCTTGATGATATTATTGATGGTGATTATCCTATTTCTATTCTTTTTAATGTATCTAGTAATGAATCCATTTGGTTTAAAAAACCTCTTTATGATGAAATTACATTTGATGATTCACATTCAGCTTCTACTGATTCAGTTTTAGGAGGAAATCCCAATCATGGGAGATCCCCTCATGGTTCTTGTTTTTTTGTAGATTCATGTGATCTTTCTTGGACAAGTAACAATGAACAATCTCAAAGTTTACTTAAAGATTTAGGCCTATATCCACAAACACCTACACTCTTGCATTACGAAAATCAAAGGAATCCTATTTCAAGATCCAAGCATTTATCATTGCACCATCACCTCATATCAACACAAAGTGAAGAAAAACAAGTTTTCCTCCTCTATTACAAGAAGGATAATCCAGTTGCAGATTTTTGTAAAACCCCAAGTAAAGATTAAAGGGGGGTGTTAGAAATTAATCTTTACTTGTATTAATGTAAGTAGGAGATTCTTATGGAATCCCTACACCTTTTTTGTCTTCTTGTACAAGTGTGAGGATAATTATTTTTCTTGTAATTTCTCTTTTAGTTGTCATCCTTATGAGGAATCCTACACTTGTCTCATACACTATTGAAATATGGCATACATAGAAATGGGAGTTACAATGTAACTCCTCTCTCACATCTCTATTAAAGAGATGTCTCTCCTTCTCTCTTTACTAAGAGATTATTCTTCTTGTTGAACATTGTATGAGCTTAGCTCTCTCTCTCTCTCTCTCTCTCTCTCTCTCTCTCTCTCTTTCATTCTTAGGTATTTTTTCCCATTCTTTATATCACGGGGTTTTTTAATGCTTTTCCCCCTTCAAATTTTGTCTCCTTTGTTGCTTGAATATTTGGTGAATGCTCTTAGTTTTTGCATTAATTCGTGGTAAATCTTCTTACTCCTATCTCATTGAATTAAATGATTTCTTGTCTCTCTTTATTTTGTTATTATTTTAACAAATACTTAGTTTTGGTTGCGCCCATTCAGCATGTATATATATGACATGAGCTTTTGAATTAGACATGCAAGGAAGATATAGAGCCATAGACAGAAGAAAAGAAGTATGCGAGTTCAGTCAGTATGATATAAAGCTCTAAAGGGAGTTAGAGCAACAACGCACAAAAGGAATTGATCAAACAGGAGTGTCAAAGTAGTAGTTCACCCTTTCAAATATAGTGTGTATCTGATATCCAGGAGGTTATAGCCTTCTTCATTGAGCAGTGAGCTCTGGCAGTGAGCCATCCACCCCTAACAGGGTTTGTTCTATCAAGACTCCTAACAAAGTCATTGTATTTAGTATTGTAATGGCTGCTCCTAAGAGGGAAAAGGAACTCTAACAAGTTCATAAGACTAATACAATTATTCGTGGGTACTAATTCCCACCGGGGTTTTCCTCTGGCCAAGGTTTCCCCATAAACATATCTTGTGTTATGTGTTATGGTTGAATATTTCATTTGGTTTACTATTCATTTCAGTAATTAAGTAATTGAGCTACGTTTCAAGAAGTAGAAAAAAATTAATTGTAGAACATTGATTCACCCCCCCGCCCCCCTCTCAGTGTTCCCATTCCTAACAAATATTTCTAGAAGGAAGGATGAAGAACTTAAATGATGGAAGGATTCGATGAATCTGACCTAAACCTAAGATCTATAGAGGAGATTAAATGGCAAAAGATGGATCTACCTATTGAAGAGGTATTAAGGAAAATCTAAGTGGATGTCAAAGTATGCTGGAGTTGTTGATGTTATTGACTGATAAGTCTAAGCAGAAGGCTGAAGGTGAAGGAGTTTATCAGAGTTGTGATTTCTTGAGGCAAATTATGAGAAGATCAAAGATGGAGATGGAAATGGAACTCAGTCAATAAATTAGCATATATTTGTGGAATTGGATCTGTTATTTGCAAAGTGAGTTGTATGTTTTTAGATCAGAAACTACTGCTACTTTCTAACCATTGTATCAGTCTAAATCCTTTAATCAAGGTTGATCTAACAGTCATTGTTTAAATCCTTTAATCAAGGTGGAATTCTAATGGAATTTACTTAAGTCCTCTAACAAGGCCACTCCTAACAGGGTAATTGAAATCCTTTAACAGGGTCACACCTAGCAGTGTGTTTGTAAACCTTTAACAAGGTTGACTTTTAACAGAGCTCACTTCAGAAGAGTGAAAATATCAGTGACATGTTACAAAGCAGTTTTTCCCAAGTTGGGTTTCCACTATAAATCCTGGTGTTATACTTGTGTGAATGTTTTGATGGGTATTTTTTTATATTCTGCAAGTTAGATACTATTGGACAGTGGACTGCATGTTTTATGTTTCTGGTACATGTATATTCTTTAGAGACCAAGTTGTTTTGGTGACTAGATCTGATATTGTTGAAGTGTTTAAAAGTTCAATTGGTACATCTGGACCTAAGAACAACTGATTCACCCCCCCTCTCTGTTGTTCTAAATTATATTAACATTGACCCCTTTATAATGGCATGCCTTATTAACCCACGGGGAGATAAAAAGTAAGAGAGAAACTTAAAATCAATGCAAAATGAATAAGACAAAATAAGGAAAAGCTTCACAAGCAATATGTTATCAAAACTAATACCAATAGAAGAATTACATATTTTAAACTCGATGCTCCTTTATACAATTTACAAAATCAAATGCAATATTATTTTCTCACAAAAACATCAGGAAAGAATTTACTTACTCTTTGAACATTTCATATCATTTAAAATAAAATTATATGGATAAAAAGGGAGCCCACCTCTCATCTAATCTTGAATATGAGAAGGAAATCTTACTTATGTATCTTTCCAAGCCTTTCCTCTACATAAAATTCCCAAATTTTTAAACCCAAAATCTCGTAAACTATAACAAAAAGTAGAAAGTAATGACTATCCCTTTCTAAAGTCAACAAAATAAGTTTAAAATGAAGTTTCATGTTACTCCCCTCCATTCAATAGGATCGAGCCACATAGAAACCATAAAATCCACATAATAACCTTCTTAGAAAACTCATCAATGCACCATACTACTTTTATGTAAGCTCACATTTGTTTTATTGGAAAATATGGTAGACATAAAAGCTTAATGACTAAAAACAAATAATATGTGCTTCCCTCGTTATCTTTTTCATTCAAATACAATACATATTTATAGGATTCACATATCCTATTATTTACAATTATCATATTAATAATATTAAGTTGTTTATTAACAACTTAATATTATAACACCTAATTATTTTATGCACTTTGATATTCCTAATACCTAGATGTGAGCACTAACTCCCAACACCCCCCCTTAGTGTGAACATGGGGAGATTGTACAACATAATACTTGATGACCAAACACAGTAGCTCACCAAACACTATAATATAAGAGTAGGACATACACATATACTCATGGAACCACAAATAGGGACTAACACACTTATCCAAGCCCTTACATTCAATTTGGATAGAGATAAACACATCTATCCAAAAATAAGGTTATGAACAAGGACATGCACATCTTCTCACAATAATTATGATTAGGGAAAAAAACATCCAATCATAATGTCCAACTTGTGTGACTAGGAACAAACACTTCTAATCAATTCACTACCTCATGAATGGAGACAAACACATCCATTCACTAACAATCAAGAAATGTGATTGGGGACATACACATCCAACCAAAATATAAAAGTTTGAGAACCAAGTCTTAATTTTCATGTATGTAGCCATAATTAATGATCATTGTCACTTTGATCACAAATAAGATGAGATAATTTCCACTACAACCTTGAAATTGATCTTGGATTTGTCATTTTGGCACAACTTATTTTACCACTAAAATAATTTTTAAACCCTATCTCTAGTGATTTACGAGAGGTTTCTAAGTGTCCTCTAGCCTCCGTTGTCTCCATCCTCCAGTTGATTGATTTATAGAACATATTCCTCCTCACTATCTTCATATGGAGGGTCTTTAGTAGCCATCCTCATTTGTATCCAATGCCTTATCTATATTTATTTTTTCATCAAGAAGATCATTAGCACCCTGATTACAATTCATAGCAATGGGTTCCTTCTTCTTACAATAGTAGCACAAGATTATGTTATTGAATAAACATTTTTTCTTTAATGCAGAAGAACTAGATTTGGAAGAATGATTAGGCTTATTTTTGTCATACATTGTGGTTTCTTCTATAATTGAGTCACTCTTATTGACTCATTCATCAATCAAAGTAAATATTATTTCCTCTAGGGTAGCATCTAATTTTTTTAATGTGAAAACAATATTTCCATAGCTAGGAGACATGTTATTTAGCAAAATAGATTTTGAATCATCATCTACTTTAGCCTTTATCCCAGCTAGTTTATTCAATACAGAATGAAACTTATTAATACCTTGAACAATATTGTCACCTTCTGTCATTTTCAACCCAAATAATTCTTTCTTTAAGATCATCTTTGCACTTGATGCTTTTGATCCAAACAAAGCATTCAAATTCTCCCACACTTCCTTTGAGGTCTTTGATAAGTCAATGTGGTGGAGGTATGCATCTAAAATCACAAGACCAATCAAAGACATTGATGTGTGATCCTTCACAGTCCACTTTGTGCATTCATCAAGATCAGTTGGACTTGGTATTTCTCCACTTACTATATATCCCAAAGATTCTTTCCAATATGGATCAATTGCAACTTGATCTACCATGTGTGGAACTTTGGACCTTGGAACTTTTCTATTAATATACTATTTTTTGCATTTAAAGAAAAAAATTATTTGACCCTAAAGCTTAATTTAAGAAACCCCCAGCCCCCCTCCCCCCCGCCCCCCAAATATGGATGCCGCAAACAAATGAAAGTGCATCCAATTAAAATTGAAATAATGTTTTATTTTTGAATTTTTATATTCACACATTAAATTAACAATAACTAGACAATATATACACTAAAAGCTCAAACTAAAAATATTACCTCAAGCCAAAATGAGCCCCATAATTGATCTCTTTCCTTGGAAACAATGCTTTGTAAAACCATAAATTAAGAATTGATCCACTTCTCAAGCCTCCATAGATCACCACATAGAAACTATGTGCCAGAGAGGTGTCAGGTAAGTAGTGTATACGCTGGCCAAAATAAGGAGGATATTTCCAAAGATAAAGGATTAAGTTGAACAAATAGATGGATAATGTGAGCTCATCATCAACAAAAAAGGTATGAACTCCATCCAATATTAATAGCCCACAATCTTTCTCAACCAATCACCAATCACAATCACCACCCAATGCGCAATATGAAGTGGGAGGTCTTGGAATAATATTGGCAATGCATAACAGAAGATACCAACCAAATAATAAAGCTCAATTTGAATCTACAACTATTTGAATGTTGATCGCTAACA
This sequence comes from Chamaecyparis obtusa, assembly GCA_027943335.1. Classification (NCBI taxonomy): domain Eukaryota; kingdom Viridiplantae; phylum Streptophyta; class Pinopsida; order Cupressales; family Cupressaceae; genus Chamaecyparis; species Chamaecyparis obtusa. Next base: position 1,132,212 of record BSBK01005455.1, on the reverse strand, counting down.
TAGTGTTAGAAGGAGGGGACACTAAGAGGTGGGGATGAATCAATCTTCCAACAATTTTAACTTTATTAACCCAATTCACAAACCACTTAATGCATAAGATAAAAAGTAAAGTTCATGAACATAAAGTAAATAAGAATAACACCCTAACACATTGATTTTGTTGGAAATAGTAGCAAGCAACTCAAAGGGAGGGGTGGGGTGGGGAAAGTCATAATGAGGCTACTGCTGGCCTCTACTTGGATGACAGAGTTCTGAAGGAGGTTAAAAGCAAGGATGATCACGGCATTAAGTAGGAGCTGTAAGAAATGAAGTGTCACCTAAAGGCTATGGTGAATATTGTGGAACCCCTTATTGCTAAGCTGGAAAAGCTAGAAATAGAGTTTTTGATGAAGGTAAATAGTAATAAAGAGAATGAGGAAAAGATAGCAGAAATTAAAGCTATGGTGGATGACAAGCTGAAGGACCTGACAGAGAAAATCAGCCACAATGAGCATATTGTTAATGAAGTTCTTAAGCATATCAATGAGGGTCTTAATGCCTCTGTGATGAATCTTAAGGCCCTGTACAACTATCTAGAGAATAATATGTTGGAGAACACTACCATAACACTGGATGCTAATGTTGGGAGCTTTGGGTGAGGAACTAGAACCAGAAGTGGCATCAGAAGGAAACTACCTGATACCCCTAAGGAGCTAAAAGCTCTCAAAGACTCCATTTAGAAGATGGAGGATCTGCAGAAACAAGCGAAGAAGGCAATGAAAAAGATTAAGTAGTTTCTGATGTTTGGATGCTGGGTGGTCGCTGGTTTTCATGCCAAATTTTGTCTTTTTGTTCACTGCTTGTTTCTTTTTCATTATCTTTTTGGGTGGGTTAGGGTCCTCCTATTAGTTGTTAAGCAGACGTTCAAATTTTGAATGGGCTGATTTGAAAATTTTAAGATCTTTATTGTAAATGGTTTTGGGTTCCATTCAAAACCTATTTTTACCTTTATCAAAAACTAAGAGGGAGGGGTAAATCAGTTGCTACAAAAATACCTAAACTTTAAAACCCTTAATGCATGAAACCCTCTCTCATATAAACTGTGTTACTGATTTATAGAAAGTAAATCATGTTAACATAAATCAATAAACATCAAACACCACATAACACAAAGATTTTTATTGTGGAAACCCAAATAGGGTGGGGCTGAAACTCATAGTAAGACTAATACCTTGTTATAAGTATAGCTTATTACAATGACGGGAATGCACTTTCATTCAAGCATACTTCCTAGAGATCACTAATCAATTCAACCTTGGGTACCCACCCTAAGGAAGTCACACTGACTTACATGCACATTCAAACTACAATCTGATACATAAATGAAATGTAAAATAGGATCTCTCTATGCCTGGTTCAATTCCTTTGAAGCACAGTCAAATCTCTTGCTATAATTATTTCTACCCCATCTGGACAAGTAATTTAGCCTCTAGTAGATCTGAAAAAACTTCAAAAATAAACTCATGGTGTCTACAACAAAAATATCACCTGCGCAACACACAAATTCAAACCCTACTTCATCATATTTATCAAGAACTAGGTCAAAAAAACCTAATCTTGAAACATCCATCTCATAGCAAAAAAATCAACCATCAAGATCTTTTTGCACTTTCCAAACATATCTCTAATCCATCTCAAACACTTTGAGATCATAACCATAACCCCAAAATATTTTACTGATCTCACATAAGTCATTTTATGATCTTCCTTTGGCATGTTGGCTTAGAAAAAAAAATTCTTCAAATTCAATGAACATGGTCACCTTGAACAATGTAAATTTATAGCTCATTAGGAACATAATCCTAGATCATCCTAAGGCATCTTTTAAGCTCAAAAAAAAAAAAAAATTCATCATCCTTTACAAATCTGCTAGTAATTTGTGCCCTCTTTCAAGAACATTATTGCCCCCAAATAAAATTCTTGTAACTACCTTATAGATTATCAGAATCAAAAACCCTTTAAATGGTAGACACATTGATATGTCCTTTATACATTCCCAACTACATGAACAAATATCTCTTCATATGTTCTTGTGTGAACCCAACCTTTGCATATCTGCAACTCTATCACACTGTCAAATAGTGACATAATCAGTCTTTATCTGTGACACAGTAACTTAGTCAAAACATCATCTCAGCATCTAAAACTTTTCATACATCATGTATATAACATCTACATCTCCACATGATGTGAGAAATTCCTCATCTTCAGTAACCTTTGTTCGGATGGAGAGATAGGGTACTCAGAGGGGAGGGTTGAATCAGTGCCCACAAAAACTTTTATCTCTCAAACCTTAAATAGAAAATAGTAGTAACTTCACAAATAACTTAAATCCATTGCATGTATCATTCATTCAATTAAATTTTAAAAGTAAAAGTAAATAACATGAAATCAACAATATAACCATCACATAACACAAGTATTTTGGTAATGCAGAAACCCTTGTTAGAAGGTAAAATTGTGGTGGGGATGACACCCACAAATTCTTTACTAGTGCAGATAGAAAAGGTTTGCCTGTTAGGGCTACAATTTGTGATCACTTATGGTGATCTTACCCTGTTAGGAGTAACATTTCAAATTGATTAGATCTACCTAGTGATAGGATTTTAACAACACTACTTGAGTTTGCACACGGTTAAGAGATTTACATAAAAGACTGTTAGGTCTACTCTGTTAAGAGATTTTAGGTTTCTCTGTTACAATGATTAGAAAATAATAGAAGGTATCTGCAAATTGACAACTCTATCTTGTTTGATACAGATCTATGCAATACTAAATAGATGTCACCTTTTAATGTAAAGATCTCAACTCTTAACTGCTCGGTAGCCTTGTCTAATTTTGCTTAATCTGAATGTTTCTAAATTCTGTTTTCTCTATTTGATAACTGATATTCTTGAAGTTGGCTAATGCTTCAAGAACTTCTTTGCTTGTTCTTAACTTCCTTGTCAAGATTATGTCAAAATGACATGAAATACAAATATATAGCCTATTACTTTTGCCGCTTAACAAAATTAGGTTACAATATCTTAGAGAAAACCCTAAGATCTATGGTGTACAAAAATAACCTAGATCTAGCAATTACATAGAGATCATCATCACAATTAATGAATATATGTACAATAAATGATCCTCAATCTTGGTAAAATGTTTTGTGATTATGTTGTAACCATTTGCATAGATAAATGTTCCATTATTGATTACTATGTCATTTTCTGTGATGCTCGATAAACACTATATATGTTGCTCGGTAATTACACTAGTTCTCGGTGTCCATTCTTCTCAGTGTTTACTATCGCTCATTATCGGTGTACACTAATGCTCGATACAACTACTCTGGTGCTCGGTGTAAAGACTTAACCGACTAGCTTGAAGTGCTTGCAGTTACCAACTAGAGTAGCATAGATAACCAGCTGATGTCTTTGATACTAATGAAAATCTTTAATGCTCAAATAGAGATAACAATCTCCCCCTTTGGCATTAGTATCAAAACTTTGCATGTATATAGACTTATGTCTCAAAAAAAATATTTTATCTCTACCATATATACATATATTACTTATCATCAAAAAAAATTGTACTCCCCCTCGGTGCATGCTCCTGATAATGTGTAGTATACTTAGCATTTATTTACATATTTGGCATATACATGTTTTCCCCTTTTATATACATGTTTTCCCCCTTTTTGATATTAATACCAAATAAAAAAATGTATACTTACAGCTTATCAAAAATGTGCTTATGGGTTTTCTTCAATGACTCCTAGAGGTTTTCTCATTCCTCTTTCAAGTTGGTGAGAGCAAGGTGCTCAAGACCGACTTGTGCATGCATGTCAAAAATGTTGTCGAACACAGAGATTTCTGGTGTTGTAACAAGCGTTTGTGCCTTGACAATGTGCTTCTCAAAGTTTTTCAGGTATGGAAGCAACTCGGTTTGCAATTTTGTGACTTGATCACTGATTATTTCTTCTTTCTTTCTAAGGTCTTCTCTTAACCATCGAAGTTCTTGAACTTTCAAGATGTGCTTTGCAAATGCTTGAGGCTCGGTTAAGGCTTCTTGTGCACTGGCCTAAATTTCTTTATCAAGTTGTTTTATCTTTTCACTAACCTCGGTAGTGAAAGTATCCACAGTGCATAGATTTATCAAAATTTGACTGATTAACTGAGTAATAGACTGAATGTCAGTTATTACCTCAGATAACTTTACCTTATTAATTGCCACTTCTTGGCTGATCTTTTATGCAAGTTTGTGTTGCATTTTTTATTTTGCCCTTTCTTTTATTCTCTTTTCTGCTTCTATATCTGGGGCATTTATTTCCTCGGCAAGTGTAGAAAGCTGGTCCATTATAGGAGTATCTTCATTTATATGTACCTTAGGTACAACCTATTGTAAGATATCTCTTACATTCTCAAGTATTTCCTTGCTCTTGCACTCTTGTCTTAGTTTTTCCTATGCAGCCTTTCTTGTGTACAACTCCCCATATTTTCTCAATTCCTCAGGGCTTAGGGTCCTTGGGTCACACTCCGGTATAACAATGATTTCTTCTAATGTGACTGGCCCTTTTCCTTGCTTCTTTTTCTTCTTCTTCTTCTCAGGTTCTTGAGGTGAGCTTGTTTTGAATGGTACAATTGCCTTTACCTCAGAACTGTGTGTAACCTACCTGGTTAACACTATTTCATCCTTCTTCTGCTCCTTGGTGACCTTGGTGTTGGTTGACTGAGTCAGAGCCTCTGATGTAGTGTCTGGTTGAGTGGCCTCAATTACACTAGGATTCTCTTTATCCTTGGTTTCTGTCTCAGTTGCCTCTTTCTCTTCAGGCTTATCTGTATCAGTTGGTATATTTGCTCCTTATTCCCCTATTGTATCCTTTGGTTGCTCAGGGTCTATGCCTTCGGGTTGTTCCTGTGATGAAATTTCAACTTCTTCCATAAGAATAGGAAGCTCTCCCGGTAACGATGTGATTGCAGACTCGGTAACTTGACCTTCATCCAATGCATTGTCTGGTGCAATGTTCACGTCTTCATCTTCATCTTCATCTTTTTCATCAAGATCCCCATTAGTAATGTCCTCAATGAGTACATCATCATCATTTTTCTCCTTAACTTGGATCTCTACTGGATTCGGTGAATCCTGTGAAATTGTTATGACTTCATTGACAAGTGTTGTATCAATCACCTCGGTAAATGATACATATGTTTCCTTTGTCTTCTTTGCTAAATCAACATCATCTATATGGATGCCTTTTCCTTTTGACCTTTGTCTCTTCTTAGACAGATTAAGAAATGCATTCTTCTCAACTTGCTCTTTAGCTGCAATTATTGATGTCAAAATGAATTGGCTAGACTCATCAATATTTGCCATATTTTCATCTAAAATTTGTATGGCCCAACTTTTTACTCTAAATCTCCTAGCATAAGTATCCATATAATCCTTAATTTCATCAAGAGATAAATGTGGTGCTACCTGAACTAGGGATTGTTCCCTCATTTTCTTCTCGGTGTCCAAGGCATAGGACCACTTCTAATTTATTCTTTCTTCTAATGCCTTGGGTAGTGGTTTTGCAAACTCCAATGGAACTCGTTTAAATCTTATCATCATCTGGATGACTGCCTCCTCAATTTTATTCTAATCCTCGATAAACATGTTGTCAAACCAACTAAGTTCTGGATCTGTGAGTTCTCCATGCTCAATTATATCAACAGCAACTTCATCAATTGTCATGTTCTTATTACTGACAACCTTGAACTAATTTGTGTCATTTTCTTCATCCTTAAGTTCTTCCTTACCTCTAATTAATCTTCTCCTTTTCTTCAGTGCCTCAGCTACGACGTTGGTTCCTCTTTTTGCATATGTTTTGGTCAGTGTAGCTTCCTTTGGTTTACTTACCTTCACAACTCCCTTTTTCTGAGGTGGTGAAGCTCCACCTGCTGACCTTGTTCATGCTCCTAACTGCACTGGAAACTTTTTCTTCTTTTTTGGAGTTGGAGTGGGAGAAACCGGTATTGATTATTTTTCTTGTCAGACTTGGTTTCCTCACTATCATGTGGTTTTTCAGTCAACAGTAACTGACCTTCAGTTGCAGTTTCAACTGGTGACTCATCAGATGAGTTAGATTCATCTCCAAACTCTTCAGTTAAATTTTTCATCATTTTCTTGGATTTTATAGTCATTTTATCGATGACAAGACCTATTTTTATTATTATTTTTGCCTCTTCATAGGTTCCAAACCTTTCTGCCTTTTTGTCCTTCAGTAGAGCCAATAATGTCTCAATTGATTTCAAACCAAAATTAATATCCATTTTGTATCCCATGGGGGCTAGCCATTTTGTTCTTGGCTCAACAGCTTTGATTAAAGTGTGGTCGGTGTTTACTAGGAAACAAATATCCATCTCATACTTTTCAACCAGTGAGCTAGGAATCCTACTCTGAAGATTCATCTTAATCTTAAATTACTCAAAATAATCATCTACAACTTTGTTTAAATTATCTCCCAGACTTGTCATTATATCAGTGATTTTTGAAATAATTGGTTTGTCAGTAGGGCAATCTATGTGACCGACAGAAGGAGAGAATTTTTGGAGATAGAAAAATATACACACTAGCAGTGAACCGAACTTACAGGTGTTAGAATTTTCTGACCAGATTGTTTTCATGTTCTCTTCAACCTGTCGCATGAGTAGCTCGACAAGGTCCAACTGATGTCCCTTCTTTATCATCTTAAATGTCATGTCTACAGCACCACATGGTACACTATTAAGTCTGCTTGACTGATAGAACTTATAGCCAATTACATGAGCTGCAAACTTAACTTTTGGATCCTCAATAAAAGCTATCTTCAATGCTCAGTCGTCCCATGTTGCGTTGGTGTTCTTCTCAATTTCAGCTCGAGAGGAACTGTGCAAATATTTTGCCTTTTCTATTGTAGGATAACCTGTAACCCTGTGAATCATTCTCTTTGTTACCTTAATCAGACTATCCAGCCAAAATGTGCCCTCATGATAGTGAATGAGTACAACCCTAATCCATTCGATTTTGAAAGTCTTCAAAAAATTTAGGGCATTAGTGAGTCCAATCATTTCAACCTATTTATGCTCTAGTTTCAGCTTCCCATCATCACTACAAAGTCCCTGGTATGCAACATACATCAAAATCTCCTATTTCACCTATCTTGTAGTGAATGTATGATTGTATGTCTTCGATTAATAAAACCCTAGGTGGGATGCTTGAAAAAGCACCCATGGAATCTATTTTTGATGTGACTTTTAGGTGTAACTTGTATTTAGGTTCACCATAATTAGCTGACACAATAAGATTTACTTCCTCTTCTACAACTTTAGAAGTGCTCGCAGTGGATGCCATTTTATCAAACTAGGTTTTTGGTAAGTATGATGAATATGCTCGGTAGGGGTTTCAACTTACTCAGAATGTACAAAGGGTGCACTCGGTTCGATCTGCAACTACTTTGAATGAACTTGAAAGATTCTTTTCTTGAACTCGCTCTGTGAAATAATTTCTCTCTGAAATTACTTTGTGAAAATGAACTCAGACTTCCATGTATTTATAGCATATTTTGATTTCCCGCTTAAAACTTTATGGCATTTATTCTTGACCTACTTCCAGCTCGATGACAATTGTCAACTTGGTGAATACTAAAAACTTCCTTCATCTCAGTTAACACATGATTTCTCACTCAGTTGATACTGATACTTGATTAACCTTGAATAACTTTTATCGACAAGTAGCTCAATGCTCGGTCTTTCATTTACCGACTGTGTGACTTTGTTAGCTCATAACATATAAACCATAATGCATCTTTATTCATGCAGACTTGGTATGTGCTCATCATATATAATGAACTATATGTAGAATAAGATCATTTTGAAATGTCAGTTCCTTTACATACCTATATCACCTTAAGTGGATGTACCGATGTCACCCAATCCAATGGATGAGGTTTCACTGACAGCATTGCTTGAGTCAGCATTTTTGTTTGATGCCTTTCTCCACATCGTGTTCCTAATCCTCCTAATATCTACAATAGTGTTTCCACTGTCAAATACATGACTTTCTTTTGGTGCTCAGTCTCTGTAGTCCTTGCTTAGATGACTGATCTTATGACAATGTAAGCATGTCATTCCAATGCTTGTCTAGCTTCATGATTATCTAGCCCATCTCTTCCTCATACAATTTGTTGCAATGTGTCCATATCTACCACATGTAACATAGTTAACCCATGTATTGTAATCCCAAACATAAGAATTACCTTGTCTCTTCGGTTGATATGGTTTGGGTTTTCTCTTCTATTTTGGTGTCTAGACTTGCTTCATCTTAGCTTTGCATTCTTGTGCAATGTGACCATGTTTGTTGCAAGTATAATAGAGTTTCTCCATTGTAGGTTTGTTAGCAATCTTATTCAGTTTTTATCTACACTGATAAGCTTGATGACAAAAATTTTCATAGTAATAACAGTAACCATTAAACTTAGGAGTGACTTGAGGTTTACCATGTGCTTTGCTTCTACAGACATTTGAAGTATGTCTTGGTTTGCCACAGTGATAGCATGATAGCATCTTTAGTCTATGATTTTGATTGTTGACCACTTGTTTAGCTTGTTTGGATGACTCTCCTTTGCCAGTGTAGCCTAATCCAGCTTTACTTCCAAATCTTCTTTGATTAGTCAAAAAATCATCAATATTTTTAGAACTGTCTTCAGCCAATTTCATCATTTCATTATGTTGTTGTTGTATCTTTACTTCATTTCTTAGTTTCTCATTCTCTTCCCTCAATATTCCAATATCTTCAAGTTTTCTTGACAATTCACCATTTACTCAGTTGACTTCCTGATTTACAATCATCATTTGATTGGATATTTCAAAATGGTGCTCGGTGAGTCTTTGTATCTCAGTTTCCTTTGCTTGAAGTTGTTCAATTATCTATCTTTAGTCTTCAATAGCTAGATTCCTTTCTTTCTAGGCTTGTCTTGCATTATTTATTACATCTATCATTCTCACCATTTTTTATTCTTGACCGATTTGGAGGGCTTTCACTTGTTCAGTTAAGTGAAGATTCTTTTTAGACAAATCAGATATTATACTTTCAGATCCATCAGAAATACTTCCTGAACTAGATCCAATGTTATCAAATATATCATCAATCTCTTCTTCATGGTAACTAGTCTCATTTTGCAGAATAGCTAGGTTCTTCCTCTCAACCAGTAATTTCTTCAATGTATCCTTAGCTTGCTTATACTACTCTATGAACATCTACATCTAAATCTTTTGATTTTCTATTATCTTATCCAGCTTATATCTCTCCATGATTGAATCTTTAATCTTCAGTGGTTAAACCGTCCAACAAGAGATATGTTCTCTAATACCAATTGTTGGGATGGAGAGATAGGGTACTGAGAGGGGAGTGGTGAATCAGTGCCCACAAAAACTTTTAACTCTCAAACCTTAAATAGAAAATAGTAGTAACTTCACAAATAACTTGAATCCTTTGCATGTATCATTCATTCAGTTAACTTGTAAAAGTAAATAACATGAAATCAACAATATAACCATCACATAACACAAGTATTTTGGTATCGCAGAAACCTTTGTTAGAAGGTAAAAAATGCGGTGGGGATGACACCCACAAATTCTTTACTACTGTAGATAGAAAAGGTTTTCTTGTTAGGGCTACAATTTGTGATCACTTATGGTGATCTTACCCTGTTAGGAGTAACATGTTAGATCAATTATATCTACCTAGTGATAGGATTTTAACAACACTACTTGAGTGTGCACTCAGTTAAGAGATTTACATAAAAGACTGTTAGGTCTACTCTGTTAAGAGATTTTAGGTTTCTATGTTACAATGATTAGAAAATAATAGAAGGTATCTGCAAATTAACAACTCTATCTTGTCTAATATAGATCTATGAAATACTGAATAGATATCACCTTTTAATGTGAAGATCTCAACTTTGAACTGCTCAATAGTCTTGTCTAATTCTGCTTAATGTGAATGTTTTTTAATTCTTTTCTGCTTTGTCTGATAACTGGTATTCCCAAAGTTGGCTAATGCTTCAAGAACTTCTTCGCTTGTTCTTAACTTCCTTGTCAAGGTTATGTCAAAATGACATGAACTACAAATATATAGCCTACTGCTTTTGCCACTTAACAAAATTAGGTTACAATATCTTAGAGAAAACCCTAATATCTACAATGTACAAAAATAACCTAGATCTAGCAATTACATAGAGATCATCATCACAATTAATGAATATATCTACAATAAATTATCCTCAAACTTGGTAAAACATTTTGTGATTCTATTGTAACCATTTGCATAGAAAAATGTGCCATTGTTGATTACTATGTCATTTTATGTGATGCTCGATAAACATTGTATATGTTGCTCGGTAATTACACTAGTGCTCAGTGTCCAGTCTACTTGGTGTTTACTAGTGCTTGGTGTAAAGACTTAACCGACTAGCTTGAAGTGCTTGAAATTACCGACTAGAGTAGCATAGGTAACCAACTGATCTCTTTGATACTAATGACAATCTTTAATGCTCAAATAGAGATAACAACCTTGCTATGCAACTTGTCTAAATATTCCATGTTACTGGTAAAACTGCACAACAATCATTCATAATATATGATAGAGATGTAATATGTATGAATACACATTCAAAATTTATGATAATAATATTGACATCAAATGATAGACATGTTGATATTAATGAAAAAATATCCAAATTTCCATCAATCTCCTTATTTGGCATTGATAGCAACATGTGATGGGAAGCACAAGTAATGCAATCAGAAACCAACAGTTCTAACAATCGGTATCCAAAATACATTATTATCTTTCTAAGTCGCTCTAACTCATTTCTAATACTGTCTCCCCTTGTATCACTCCCCGTAGGATCATGCTCTGATTACATACTCTTCTCTCATCATCTTTTCTTATGTGCAAGAATATGAACTTGCTCTACCTTCTCTCCAACAAATGTTTAAATACTTATGTTTCTTTCATCGTCTTTTCATACGCTTCTTCTCTTCTCTTTTTGACTTGTTTTTCACATATGTCTCTCTTCCCATTTGACATCAATGATAGGTTTGTAATTAGTGCTTGAGTTCATATTGACCTATTTCATCAATTTTTTCTTCCTTTTCCTTTTTAGCTTCTTCTAACTTATCAACCACTTCTATCATTCTTCCACATATCTCTTAAAATACTAAAAACATCAAAAAAGTGCAATACCTTAGACTCTTCATCAAAAAATTTTACTTGATCATTGCACATCCTGTAGTTCTTCTTTAAACATGTTACAACTTGTTATGCATACTAGTTCTTAACTCCCCATGTTGTCTACTCCTCCTAAGTAGAAACCTCTATACATCAATCTAGTTTGTTAGATACTTTTTTTCAAGAACATTGGATTGATGCAACCTCTTGCATCTTAGTTTAGATTAGGACCTGGATAATTACCCCTAATTTTCCTCTGAGAAAAATAAAAGTATCCTTAGGCAATGGCTTTGTAAATATATTCTATTTATTCGTTGGTGGGAATATACTCGGGTCTTACTTCTTTCTCATTCACCTTAAATTCTCTCATAAAATGGTACTTGAATGATATATTCTTTGTCTTAGCATGTTGTACTAGATTCTTGGAAATATTTATTGCAATTGAATTATCACAATAAATCACAATAGTTTTATCAAAGATAATCCCAATATCAAGTAACATATGTCTCATCCACATGTTTTGAGTATAATTACTAGCAACAACAATGCATTATGCCTCTGCAGTAGACATATAAATTGAGTTTTGCTTCTTTCTCATCCATGAGACCAATCTACTTCCCAAAAATAATACACAACCACTTGTTCTTTTTCTTTCATCAACATCACCTGCCCAATCAACATTTGTAAACACATATAAAGTGAAATTATTATCTTTGGGATACCACAAGACAAACTATGTTGTTCCTTTTAAATACTTAAATATTCTTTTTACTGCCACCTCATGGTTATGTCTTGGATCAATTTTAAATCTTGCAACAAGACATATTGCATTCATGATATTTGGTCTTGTATGAGTTAAATACAATAATCCTTAAACCTTTAATCTATATCTTGACTTGTTTACCTTAGTAGACTCATCATCTCTTGATAGTTTTCATCTTGTTAGAGTAAATTATTAATTTTATTAATATTTTACTCCCTTCTTAAGATATCAACTCTCTGCTTTAGTCAACTCATGCACTAGTTATGCATCAATTTGTTTTAGTTGACTCATGCACTAGTTATGCATCAGTTGTTTTTTGCATGCATTAGTCTTGTAATAGTTTAACTGATTATTACATGCACTTCTGCTTTTTAGGTTTGCCTTTTCAAGGCCTTTGATCTCCTTTATATGGATGATCCATTGTACACTATTATTCATTTAGTTATTTGAGGATATTTTCTTCTTCATCTTTTGAGTCAAACCCTTGCCCTCTTCTTCTCTCTACTTCCTTGTAACAGGTTTTTTGTATGCAGGTGATCTTGGCATTCTATGGATTTGTATTTCTCAAATCCTACATGGTATCAGAGCCTAATCTGCTACAGCTTGTTCACATTTGAAGGATTCAAGAGATGAAATTCATCTATTTTAGATGAGGGCTTTTTTGGGGTTTTTATTGAATCTGGGGGGACCTATTTTTTTGGTCATCTTGGCTTCAAACGGACCTCACGGTTGTGTTTAGAGCATCCAAGAACCCCAAGATCCATATAAAATTTGTCCATTTTGGACACAGTTGGAATCTGTGAGAAATTTTTTTTGCAATCAGCCCCGGCACGGATCCTGAGCCAATCACTAATTTTTGGAACACTTTTGGCCCAAATGGACCTCACGGTTGCGTCTGAAAAGCCCGAGATAGTCAAAAAGCATATAAAACTTGTCAAATTCTGACAAGTTGACCTCTGAGGCAATTTTTCTTTTTTGCGTACCAAGGTCGTACAGCCTTGGCATGTGAATCAAGGTGCATAGTATGATTGTCAAAAAAATATATAAAAAATTTATTTGGCTCAACCGCCAAGTGGCCACCTAGGCACCACCCGACAGCCACCACCTCTCAGCTCCGCTACGTAGGCCTCACCGCGGCCACTGCCAGCGCCGCCGCCCTTGCCGCTGAAAATGCCACCATCACTGCCACCATCAGACACCGCTGCTCCACTTTGGACTACTCCACCATCGGCCCCCATGCCGCCAGCGCCTGCCCCCTCCGTCGGCTCCCTCCACTAGGCCCCGGTCATATGGGGGACCAACCCCTGGCACCCAAGTGCCCAACTCTTAGCTCCTGATCACCCACGTGACCAAGACCTTTCTTATTCAGCCCCTAGGTGCAGTTCTATGGTGACGTCCATTTGGACATCAACTTTAATCATGCAAATTGTTGACGTCAGTAGTATATGCCCTTTCTCTCCATTTTTTGGTTTTTTAAGGGTACCTGGGCTTTTTTTGCAATATCTCGGGCATATGGGATCATAATTGGGTGTGCGATATGTCGTCAAAAAGCTGGTTTCAAGCTCAATCCAAATTTGCTAGTATGATTTTTTGATTTTTCTAGTTTGATATTTTTTTTTGCTGTCAAAGTCAGATGTTCTCTGTGATCATGGCATTTTCAGACCTCCTGCATTCTGGGATCCGTTTCTCTTGCATCCGGACTTCATTTTCGGTAAATGAGATATTGTCGAAAAGCTCTTTCTAAGCTTTTATTAGATCTAATAGTTTTATGGGGTTTTGTGTCCTTTTTCTGATGTCACCCATCCTCAAATCCTTGCAGACACCTTCTTTGGGCCCTCCAGCACAGTTGTTGGTTTTTAGCTCATATCTTGAGCATACGATGTCAAAATTTGGCAAACGAGATATTGTCAGAAAGCTGATTCTAAGCTCTTTTCATATCTAGAGGTTATATTTTTTGGTTTTATTTTTCTAATGGTTTTTTTCTCTGTCAAAGCCAGATCTTCAGGTTTGCACTCCGGGAGCTCTATCTTGCACATCTAGATTCCATTTTTGGAAAGTGATATATCATTGGAAAGCTTGTTCAGTGAGCTTTTCAGTGCTATGATTTATTTTTCTAGATCCTGCTCCAACTTTATTTTATTCAGATTCTTGCTTTTTTGCAGTCTAGTGGATATCTTGGTTGTTTCAGGTCCTAGGATCTCTTCCCTTTGAGGGATGACTCATCTTAGGTTGTTCTTTTGGTTTAGACTCCTTTGATCTTCTTATGAGCATTGTATGCTTCTCTTTTGTAGCATTTTTGTTTCTATAAACGCTCTAAGATAAAGTGTCTGCTTCTGCATATCTGGGATTTTGAGCACCTTGTGTTTGTTTGTACTCGCACTCTGTTATAAAGTGCCATGGGGGGTTATGATGTTTTTCCTTTTGTTCTCATCCACCTTTGTCAAGTGAGTGTTTCTTCCATGACATTAGCACATGCTGTGTCTGTGACACCGCCCTTTATCCTGTGCTTGTACTTTTGTTGCACTGTTGGTGTTCCTGATTCTTCTTCTTGCAGATGTTTCTGGCATTGCATTTTAGTGTTCCTGTCACCCCTCTCCCTATTCAGCATTATGGGGGGGGTTCACCTATTGGCTCTATTGCTTCCTTGGTTCAATTGAGTGATCTACGTATACAGTTTTTGTTCCTATGTACTAGGCAGATGTAGTGGCTAGGCACCTATGCATTTCGGTGAGATGGTTCATCTACTATATAGACACTCATTCATTACTACTTTTGGAGGTCACCTCTTCAATTGATCAGCTCTTTAGACTTTGTCTTCTCTACCTAGTCATGCACTATTTCAGTGGGGGTTCCAGCAATTACTTATGACAGTGTTTGCAGCTTCATGCTTCGGAGATGCTTCATGCTCTTTCTTTGTTCCTATTTTCTGGAACATTCTTGGTCTCCTTTTGGAGTAGAGTTTTTCCCATGTGGTTTTCTCTATTTCTCCACTTTTCAGAGACTCTCTTTGTGCTGGGTACCTCATCAGGCCATGTTGCCAGGACCCATTTCTACTTTCAGCATTGTAGTTTCCTTTGCTTTCTTCTTGCATTGTTTGTAGCTGCATCGTTGCTCATCTTAAGGGGGGGTGTTAGAGTAAATTATTAATTTTATTAATATTTTACTCCCTTCTTAAGATATCAACTCTTTGCTTTAGTCAACTCATGCACTAGTTATGCATCAGTTTTCTTTAGTTGACTCATGCACTAGTTATGCATCAGTTGGTTTTTGCATGCATTAGTCTTGTAATAGTTTAACTGATTATTACATGCACTTCTTCTTTTTAAGTTTGTCTTTTCAAGGCCTTTGATCTCCTTTATATGTATGATCCATTGTACACTATTATTCATTCAATTATTTGAGGATATTTTCTTCTTCATCTTCTGAGTCAAACCTTTTCTCTCTTCTTCTCTCTACTTCCTTGTAATAGGTTTTTTGTATGTAGGTGATCTTGGCGTTCTGTGGATTTGTATTGCTCAAATCTTACACATCTTGTAGCCATAGGTGTTCCTACTAGTATTGAATCATCCAGTCTAAAATTCCTTAGTTATTCCCTCACATACTTGGTTTGGGTCATAAAAATTCCTCTACCTGATTGTGTGACTTGAAAACCTAGGAAAACTCCATTTCCCCTATCATGGACATTTCAAAATATTTTTGAATTTCTAATGCAAACTCTTTACTCAACCTACTATCTCCTCCAAAAATAATATCAATAAAGACCTCTATAATAATAATATTATCATTATCAATCTAAAAGTACAAATTAATATCTTTAGTACCTTTATTAAATCTAATTTTGAGTATATATTTGTCCAATCTGGAATACCATGCTCTAGGAGCTTTCTTTAATCCATATAATGCTTTCTTCAATAAACATACCATATATGGTTCCTTGCTTAGACTGAAGCCATCATGTTTCTCTATGTACACCTCTTCTTCTAACTCACCATTTAGGAATGTTGATTTGACATCTATTTGATAAACTCTCAAGCTCTTGTGAGTTACATATGCAAGGAATAGTCTAAATGGTTCCATCCTTGTTACTAGTGTAAATGTCTCATCATAGTCAATCCCTTCCATCTATGAATAACCTTTGCACACAAACCTTGCCTTGCTTCTCACAAGTTCTTGACAATCCTAAAGAGTTATTTTGTTGTCATTAGTTTTATTAAATTCATATTGCATTGTCAAAGTTAGTCGGTGAAAGGAGTCATAGGACTTAGTCAGTAAAGCAAATAGTGAAGTTGGTAAAGGAAAATATAGTTTTAGTAAAGGAAAATAAGAGACAAGGACCTAGAAAAGTAAGGCAAGCACTGAGCATTGAAAGATAGTTACCAAGCCAAGAGCACATGTTACCAAGCAATAATAAAACATTTATGTTACCGAGTAACACATGCTGACATAACAGATTATAATAGATACGATGAATCTAGACACCGAGCATAAAGCATTTTATAGATTTCAAGAAGATAATTTGGTAAAACATTGGAGATATAAACAAATATGATTGTGCATGATTACGTGGTAGATCCACCAATGGAAATTAATTGGATTATACATTGGAAATAAATCCAATGCTACAATTGTTTAAGAAGAAGGATCTAGAACATTTCCACCAATTCTAGATCAAGTATAAAAAGATCACTATACGAAGATCAAAGAGAAAGAGAGTGAATGATACCTAGTCAGAGAAGGATGCAAAGATGATGTGAAGGTGATGAAGTGCAGATAAGCTACCGAGTAACAAAATAGTTAGAGAAGAACTATGAATGTGAATCATATTTGAGGCTACCGAGTACACAAACTAAATTGTGATTGAGATGTACTGAAATGCAGAATGAGGTAAAATGTTATTGAGCACATTGACTCTAAACAAGTTTTTTTGATGCATTAATATAGAGATTGTTAGTACTTAATTGTATTATAATCATATTTGTAAATCCCTTTATCGGGTAGGCCCTAACAGGTCTTATTTTGTAAATCCTTTAATATGGTACATCTCTTAGATTAAAGATTGTAAAATCCTTTTATCAAGGTAGACTGCATAAGTCTTTTTTACTCCTAACAAGGTATGTACTCTTATCAGGGTAAGCTATCAGAAGTAGCTAAATTTTTAGCTCTAACTAAGCAACCTTTTTACTACAGTAGTGAAGGATTGTGCGTACCATCCCCACCGTAGTTTTTCCCTCTGACCAAGGGTTTTTGTGAGACCAAAAATCATGGTGTTATGAGTTATGTTTTTATGTTTTAATTTCTATGTTTTATGATGAGATATGAAACTTTTTCTATTTGGTAAATGGTTAGAAAAGTAGATAAAAAATTTTGGAGTAAGGATTCACCCCTCCCCTCTCAGCACTTAACTTTCCATTATTTATCCAACAATTGGTATCAGAGATTTGGACTCTTGAGATAAAGGTTTAACCATCTGAGAGTGAAAAGATCATATCCATGGAAAGTTACAAGAAAGCTAAGCAAATTGACAACCTCGAGTTTGAATTAGAAAATGCACATGAGTTGATTGATGATCTGAAAAGGAAATCAGAAAATTCATTGAGTGAGAAAGTGTTTATTTGATGAGATGAAATCTAAATAAGAACATGTTGATATACTTGAGACATCATCTGAAGGGATTTTGATTGATGAATTTGAAACAACTATTGCAAAATTGATGGAAAAGAACAAAGCACTCACTGAGTAGTTGAATCTGATAAAGAAATATCAAGAGGCACAATGTATTAGAATGGGTGAAATACTTGAACCAAAGAGATCAGTTGAAGATGAAAAAAGAATGGCGGAAGAAGGAAAGATGCAAGTTGAGACAAGACTAGTTGAAAAGGATGATGAGATCATAAGGATGATACAAGTACATTGTGCTATGATCGACCAACTGGTGAATGCAAATCAGGAGACAACTAGGAAGGAATCTTAGAATCAAAAATTAAGGTCTGAGGTTGAAATATTGACAAGAGAAATGAAATCAGAAAAGGAAACCAATGAAGTACTAAAAAGGAATGAAGAAACATTAAGAATGCTAGATGAACAACTTAGAGGTCAGAGAAAATTAAGAGATATAACTGGACTTGGGTTTACTGAAAATAACACTACTGAGAAGGGAGAGTCCTCAAACCAAATAGCCAACAGAGATACTGCTACCCCATCGAAGACAAAGAAGCCAATTTGGTATCATTGTGGGAAACCTGATCATATAACTAATATTTGCAGGAGAAAAAGAGGTAAACCACTGAGCATTCCTAAATTTGATAGTTATTTTTATAATTGCAATAAGTATGAACATCAAGCATTTGAGTGTAGATCAAGGATTGCTAATAATACAAGGAAGACAAAATTAAATGGTTATTGTAATACTTGTAATAGATATGGCCATGAGTTTGAAGATTACAAGTCACAAAGATAGAATGTCAAATGGCTACCTAACCGACATAATACTACAAACAAATAACAAGGCTCAATAATACCATGACACTACAACACAAGAATTTCATGTACAACATGTGGGAGATTTGGACACATTGCAAAATATTGCATATTGATGCATGGTAGAAATAACAAACTTGATCATGGAGAAATCCTAGAATGGCATGTTTTCATTGTCACAAGGTAGGTCACCTAGCCAAAGACTGCAGGTACTGAGGTGAAGATCCAACCGAGGAAAAGACAAATGAAATAGTTCAAGTGAATATTGAAGAAATAAGAGATTAGGTGAATAAAATATGGAGAAGGAAGTCTCTAGATGATGGAACATCACTTGGAGCAATTAAAGGCACCTCATCCTCTAGATTAGGTGCACCTATCTTCACCTAATTGGTTCAAGGTATGTGTAGGAACTGTAAGCTGAATTTCAATCATGAATTAATTCCTAACATTTGTGCAAAGATCCATATAAGAATATTTAGATGCATTAGGATATATGTTGTGAAGTTAAAATTTCATGTTTGATCAGTAAAAGACTATGTTATTTTGTTTCATTTGGTAGAAGGAATTGTAGTTTGGTAATCAGTGAAAAGGGAGTCAGTAACATCATTAAATACTAAAATTCTAGTTGTTGGAAACCCTAATCGAGGAAAAGGTATAAATAGACCACTTTACTATTCATTGTTACCTAACATTTTCAAAGAGAATTTGAGTGCATTGCAGAGTCGAGTCTTCTGAGGGCACTTGAGCGATTAATTGAACAGATCTAAACACAAGTAAGCATATTTAAGTGATTTCTAGTGTATACCCGAGATGTGAGAGCGCAACCAAGTTAATTTTCAAATGAAACCCTACTTCAATCAAGTAGTTATATATTTGATTCGATGGAACCTAAAGTTCAAAAACTTGTTGTTGTTGTAACCTTTATGACAAAAGCACGAGATAAGTGCATTCAAGGGAGAAAGAACTTGATGCTTGCAAACAAATTGATGATTGAGACTAGATGCAAAGGGAGTCTAATATTTTAAAAGATGTCAATAAGTTGATAAACTTGAGCTTCAGAGGGAGTAGATGGTTCAGTCAACTTGTGACAATCTTGATCATATTGATTGAGAGGGAGTTCACTATTGAAGGTGAAACATTTATAAGGTAAACTTGATATAATTGATTATTATAAGTTAACAAATCATGAATGTTTTTAATGGGCCTACCCCCTATGTAAATCATAAGGAAGTGGTGACTTCCAAATGATTATTACTTGTATTTGTAAAAGTTATTTTAAGGTGATGATCTTACAATAACTTGACCTTCTATTTTGATAGACATCTTGTGATGGCTGAAACCGATCATAATAGATGGAACTTGTGGATAGAATTGCCGATAGAGGAAATCCACACTAAAGCTCATGAGTTTGTGGATAGAATCGTCGATGGAGGCAATCCACATGAGAGCTTGTGGATAGAATCGCCGATTGAGGCAATCCACCCGGGAACTTATGGATATAATCACCGATAGAGGCAATCTACACTAAAGCTTGTGAGTTTGTGGATAGAATCACTGATGGAGACAATCCACATGAGAGCTTGTGGATAGAATCGCTGATTGAGGAAATCCACCTGGTAACTTGTGGATAGAATCACTACTAGAGGAAATCCACACTAAAGCTCATGAGTTTGTGGATAGAATCATTGATGGAGGCAATCCACACAAGAGCTTGTGGATAGAATCGCCGATTGAGGCAATCCACCTGGGAACTTGTGGATAGAATCACCGATAGAGGTAATCCACACTAAAGCTCATGAGTTTGTGGATAGAATCACCGATTGAGGCAATCCACATGAGAGCTTATGGATAGAATCGTCGATGGAGGAAATCCACCTGATAGCTTGTGGATAGAATCATCGATGGAGGCAATCCACACGAGAGCTTGTGGATAGAATCATCAATGGAGGCAATCCACCTGAGAGATTGTGGATAGAATCATCGATGGAGGAAATCCACCTGAGAGATTGTGGATAGAATTGCCAATGGAGGAAATCCATGCATATTGAAACTATGTTTCTATTGATTACATCATGAGGATGCTGTCTTCATTGCTTACATCATATGATTGATGTTGTCAACTGTCATAAGTGTTGACATTGGATTGATTTATCCTCCCTAGCTAAGAGGGAGTGTTGATGTTTATCGCATCACTCAGATTTATAATATTGACTATATGATTATTATGAGAAATGATTTATTATATATACATATATGTCAATATATATATATATAATAATTGATATTACTATATATATATATTGATATATATGTATATATAAAGTTAGATTATAATTATTCTCATAATGACTAAATAGTTAAATTGATAAAATAAATATTATTATTAGTATTGTGTAAATATTAGAGAAATTAATATAATACTCAAGATATATATATATGTGTGTGTGTGTGTGTGTGTGTGTGTGTGTGTGTGTGTGTGTGTGTGTGTGTATGTATATATATAATCATAATTGTCATTATATTAATTACATAATAATGAATAGACATGTCCCATGAAGGGACATGTCTCTTCTTGGCTCATTCTCAATATATATACAAGAGATTGATGCATTTGGAAAACACATACAATCAGATAGTGCTATTACATTTGCAATGATCCTAAAACCTTCACAAATATACTACAGGAAATTATTCCCAATGCTAATGTAAATGAGAAGGGAAGCCTATTGAGTCAACTAGAAGAATTGGTTGAACAAGTAAAAGAACCTGGTATAGAGACCACCGAGTATCTAATGCAAGTGCACATGAAGAACATGGATAGTAAAATAATTGAGGATTTACTACAATATGTTGCATTGGATAAAGTATCACTTTGAGAGTTAATTGGAGAATTGGAAAATAAGTTGAATAATATTCTTTCATTATTTAAAAATATTTGTTTGATATCAAATTTTACTAAGAAAATTAGAAATAAGGATGAGTCTGTTGAGAAAGAGTTGACTGAGCAGCTGATGAAGGTCACAACTGAGCTTGGAACATTTCAAGTTTATTACCAAAGGATAAAACATTTAATGAGAATGCAACATGAGATAATAAGAGAATAGAACATGATCATAATGGAACTTCTAGAGCTGCAAGCAATTTTGATTCCCCAAATTGAATCCTTACAGAAACATATACACAAGGAAAATAAATTGGTCAATACCCTTGACATCAGTTCTATGGATAGCATGATTGGATTATAAACATACATTGGTGAATAAATTATGGTTATGAAAACACTAAAGGAATCATGGGAGACATCCCTCAAAGATGCCAAGAAGAGATATCATCACATTTTTTATCAGATTCCACCACCAGATCCAAGTAATTTTTTTTGGCATATTTATCAAAGGGGGATATATACTTAAGGGAGATATATATGTATAAAGTTTGTATAGTATAGGGAAGTATTATCACAGGGGGAGTTATAATAGCTATGAAGTTATGGAGTTATAAGTTATACTAAGAGTTAAAAAATTTATACATGGTCAAAATTTGTAGGACAAACTTTTGATGACTTTGAAGTTTTTAACAAAGATGCCAAACTAATGCCAAAGGGGGAGATTGATTCTCCTAAAGAGTTATTTTGTTTCCATTAGTTTTGTTAAAGTCATATTGCATTGTCAAAGTTAGTTAGTGAAAGAAGGACTCATAGGACTCAGTCAGTAAAGAAAATAGTGAATCAGTAAAGGTAGAGATAGTTTCGATAAAGGCAAATAAGAGACAGGCACCAAGCAGAGTAAGGCAGGAAGCATTGCAAGATAGTTACCGAGACAAGAGAACATGTTATCAAGAAAGAATAAAATGTGTTACTGAGTAACAAATACTGACATAAAAAATTATAATAGATACATTGAATATGGATACCAAGCATAAAATATTTTACAGATCTCATGAAGATCGTTTGGTAAAATATTGGAAATATAAACAAATATGATTGTGCATGATTACGAGGTAGATCCACCAATGGAAATTAAATGGAATATATATATTTAAAATGAAACCAATGCTACCACCATTTAAGAAGGATATAGGATATTTCTACTGCTTTAAAATGAAGTATAAAAAGATTAGTATATGAAGATCAAAGAGAGAGAGAGAATGATGAGTAGTCAGAGAAGGATGAAAAGTTGATGTGAAGGTGATGAAGTGCAGACAAGCTACCAAGTAACATAATAGCTAGAGAATAACTATGAATTTCAATCAGATTTGAGGCTATCGAGTACATAAATTAAATTGTGATTGAGATGTACTAAAATGCAGAATGAGGTAAAATGTTATTTAGCACATTGAATCTGAACAAGAATTTTTTGATGCATTACTACATACATATTTAGTACTAAATTGTATTGTAATCAGAGTTGTAAATCTCTTTATCGGGTAGGCCCTAATAGGTCTTATTTTTTAAATCCTTTAACAGGGTACATCTCTTAGATTAGAGATTGTAAAGTCCTTTAGCAAGGTAGACTGCATAGGTCTTTTGTACTCCTAACAAGGTATGTACTCTTAATAGGGTAAGCTATCAAAAGTAGCTAAATTTGTAGCTCTAATCAAGAAACCTTTTTATTGCACTAGTGAAGGATTGTTGGTACCTTTCCCACTATAGTTTTCTCCTCTAACCAAGGGTTTCTGTGAGACCAAAAATCATGGTGTTATGAGTTATGTTTTTATGTTTTAATTTCTATGTTTTATGATGAGATATGAAAAATTTTATATTCGTTAAATGGTTAGAAAAGTAGATAAAAGTTTTAGCAATGCAGATTCACCCCTCCCCTCTTACCACTTAACTTTCCATTATTTATCCAACATTTCTCCTTCTTCATTTAACTTGTTTTTTAATACCCATTTGGTGGCAATAATACTATTGTGCTTAGGTCTCAGAAAAAGAATCCATGTGTTATTTTTCTCAATTTGTGATAGCTCTTCTTTCATTTCTTTAATCAAATGACTATCTTGACAAGCTTCTACCACATTCTTAGGCTTTGTATGATACATCAAGCATACCTAATTTTTTCCAACCCTTCTTCTTGTTTGAGCTACTTTATTTTTGTCATCAATGATCTATCCTTCAATGTGGTTTAGTCTCACATGTCACATGACTTGGAGTCTTTTGTCTTGTCTCAAGTTTATTAGCTTCTTCTTCTCCACTTGTTTATGCCTTATCTTCTACACTTTCTTACATATCTGGACTTGTGTTCTACACTTGTTGTGGTTTTTCTTGATCATTACTATCCTTCTAAAACCCATTCCCACTGCATTTTTTCATGTTCTCAAGGCTTTCATCTAGTTTGGCATTTTTTCTTTCCACCAGCTTCTTCAACCTTTTATTATAATATTTATATGCCCTTCTTTTGGTAGAATATACATAGAACATACCTTGGTTACTCATCAAAGGAAAATCTCTAACAACATATGTAGAACTTATAGAAACTATATTGTCAAAGTTCACATGACATGAGATTTAATAAAAACATAGACATCTTTCATCTATTTGAACAATTAAACAAGTTTTCTATCCATTATTCAAAATAAATATATTACCTATTGCCTTAGATCCAGTAGCAATCTCCTTTCCATAATCATTCAACATCTTTCACATATCATTCTTGAAATGAAATCCATATTCCTTATCCATCATCTAACCACCACTTAAAATATTATGTTTCAAACCTTCCACATACAAGACATCATTAGTGTTGTTTTTTCCATTGAAGGTAATAGAACCTCTATGTTTTATCTTACCACCAGATTTGTCTCCCCATTTCAATTCATCATCTTCATACTTTTCATAACCTACAAATTTACTCTTGTCACTAGTCATGTGATGAGAGAATCCACTATCAATCACCCATTTGTCCTCCTTCACAACCTAAGAAGCCAAATCTTTTTTTCAACAATATCATTAGTAGGTCTAGAAATTTCAAAAGATTCATTATCCTTGATAGCAACAAGAGAACTAATAGATTTGAAATCATCATATTTGATATATTATTTCTTATCAATATCAAGTGGGCTATCAAACAAGGAATATGTAGATTTAAGATTTTTATTTTTAACAGATTCATCTTTAGTTACCTCACCATCATTGTTGTCAGAAACATTAGATCCATCATCTGAAATCATAGGAGAATTAATTTAAGAATTCCCCCCACCAAAATAAAATAAAATTTAAAAAAATGAATGCCACATACAAACAAAAGTGCATCCAATTACAATTGAAATAATGTTTTTATTTTTGATACTTTTACATTCACACATTAAACTAATAATAACTAGAAAAAATATACACTAAAACCTCAAACTAAAAATATTACCTCAAGCCAAAATGAACCCCATCATTTCTCTCTTTCATTGGAATCAATGCTTTATAAAACCATAAATTAAGAATTGATCCATGACTAAGGCCTCCATAGATCACCACATAGAAACTATGTGCCAGGGAGGTGTTAGTCAAGTAGTGTATACGTTAGCCAAAATAAGGTTGATACTACCAAGGATAAAGGATCAAGATAAACAAATAGATGGATAATGTGAGGTCACCATCAACAAAAAAGGTACAAAATCCATGCAATATTAATATCCCACAATCTTTCACAACCAATCACCAATCATGATGTTACAAGTAGTGGTTGTCATTGTACCAAAAGATCAACCTATTAATTCTTGAGATAACCTTTAGAATTATAGAAGACACAAGAGGTTGTTAAAACATGTTACAAATCCCCATGAGGGATGATTGGGCACTGCCAAAAATCCCCCTTCTAGTTTCATACCTAACTTGCATGGATTTGAACCTATGACCGAGATTTGATACCACTTGTTACAAGTAGTGGTTACTGTTGCACCAAAAGATCAACCTATCAATTCCTGATAAAACCACTAGACTTATAAAATATACAAGAGGTTGTTAATCCATTCCAAAAACCCTTGTGAGGAACATTGGTGCACTACCAACACATGATCACCATCTAATGCACAATATGAAGTCAACTATAATGTTGATCACTAACATAGTGTTGGAAGGAGGGAGCACTGAGATGCGGGGGTGAATCAATGTTCTAATAAACATAACACCATAACAAATAGGTTTTTCTGGAAATAGCAACAAGCAAATGAGAGGGGGGTGATTCAGTTGCTACAAAAACACCTAAACTTTAAAACCCTTAATGCATGAAACCCTCACTCATATAAACCATGTTACTGATTTGAAAAAAGTAAAGCATGTAAACATAAATCAATAAACATCAAACACCACAAATACAAATATTTTTATCATGGAAACCCAAATAGGGTGAAAACCACAGTGGGGCTAAAATCCACAATAAGACTAATACCTTGTTAAAAGTATATCTTATTACAATGAAAGGAATGCACTTGCATTTAGGCAAACTACCTAGACCTCACTACTCAATTCAACCTTGGGAATCCACCCTAAGGAAGTCACATTGACTTACATACACATTTAAACTACAATCTGATACATAAATGAATTGTAAAATAGCATCTCTCTATGTTTGGTTCAATTCCTTCGAAGCACAGTAAAATATCTCACCACAATTCTTTCTACCCCATGCAGACAAGAAATTCAACCTCTAATAGATTTGAAAAATAAACTCCTGGTGTTTGCAAAAAAAACATCTCCTGCACAACACATGTATTCAAACCCTACTTCATCATATTTATCAAGAACTAGGTCATAAAACCTTAATCTTGAAACATCTATCTTATAGTAGAAAAATCAACCATCAAGATCCTTGTGTGCTTTCCAAACATATCTCACATTCATCTCAAATACCTCAAGATCATAACCATAACCCTAAAATGTTTTACTTATTTCACATAAGTCATTTTATGATATTTCTTTGCAATGTCAGCTTAGGAAAACAAAATTCAAATTCAGTGAAATCAGTCACCTTGAAAAATGTAAATTGTGAGATCATAAAGTAAATAATCCTAGATCATTCTAAGGCATTGTTTAAGCTCAAATTTTTTTTTAAAAATCATCATCTTTTACAAATCTTCCAGTAATTGTTTCCCTCTTTCAAGAACACTATTGCCCCCAAATAAAATGCTCGTAATTGCCTTGTGTATTATTAGAATAAAAAATAATTTGAATGATAGACACATTGATATGTCCTTTAAACATTCCTAACTTTTCACCCAAAGATATCTTCTTATATTCTTGCACAAACCCAAATTTTGTACTCTGCAACTTTGTCACACTATCAAATAGTGACATAACCAGTCTTTATTTGTGATGCCATAACTCAGCCAAAACATTATTTCGGCATCTGAAACTTTGCGTACATCATGTAGACACCATCTACATCTCCCCATGAGGTGTGCAACTCCTCATCTTCAGTAACCTTGCTATGCAACTTATTTGAACATTCCTTGTTACTAGTAATACTGCATAACAATCATTCATACTAAATGATAGACATGTAATCTATTTGAATAGACATCCAAACTTTATGATACATATATTGATATCAAATGATAGAAATATTGACATCGATGAAAACACATCCATCTTGCCAACATATTTTTATTGTAGAAACCCTATTAGTAGAAAAACTACGGTGGGGATGACATCCACGAGCCAATACTCTACAAAATATTATCTTAAAATAAGTTAGAATGCACATGCATTCAAGCTTACTTCCTAGAGCTCACTACTCAATACAAAAAGGGATACAACCTATAATAACCTAAAATATTTCTATAAAAACCTCAGCCCCTAAATTTAATCAATTTTCCTTAAACAAAATTACAAATCTCAAAGGCATAATTTACTAGACATAATTATGTAAGAAACCTAGATAATCCACCTTGCATAATTAAATTATCTCCAAAATCAAGCACAAATCATTTCCAAACTAAAATCTTGAAAACCATTTGATTGTCAAAACCTTACTTTTGATATAAAGTCCTAGTACTTTTATTAAAATAACCCATTTGTCACATGGGTGTGGAACTTAATCTTGATTAAATGACAATTAAAAAGGGATTTTCTATTTTATTTTATTCTCCCATCAAGCTTGACCAATAAAAATCTCTTGGATCCTCTCACATGGATTGATCTCTCTCACCACTCATCTCTACCTAACATATTTTGCCTCTTAATCTCCACCCTTCATTCTTGAGGCAATTTCTTTAAAAGAAAGTTCTTCCTTGGCTCAAGGGTTCCATCTTGGTCATTTGTGAGATTCTCTATCTTGTCATTTTTATCCTACTATAGTGAGCTTATGCTATTTTCATAGCTCTCTTTCATTCTAGTTTAACTCATCTTGTAGAGTAATCTTGTATTGTTAGCTAGGTTTGAATTTAGTTTTCTTTCACTACAATATTGGTGTTGTTAGTTTAATCTTGCATCATGGCTTCATTCTAGTATTAGCTTCATATTTTTTCTCATAGTTTTGCATTTGTATATCTTGGAGTGGTGAATGCAAGTATTGCATCTCACTCATAGTTTGAATCTTTCATTTTAGAGTAGTCAAGTCACTAATCCTACATGTCCACTCTAATGAGAATTGTATAAAGGATTAAACTAACTTCAACTAGGAAGCAATAAGCTAGTTTTGGGAATTTAGTTGTTCATTATCAATGAATACTAGTGGCTAGATTCTTGAGTTAATGGTTTATTGAAGTGTTGGTTGCATTATCATTGAGTACCATTTTTAAACCACACATTTTTGGTGCCCACCATGGGGCAGGAATCATATTTTGGTCCTATTTCTTGTAGATTACTTTTGTTTATTTTCCAAAACTATGATAATTAGCATACCAATGTAGTCCAGATTATTGTATGACATTGATTTCATCACATGCAATTGTGGGTTTTATCATATGATAATATGGAATAGAGGTTTTCATCACATGTAGTTTAGTGTTTCATCATACGACATATCAATTATGGCTTTCATGCATGGCTTATTGAGTTTTTCATATGATTATATATTATTGTCTATGTTTCACTGCACCAAAAACAATGATGGTTTTTAGGGTCCAATTTCTTGAATTTTTGAATTTTTGTGCTTTATTTGGCTTTATCTTGATCTTAACATTCTGTTTTGCATTGGAGATTCAAACAAACATTGTATCTTCCTTAATTTGATTTTTCTAGGTACCTAGTTTAACTAGGAAGGTTTTTTTTCTTGTGGCTAGTTGGTTAGTAGGAGAGTATGCTCTTCACCTCCTAGAGGCTGAATCAGAAATCTTGACCTACTTGATTTATCACTTGTAAAATAATCTTGGGTGAATGAATGTGTGCTTGATGTGCTTGGGAAGATCTATGGAGTAGGAGAGTATGCACTTTTCTCTAGTGTAGAATCATAAATCTAGACCTTCATTAGTCTATCCACTCTTCTTTTCTCATTTACCTTTAGAGGGTCTTCCATTGAGGTAAAAATATAACAAGAATGACCCAAGTGGGACAAATAAAAATCCAACCCTTTCAACCCACTATAAAAAAATTTCCTTAGAGGTTAAGGCCTCAAGGACATTGCTATTGATTGTGTTGAGTCATTCATGTATCTATAAGAACATATGAAAGGGCAATGTGTAGGGCCAAGAGGTCTCAATATTTCTTGTAATACTACCTTACTTGAAGCACTTGTAGGGCTATAGGTATCAATTCCACTTGGATAACTACAAGGGATAGTTGCAAACGGATTCCCTTACTAGATACTCTTGGTTAGAAGCTACCTGAATTACCTCTAAAAGTGTCATAATATTTGTGTAAGGATTGATCCAAGTGGACTTTCCTAGATCACCTAAAGAGTACACTCATCATATGTATACCCTTGGATGCTTTAATGCATGAATGTGGCATTTGAGGAGCCTTTGTGATACAAGCATTGAGTCTCTTTTTTTGATCCATAACATGCATATTCCTTGGAAAAGCAATTATGACTTTGTGTGAGGTGAAGTAATACCAATTTTTCGGCAATGATTTTGATGCTAGTCAATTCCTTAGGTAGCTCTTTCTTGAAGTGTCTTCGATTGTGTTGAGACCATGGAAATCTATGTGAACATACACTTGTCATTCTTGAATTATTGCAAAAAAATGTTAAACCTCGCAAATTCTTGTATCCACAAGGTTTCTTTGTCCCTTGTCAGGTTGTTTGAAGATGATTATTTTCTCACACTATTTATTTCACTACAAACATTGAAACTTGGTCTAGAAACACTCTGATTTTGTCATAGATCTGAAGTCAAACTATCCAGATTGGTCAAAATTTTCAAAAATAGCGGTACATTGTCCTTTCTACTATTTTTCTTGGCATTTCATCACATGATACGAGTGCTTTATCGCATGATTTCTATCTTCTATCGCATCCTTCTTTATGTTTCATAATATGACAAAATATACCCTCACTACATTATCACATGCAATTGGGAGTTTCATCACACCTAATATTAGATTTTATTATAAGATCTTGTACTTGACTGGTTATCAGACCTGAATTTGAAAGTCTTGGCATTCTTTCTAGTCTAGTTTTCTAATAGTCTCTTTGTCATTTGGGTCAGCAATGCACATCTGAAACTAGTTGTCTTAGACTGATCGATCATTTGATTCTGATTCATTCTATCTTTTCTCTTATTGGGGAATCCATGAAATGATCTAGCTCTTGTCTCTTATTAAACCTAGAATTTACCAAAATTTTCTGCACGTATCACTCAATAGGCATTCAGACCTCATTCTCAGTACCTTGTACTATTTTTTTCTAGCTACATCAACTCAGTCACAAGTATCACCCAATAGGCATTCAGGCCTCATTATTGATACCTTACACCTTGTTCCAGCTACCTTTTCTATCTACTACCTATCCTTGAGACAGGGCTATCATTACTTGGATCTTTCTACACTAGCTTAGTAACCTTGTTACTCAGATCTTCAATGCCAGTTATAACTTGTAGCCATTACCAAAAGGCTACAACTGATTCAAAAGGGAAATCTATCGATGGTATCCTTAGAACTTTCTCTTATGGGGAACTTCTTCATCAAATCCCTATTGAGACTACTATTTATCAATCAATTGATGATCTTAACAATCTAGAACTCAACACTAATTATTGTGATCAAACCAACATGTCAGCATATGATTGGAGCAACTGTAATAAGTATGATTTTGAGTCTTCTTTAGATGGAAAACTTACAGAAGAGGAATTTATAAAATGCCAATAAGATAAGCACTTCCATAAGGTGATGTAATCTATTAATGGATCAAGACAAAGATAGATACTTTTGGCATCTTTCTTCTATGGGTGTAAAGCTTCCTCCCCACTTTGACATAGATCACTTGATACATAAAGAGGACAAATATCCTATTACAATCCTCAACAAACAACTCTAAGACTTAAGCTATGAGCTCTCAAAAATTAGAAATGACAAAGACCGATCATCCAACAAGTATTCACTTGAAGCTATATATCTTTTCCCCTTTGAAAAATACCTATATACCACCCTTCCCACCCAAGGTGGAAATTCCTAAATACAACAAATATGATGGTAGTGGATATCCCCAGGATCATGCGAGATAATTTTTTGCACTCAGAATGGAGTTCATGCATGAATAAATCTATCTCGTGAGATTCTTTCCTTAGAGTCTCGGTGGTAAAGCTATGAGTTGGTTCACCTCACTTGCCCCTAGCATTAAAACCTTTGACGAGCTAGTTCAAAAGTTCATCCAGTAGTACTCTTAAAATATCTCCCACAATGTTATCATGCTTGATCTATGAAATAAAAAGAAATGTGTTGGAGATCCCTTCATTACATTCCTTCAAAGGTGGCGAAGGATGTTTTCTAGATACTCTCATCAAATTCCTAAGACCAAAAATATTGGCATATTTATAAACATCCTAGTTCCATAAATGAAATATGCTTTACAAATGAAAACTCATACCTCTTTTGAAAAATTGGTTGAAGCTTCTATCACATAGAGGATGTCCTTGTTCATAAGGGAGAAATCACCCTATAGAATAAAGACCATAAATATTCCTCTAACAATCATCACAACAAGGATAAGTGTAAATTCTAGACTAAGAGTAAGGACGTTGTCAATGATGGAATTATGGGTACAACTTCCACATCTACTTCTAGAAAACCCAAAGAACTGACATTTAATCTCTCCACTGGTATTCAAGTAGAAAAGGCTAATAAGAGTACTCAATCAAGCTCTAAACCTAAAGGTAATAAAGATAGACCTTGGATGCTTAGGCCTAAGTGAGACTTCACTCCACTTGGAGAGTCACTTAAGAATACTCTAAAAAAACTTTTGACCAATAAGATAATCATATTGATGGATAACTCAAAGCCCTACGATCCTGAGATTAAGCATAAATGGTGGAACAATAACCACTATTGTGAATACCATCATAAAAAAGGCCATAAGAGTAATGACTGCATGAATCTCAAATATTTAATCTAGGATTTGGTTGACAACAATACCATTGTGATTGATCCTCTTCAAATGAACACTGATCATAAGGCCTTTAAAGAGCCTTTTCCTAAGTATGAAAAGGGGAAATATTCTAAGACAAAAGACAATAAGGTGGGTTACACTTACTTAGACAATGACAATGTGATACATATGCTTGAGTCCTCTGACCACACTATCAATGTTATCAAAATCAAGAATAAGACTCAAGTTGAATCTTCCAATGCAGTGACTCGATCCCAAGGTAAGGTCTCCTTGTGAGGAAAAGGTTCTTCTTCATCCTCCTCTTCTAAAAAACTAGAAACCCAAGGGTCTAAAATTAAAAAAACAACATCTTCAGTGCATAACTAAAATCAGGTTAACCAACTTCAACGTGCATCAGCTCAGATATTAGCTCTAGAATTGTTTCAAATGTCCCTTGTGCATCAAGAAATTGTTGATCAAGATCTCTTAGTGGCTAACATTCCTAAGGACCTAGACATAGAAAACTTCCAATCCATGGTTGTCCATCTTGCTTCCCTGTACTACTTGATCTTTTTAGAAGAAGATGATAAATCTATTAATCATCCTCACAACCAACCTCTCCACATTGAGGTCCTTATATAGAAGCATAGAGTGAAACAGGTCTTGATATATGGAGGCACAAGTTTGAATATTTGTATGTTCAATTGGTTAAAGCACTTGGGTTTTCAGAGCATGCTATCAACTCCATAACTAAAATCATAATTAAAGCATATCATGAAGAAGAAGACTCTTCTAAGGGCATGGTGATTTTACCCATTTGAGTGGGTCCTGTTCAAAAGGATATTATTTGTCAAGCCTAGATATTCCTATCGTGTACAACATACTTCTTGGTAGACCATGGATACATGAAATGCAGGTAGTGCCATCAATGTACCATCAATGCGTCAAATTTCCCCATAATGGAATTGAGGTTACCATTCTGATAGACTCAGCATATACTTGCAACAATGTCAAGAAAATTGAAAGTATGGTTCCACATAATAAATAGGCCCTAAGGAACCAAGAAGTCACAATCTCAAGATAGGATATACTCAATGACCTTGGAAAGAAGCTAAGCATAAAATAAAACAAAATGGGATAATACATGCTAGATACTTCATGATCTATGATTAACCTTCTCATATTACCTAAATATTATGGGAGTCCATCATCTTCTTTCCAACCTGCTAGTACATCCACTCCTAAGATTCAAAAAGCCACTAGTATGGTCAAAGTTCAAAAGTCTCTTGCTGAGGAGGATGAGGATAAGGTAGTCCTTCAATGATTATATAGAGAAGAAGTACAAGAACAAAAAGTAAAACATGATAAAATTTCTCTTGATAAATATGGTGTAGGCTACCGACTCATACAAAAAGATGGGATATGGTGGGAAGATTCCTCTTGGAATAGGCAAAAGCATTGTCAGACCCCTACATGCAGAATTATGTAACCCTAAGGATAAAATTGGTCTAGGGTATTATGAACAAAATTTTAAACCATCCTCTACAAGTGCCCTATATTTGATAGATGTGGAGAGGCTGACGATGAAGATGAGGATACTATTCCTAGTCCATATGAAAGATTGTTGCATATACCTACAAAAAATTTAGGAGAACCTCACTTACTAGTAAGTACCACCAATCATCCTACTGAGGAAAATTAAAAGGAGACCATAACTGAAGAATAAATTAATGAGCACGCGCTAGCCATATCACAAGAATCCAGACAACGATAAGAGAGTTCTACAAATGAAAGATACCCTAATTGGGGATAGCTTGTTGATATTGTGCACATCCTAGATCTACCTAGATTCATAGATCTATCTAAAGAGATAATACATCCCAAGTCATCATTCATACCTATGTTGGATTATGGGAAAATATCCCAAGTTATGGATGAACAAATGTATAAACAAGAAATAAAAATAAAAGACAGTCAATCTAATGAAACTAACATAAATTTGAATGAAATTGATAGACAAGTTGTGAATCAAGAGCGTGATGATGAAGAAGCTCCTATATCTATAGCTTAGTACTTAGGATGATCTATTAGTAGCCAAAATGACTTTCATGAGTATGAATGGGACTCACTATTCAATGCTACGATAGACATAGAAGTTGATGTAATTTACAAGTATGCCTCTACTTCCACTTTTGAGGTTGGTGAGAAACACACAATGTGACCCAAAAGATAATCTAGCTCCTCCAACTATTGAAATTGTTATGACACCTCCTACTCAAGTTGCATCTAAAGAAGAAGAGTCTCCTCCCAATAGTCCTTCTATAGTCCTCCCTCAAAATATGAATTGGAATCTGGGTTCAAGGTCTAGGATTATGATGGTCTCTTTATAGAGATTCCTCCACTAGAGAGATGAGGTTGAATGAGAACTTAATCTTCACTTTGAGGATAGATTGAGATGGTTAGGTTCATTGAACACCTCTCATAACTCCTATAGTGATCCTAAAATGATTAATGCTTGAATAAATTCTATATAAGATAACTTTCTTGACTTTTCCTCGACATCCATGAATGATGATGATGATATTGGAGTCTTTTCCCTTGAGCTTGTTGGTTTCCTACCTCTTGTCTACCTTGAATTAATTGACTAGAACACCTCGAGCCCATGAACCTCTTGTCATTCACCAATGATCATGACCTTTCATGCTATCTCAATGCTATAATGCCCCTTCCCTATTCCACCAATATGAGTGGTAGCATGTCAGTGGAATATATCAAGAATCTTAGCCATAGAAATAAGACCAAAAATAAAAATAAAAGGTGATATGATGGTGAAAACCACTCTAAGGAAATGTTAGATCCAAAAATAGTAAAAATAAAAGACATATCCAATGGTAAAAACCTCTCTAAGGTGCCTGCTAATTAGATACTTGATATTCTCCATGACCATTTTCAGGAAAGATCTTCAGTGCTTATAGAGCCTACACAGCAAGTAAACTTGGAAACAACAAAAAATCCACAAATTGTACATCTTTCTCAATCTTTTTCCAATGAAGAAAACAATAGTTCATTAAGTTCTTTAAAGATAAAAAGATCAATTTTGCATGGTCTTATTTTGACATGTCTGGTTTGGACACAAATCTCATTATGCATCACTTATCTATTGCACCAACCATCAAACCATTAAAAAAAGTTAAGAAAGTTGAATCATCACATAGCCTTATTGGTTAAGGAAGAATTGGAAAATTTACTCAATGCTACATTCATATGAGATATAGACTATGTTGAATGGATCTTGAACATCATACCTATTTTCAAAGAAGACAAGTCTATAGGGGTATGCACAGACTTCAAAGACTTGAATAAAGCTTGTCCAAAAGATGATTTTCTGCTCCCAAATATAGACATGATTGTGGATCTTACTACTAGTTTTTAGATGTATTCTCTAATGGAAGGATTTTCTGCTTATAATCAAATATGTAATCTACCCAAAGACTGAGAAAAGATGGCATTCACTTGTGTGTGGGGAACTTTCTACTATAACATCATGTCTTTTGGACTAAAAAATGTTGGTGCAACACATCAATGGGAAATGATGACTATCTTCCATGACATGATGCACAGGAACATGGAATAGTATGTGGATGACACCTTGGCTAAATCTTCTACATGAGATGTACACCTTACTAATTTGGACAAAATCTTCACAAAAATGGAATAGTTCAAGCTATGGCTTAATCAAAAGAAGTGTTCCCTCGGGGTTACCTCATGAAAGATTTTAGGATACATTGTCTCAGAATGAGGTATTGAATTGGATCCCACTAAAGTAAAACCTATACTAGAATTGCAACCACCTCATAATATCAGTCAATGAGAACATTGCAAGGCAAGTTACAATCAATAATAATATTTATCTCACAACTAGCCGATAAAGTGTAACCCTTCACCAAGACTCTGTATAAGGGTGTGACTTTTAAATGGAATAAGGATTATGAGAATAACTTCTAATAGATCAAAGAGTACTTAGAAAATCCTCCTGTGCTAATGGATCCTATTCTAGGTAAACCACTATTTCATTACATATCAACTACTACTTCTTCCTTGGGATCATTACTTGCACAACATGATCAAGGTCATGAAAGAGAGATATACTATATAAGCAGAACATTGGTATCCTATGAGATGAATTACATGCTCATTGAGAAGGATTGTCTGGAAGTAGTATTTTCTTCTCAAAAATTCAGACACTATATGCTAGCTCACTCTACACAGCTGATTGCAAAAATTGATCCTCTTAAATACTTGTTAATCAAAGCAACATTAACTGGACAACTAGAAAAATGGATGATAATTCTTAGTGAATTTGACATTACATACGTCGACCAAAAAGAAATAAATGGACAAGTTTTGGCATATCGGCTAGAAAATATACCTTTACAAGATACACAACCTCTCATTTCTA
Organism: Chamaecyparis obtusa; assembly: GCA_027943335.1. Taxonomy (NCBI): domain Eukaryota; kingdom Viridiplantae; phylum Streptophyta; class Pinopsida; order Cupressales; family Cupressaceae; genus Chamaecyparis; species Chamaecyparis obtusa. The sequence continues at coordinate 1,095,791 of BSBK01005455.1, read as the reverse complement.
AATTTCCTGATGAGTCAATTCTACATTTAACACAATACTCTTTGAAGATGTACTTTGATGGATCATTCATGCAGTAAGGTTTGGGTGTCATCATTCTCTTTTTTTCTCCTCAAGGATATAAGATTCCAAAGTCTTACAAGATTATATTTCCATGTACCAACAACACAACAGAATATGAAGCATTGGCTTATGGGTTAAAATTAGCTATTGAATGGAAAATCGAAGAACTACATATCTACTATGACTCCCAACTTGTTGTTAATCAAATCAATAATGAATACCATAATAAGGATGAAAAAATATTTCCATACAAGTGCATGATTGATGACCTGAAGAAGTACTTTATATTCATCACCTTTCAGTAGATACCACATACAAAAAATAGAGCAACAAACGCTATTACTTTGGCCTCAATGCTACAATTTGAAGAACATCAATTCCTCTATGAATTCCTCATGAAAGAACTCCCTTTCCCTACTTATGAAACACCTGAATATCAGATTTTTTGCACTATCATTACTCATGACACTTCCTGCTACAACCAAATCTATGTGTACCTCAAAGATCAAACCATCCCTGACTCACTTTCGCAAAACAAAAAATGGAATCTCATTGGGAATGCCACTTGGTATCTCATCATTGCAAATGACTTGTTTAGGAGAGTTCTTAATGGCATACTTCTTAGGTGTCTAGAGTGTGAGGAGTCTGATAGAGATCTTAGAGAGGTTCATGAAGGTATATTTGGATCACACTCGAATGGTCTTTCCTTAGAAAAGAATCTTCTTAGAGTTTTTTATTATTGGCCTACCATAGAGAAAGATGTTTTCCAATATGCTACGACATGTAAAAAATGCCAGTTCCCTGGAAATTTGATTCATGCTCCTACCATGGAATTGTTGTCTTTTATCACCCAATGCCCTTTTCAGCAATGTGTATTTGATCTCATAGGACATATATATCCTTCATCCTCAAATGGGAACATGTTCATTATCACAGCCACCATGTACTTCACTAGGTGGGTTGAAGCTATACCTTTTATCAAAGCAATAGGGAAACAGGTGGTCATGTTTATACTTAATTATACTATCTACATATATGGTACAATTATCATAGATAACAGGGGACAATTCAAGAACAAAGACATTGATGAGCTCTACACTAAGTTTCATATCACACATCATTCCTCTTCTATATATTATCCTTAGGGGAATGAATAGGTGCAAGCTTCAAATAAAAATATCCTTTAACAAATCAGGAAAGAATTGGCACTTGCAGTTGAATCCAGCTTTATGGGCTTATAGAACAAGCATCAAAATGCCTACAAGAGATACAACATTCTCACTAGTCTATGGTTCTAAAGTAGTCTTACCAATTAAAGTCAAAATACCTTCACTTAGGGCATCGCTACATGGACTTATCACAAATAAATATTACAAATAAAATCTCTCGACTTCGAGAACTAGAATTACTCGATGTGCATAGAAAAGTAGCATTTGACCATTTAAGGGTCTACCAAAAGAGAATTTCTATGGGATATAACAAAAAGGTATGTCATCATGAGTTTTAGGTTGCTGACCTCATCATGAGAGAGAACCCAACAAATCAACAACACAAATAACAAAAAGACAACTTTGAACCCAACTGGCTGGGTCCTTTTGTCATTACTACAACATTCAATTTAGGAGCTTATCAACTAGCTACTCCAAAAGGTGAAGTTCTCTTAGAGCCTATCAACGCTCTCCTCCTGAAATGATTTTATAGCTAGACAATCTGCATCTTGTACAATAATTTATGATGCTGAAAAAATTTAAAAATCATATAAAGTCTTGAAAAGATCCTAAAAATCATATAAAGTCCTAAAAAATCCTAAAATTAAAAAAAAAGAACAAAAAATAAAAAAATAAAAAGTGCCTTAGTGAAAACATGAAAACAAGCACCTTGGTAGAAAAAATAAAATAATTCCAAGTGGTAAAAACCTGGAAAATGGGTCTCACTTGTGACCAGCGCTCCATCTATCAACTTGTGGCTAAGCTTTCATGCTTTTTGTGTTCATTTCTCGCTCTCCATCTTCTTTGTGTCATCATGGACTAGATTTGATCTTAGTTTTTTCCTTGGTTCTTATCGACCGCTCAAGGGCAATCTCTGCTCTCTATTTGAGTTGTCAATACTTTACCACTTGATCAGTCACTTGAGCTTAACTAGAGTCAATATACTAGTCCTTTTTTATGGACAATTTTCCACTGATACACAAATTGGTGTGTCTTAACACCCCAACCCTATAATGTTTCTCAACACATATCGGATCTTTCACTTTCACATCATACACTCACCTCAATACACAACTACAAAGGTTTTCCTTAACACCCAACACAAATGCAAATCTAGAAAACTAAAACCAACTGAGACATGCTGAATTTTTTTCTGGTGTGTTGTACATTATCATCATTTTTTTTTTGTTATGCTTTCTAAGGTCACTCAAGGATGTTTAAATTACTAGAGAACTTTGACTGGGGGCATAACAATTTTCTTTGATTTCTGCTTGTGGAGTGGTTTCGATGATCCTAATTTGTCTAATAAAATAGGTGTCTATGGTAACACCCTCCATCATTATTGGAACATCACACATAACTTGACTTGCTTTATCTAGATGTTTAGGTGAGGATGGAACTTTCTATTGTGTGTGTGCTTTATCTTGGCAACCTGTACTTCAGTAGAATTGGAATATTACAATATCAAATTGGAAACAAAGTTTAGGTCATCTCAGCTCCTGTGCCTTGATGCTTACATGATTTTCCTAAATTTTATCCGATAGGGTCATATTCATATCTCCATGGTCACTCTTGCTCCAGTAAAGATTGCATTGACCTCAATGTCCCTAAACGCTCAAATGATGATAAACAAACAGCTTAAGGATCAGTGACTTGACTTGTGTCATAGGTTGCATTTCATTCTACGGCTACATGTGGTTTTGCATTTCTAGTTTCCTTTGATCCATCCTCATCTTCCTTTGTCGAGGCAATCAACTGTGATAATCCCTTGTTGACTTAATCGAGTACCTATAAAGTGCTCCAAATGTAGAAAAAATTGTACTCCTAGCTAATTTTGACATCTTGGATCTATTTTCAAGATCAAAATCTAAATTCATTAAGCTAGTCAAACTACAAAGTCAACCCTTCTTGGTCAAATATGGTTGACCACTGATGCTATTGCTTCTCGCTCGCTCTCACCTTCATTTCTCGATCTCTCTAAGTCAATCCAGTTAAAATATTTCTCATCCAAATGATTTTACTTTGGTCAATGCTAGTCAAACTTGGTCACTTTTCAGTCAAATTTGGTCAATGGGACCTCAAATCAAGGTCTAAATTATTTTGAATCTAATGGTAATATAATCTCGTCAATTCAACATTCATTTTAATGTTAATCAATGCTCTTCATCAGTTGAATCTTTCTTTGAACCCTCTGCACCATTTTGATTTTGATCCCAAGGGGTTATGACACTATAGAAAATCATCTTCTTCACCAATCATTCCTAATCTACAAATCAATCAAATCAACTTGGGATTCTCCTCATCTCTTGCTAAAAGAGTGATCTCATCGCTTCATATCAAATTACTCAAATAGACATCTATTTGATCTCTAGGGGCATGTCAAGTTCATCAGGACCCATATGAATATAACATTATTCCCAAGACATATCAAGTTCATCAGGACTCATATCAATCTCGTATTTCCTCTCAATCAGTGATTAGCTTCTTCAAGATCCTTGTTGAGTCAGTTATCTCAAGCCCTTTGACACCGATCAATTTCATTTCTTCCTATCAAACTGGTTAGTTTTTGTTATCTTTGAGACACATATTCAGTCTCATCGCATCATATTAGGTTGGATACTCTAGTCTATCTAATCAGTCTTCCCTCAATCAAGTTTGGAGCTAATATCTTTCATCTCCAATCGGTCTTCGCTCGATCAAGTTTGGAGTCAGTTTCTCCTTATTAGAAATAGTCTCATCGCTTCATATTAGGTTTTTCTCTAATTTAGATTCAATCTATTCTTTGAATCAATGCATTTCTCACACATTGATTCAAAGAGGGCAAATGTAATCACCTAAAATTTATCTAGTAAAACCTAAGCCCCTAAATTTGATCATTTTTCCTTAAACAAATTTCTAAATCTCAAAGGCATAAATTACTAGACATAATTATGTGAGAAACCTAGATAATCCCCCTTGCATAATTAAATTATCTCCAAAATCAAGCACAAATAATTTCTAAACAAAAATATTGAAAACCATTTGATTGTCAAAACCTTAGTTTTAATATAAAGTCCTATTACTTTTATTAAAAGAACCCATTTTTCACATGGGTGTGTAACTTAATCTTTCTTAAATGACAATTAAAAGGGGATTTTCTATTTTGTCTTATTCTCTCATCAAGATTGACCAATCAAAATCTCTCGAATCCTCTCACATGGATTTATCTCTCTCGCCACTCATTTCTACCTAACATCTTTTGCCTCTTAATCTCCACCCTTCATTCTTGAGGCAATTTCTTTAAAAGGAAGCTCTTCCTTGGCTCAAGGGTTCCATCTTGGTCATTTGTGAGATTCTATCTCTTGTCATTTATATCCTACTATAGTGAGATTATTCTATTTTCATAGCTCTCTTGCATTCTACTTTAACTCATCTTGTAGAGTAATCTTGTATTGTTAGCTAGCTTTGAATTTAGTTTGCTTTCATAGTAACATTGGTGTTGTTAGTTTAACCTTGCATCATGGATTCATTCTAGTATTAACTTCATATTTTATCTTATAGTTTTGCATTTTCATATCTTGGAGTGGTGAATGCAAGTATTACATCTCACTCATAGTTTGAAAATTCCATTTTGGAGTAGTCAAGTCACTAATCCTACATTCCCAATCTGATGAGCATTGTATAAAGGATTAAACTCGCTTCAACTAGGAAGCAATAAGCCACTTTTGGGAATTTAGTTGTTCATTATAAATGAATACTAGTGGCTAGATTCTTGAGCTAATGGTTTATTTAAGTGTTGGTTGCATTCTAATTAAATACCAATTTTAAACCATACACAACCTTGTTACCCCAGCTGATGAGATTGCTAAACTGAAAAGATTATTACCTAATTGATATTGTGATGATGAGAATGAACAAGGTCATTTGAGAAATGAAAGGTATGTAGAAGGATTGGATCAATTGTTATGTTTTCATTGTGTCAAGGCTATTGACTTACTAATTTCAAGTTTCCATATCAATCTGAAATATGTGATTTTGAGAAAAGAAATTATTCATACAGATCGAAGATGAATTAAAGAAGTGATGTTAAGTATGTGAGCTTAATTGGGAAATTGTTGAATCATTCTATGACAAGGTAATATTAATTTTATTTTTTTACATGATCTAAAAAAGAGTGAGAATTATGCACAAGTTAGTTATTTTTATCGGTAATAAAGGATTGAAGTTACAAAGTGAAAAGACAAGGAAATAGTGTGTTCTACCGAGCTAGAAACAGTTGTCGATAAGTAAGATATTGGTCGATCATAGTTAATCAAGTCAATGTTAACCAAGTAAAAAGACTTAACCAAGTAGAAAGACTTAACTGAGTAGATGAAGTTGGTTAGTTAATCAATAAATCAAGTGAAATATGACATCGATTGAAGATCTGGATTGATCTAAAAGATTCTAAGGAAGGAACAAAGTTAGTTAATGAAATCAAAATATCAGAATCATTAGGTACAGATAAATGGTAAAGATTTGGTGATTAGTTTTAGATCCAAGAAAATTTCAACTTCCAAGGTGAAGATACGTCAGCTGACAAGAATCATAAAACTTTTTATTGAGCTACATCTTTGATCAAATAGATGAGATTAAATGGTGATAGGATTAAGCGAAAAAAATATCTATCTAAAGGTTGATTACAATGATCATTTTGCTGGTGTTGATGATGATACTGTTGTTTTTGTTGAAGTGTTGATATCTAGAGAAAATAGGTGAATTAGAAAAGAAGGGTACACTAAGTAGAAAAAATTTGAAGGAATGTGTGAATGAAGTGAAGAAAAGTGATGAGATGAAGTGTGTGTATTGATCAATCAAAAAGGAAGAGTTTGAAGAGAAAAAATTAAAAGAAAGGAGATCTAAACAGACAAAGGTAGTTGCATATTTTATCAGATCATTTTACTGTTATTTTATAACCATTGTAGCAAAAAATATCTTAACCGGGTGGATTTAATAGTCTGATTTCTAAATCCTATGTAAGTTGGCATTCTAACGAATGTTCTAAAGTTCTCTAATAAGGCCACTCATTATAGGGTGACAGATCTAGTTGATCTTTGGAGAAAATCCCCTAATAGGGTCACATCTAGCAAATGTGTTTGTAATCTTTAACAGGATTGGATTTTAACCAAGCTCACTTCAAAAGAGTGAATTATTTTGTGGGTGACAATTTCCGTAGTGGTTTTCACCCAAATTGGGTTTCCACATTAAATACTGGTGTTAATGTGTGATTAAATGTTTTTTATGATATTTACTGATTTTGTGATGAATATAACTGTGGTCGGTAAATATCTAAATTTGATTGCATTTATTATCTACCGAGAATATTTTAAGGTTGAAAATTGTTAAGGGACCTAAGATAATTGATTTTATAACTGATTCACCCCCCTCTCAATTATCCAATAAACATATTACGTAAATTTTCACTACCTTAAAAAGATCAATACAATGATCAATATATAATGAACTATCTAAAACAACACTTGACAATGTCTAATTATAGTTCTATGTAAGCACAAAACATAGATCTGATACCCTATTTCACTGATTGCACACTCAATCTATTCTTCACCAATCATTAACTTGGATCTATAAATCCTACACAAAATTTTCAGATCATAACTTATGCACTTCAGATCATGCATCAACAACATCAAAAAAACCTAATTTGTCAATCTTATACTTCTGTGATCCCTAATTTGATCTCACAATGTTGACATAAAACTTTATTTGGATATGTATGTCATTTTTTCCTTAACTACCAAAAACAAAATTGAAATATCAATTCAAGTCAGGATAATCATCAATTTTACATTATATGTGTCATCTTAATTAATTTGAGTAATCTTTGACCATCAAAAACATTTTACCAATTTGTGCAATAAGATTCTTCACCATATTTGCCTGTTCTGACTTGTTAACCTTAAGAATTGTCACTCATAAGCTTATAACTTCTATACACCATAATATCTCACCATGAAACCTTAGGATAAGAAATAATATACCTTAAACAAGATTCCTCTATGTGTTCACCCAAAAATATCAATCTAGTATCCTCCGCAAATCCAAACATTGTCTGCGCTAAGATAATACCATGTTCTCTACTTTGTACTTAACCAAAAATCAATCTGACTAAAGATCAACTCTCATACTGAGTTTTGAGCATAAGATTAGGATCTAACTACCATATTTTTCCATCAATGACAATACTTGTCCATATCTTCAGTGTCTCTAGTTATCTATTCAACATATAGGATCCTTAACTATTGAATGTGAATTATGTTGTGACAAGAGGATAGAAGACTACAGAGAGGCATGCAGAAATTGTGAGGCTACATGATCACCAATTGATCTATCAATAAAAAATCCCTTAAGCCTTTGAAAAGAATTGGAAAACTCCCATGAACCATAAATGTGTTCAATGAAGGTAAGTAGAATTGGTCTTCACAACACTAAAAAGAACACCCGCTGCCAATGTGATCTCTGATGAAGAAATTAAATTCACAAAAAAAAAATTCCAATGAAAACAAAATTCTTGAATTCTAAATACAATAATACTCTTGCAAAAAAATTGAATCCGCACACAAGATGAATGCAGATGGAGGTGAGAAAAAATACAAACGGATGGGACATCCTTGCAGTGGAAATCATGCCATAGATCACACCAAACAAGTAAGCATAGATCACAACAAACAAATATTTGATTAGCATGCCATATAATATTAAAATTTGATCATGGTCAAATTAACGCTACTAGAGACGAACAAGGTCAAATTATCACCTATTGCAAACTTGTGATCCCTTTCCTAATCTAAAGGTACAATATATGTCTTTTCACATCCTTATCACTAAATAGTAGGTTCAAGATCTCTTATAGATCTGATACCATATTAGAAAATATAGAAAAGACATAAAATATTATCATTAAAAATAAATAAAATGTGCTTGCCTCGTTATATTTTTCATTCAAATACAATACATATTTATAGGATTCTCATATCCTTTTTATTTAGGAATCTCCCACAACAAATTACCTAAATATATTGAATTATTTTAACAACTCAATATATTTGTACCACTAATGCAATAACCTATCTAAAAATAATAACAAATCATGTGACATATTAATAATATTCATTTATTCATTAACAACTTAATATTATATCACCAAATTATTTTATGCACTCTAATATTCTAATACCTAGATGTGAACACTAATTCCCAACATGTTTACCATATCCAATTATGGGAGATTGGTGACTAATTTATTGTCAACTCATTTGAAAGAAAATACCTTGAATCGAATTCCTTTAATAAACCTCCCATTGCTCAAATTCATATTTATGCTCTTCCTAAGAGCTTCCAAGGAAACATAAAACTTTTGAAAAACTTCATCGTGCTTCCACAACTACCATATCCAAAGGTACTTAGCCTAGTGATTTTTAAAATGAAATTAAAGTAGGATGTAGGATTTTTAATAACCTTTGAAAAATCCCCCAAGTCAAAATTCAAGCTTCATAATTAGAGATTAATATAGAATATTTAAATTAACCCATATTATTAATACATATAAATAATAACATAAAAATAAGTGGTGATTTCTCATGATTTTTCAAGAGAGTTTTGGATTCACTTTTCTAATATATTATGTCTTCACCAAGAAAATATAGATGTATTGATGCAGGAGCATCCTAGGTGTAAGAGCAATCTTGCATCACCCAAAAATATTTCTATTTTATTATTCAATAAGGGCTATCTTGTGCAGAGTTGCTATTTATGGAAACTTGCTATTTTTAGTAAGTTGGTCTTACGATCTCGGAATGTTCTAATTTTACATATGGAGGTTCATCTCAGTCATATCATCTTGCCAGCAAAGTTTCATGGCTAGATCAGGTCTAGTTTTGAAGATATTGAAGATTTTCGGTATTGGCAGGCAGGGTACAGAAACTTCAAACTCAGTTTTGAAGGCTTTAGAGGCCCCAGATGAGGTTGAAAATTTGGGTGATGGGCACTTTGCATAGGTCAAGCCTATAGAGTGCTTCGTGGCATTTCCAGAATGGGGGTTATAATAGCCAATCGGGTCAACGGGTGATGACTTATGGTCTTCGGAAGTTGGGTCACCTGAAATGGCAGAAAATAATTTTCTTCAAAATTTCTGTTTGGGGTTTCAAAACTCATTTTGAGCCGACTTTGATGTAATAAATTGTAAAATAAAATAATTCTAAGTTTGGTCAGCCCTAAGGGCTAAATTTCTAGAACCTTCTCGGGGCGGTGAAAATTGCCTATAAAGAAGGCCCGTTAGTTGTTGTCTAGGGCAGTTCTAGGTAGTAGATCTGGGTATTGATTCGAGGCTTTGTCCTACAGAATATTGTAAGGGAATGCCCATGTGGCTTTGCATATTGTAATTCAGAAAGTTTGTAATTCCACATTTGTGGAGATAATAAGAAGCCAATTTTTTGTTCTTCCATATTATTGTTGTTGTTTCTCTATTTCTGTTATGTGTTTGTGGTATTAAGGGGAGCACCACTTGATGAAGGGTGCTCCCCTTAATACCACAAACACATAACATACATACATACATACATACATACATACATATATATATATAATATATATATATAGTATATATATAGATATATATATATCTATATATAGTATATATATATATATATATATATATATATATATATATACATATATATATATATATACATATACATATACAGTATACATATACATATACATATACATATACATATATATATATATATATATATATATATATATATACTATATCTATGTATGTATGTATGTATGTATCTATGTATCGTGTGTATGTATATATATGTATGTATGTATGTATGTATGTATGTACAGTATACATACATACATACATAGATATATATATATATATTATATATTATATATATATATATATATCTATGTAGTATGTATGTATAGTATGAATGTATGTATGTATGTATGCATACATACATACATACATACATACATAACATATATATATACTATATATATATATATATATCCTTATTTTGGCACAGTAATTTACTGGTGAAAAATAATTAAAAAATAAAATATTATAAAAAAATGGAGGAGGCAGGGGCTCTCCCCCCCAACCTACCCCGACAACCCCAAGACCTGTTGTGGCAATCTGCTCCTCATGACAGTCTAGGTTGTCGTGGCAGCAGGAGGGTGGGGCTAGTGGGTCACCCCACCTTTTTTTATTAAAGGTTGTTTTTTAAAATAGAAGAAAAAAAATATTTAAAAAAATAAAAATAATAAATTAAGAATTATTTTAATTAAATATTAAATAGTAATTTAATTTATATGTTGTATGTAAATTTAATTCAAAATTAAATTATGTTAGTTATTAATATATATATAAACCAAATAATTAACAAACATTGATTTAAAAGAAAAATGATCCAATATTAATATATATACATATACATATATATTTAATTTGTTAAATGTAATTAGTTTATTAGTGATTATTAATAGATTAATTTTGTGCTGGAATTTTATAAATTAGTTTATTTATTAAATTCTATTGCATTTCTATTTTTTTTATTCCTTTTGCGTTGGGTTAGAGGGGAATCTTTTTACGTCAGCCTATCAGGACTGTTACCAGAGGCAGGGTTAGGGTTATTGTATTACTTTATTTGCCTTGCATACTTATGTGGCAGTTGATCATATTGTGACCCAACCTTATGAAGTTGATTTTTATGATGAAAATTTGGTTTGTGTGTTCGCTGTTATTCTTTGGAACCAGATTTGGAAATTATGAATTGTGTTGACCTTGAGTCATGATTTTGAGACTATGAACCTATGGTAGGTTATGTAGGTGTTAAAGGGGAAGTGGCTTACTTTGGAGGCATCGAAGCCTGAAAGTGGCTACTTGGGTATCCTTAGTAGGTTACTTAATCAAATGATATTATAAATTAAAATGGGGTTAAAATGAATTAATAAGATAATGGTTCCTCGCTCATGTCTTGAGTGCTAGTATAGGCTAAGGATGGGAGTGAGAGAAGATGATTGCCCTTCTAGTAGTGACAATGAGTCTGGGCATGATCGATTATCCTTGTCTACACAAGAGGATTTTATGTACTAGCATATGATCACAGTTTGGAGTCGGATTCTAGTGAGATCGCTCCAAGGCAGTTGACATATGTGATGACACTTCCCTAATTTCATTCTAGGTTTCCTACACGTGTTGGTTGTCTCTAGATTAGTATGTGTATCGCTTTGATTTATGAGTTGTACCCTTGAGATAGGACACTACTACATTTGGGGGCCAAATTTCAACAAAAACTTTTGACAGGTAATTTTTTTTTAATGAATTTGGGTGTTTTTTTTTGTAATAGGCCCTGATGGTGTCGGTATTTTGATTGTGTGTTAAATTGACCATTGAAATTCCAACAACTTCACAGTATAGATGAAAAAAAAAAGTTGAAACGGCCTCATCATTTTTATCTCGATTGCATAAAGGAGTGGGAGAAAATGAGGAAAAAGATGAGTGGCGAGAGAAGGTATGTGATTTCTTCATCTTTCGAGCCTCTGGCATCATATTTGACCGCAAATTTCAAATGCATCGCATTTTATTTGATCATGAATGCTCTTTGAAATGACCACATTCTACCGGTGTCATGCCCTACCCAGTGCTTTATCTCTATCATTTGATGTTATTGGTGCTTGTGGCTCAAGGATATCGATTCACTATTTTCAAATGTTTGGATTCATGTTTGTTGATATTACTGACACGTTTAATGACGCCATTGTATATTGCTGAGATGCTCACTAAAATGACTGCATTCTACTGGTGTCGTGCCCTAGCCCATGCTTTAACTCCATTATTTGATGTTATTGGTGCTTGTGCTCAAGGATATCCATTTTTTTGAAATGTTGACTGTGGTTATCAAATGGACAGCCCGTGAGCTTCTAGCTAGGTGCCATTTGTATTCATAGCTTAGGGAATCAAATGTACTGTATCATTGATAGTTGAGACTTTGTTAAAAGGAAATAGGACAAAGAATGTTTTTGATTTAGTTTCTCTATTTTGATCCCTAAGTGGCTTATAACCCTAGAGAAGTATATGCATATTTACGGATGCAGTTGCAAGATACATAGCAGTCGATAATCCACGAAGAAATCCATGGCATCCAATTTGAATAGCAATTCATACAAATAAATAGGGTCCTCCAATGGCCCAATCATCTAGACCTTGACTATCCCCTCAACCAGTGACCCTTCAAAACTAGGTTATCATGCAATCAATGAGTGATCCTTCATTCCCCTGGTCTACCCTACATCCAAACATATTGGAAACACGCAATACAATGATAACAAGTCTTTCGCAATCCCCCTTCCCTCAAGGAACACTATCAACCATCCCTTCCACATAGCATTTCACTGTTGTATGAGTGGATTGCGCAGGAATAGTTAACATTAAACGAGCAAACTCCTCAACACATCTTGGAAACCATTGAATTCAATAATAAATGAAACCTAACACCAATACTATTCCTTCCATAGTTGCAAGATACATAGCAGCTAATAATTCGCAAGAAATCCATGCATCCAATTTGAATAGAAATTAATACAAAGAAATAGGGTCCTCCAATGGCCCAATCATCCAGACCTTGACTATCCCCTCAACCAGTGACCTTCAAAAATAGGTTATCATACAATTAGTGAGTGATCCTTCATTCTCCTAGTCTTCCCTACATCCAAACATATTGGAAATACACAATACAATGATAACAAATCTTTCACAATCCCCCTTCCCTCAAGGAACACTATCAACCATACCCTTCCACATAGCATTTCACTCTTGTATGAGTGGATTATGCAGGAATAGTTAACATTAAACAAGGAGCAAACTCCTTAAACACATCTTGGAAACTATTGAATTCAATAATAAATGAAACCTAACACCAACACTATTCCTTCCATTCACTTCTACCAAGAATAAAGCATTTAATCATTAGACAGTTACATTTCCTGACTGTGTACAGGACAGTCACAACCAAAATGATCAAAAGTACTTTCACCCTTGCACAAGCTATTCCAAACTTCACGTAAAATGAGCAATATGCTATATCAAATCATTCATATTCATAGTAACCATTTCAAAGGATCATTTTGTCAATGAACCCTCTAACTGTACCCCTACGGCAGAGACTGGCAATATACATGAAATTTACATTTTTTATTACTAAAAGTGGTTTACATAGTTTCATATGATCTTTGATCGATCATTAACCTTGTCTCCATTCCTCTGGCATACACCTCAACTAGGCCTTTTCACCTTGATCCTAACATCAAGTATCATCTCGTCATGGTCTATTCACCATGTTTCAACACCCCATTCACTCTGATCTATTCAACTTACACCATTCTTCTTCTCCAGGACTCAAAGGCTTGAAATAGTATATGTGGTAAAAATTCATGAAATACTAAAGAAGACCTATTATTTGTCAAACAAATCTTCATTGTCCCCCACAAAAAACTAATTAATAAATACTCTACCCTTAATTTGTTTAACAATGTGTTGACACCTGAAAATTCAGGTCCTGGATACACAAAATATCATGGAAGTATAATCTACATTTTCATTTTTTTATGTAATTTCCCTATGTAAAAATTAAAACAATTAAAAAGGGCATAAACATTTATCATTATTCAATTTTTGTGAAATAGGTTTTTAGTTATTTTATTTCAATAAATTTAATGCATGTACATTTTAAATCAAATCATTCATATTCATAATAACCATTCAAAGGATCATTGTGTCAATGAACCCTCTGACTGTACCCCTATGGCAGAGACTGCCAATATACATGAAATTTACATTTTTTATTACTAAAAGTGGTTTACATAGTTTCATATGATCTTTGATCGATCATTAACCTTGTCTCCATTCCTCTGGCATACACCTCAACTAGGCTTTTCACCTTGATCCTAACATCAAGTATCATCTCATCATGGTCTATTCACCATGTTTCAACACCCCATTCACTATGATCTATTCAACTTACACCATTCTTCTTCTCCAGGACTCAAAGGCTTGAAATAGTATATGTGGTAAAAATTCATGAAATACTAAAGAAGACCTATTATTTTTCAAACAAATCTTCATTGTCCCCCACAAAAAACTAATTTATAAATATTCTACCCTTAATTTGTTTAACAATGTGTTGACACCTAAAAATTCAAGTCCTGGATACACAAAATATCATGGAAGTATAATCTACATTTTCATTTTTTTATGTAATTTCCCTATGTAAAAATTAAAACAATTAAAAAGGGCATAAACATTTATCATTATTCAATTTTCGTGAAATAGGTTTTTAGTTATTTTATTTCAATAAATTTAATGCATGTACATTTTAAAATAACATAATTATAAAAATAATAAATAATGAGGTAGTTAAGTAAAAAAGGTGGCGAGAGGGAGTTGAACCCTCAACCTCTCAAGCCAACCTTTTTTCCTACCTACCTACCTTCCTACCCTCTAACCAATTAGTCTATTATTATTCTTCAAGAGGATTTGGAGGAGAAACTAATTTAATTTACATTTCCATTTGCAGGTGAAAAATCAATACAATTTCTCACACAAGGAGTATTTCTTTTCTTAAATATTTTTAATTCAATAATGAAATATTCCTTTCCTATGTATTATTTATTTTATCAATTTTAGGAAAAAAGAGTGGGGAGAGGGAGTTGAACACTCGACCTCTCGACCCACCCTTTCTTCCTATCCTAACTACCTAACCTACCCTAACCGATTGTCCTATGTTATTCCTTGAGAATATGGGTAGAAATAAAGGGATAAATATTAGAGTATTTTATTTCCTTTTAATAATTTAGAAATAAATTGTTAGGGTGATAAATGTATTGATTTTCTCTTGTATGTGTGTTTCAAAAAGATTTTACATTTTCACGAGATTTAAATTATTTTTACTAATGTGATTGTTTCTAAGTTTCATTTTAATCTACCCTAAAAATATTAAAGTGAAAAATGTAATATGGTAAACTACATTGGAAAAGATTACTACATTTATGGGTTTTGAAATTATTTTGCATAAGGTTTTAAAATTTCAAATACCTAAATAGAATCCCTTTCTTCACCCTATTGTAATTTTATTTTTAAAATCCCAATATTAGGGTAAATAGGGATAGTTGTTTATATCTTACCTTATTTAATTTGTTTATTAACTTTTTCATTTTGGGGAATTATTAAGTAGGTGATGCAAATATATTTTGTTTTCATCTCATTAATGTATGCATTTTTAGGGTTTTTGTTGAGAAAGTGAAATTATTTTATTACAAAGATTCTAAATGTTTTTTTTATAAAATGGTTGTAATATTATTTTTGCATTAGAAATATTTTAAACATTAAGGTTGTTATTATATCAATGCACCCTAAGTAAATTATTTTGAATATTGCGATGTTAGGGTAAGTGCCCCCATTTTTTAGGGTGAATTATAAATCTTTTTACCCTAATGTTTTAGGAATGTTTCTATTATGTAATTTTATATTGTCTTATGTTTGTTTAAAAAGTATTTTAAGATGAATGCATATAGTTAATATTTTAAAAGTGAATTTTAAATTTAAAGCACTATAATTCTATTAAATGATTTTAAGTATTATCTTATTAATAGGATATTTTTATGTGTTGATATTTAAAGTAAGTACCTAGATGAATTATTTATATTTTATTGGTACTTCTTATAAATAAACATTTATATAATTATATCATGATTTTATGTTTATTTGATATATTATTAATTAATAATTAAATAATCATTGGGATCATATTGATAGTTTAAAACATTATTAAATATAATGATTTTAATTTTAAATTTTATTGAATGATTATTTAACTTTGAATATTTGTGTGCAGGAATTAGATATGTGGATCATTATGCACGTACCTGAAGATTATAAATACCTGAAGATTATAACAAATTAAGTTTGTTGTATGGGAAATGTTCCCCTAAAAACCATTTATATGGTTAATGTTTGTAATTTTTAGGGTTAGTTCTAGGGATTAGGTTTTTGTGAAAGGGCATGTCTTTTCACAGAAAACCTTTGATAATTATATTTATACTGAAACGTTTATAAGCAAAAGACATCACGACACAATTGGGACAATATCTCCTGCAACTACAGATTTGGATCTCATATGCAATTTTCAAACATTATGTCAGATAAGTTATTTTATGTTTTTTGAGGTTATATATCATTTATTTTCAGTTAGTTTTTCAGATACTTTGTGTACCAAGGTGTTCTATTGTGTTCTATTCCTTGATTTATTTGTTCAAAGTTAATTTATGCAATTTGAATAGCAACTGTATGGTCTGAGAACCTACTGTTGTTCCTTTCGGCCTCTTAATTTGGGTTAAAATTGATAGGATTAATTGTATGAATTATTTTGAATTGTGATTCAATGGAAGCCTGTAGGACAATAGTCTTTCTTTATAGAAGTAAGTTCTCTTAAAACTATCTCTAATTATACATAAGATTGGAAATATATGACTCTATACCCAAATTTGCATTAGGCACTTATCTCATTTCATTTGAAATTGTTATTTGGTTCTATTTCATAGTTTACATATTAAATCTTATTTCTCTCTTTATAAAGCATTCAATTAGGTTTTAGTGATAGTGCAAGCTTTAGTTTAGATTTCATGCAATTTAGCTATTAGGAGATTATATTATTCTCCTCCAAGGATTGTTTACCCCTTTGGAAGGAATTATGTTTGTCTGTACATGCGTTTGTCCAGCATAGGGCACTTGTGAATTCAGGCCTACCAGCCTTAGCTCAATCAAGCCAAAATTGCAGAGGCACTTGTGTGTGCCTGTCAATTGGCCTCAAAACGGTCCAGCATTTTTGAGCACCAACATATTGGCGACTCTACTGGGGATGCTATCAGTGAAAGGCAGTTTTAGAATCTTTGGTTACTGTGATAAAGACTATACTGGGATAAAAAAACTTAGAACATTTATATATTCCTCACAGAAGGTGAGCTGGCGACTCTAAAACTCAATTTCAGGAAAAGCCTATGTTAGGGAGAATATCCCTAAAGAATAAATTGTTCGTTGAATTGAAACCAAATAGGAGAAATAAGAAATCAAAAAAGAAGATGTTGTATGTGTCTCCCACAGAATAGCCTGACAAAGATGAAGGTCGGGAGTTTTCCTGTGAGCAGTTCCCAAGTTCAAATCACCATAGCCCAATGAGTAATAATGAGTATAGAAATACTTTTCCATATTTTGAGGCTGGTAATCAAGAAGTTGATTATGAACAAAAGCAGGAGGATAGGTGGATGGATGAAGTAATTCATGGGATGATTATATTGGAGAATAAAGATGAGAGGATGCTCACAGCTCTTAGAAGATAGCCCGATGAAACTCTTAGAAAGTTGCAAATAGAAAGGGAAAGCATTCTTTCACCTGAAAGAAGTGATGTCGAAAATGGGGAAGTAAATAATAATGAAGTAGTTGATAAAAATACTCGGGTGCCCAGATACAACCCTCCTCATAAGCAACGCAGGAATGATCTTTTCAAAGCTTTTACTAACCCATTATACAACACAAATGACAAGCAAGGGAACACTAATGATCACTGTGAAAGTCAAGACGGTGCAAGAAGGATTGCAAGAAATAACAGTGATCAGGGAGATGAGGATCATTGGAGAAAAGGGAGTGATAGAAAATAGCATGATCATGAGAGTGAAATAAATGTCCATGGTGTATTAAATGGTAATAATTGTCATCAAAATGTTCATGCCCAATATGATGGGGAAGGTAGACAAGAAAATTTTGATAAAATGAAAAATTATTTTAATAAGGTGCCTCAGCAAGATAATTTTTATTTGTTTCATCCATGGGCAAATGAGGAAAAACTAGGCCCGCACATTAATAATGGAGGAAAATGTCAGAATTATCCACAAAGTAAAATGGGAGTTAATGATTATAATGAAAATGAATACCCTAAAATCTATGGGCAAAGAAACAATGGTTCTTACTTGCCATTAAATAAAGAGTTATTCAACCAGCACGTAAATGGTGGAGAAAATATTTACCATGAACAAGGTAAATTTTGTTTTCAGCCAAGAAACTTTACATTGAACTAGCACGTTAGTAATCACCAAATGGATAAAAATATCAACAATCAAAAAATACAAAATAAACATTACTCTAATTTGTATGCGGATGAAAATGAAAAACATAGTAATAATATGTATTATCAAGCGCAAAAGGAGAATGATAATGACTTGGAAGTCATTCACGCAAGGTATGGAGATGTGCAACAGTAGCCAAATAATAGTTATAAATTTGTGCAGGAGCATGGAGAACAAAAGAATTATTTGCTAGTTCATCTTGAGGCCCAACGTTAATCTCAAGAGTTGCTCACGTAGCCTAGGCACCAGCATGCGTAGCTGCATGTGAATGCACTAGGTAGGCAAGGAAAGAATGAACGTTATAACAAATATACTCATGTTTTGAGTAGTCATCAACAACACCAGTAGCATGAACCTCATAACAACATGAAACAAGTTGTTATACAACCTTACACAACAAGGATGTTAAGATGGGACAATGCAAAGGATTTAGAAAACACTCGTGCAAAGAGTGAATATGCGCAGCAGTATATCCATGTCCACAGGTATAATGCGCAGGGCAAAAAATGTGACCAGCATGTTACAAACAAAAGTAAAAATATGCCAAATATTAAAAAGGTACATGGCCAGCCCATCTGCGTGGGAGCAAGATGTGGAAATGAGCCTTTGCATGAGGTAAAACAATGTCTGGAATACTCTGCGCAAATCACTCAAACCAATCAGCAAAATGATAATATGTATTATCAAAACCAAGTTCAACATTCTGGGACTCACGTGAAGGAAGGTAATGATAATTTATATAAGTAGCCTATGCAAGCACATCAACAAGTTAATAATATATATTATCACAACCAAATCCAGCAGTCGAGAGATTCGCATGAGCAGCCATATGTGAAAGAAAATATTCACAATGAGCAATATAAACATGCATAGTTTGATAGCATAATGAAAAGATGTGAACTTGCGCAGAAGTATTTAAAAATGCATGAAAATAAATGTGGTAAAGAAAATTCCCAAACAAATTATAATAATGTGCAATATGTTAAAACTGGAGAAAATTATGGAGATGGTGAGCACGTAAGATTAAAAGTTGGCATAAATGATAAAAATTATTATGAACAACCAAGCGAATATATTGATGGTTTGATCAAAGAGGAAATACATTACCACAAACATAATGCACAATATCAAAACTCACACATGCGTGGGTTGCTGATTGAGGATGAATATCCTCACAAAAACAATAATAACACACCATTGAATTGGAATCCACATGATCAGCACATTAAGGATAATAGGCATCAACACAGAGATGCGCATGGCCGGATTATTGAGGATGGAAAGCAATATGATTATTTAAATAATAATCATGTTCAAAGTGATGGGGATTACATATATCCATGAAATCATGCACAAAGCTAGGGTGATACACAATATTTTAATACTTACACAGATGATATGAGCAATGAGTGTTTGCAGCACTGTGGAAATTACACACAGGGAAGAGGAGAAAGTCATCATATTAATATGCAACCTGGAGGAAATCCTACACAACAATATCATCCACAACAAATGCAAGGTTTAGTTTATCCAAGTGGAAGTCAAAACCATGCACAACAATATGGTATGGGCACAAATCAACAATTTGGGCATTCTGGACAACAACAACGTCAACAACACAGAGGATGGGTGCATAATCCGATGAATATGGCTCAACAATTTCACACAAGTCACCATGGTAACCAAGCAAATCAACACCAGAGAGGTAATCTTGTGTGCCAAAATCAATACTTTCAGAATAATAATCAAAATAGAAATCTATTTGATGTCAGATTTCAAGAGATTAATGAGAGATATAAACAATTAGATTTTTCAAATATTATATGCTCTCCTGATCCAATACCTAATAAGCTAAAAGTTACTATCCCTAAATTTACTAGAGATGGGTCATAGTTAGCAGAACAACATGTTATAAAGGTCAAAAATATTGTTTATGAATTTGATATAACATATGAAGATGTGTGTATGAAAATGTTTGTGCATTCACTCAAGGATAGTGCAGACGAATGGTATAGAAATTTGCTTGATGGATCTATTAGCTGTTGGAAAAGTTTCATTGATCAGTTTATGGAAGAATTTGGGGATCACAGAGATCCATCTTTTGCATCTCATGAATTAACTAGTATAAAGAAATATGTGAATGAGATAGTAAAAGAATTTAATAAAAGGTTTAACAAGGTGTTGAATAGAATTCCAAAAGAGATTCATCCTGTGGATTCCTTTTTAATAACTTTTCATTTGACAGCCTTTGATGTCAAAATGAATTATGACATAAGGTCTCATAACCCAACAACATTACAGTAGGCTTTCAAAATTGCATTAACTATTGAAAATAATAGAATAGTTGTCGGGAGAGTTGATAAGAGAAATGATCCCAGGTTATTCAATCCTACAGTCCCGAAGAGGAATGAAGAAAGTGATAAGATGGATGAATTAGTGAGTTTGATGAAAAATTTACAATCAAATAAAAGTCACTTTCAAGAAGGAAAGAATGACAGAAATTTCAACAGGAATGATAGGTACAGGTTGCAAGACATGCCTTATAATACCGAATGGAAAGATGGAAAGCCTTTGAAAAAACAAATAGACACTCCAGACCCTCTTAAAAGAATAATCATTTTATAGGGGATGAACCTTGGTGTGACATTTGCAAGATGCCCCACCCCCAGGAACAATGCCTTATAGCACAAAAAATTATGGAGGAAGAACACCAAGGGTGTGAAGAGAGACCTGTGATAAATGCTTTATCATCCACCCCCTTTTGGTCAAGAGATAGTGATGACTCAGAAGGAGATTATATGCCAAATGAAAGTTATAGGAGGTTGGGCTACCAACAGGAGTAGCAAGTCTTTTCAGATGGTGATGAGAATCCAGATATTAGAAGGACAACAAAAGAGGAAAGAGAGGCATATACTGTGGCAGCAATGGAATAGGTTCTTAGTAACTATCACCTAAGGAACAAAAAATGTAAACTCGGGTAATGCACAAGTGGTAAGGATGTTCAAAATTTCAAACAAGAATGCTAAGGTAAACAAAGTGAAAGCAAATATCCCCAAAAATCAAGCTGATTAGACATTAAAGATAAGAAAACCAGTGGACAAGAAAAGCAATGGTAAGCAAATTTCAAACTGTACCTTATTCATGTCTCAAGAATTATCTCGGGTAAAACTTTCTATCCCTCTAATGGAAATAGTGAAATTAACTGATTGCAGGAATGAAATGATTAAAATAATAAATGATGTTGTTAAAAAGGATTCAAAGGAACAAAAGGATAATGAAGAATTACCAATTATTTACCTAGGAACTTTTGTTAATGAAGATGCTACTAAAGTAGATCCTTTCTTTTTGACTTTGTTGATAAATAATAAATTAGTTAAAAATTGTATGTTAGACTCTGGAGAAGCAGTTAATATCATGCCTCATGGAGTAATGAAAGAATTAGGAATGAATGTGGATACTACTTATGGAAAATGCTACGCTATGGATAATAGATCTGTCCCAGTTATTGGAATAATGGAAAATGTTGAATTTAAGTTTCCTTCTTATCTTGAAAAGTCTTATAAAATTGATATTATTGTTGTAGAAGTACCACCTAGTTATGGGATGCTATTATCTAGACAGTGGTCCAATTTAGTAGGTGGTAATGTTCAATTAGATCTATCTTATCCTTCTATCCCAGTGAATGACAGGGTTATAAGGATCGACAGGGAACCAAGATCTACTTATATCATTGAAGATGTTGATCCAAATTAGGTTACATACTTTTTCCATACTTACATGGAGAATTTGCAAGTAAGTATTCATAAAAATGTCATTGAAAATACTAGTCCTATTGAAATATATGCTAAGGAAAATAGTGATTTCATTTGGAAAATGTTTTTTGATGGATCATGTAGCAAAAATGGTAATGGAGTAGGTGTAGTTTTCATATCCCCAAATGGGAAATCTTTCAAATATTCCTTTTTTTTGGCTTTTGAATGTACTAACAATACTGCAGAATATGAAGCACTTCTACAAGGTCTAAAAATAGTAGGTAAGCATGGTATCAAAATTCTTTATGTTTATGGTGATTCTGAATTGGTTGTATCTCAGATTAGGGATAAGTTTGTTACAAAGAATCATACTCTAAAAAGGTACAAGAAGGAAGTTTGGGATTCCATAGAATGTTTTGATGCTTTTTTAATAACTTGGATGGATAGGTTTGAAAATATTCTTGCTGATTTTATGGCTAACCTAGCAAGTTAAACATAATGATATTCCATGTGAAGATATTGCACAAGTAGAGATCAAATCAAGACCAACCATACCTGATAATGTTTATAATTAGCAAGTCTTTGAGGACATACTAACATCATAAAATTCCTTGCATGTGAAGAAAGGTATGAAGATCAGTGTATTGATTTGAATGCTTATGTTGAAACAATAGATGAAAAGGATACTTTATTTGGAAAAGAAGTAATTTAACTTAAGACTAATAAAATCCCTAAGGGCCTTGTGGCATTAGAGAGGATGTTTGATAATAAGGATTCTAATAGTAGGGTTAAAATGGATAATATTACTATAGAGGAAGTAGAGAAGATAAATTTAGGAAATGAACATACCCCTAAAGAGGTTTTCATTGGTTAAAAACTAAGTCCTAAAATCAGAGCTGATATTGTTAGTTTATTAAGAAAATACAGACATGTTTTTGCATGGTCCTACAATGATCTTAAAGCCTATAGAGAAGACTTGTTCCAACATGAGATACCACTAAGACTTGATGCAAAGAATTTTAGACAAAGGCAGAGACCTATCAATCCGACTTTGGCTCCTAAGATGAAGGAAGAACTTATCAAAATGAGGGATATCAGTATCATCAAGATGATTAGACACTCTACTTGGGTTTCAAACTTGGTACCTGTTAGGAAGAAAAATGGAGATATCAAGCTTTGTGTGGATTTCAGAAACCTAAACATATCTTCATTAAAGGACAATTATGCATTACCCAATATGGAGGCATTATTACAAAAGGTAACCGAGAATGAGTTATTATCCATGATGGATGGATTCTCCAGGTACAATCAGGTGAAGGTTAAAGAAGAAGAGAAGTATAAAACAACATTCACTACGCCATGGGGAACATATGTTTATGCAAGAATGTCATTTGGACTTACGAATGTCGGAGCTACTTTTTAAAGAGCCATGGATGTGGCTTTTGGGGATTTCATTAAAATTATCATGGTAATATATCAGGGTGACATCATAGCTTATTCCAAGAAGGCAGAGGACCATTGCAAGCATTTAGAGAAAATTTTCAAAAGAGCCCTTGAATATGGAGTATCCTTAAATCCAAAGAAATGTCATTTTGGGGTAACCGAGGGTAAACTTCTTGGTCACATTCTTTCTAGGGAAGGAGTCAGAATAGACCCAGAAAGGATTAAAGCAATTGACAAGGTTCACATTCCTAAAAATGTTAAGGGGATTCAATCTTTCTTTGGACAAATCAACTTTGTGAGAAGGTTCGTCCTAAATTTTTCAGAAATTATGAAGCCTATTGCAAAGATGTTAAAGAAAAATGTAGTTCTAAATTGGACAAATGAGGCCTTAGAAGCATTTTCCAGCATTAAGAAATCAATCAAGGAAGCTCCAGTTTTGAAATATCCTAATTTCTTGAAACCATTTCAGTTGTTCTCTTTTTCTTCTTTCCATACCATCGCAGTAGTTCTGCTACAGAAAAATGATGAGGAATATGAGCAACCAATAGCTTTCTTCAGTAAAACTTTACAATCTTTTGAGTTGAACTATGATATACATGAAAACCAAGCTTATGCATTAGTTAAAGTAGTGAAATCGTTCAGACCTTATCTTGTTGGAGCTAAGATTGTGGCGTATGTACCTAATGTAGCAACTAAGGATATATTGAGGCAATTAGAAGTCACGAGTAAAAGATGTCGATGGATTAATCAGATTCGGGAATTTGATATTGAAATTCATATCACTAAGTTAATCAGAGGACAAGGGTTGGCTAAGCTCATGGCAGAGACAAATTTGGATGCAGCCCAAGTAAACCAAGTAGATTTGGAAAGTGCATAAATGAGCATCAAACATTGTCCATGGTACACAGACATAGTTTACTTCTTAAGGCATATGAAGTGTCAAGAAGGTCTAAGTGATAATCAGAAAAGAACTATAAAATTACAAGCTTCAAGATATGTACTGATTCAAAGAGACTTATATTGGAAAAATAATTATGGTATCCTCTTATTCTATCTAGACACCTATCAGGCTACGTCAGTTATTAAACAGTTGCATGATGGGGTATGTGACAGTCACTTCTCAGCTAAGACAACATCTCATAAGATATTGAAAGCAGGGTATTATTGGCCCCATGTATTCAAGGATTTTTATGAATATGTTAATAAGTGTGAATCTTGTCAAAAGTTCTCCGGGAAACTAAAATACAATGGTGCTTTACCGCTTATTCCTTTACAAACTGAGGAACCTTTCAAAATGTGGGGAATAGATTTTATTAGGGAAATTGTAGATGCTTAGAGTGGAGGTCACAAGTGGATATTAGTTGCAATAGATTACTTCACGAATTGGGTTGAAGCTATACCTATGAGACAAGCTACAAGCAAAGTGGTCATCAAGTTTTTCACAGACAACATACTTACCAGATTTGGAGTACCTTGCAAGATTCTTTGCAACAATGGAATGTGTTTCAGATCTAAGGAATTTTTTGAGTTTTGTGAGAAATATGGTATCAACCTCTCATACTCATCCCTATATCATCCGCAAGGAAACAGTCAAGCAAAATCAAGCAATAAGAATATACTAAAGATTATCAGAAGAATGTTGAGCAATAATAAGAAGGCATGGGATTCAAAGCTAGTTCTAGCTTTATGGGTAGACAGGGTAACAGTGAAAAGATTGATAGGTTTCGCTCCTTCTGAATTGGTTTATGGAAAACAAGAAAGGTTACCATTAAACAATCTCCTGCCAGTTTACAAGTTCATCCAGGAAGAAGATCTTGAGGATGTAAATTTTATGGAAGACAGGTTGAGCTAGTTATCAGAGCTAGATGAGATGAGAAGAATAGCACAAGAAAGGAATCTTCATCAACAACAGATTAAGACCCTTCATGACAAGAAAGCATTGGACATGCCTTTCAGAGAAGGTGATTGGGTATTAAAGTGGAATCCAAAAGACCAAGATAAAGGAAAACATGGTAAGTTCGAGGCATTGTGGCTAGGGCCTTACATGGCCGTTTCAAAGGCAGGTGAGAATTCATACTATTTACAAGATACTGATGAAGTTATTCAGGAGTTCATAACTCACAGCCAGTATTTGAAGCCCTTTTTCTCTTAAAACAGGAAGTATTCTCTAACTTGTACATTATTTTATTTATTTTATCTTGTTTAAGCTCCATTATTCTTTTCTTACTATGGTCTAATTTTCTACAGATAGCTAGACTCTCATTGCATCTAGGCATGAATGCACGTCCCCAATAAGAGCCACTGTTGATACCTAAAAATTTAGGTCCTGGATACAGAAAATATCAGGGAAGTATAATCTACATTTTTATTTTTTTATGTAATTTCCCTATGTAAAAATTAAAACAATTAAAAAGGGCATAAACATTTATCATTATTCAATGTTCGTGAAATAGGTTTTTAGTTATTTTATTTCAATAAATTTAATGCATGTACATTTTGAAATAAAATATTAATAAAAATGATAAATAATGAGGTAGTTAAGTAAAAAAGGTAGTGAGAGGGAGTTGAACCCTCAACCTCTCAAGCCAACCTTTTTTCCTACCTACCTACCTTCTTACCCTCTAACCGATTAGTTTATTATTATTCTTCGAGAGGATTTGGAGGAGAAACTAATTTAATTTACATTTCCATTTGCAAGTGAAAAATCAATACAATTTCTCACACAGGGAGTATTTCTTTCCTTAAATATTTTTAATTCAATAATGAAATATTCCTTTCCTATGTATTATTTATTTTATCGATTTTAGGAAAAAAGAGTGGGGGGAGGGAGTTGAACACTCAACCTCTCGACCCACCCTTTCTTCCTATCCTAACTACCCGACCTACCCTAACCGATTGTCCTATGTTAGTCCTTGAGAATATGGGTAGAAATAAAGGGATAAATATTAGAGTATTTTATTTCCTTTTAATAATTTAGAAATAAATTGTTAGGGTGATAAATGTATTGATTTTCTCTTGTATGTGTGTTTCAAAAAGATTTTACATTTTCACGAGATTTAAATTGTTTTTACTAATGTGATTGTTTTTAGGTTTCATTTTAATCTACCCTAAAAACATTAAAGTGAAAAATGTAACATGGTAAACTATGTTGGAAAAGATTACTACATTTATGGGTTTTGAAATTATTTTGCATAAGGTTTTAAAATTTCAAATACCTAAATAGAATCCCTTTCTTCACCCTATTGTAATTTTATTTTTAAAATCTCAATATTAGGGTAAATAGGGATAGTTGTTTATATCTTACCTTATTTAATTTGTTTATTAACTTTTTCATTTTGGGGAATTATTAATTAGGTGATGTAAATGTATTTTGTTTTCATCTCATTAATGTATGCATTTTTAGGGTTTTTGCTGAGAAAGTGAAATTATTTTATTACAAAAACCCTAAATGTTTTTTTATAAAATGGTTGTAATATTATTTTTGCATTAGAAATATTTTAAACATTAGGGTTGTTATTATATCAATGCACTTGCCCTAAGTAAATTATTTTGAATATTGCGATGTTAGGGTAAGTGCCCCCCCCTTTTTAGGGTAAATTATAAATATTTTTACCCTAATGTTTTAGGAATGTTTCTATTATGTAATTTTATATTGTCTTATGTTTCTTTTAAAAGTATTTTAAAATGAATCCATATGGTTAATATTTTAAAAGTGAATTTTAAATTTAAAGCACTATAATCCTATTAAATGATTTTAAGTATTATCTTATTAATAGGATATTTTTATGTGTTGATATTTAAAGTAAGTACCTATGATGAATTATTTAAATTTTATTGGTACTTCTTATAAATAAACATTTATATAATTATATCATGATTTTATGTTTATTTGATATATTATTAATTAATAATTAAATAATCATTGGGATCATATTGATAGTTTAAAACATTATTAAATATAATGATTTTAATTTTAAATTTTATTGAATGATTATTTAACTTTGAATATTTGTGTGCAGGAATTAGATATGTGGATCATTATGCACATACCTGAAGATTATAACAAATTAAGTTTGTTGTACGGGAAATGTTCCCCTAAAAACCATTTATATGGTTAATGTTTATAATTTTTAGGGTTAGTTCTAGGGATTAGGTTTTTGTGAAAGGGCATGTCTTTTCATAGAAAACCTTTGATAATTACATTTATACTGAAACATTTGTAAGAAAAAGACATTATGACACAATTGGGACAATATCTCCTACAACTATAGATTTGGATCTCATATGCAATTTTCAAACGTTATGTCAGATAAGTTGTTTTATGTTTTTTGAGGTTATATATCATTTATTTTTAGTTAGTTTTTTAGATACTCTGTGTACCAGGGTGTTCTCCTGTGTTCTATTCCTTGATTTATTTGTTCAAAGTTAATTTATGTAGTTCGAATAGCAACTGTATGGTCTGAGAACCTATTGTTGTTCCTTTCGGCCTCTTAATTTTGGTTAAAATCAATAGGATTAATTGTATGAATTATTTTGAATTGTGATTCAATGGAAGCCTGTAGGACGATAGTCTTTCTTTATAGGAGTAAGTTCTCTTAAAACTGTCTCTGATTATACGTAAGATTGGAAATATATGACTTTGTACCCAAATTTATATTAGGCACTGATCTCATTTCATTTGAAATTGTTATTTGGTTCTATTTCATAGTTTACATATTAAATCTAATTTCTCTCTTTATAAAGCATTCAATTAGGTTTTAGTGATAGTGCAAGATATAGTTTAGATTTCATGCAATTTAGCTATTAGGAGATTATATTATTCTCCTCCAAGGATTGTTTACCCCTTTGGAAGGAATTATGTTTGTCTGTGCATGTGTTTATGCAACATAGGGAACTTGTGAATTCAGGTCTACCAGCCTTGGCTCAATCAAGCCAGAATTGCAGAGGCACTTGTGTGTGCCTATCAGTTGGCCTCAAAACGGTCTAGCATTTTTGAGCACCAACACAATGCACCATATTAGATCAAGTAGGTTCTATCACACATGGCCTAAACTCTCTTCAAACTCACAATATGTTGCATGCGTAGTACAAAACTCATGAGATTCTAAAGAAGGCCTCACTCTTAATCAGTTATAAACGTCCCATTGTTTCAA
Source organism: Chamaecyparis obtusa (assembly GCA_027943335.1). NCBI lineage: Eukaryota > Viridiplantae > Streptophyta > Pinopsida > Cupressales > Cupressaceae > Chamaecyparis > Chamaecyparis obtusa. The sequence continues at coordinate 1,066,949 of BSBK01005455.1, read as the reverse complement.
TTTTGCTTGCGAGTTATGATAATTTTTGTAAACATGACATTGGTTCAGTTTAGTGTATTCATTTTTGCCAGACAAATCTTCATTGTCTTATTTATATACTAGCATGTATTAATTGGCTAACAAATAAAGAAGCATTTAGACAATTAGAAGACAATGAAGATAATTTTAAATGCAGAACTAACACAATTTTTTTTTACAAAACTGAACCAATGGCATGTTTACAACAAAGAAATAGAGTGATAATAATATGCTGAAAATTGTATTCTATTTAATACATGTGAAAGGACTAGTCCCAAAAATTCTTAAACATACTTTATCTGATATGATGAATTCTTAAATAATTAAGGTTGGAGTAGACATAGTTATCACACAGTTTTTTGTGTGGTACAAGGAAGATTTGGTTGATTAAGAGTGAGGCCTTCTTTAGAATCTCATGAGTTTTGTACTACACATGCAACGTATTGTAATTTTGAAGAGAGTCTGTGCCATGTGTGATTATTAAGTAATGGGAAAGTTATGATGATTTAATTGTAGAACTACTGGTCCCTTGAAGCATTCAAAAAAAAATTCTCAAAAGATGCACTCTCATGGAATATGATGACTTCAATTTATGCACAAAATGGATCTATCTTCTATCACTATGCTCTTCCTATGTCAAAATGGGATATTTATGACATGGTATAGATATCCATCAAGGCGTAAATAAAATTCAACTTTTCTCAAATGTTGTAGTTACAAGTAATGAATTTTAAATTTTATTTTCTTATTCATAGAAGCTTGCAGTATAGTTTCTTTTAATGTAGGCAATTTAGACAATGTATTTGCCTATAGTGTTCCTTAGTCTTGATTGAGGATGACAGGCACATGGTTGCTAAACTAGACTTGCATAGTGCAGTTAGATTAAAGGGGTGATTATTTTGGTAGTGAAGATGAGAAGAAAAACACAATTCATTAGTTAAATGTTTTGTATATAAATTGGGTACTACTTTTGTAGGTAGTTTTAGCTCATTATTTTGTAATGTAATTTTTCAATTTCATGTATTTTATCTCCTATTTATTGGGTGCATGAGATGAAGGTTGAATGTAAGAGTCTTATAATGTTGAGTTACCTTTGGATCTCGAGTTTTTGATACTACTATGATGATCTTTCTCAACAAGTATTTTACTCTATTGTTATTTTTTGAATAACATATTGGGGAAATACAAAACTATGCACTTCTACAAGACAATGAACACAAAATTGAAGCATCAAACAAGACTTGATCAAGTTGCAGGTGGAACGTGCACTCAAATAGTAAGTAATGTAGAATAACAAAATAAAAAATTTGTCGTGTCTACATTTTGTTATTTTCTAAGATTACATCCATGTTCTATATTCACAAAATGGTTCAAAATTGAAATTTACAATTTGATAAAAGTACTGATGGGTGTTGTTCCCTGCACCCTCAATCAACAACTTGCCTCCATTTGTGGTCTCAATTTGCCTCCATTTGTTGTTCCCTGCACCCTCAAAAAGTGTTAGATAGGCATATTTGTCATTTTAAGATCAAAGATAAAGGCCCACATTTTTATGTGCATACACACACAACATATACAACCTTCACCATGAAGATTTGCCTATGAACTACTGGGACCTTATACCCTGCAACAAATGTATTATTGTGAAAATCATCACAAGTCAATTTGTTGCCGGGTCTAGCTCCCAATAGTACTTGGTCAAATTTGATGCACTATAGGGATAATATTTTCTATATAATATATATGATATTTTATTTTGATTTAAAAACTACTATATTATTTGAATATATTTCTTTCTTGCCACAATAGGAAAGAGTTTGAGGTGGAAGACTACAATAACAGAAGTGTTTCAATTTGGTATACTATACTACAACATCATTTCATAACTAACTTTTCAATTTCTATATATAATTAGGTTATAGATAATCTAAGTGAAGAAGGATCATGTCAGACAATCCAAGTGAAGAAGGTAATGGGGATACAATCAATAGATTGTGGTCTAACTTGAAAAGAAAAGGTGATGGAAAATGTTATTGTCCCTGCAATATTTGTAAGGGCTTAAACACTAGAAGATTGCTAATCAAAACAACTAAGAGACATTGTAGGGATAATGGTCACATTGAAGGAGGGTTTGATTATTGTGAATTGGTAATTTTTTCATTATATTTATTTAACAATTAATATATATATGAAATACACTTGATGATGAGATCATTATCATGGTTTATTTGTGTTCATCATTTTTATATAGGTAGACCTCCCCAGGGGAGTACGTGATATGGACCATGGAGGTGTGAATATGGAGAATATGGCTTTGGAAGTGGAGGATCATGGAGGTGTGAATATTGAAGCTAAAGATTATGATCCCATGGAAGATGACGATGATGCGCCAGATGATGGTACTAATACATTGATCCATGACACATTTGGTATTGGTGCAACTGATGATGATGATCAAGATGATGTTGATGTCATCCATGATATATCTCTACTTGAGAAGGCAACCACGACCCTTGATGAAGGCTCCCAAACAACTCTTCTCTCTGTTGTATTGTCGTTGTTGAACTTGAATATTATGAATGGTTTATCCAACACAACAATGTCACGTATGCTAAGGTATGTCATATATGTCATTATAGTAATTAAAGGGTGAAACATGTACCATAAATATTGTTAATATTAACAACTTATATTTTTTTCTATAGATTGATAGGTGAGTTTTTGTTACCACCATTGAATATTCTCCCTCACTCATACTGAGAATTATGTGCCACTATGAAAGATATTGGAATAGAGTATCAAGCAATAGATGCTTGTCCTAATGATGATATTATTTATCATAAAGAACATGAATTTGCAACAGAATGCCCTAAATATCATATGAGTAGATATCAAATAGATCAAATAACAAAAAAGGTGGCTCACAAGGTTCTTTGTTACATCCCCATTATACCATGTTTGCAAAGATTATTCAGGTGTAGTAGCTTGGCACGATTTATGGATTACCATGCACATAATAGGAGTCGAGATGACATTATTCAAATGCCTATAGATGGTTTTGTATTTAAGAACATAGAGGAAAAGTGGCTGCACTTTATCAAAGAACCTCAAAATCTCAAGCTTTCAATGGCAGCAGGCGGTGTCAATCCATTTGGAGAGCTAAGATTTGTTTACTCTATTTGGCCTTTTTTTGTCATCAACAATAACATTCTTCCATGGATGTCAATAAAGAGGAGCACATTATGTTGGCAATGATTGCTCCAGTTATTTGATCATTTAATAGTTATCTACATGTAATTATAAATCTTGCAGTAAAATGGTCACAATAATTATGTAATGTTGTTGTTCATTCAACTAGGTAAATATCAAATTAAAGATATGAATGTATATATTGAGCCTCTTATCGACAAGTTGGTGGAGTAATGGAATGGTGTCACTATGTATGACATCTCTAGACCAATAGGAGATACACAATTTCAATTCTATGCAATGCTTGTGTTAGACCAATTTTTCATCAATGCAAAAATCCTATGAAATTGGTCTTATCCTTGCAATTTTCTTGATGTCATCCCACCCTGCCTGCAAGCTTGTTTTTAGTGTGCGTAGAAGATCCAAAAAAATTTATAGCTTGTGCTCTTAGCCCCATGTTCTTCAATGTGTCACCATGCTCCAATTTTGATCACACTTGTTAAATTGCAAAAACCAGGGAGATATTCATGTTTCAAGGTCTGCTGGAAATAATTCTTTCATGTCAGGTGGTGTCAAAATTGTCAAAGCATAAAAACCCTTGATGTTTTCACATTCCTTTGTTACCTTTGCATCAATGTGAAAACCTTGGTTATTTTTGGCTGTTCACCCCTTCATAGCTAAATCTCTGGCATTAGCATTTCTTATGTGCGTTGTTGCGATTGTGTGGGGCCTAGTTCTTCTTGATGGCCAGTCACTTGATCTCTAGTTTTTCAGGTGGTTAAGTTTTTCATTTGGTGATCATGTGACTGTGTGATTTATGGGGTCTCTGAATTCTGGCGGTTAAGTGCTTTTCATTCTGCGACCTGGCATTTTATTTGGTCGCGTGGTCGCGCAATCCTAACGGTTAGTTCTTTAACCATCGGCAATCTGGCGAGCGGTTGGGTTTCTTCTGGTAGTTTTGTGTGATCTGTGGTTGTCGCATGATCGTAAATAATATTCTTCTCCTTTGCGATCATGCGACCACCATCCGATTCTTGGCAGTTTTCGATGGGGCCACGATTGCAGTGTGTTTGAAGGAGCGCCAGTAGTCAGTTGATCTGATGGTTGTCATGTTGCTGAAAAGGAAAAGTGCTTGATGGTTATTCAGGTGGTAACATGACAACCATTGATTTTCATCCTTAGTAAGGCCTGATAGTTCGATGGGTCCAATTGCTAGATCTTTCTGACGTGGTTGTTCCTGATTGGTTATGCTTGGCGGTGACGTGGCTTTTCTTGGTGGGGCCAGTGTTTTTAGTGTCTAGGTGAGTTTTAAAGTTCATCTATGATCTGTGGTTGTCACATGATTGCAAGGAAAATTCTTTCCCTTTGTGATCATGCGACCACCATCCAATGGTGTGGTAAGTAAGGCGGTGGGTCCGAGGTGCCAATTGTGCTGAGGTGCTCAATTTCTATTGGTTGGCGAGGTGGTGATGTGGACTTGGACTTTTCATGGGCTTGTTGACCATTGTGTCAAATTTTATGGACCACCAGATCTATTGGGAAAACATAATATCAATGGTCATGTTTTTTAGTTGGCTGGTTAGTCGTTGCAGCTATATTTTAAATCTTTCCTAGGGGTTTCTTACCAATGTTTTCATAGTGAGCCATTTGCAATAAATGGGTTTCTCAGAATTGATTTCTCCAGGACAGTTGCAGTTGTGAAGATGATGATGAGGATCTAGGCTGTCATCCTAATCTAATTTTTCTTCCTGGGATGTTATGCCAATTTGAATGCAAAGGACTGTTGTTTTGGCACAGGTGGCTAGGGTTTGGAGTATGTCAGTGATCTCCATGTTATGTGCATGCGAAATCTTTTTGGTTGGTCCTGGCATTGAAGTTTGTTTTTCTTGCAACACGAAGGCAGTAAACATTGATCGCAGTTAGCCTATGGTGATGAAACCAATGTAATTGTACATCAGATTTTATCTGATTTCTTCTCAGGTTTCTAAGCTTCTCTGCATTCTTTCTTTTCTTGTTGTACTGGGTGGTTGTAGACCTAAATTATGTGCTCTAAATGATCCGTAGCTTGTTGCAATCCTTGTTCCTATAAAAGAATTTTCAAGATCATTTAGAAGGGTTCCAAATCTAAAGGTTCCAACCTTTTGGTTCCGTTCTAGGGGTTCCTTCCCCTAGTCCTATGAATGTTCTTTCCTGCAGATATTTCCTTCTTCTCTGCATAAAGGGTGTTCCCTCTTTCCTTTTTGGCTATGGGAATACAATATAAATTGTAACAGATGTATTATGTATGAGATTTTAATATATTTGTGCTACTGTCAGATTGTCTCCATTTGGGTTTTAGACCTATTGATTATAACATCAACGGTGTTGTAGTCTTTCTACTTGCATTTCCAATGAGTGTCTGTAGTAGAGTTATTTTCATAGAAGCAACTAGGTTTAGGACTGGTTTTCAGATGTGTATGAGCTGGGGTATCAAAGATATCTCATGCTTGTCTTCTAGTGGATGTTGGTTAATGTATTGCTTGTTCCTAGGTCTTCCTCTGAATAGGTGATAGCATATCTGAGTACACAGGTGGTTTGGTAATGTATGGTCTGATTTGTGGTGAATGTGTTAGTCTTCTTGTTTCATAGCTCTGTTACAGTGAGGTGTTTGACACTGCTGCCCATTGGATAAGGCACTGGTCTATGAGAGACTTAGGGTATCTTAGGGGTCCATTCAACCCAACATCAATCATTCAAATGAACTACCTTTTCCTTTCATGTTGGTTGTAGTAGGAGGTCTCTAGTTTTCAGACTCATTCCATGAAAATAGGTTATTGCATAAGGCTTGATTCAATTGGGGTACAGGATACCTAAAGGAGTCTGAAAACTATTCCACAATAATCTATCTCCAGGCCTTTTGTGTATCAAGAAGAGTCATAAGTGTGCAGATAAGGCAATACCCGCCTGAGTGATGTGGAGCTCGAAGAAGAAGGAGGATGCCCTCGGTCCTCATCAATTGGCACTTTTTCCCTGTCAGACTTTGGAGTGGTTACTAACTAGTTTGTCATCATAGTGTAAACCTGACACTGTGTGGGAAAAAGGAAGGCCAATAGCTTGTATGGACAATACATGATGCCCCAGGGTTAACACATTTTTTTGGTATGTTATGGTGAATTCAAGTTGCACATGATAATTCTAAATATAAAAATTAACATATTTAATCCAATTGTATCATTATCTTGTAGGTCTTCAAACAAAGGGAAAAATTGCATGTCCAGTTTGTGGTCCAAAAATGAAATCTCGTCATTCAAAAAGTTTAGGAAAGTAGGTGTTTGATGAGCATAGACACTTTCTCCACAAAAATCATAACTATCGAATTATCGAAAAACATCTTTTCAATGGGAAAGAAGAGACTACATCTAAGCCACGGAGAATGACACCTCATCTATGGAAGTTATAATATAATAGAATTAATCATCAAGGTACTACCGTTCTACCTAATGGTTTATGTTTGGAATTTGTATATTTATAGTGTGTTTTGTTTGCTGATTATGTGATTGATGATCGTGAATGTCATCAAGGCAATACTACTGAGAAAATTCCAAAGGGACTAAAAATTTACCCCAAACAATTTAGTAGGTTTCCCTACTATGAGCAGCTGCAAATTGTACATTTATTTGATACTATGCATATTGGAAAAAATGTAACAGAGACATTGTGGAAGATATTGGATGGAAGGCATGACAAAGAAAAATTGTCAAAATTTGTAGCGATATTCATGAATCCAATCATGCAATGAAAAATTTCATTAAATCAAATAGAAATGGAGAACAGATTAATATAAGTGCCCTTCCTTGATTATTAACAAAGTAGCAAAGTGATGTCATAAAAGAAGTCATACGAAAAATTTGATTTCTCACAGGATTTGCTACAAACATAAGTAGTACCATATCAAAGAAAAGTGAATTTGGGCCAAGTTGAAAATGCATGATTGGCATACCTTCATCAAGGTAATTCACGTTCTTTTGTATTTACAATATATTTGTAAATTGTATGTACTTCTCATTGTATTATATGAGAAAAGAATGACATGATTATTTTTATAATTATTTTAGTACGTGCTACCCCTATCTCTCCCAGAGAACTTCGACAATAACATCAAACAAGTGATATATGATCTTGGAAAATACATGAGGTAAGCAATGATATCTATTCAATCTGTTGTATATATTGTAAAGTCTCATGTTTATATATTTTTGTGTCTTGAATGTCTTGTAGGTGGTTGTCATCTAAAGAAATCCATAAAGCAGATATAAAATACTAGAAAAGAAGAATTCTTCATCTAATGTGTGAAATGCAAAAGTGTCTATCTTCAACCTTTATCAATGCATAAGAACACAACCTCATACACCAAGTTGAGGAGATTGAAATGTGTGGACCCGTACACACTCGGTCAATGTGGATGGTTGAGAGGCACCTGAAATTTTTGAAAGCTTTGGTTCGGCAAAGAGCACATCCTAAGGGTTCTATGGTAGAGGGATATATGGTATACTAGACTATGGTGTATGTTATTGAATATCTTCCTAAGCTTGCAACAAAGATCCATATAGATCACATTTGAGATCTCGACACCATTAGAAAATTTGAAGGGGAGTATTTGGTGGGGAAAGGTAGAATGAGGAAAGTGAGAGGTAATAAATTATAAGATGTTATTGTAGCTATTAATTAATTCTTAATCTTCAAAATTAATCAGTTGTAAGTCGTCTATTTATTTTTTTATAGCTGCTCAAGAGTGGGATGCAATACATTTATATATTGCAAATAATCAAGATTGGATGACGGTATGGATTGAACAATGTCATCATTTAGGTCGCACATTAACATGAGAAGTTGTGTCTTCATTGGTTAATGAAGCTCATCATAATGGAGATCCAAATGTTATGCAAAGGGAAATAGATTTAGCACATGGTTTAAGAGATTTCTAGGTATGTATAAATTTGTTAATCACTCGTACGTTTATGAACTCTTGATGCATTAATTTATACATGTTTGACATATTTTTGTAGGTCAAACAACACAAGGCTATGTTTTGAAATGGTCATAAATTTCACATCAAAAAGTTGGATGACACAAAGAAAACTTATGATTCTGGAATAAGTGCAATCTTTCAGGTTACTAATATTTCATCTAGAAATGACTTACATCCTCGAGAATCTAAAAATCGATACTATGGCATTTTGGATGATATACTTGAGTGTGACTTTAATTCCTTCAGATTAGTTATCTTCGTCATCAAATGGTACAAGCTACGACTTAATCAAAATGATATTGATAGAACTGTTATTGAACATGATAATAGATTTCTAATGATTAATACAAGGTGGCTTGAGCCAGTTGGGGATGAGCCCTATGTTCTTCTAAGCCAATGTGAGCAGTTATTTTACTCAGAGGTTCCACATAAATCGAGTTGGTCATTTTTTGTTAGACATGATCCAAGAGGAAGGCCGATGAGGTATAATGTGATGGAAGAAGAAGATTTCGAACAACTTGAAGATGATGTAAATGATGATCATGAACAACAATTAGTCGATGATGTTCCTGATGCAACTTTTCTTGAAGAAGAAGAAGAAGATGACGATGATGATGATAATGATGATGACAAAGAAGAAGACAACAACAATGACAATGGTGGTGATGATTTCGATGACAATGATGATCATGGTGATGAGTTGGATGAAGAAGAAGATGAATGACATGAATGAAATTTACAGTTACGTGATCACTGCTTAATCTATTTAATATTTATTTCTTGATAGAAATGTACAGTTATGCGATCAATGCTTAATCTGATTAATTCATGATGTACCTTTTAATGTTTTTAATTCATATGGGATGCTTATGGTTTTTAATGTACTTACTATGTAGTTTTGAGTATATGTATCATGAATTTTTTAGCTAACATTAGATAATTGAATTACATATGTAGGTACCCAGACCCCTTTCACGAGCATCCCACACAGTCTCATGGATCGACAGGTATAAGTCAATACACCCTATAGAGATTAATGTATTTTACAATTTGCAAAATATATCACATTAGTTGCTATCTCTCTCATTTGACGGAGTGCGGGTAGCAAAAAATAGGTATTTGTCAAATGTGTCTTCCTCGAGCGAAGAAAGTGAGTCATGTAGTATGTTTGAACTAAGAAGATCAACTAGAGGTCAAAACACTAGAAGGAAATTCAATAAACACATGAAATTTTTCCTTGCTCAAGGGGGGTCATGTTCTTATGATGATGAGAGCAAAGGCAACATCAAGCTGCCCTCTAGGTACCAAAATCTATAGAAACAATGGGTCCCCAAAGAACTTCCTCCAATAAACATTGATTTTAGTGTTAAAGATAAGATATATCGTATTGCACCATCGTCAATACATGGTTTGGGCCTATTTTCCATGGATGGCATAAAGGTCTCTTACAACAAAGTTCTTGAATTGATGGAGTATGTTGGACCTTGTTACAATTACAAAAGTTGGATGCAAATTATTCAATATAAAAAAAGTATGCGTAGGTATGCACTCTCAGCAAATTATATTTAACAAAAAGACAATGACCAAAGTAAAAGAGTGGCTATATACATTGAAGGAAGGCCAAAAGCATCAGGGAATATTGTAGGTTTTATAAATAGCACGCGACCTCTGTCAACTATTAAGCAACCCAATTGCATATTTGAGGCGCAAGAGAAAAATCATGTATTTGTATGTGTGATAAAATCAATAAGTGTAGGGGAAGAGCTGCTTATTGATTACAATTTGAATTGCATAGATACAAATGATGTCACTATTATTGGGGTGCAAGTGTGTGCTAAAATGTTGACACACTTCTATGAGTCATTACATCCAAGATTGCTCAAGAATGAGGTCTCAAATGGTGACTCATAACTCTTTATTCATAGAGTGCAAGAGTTTATAATGGAGGCCCTCAGTTTAGACCTAGTTTGTGCCCATGCAAGTACACCATAAAATGAGAGATTCAAAGAGGGAAAGCAAGAATGCTAGTCTCCATGATCATCAAATATGCATGCAAATGAAAATGAAAGCTATTCTATATGATAACAATGCATGAAAGAAAACTAATATATGAAAAGAAATGCTTATGCAAGATTATTCTATGAAAGGAAATATGAATCTAATCTAACATGAAAATGCAAAAGTAATCTAAATGGAATGCCATGGAGGCATGAGAGAAGAAGACAATAAAAGAGAAGTTTAAATATTCAAGCTCAAGTGCTCAAATTCTTCTCCAAAATCGCTCTCCAAACCTGCATAACAATAACATAAAATATTGGATCTTCAAAATCTCCATGCATAAATAAGGAGAGGGCTCCTTATAAAAGATTTAGAAATGAATGGATAGTCAAGATTAAGAGGCAAAAAGAAATGAGCAATGGTGGAGACTAAATCTTGGTTGATCCATGTGCTCAAGATTCTCAAGAGGCAAAATCAATGGACATGGTTAAGAGGCAAAAAGATGTGTGGAAGAGATTAAGAGGCAAAAGGAGATTCCACTCATCTTGGAAAGTGTGCATTCAATGTGTAGACAAAAAAAAAAAAAAAATTCTTTTTATTTTATTATTTATTTATTATTTTTAGCAAAGTGGTCTCCATTATTTAATTAAAAGATTTTTTTATTTATTTAAAAGAGATTTGTTATTTTAATTAAATGTGGCTTAGGATAAAGTGATTTTATTATTTAATTAAAAGTTTTTTATTTAATTAAAATGGAGCATGTTCTCTTAATTAAATAAAATTTAAGATAAAATGATTGAACCTTAGGAAATATTAAAATATTTGAATCAATTATGATTTGATCAAGAAAATTGATTTAAATTGAAAATATTGCAAGGCATTGATTCAGAAAATGATAATTTGATGAATGGGGACCCAAAGTCTAGGCGACCATTTTAGGGTGCATACAGTAGGTACATACTATGTACCATTAAATAATTGAGTTTTTTGCCAGCTACATTTAGAGAGTCTCCTCACCATCCACCTCATCTCCATCATCATCTTCTAATGAAATTTATTAATGTAGTCCTTTTCTAATTATTGGTTAACTTTAAATAATAACACAGGGCCACAATATGGAGCAACCACGTAAAGAGGACAATGATGATCGTGCATGCACTTCTTCCTAGTAGGTAAACCTCTTTTTTATTGTACTAAAAATTAGATAGAAGCAAAATGTTAAATAAAGTTTTTATTATATTCTTTTCATCACTATTTCAGATTAATTCTAATAGTGTTAGTAATATTGTTGTCACAAACAGGTGGTTAGCAGAGAAAGGGAAAGGAACCCGCAGTCCCTGAAGAGGAGTCCTTTGATGAGGACTTGGTTGTTGATTTCACTACTTGTGATGACTCGGCCTCTGCAATTAAAAAATACCTCCACAAAATTGGAAAAAGAGTGGCTGAATTGGCATCTATATTCCTTCCGACTCCTGAGTCACAAAAGAGGGCAACTAAACTAATGCACCTATCTCAAAATTATAGAGTAAGTATTAATGTAATTTTTAATTATAAAAAAAGTTCAATAATAGTTTTTATGTTATACTAATCTTTTATATCATTAAAAAATAAGCGAATGTGTTGCTTTTACAAAAAAAATTTGTGTGATTTTGATCCTCACGGCCATGATGAGGGTACTACAGCTGGTTCAAGTAGATTGCATGTTGGACTATATTTTTTTTACTCTCTAACAATATTGTCCATGCTAATCATTGCTTTTATTATGCTCTAACAATCTTATTCTTCAGCATGTGTCAATGATCATTTACTATCGCCACCTCATACGATGGCAGGCTCAGATGTATTGTGTCCTGCAATGTCAGCAACACGTAGCATGGCCACAGACGCCATGGCACCACCTACTCGTACATAGATTTTGTTTTCTCTGTCATTATATATATGTTTATTTCCCTTGAAGTTTTCTTTCTTAGGGCCATTTCGTATTGGATTCAATTTATGCAATAGGGGATGCATCACTTGATGGTGATTTTCCTGGATGTACTAGTATTCCTAGTACAGGAATGGTGAAGGATTGCATATTGCTTGTGAGCGATGAAGAAGGAGTTCCCTTGAAAATAGAAAAACTTCCAGGTACTTTAAATATTGGACCTTTTTTTTACTATACAATTGTATGTTAATTACACCTTGCATTCAATATGAGAAGCTTACATCTATTGTATTCTTATTTTATACTATTATATCCTTTGACTAATGATCCCATGATTATTTTGTAGGGAATGATGTTTTTTATGGTAAACTTAGTGATGAGTGTTTGCAGATATTCGGGCCCACCATCTGTATAGGGTGGAACATCATATCCAAACTAAAACCCCAATCCACTATTTTGATTTCATATCATTGCTAGGATAGTTATCATTACATCCATTTCTTAAACTATATTAAAGGTAATTTCACTTCATTTTTTAATCTAACACTATTTTTTTCTTAAAAGGTGGAAAACCCAAAATCAAAAGTTAAAGGATGCTCTCGCAGAGAGTATGACAAACTTTTTTGGACCTCGTGCATTTGAGAAGGGTAAGATCCTTCAAAAAGCTAGGTTATATTTGAGGTATATTAGGGACCATTACCTATGTATATTAACCAAAAATCTGAATTACCAGTGCCCCACTTGTATTCCTGATTTAGAGTGGAAATCTCTTATCTTGGATGCGAATAAGAAAACTAAAATAAAAAAAAGAAATACACCACCAGAGAACAGAAGAAGGTATGTGATACTGTTAAGAATGTAATTGTGTACTAAATACTCTTCATATTTATATGAACTAACATATTTCAATATCTTCATAGATTGCCTGACACATCAAAGGCAACAAAGGTAAGACTACAAAAGCACGGGAAACACAAGCTAGGCTCTGGCGGTTATTCCAAACTTGCTGCATGAGTTGTAAGTGTTAATATTGTCAAAATTAAATGAGGAAAAATACAATCTGTAGATGGCTTTTAACACTGAAAATGATACTTTGATCTTTATAATATTTATTTATAATTTAAAATCTTTTTTATTTTGATGAAACAATAAAATAAAATTTGACGATACCAAGCAAAAATGTAGGGTGCGGAGTTCAATATAAGTCACATAGAAGAGGACAAGAGAATTGGCTTCCAACAAGGCTATAAAGCCATGGTAGAAAGAATAAGAAGTGCACAAGGTTCTACTGACGGATCCGTCATGGTAAGTAAGCTAAATAGATAATATTTCAAATTTAATGATTTACCAATTAGTTTATTTGATGTTAAGTTCCAACATAAAGTGAGTAAATTTTTTTAAGTAAGAAAATAATGATAACATGAATGTGTATGAAATTGAAATGTAGCCTGTCGATTCTGGCCGTACACAACTTGTGCATGTTGATGATAATGAGGATGTGCATCAGAGTAATACAACTAAACATCTTAAATTGATTGGTGTAGTAATACAAATTTAATTACAATTGGTGTTTGGATTAATGTAACAATTTGTATTGCAGTTGTAGAGTGTAGAGGTCGTTGTTAATGAGCAGGTTGAGGTTGAGGCTGAGGCCAAACAAACTGACCTCGATGTTGATGATGTGACTAGATTAGGTAAAGAGCTATACGATTATGGCCTTTAAAGTACTAAAATACTTTAAAATGTTTTTAATATTTTTAATTATAATAAAATGTTTTTAATTTAATCCTTTTATATGTTATTGTAGATGACCCCCCTTTGCATCAACAAAGAACTAGGCATGCATTGAGATCTAATGAGAGGGGAGATGATCATGATGATATTGATGCTTCTCTTAGCGATTAATTCTTAAAAACTAGAAATCAAAAGAAAAAAAAGAAATGATTGTCATCTATGCACCTTAATTGATAATGACTAATTTTTATATGTCAATGAATTTAATTATGTGGTATTGAATGTTCATAAATTTTATAATGTGTTAATGAATGTTATCATGTGATAATTAATGAATGTTACATTTTATTAATGTGTTAATGAATGTTTTTGATTAAGGTAAAAATAGGTTTTGAATGGAACCCGAAACCATTTACATTAAAGCATAAAGATATATCAAGAAAGTTAACCAAAATGAAACGACAGATGGAAAGACACAAGTAGGACCCAAAACACACCAAGAAATGACAACAAAGCAAAGAAAGATAGTTACTAGCACAACTACCAGCAACACCCAGCAACCAACCAGACCATACTAATTATTTTTTATCATTTTCTCTGCCTTCATCTTCAAGTCCTCCATCTTCCAGATAGCATCTTTCAAGTCCTGTAGTTCCTTTGGCTTATCAAGGATCTTCCTCTGAGTGCGCCCTCTAGTTCTCATTCCTGGACCAACATTCCCTGCATCCTCCTTAATGGTAATTGTCATGTTTTCTAGCTAGCTTTTTTCCAGGTAGTTGTGTAGCATATTGAGGTTCATGACAGCCGCACCAAGTACCTCATTGCTATAATTTGGGACTTCATTAATCATGTTTCCATTGTTGTTGACTTTAGCCTTTATGTCTTTGACCTTGTTATCAACAATCTTATTAACTTTAGCAGCTATATCCTCATTCTAATTTTTATTATTTACCTTATCCAAAACCTTATTCTCCAGCTTCTCCAGCCTAGTAGGCAGGGTGATCATAGCTTTTTCCATAGCCTAAAGGTGGAGCTTCATCTCCTACATCTCTCACTTGACCCAATCCAGAGAAGAACTTAGACCATCAGCTTTGTTAACCTCATCCTACATAGTAGCACCCAACAGTGGATCTAAGGTATCCTCCTTGTAGCTCTCTCCTTCCTCTATGATAACCTGGTCCAAGCCCGCATCAGGATCATTATGCTCCTCTTCTTTTTCTTCCACAGCAAGGGAGTTCTGACCAGCCTCCATAACCTCTTTAGCATGGCCTTCCAGAAGGCCCAAATTTTCCCCCTTTTAATTTTTACCATCCTCCTTACTAGCCAGGTCTAAACCATCCTTCGTGTCAGAATGAGTTTCAATTTTTTCTTCTTCAGCAAGGAACTTCGGAGCATCATACTTGATGTCCCCAGTAGGGGAGTCCTAGGCATCTTCTTCCTCCTCTTCAACTCCTTCGTAATCTTTTTCTTCCTCTTGATTCTCCTCATCTTTGCCTTCTTCCTCCTCATTGTCATCATCCATGATGTCATTCATGTCCTCTTCCTGCTTAGTATCATCAATGTCCCTACCCTCTTTTTCCTGAGCTCTCTCATCATTACCAAAATTCACCTCTGCATTGTCTTCCTCAGCAAATCCCTCTCCCTGAGAAAGAGGGTTGTTTTCATTAGCATTATCTCCGCTAACCCTTTCTTTTTCCTCATCTATTTTTTCATCTTCCTCACTACTGTCAAGGATTTTTTCTTAATTTTTCTTCCTCTTTTTGGTTTCTTCCTCATTACTTTTTTCCTTGTTTTTCTTCCTCTTCTTGCTAGGTTCAGCCATTCTATCAACCACTTTGGACTCTTTCCTTTTTCCTATGACCCCTTTAGGAATTGGGTCTGGGATAATATCTCTAGCATAGTCAGAAATGAGGAGAATCAAACCCTCATGCAACACAGGGTTACTCAACTTCTTCCTATGCTCCATTATGCTACTATTTAGAGAGCTCATAAGAAAGTACAGGAAAGAAATCCACTTATTATGCCTAAAGTGATTGGCCAGGATAAAATGTAGGTTGTAGATTTTGGAATAGCACTCATCAAGTGTGAAATACTCGATCATAACTTTCAACATTTTACCGCAAAAATCTTTAATTTTAGTTATATCTACATAGTCCCCTTTTCCTTTTGTCATGAGAGCTTTTTCATCAGCAATTTTTGGGAAAAGATTAAAAGCTTTGGTACCAAGCCTATGGTTGCCTCTATGGAAATGAGTTCCCTCCAGGGGTAAACCAGTAATCTCAACCAAAAGAGAAAGAGTAAGGGGGAAATATTTGCCCCATATATTGACTTTACCTCTAACCTATGTGTGTGAATTTTGTACCTAGCTGTAGACACAACACTTCAGTAAAATATTAGAGGTTAGCAAAAATCAAAATCTACAAGTAAATGAAACTATGCTAACTAGGAGATTTACTGCCTTCTAGTAGGTGCGAGTATGATGTTCTCAGATTGGAATCGAGATCAGTGACAATGCAACACCTAAACAAAGGATTTGAATGCAAAAGAATGAAAGACTATATGAATGCAAATTAATCTATATTTTTGGATTTTCTATGCAATAATATGAAAAACTATATGAATCTAAGCTAGATGAATGAAATTGAATGAAGATTTAATCTAAGAATGCTTATGAATGATATGAAACTATGCAAAAACTATGATCAACTATGAAAGATCTCACAAATTGCCTGTCACAAGTGCTTAATCCTTCAATTGCCAATTTGCCAAAGTAATTGTGCAAATTTGAGTGTTGATAATTATGAAGAGCTGAGCCTTGATTTTATAGAAATCTAGGGCTTTAAGGATGCAGGAGAAAAGCCATAAATCACTCTTGATAAACTCAGGTTGATTTTTGAGTTATCAAGAAATCAGAGATAATTAACTCACAAAAATCATGCAAAAGCAGTTTTTAACTCAAAATAGAGTTTAGATCAAATTTCAACTCATCATCAAATGTTGAGTTTCAATTTTAAAATTGATTGTTAATTTCTAGTTGCCTGCTTTTCTGATTGTGCATGATTTAATTATAAATTAATTTAAAAATAAAGTGATTTATTCTCAACTTAACTAATTTTTGAAATAAAATAATTGATTTATGGGTTAATCAATTATTAAATCAAACTTTATTCTAAAACTATTTCATTAGAAATTGACAACTTACATTAATTAATTAAATAAGAATTTAATCAATTAGTCATGAGATTTTAGATTTTATTGTCAAAATTAAATAATACAATTTAGGAATAAATAGAATTAAAATAATTAAGTGGCAGTATTAAATCTAATTAATTAAATATTCAGAATATTCAATTAATCAAACTTTAGGATAAATAAAATTTATCGCCAAATAATTATTCAATCAAAGAAAATTAGGATAAATAAGAATATTGCTAGGAATATTCGTTGATGCAAAATTAAGGATAAAATCAATTAGGATTCGATAATGTGCAGATGTGCCTTAGGTTAGAACTTTGATATCGATTTCATTTGATTTGAAGATGTAGGAGATTAATGAACATATAGCCCATTTTGGGGTATTACATTTTGCCCCTCTTTGAATCACTATGCAAAGTGTAGTGGTTCAAAGAATAGTATGTGTTTGATAAAGATGTATGAAACTTATTTGAAAAATTAACCAATTCTGAGACAGAAACCGATTGAAAGATTTAAAGATTTAAGATTTAGGTCCTCATCGACCAAAGATAATGTTAACTATAGCAGCAATGAACCGGTGATTACAAAAAAGTGCCAAAATGCCTAATTTTGAACCTTATGATTGCGAAGAAGTGAGTGACCGATTCCAGACCTGATTGTCCCAAGAGAATCATATTGGTATCACATCCTAAACCCATCAATTACGAAGAACCAAAAAAATGACGCTAATGAACCGATGGTTACCAAAAATTGATACAATTTACAAGATAGATTTAGGATACCAGATTGATATGGATCTCGATGAACCTAATATGCCCCAAGAGATAATAGATTTGCACCAAGCGAAGAGCACTTTAGATGAATCAGTAACTAGACATGGTTGTTGTCTTGATCACTAAGATTTATAGATTTAGATTAATAGACTTGAATGATGTGCAATACCATGCCCCCTTCGGGATGAAAATTGAAATATGATAAGAAAAGTCAGCATTGAATGGTTTAGAAGCATGTTAATTGATTTTAGAAGTGGTTATACACGTCTAAGAACACGTTCTACATCATTTAGAGGTCCTAAAGACCAAGTTTGACTAGGTTTGACCATGAGTTGACCAAGTTTAAATTTTGATAGTTTGATGTGAGATAATCAATTAAGTTGAATTCGGGATTTCTATGATGATTGAAGGTTGATTATGCAAGCAGTTAGACATCCTGGGTCTAAAAATTTTAAATCACAATTTTGACATAGTAAACGATCTCATATTTCAATTTTGATCACAAAAATGGGTTCAGAACGTCAAAATTAGCTAGGGGTGCAATTTTCATAGAAAATGGAGCACTTTTGAAAATTAGGTCAAAAGCTATATAAAGGCCAAAAGGGTCATTTTCAATTCATTATTCACATTTGACTTTTGAAACTTTGTGGAGCCCTCTGAGTGAGAAAATGATTGAGCCGAAGGTACCTATCTCTTCCCATCAATTTGAGCGTAGCCAGAGACATCAATGGCCTCTATAGTATGGACATCTAGTAAGTGGACCTTTGTGCCTCTTTGTAAATTCCATTTTTTCATGTTTGTAGCATTTTTAGGGTGTTTTTCATATGTTTCAATTTTTCAATTCTCGCATGCATGGAAACTTGTACGACTGTCCTCTGTGACTCATACGACTTTTCAATATCCTGTAGATTGTCATACCAGAACCCCCCTAAACTCGTTTGAGAGGGATCCAAGAGTCGTACGACGTTTCATCGGGCCCCTCATCTATTGTACGGTGATCCCTAGAAAGTCGTGTATGCATGGTTTGTCGTATGGGACCCTGCTAAAACTCGTATAAGTTTTTATGCCAATCTTCATTGTCATATGGAAAATAGTGAGCTTAAAACTCATCTTTAGGTCAAATTTTGTGATTTTCTTATTCCTTAGGCTGATTGTCGAGCATTTAATGCACCTTCTAAGATAGTGAACTTTTGAATTTTTGTACTCTTAGCCTATTTTTCAACCAAATAACTAATAGAATTCCCCATTTATGTTCTATGTAGGTCATATACCCTGATGTTCATGTGTGTATTTCACATCCCACAACTTAGAGACTTTGCGTTTCTCTTCCAGACCCCATGAGGGTACATCTTGCTTCCTGTGGATTTGAGTATCTGATTCGATTGCCCAAGATTAGGGTTAACCATGGACTTTTGATTGCATTGATAGAGCGGTTTCATTCAGAGACCCAGACTTTCCATCTACCCACTAGAGAGATTATTGTGACACCCGAGGATGTATATAGGATATTCTGCATTCCATTTCATGGTCCTCGTCCAAATTATGTGAGTTTTGGGCAGTTTGGATTACATGCCTTCAGACGATTGTTTGGAGATGATACACAGCTTACTGGTTCCATTTCCTAGGATTTATTAGTGTAGTGCTATGGGCAGACCCATAGACTAGAGTGTATCATAGCAGGCATGATAGGAGGTATCATCATGTCTGACCATCAGCAGAACGGTCTATTGATGGGCTGGGCCCCGATGGTGGCATGATTGATGGCTACTCCTAAGTTAGCTTGGGGTTAGTGCATGCTTGCACACATGTTATTTAAGATGCACGAGATCATGTATCAAGAGAGCAAGTCTTTTGCTTCCGGAGCTTTGGTACTTCATATATGGGCCTGGGAGCACATCCTAGTTTGTAGACCAGTGTATCAGGATCAGCGCCAGCCATAGGAGCCAGTCATATATATACTCTGGTTATGTTACACAAGTGCGCATGGGTCACATAGAATACTTTAGATGGTGCCTTGATGATATGACTTTTGTAGTATGGAGATCATACTTTCTTATAGAGGCCTAGCCCACTGTGAGGGAGTAGTTTAGTTATTTTTGTCAGAGCTGTGTATTAATTGGTAGATCCATTGCCATTATTGAGCACTTTCTGATTACTAGAGTATGGAGGTAGTATGGAATCATTTAGGATACACCATAGGAGCTTGCAGCTTATGCATGGATCCATAGAGAGCTTAGATTAGGATGAGGCTCTTAGTTATCATATGCTCTTTATACACAGGAGTACAGTGGTATCGTTGGTAGAGATTGGGCCTATCAAGCAGATGTGCCAGATGTCGGTGTTACAAATGGATTTATTGGATGGCTTGTAGAGCATCCTATACATAGGTTTTCTAACCCTACAGAGTTGATACCATCCATGGAGGAGGCCATGGATGTCACAAGTGCACAAGTTCGAGTTGGTCGAGGATAAAGACCTGCACAGGTATAGATGCCCCAGCCTACACCTCTAAGGCTGAGAGCAGTATTTACACCTCCACAGCGACCATCTGGTCAGATGAGATCACCTCGTCCCCCTAGTTTTTCAGCAGGTAGACCTGTAGTTTTACACCAGAGATCAACTAGAGGAGAGAATGGTACTTTGGGTAGTGTTTGTACAATGGATGAGGTACTTGATGCACAATAGGATGTAGGTGTCAATCCTCATCCTTTACAGGGTGATACCAGTTTTGATCTTGGTGTTGAGGTTAGACGTTGTAAGGCACAAAGAGCAGAGACCACTGAGCAACCAATGATAGATACTGAGATGCTGGTGGCAGATGTAGATCCTAGTATACCATTGACTCCTCAGGAGATTATTAGATGGCTTAGATTATAGGTCAGGGACCTGAAGGTATGAAGTTCTCGGTGGGAGGAGCAATTCACAGAGGTTGATAGACAGAGGTTTGAGCTCTGAGAGGAGAATAGGTGATTACAGATAGAGGTGACACATCAGACCTTGAGAGCTACTTATTATGTTTCTATGTACTACGTTGTTGTACCTACTGCTCAAAGAGTACCCACATACTCTCAGTATATGATAGCTTCAGAGGGAGTGAGGGCACCTAGAGCCGAGGCAATGCCTGATGCACCACCACCACCTCCACTAGATGCAGAGGATCAGGCAGAAAACTGATCTATCTAGATATATTCTAATATATTTTTCTATTTTTGTTCATGTATACTGTTCTGACTTTTGATAGCTCACCTAAGCTCATTCTTTTGTACTTTGTGCCAGTAGTGCACCCTTGACTAGTTCTAGTTATATGATATGAGATTGAGATTTTGGTTGTGACTTCATGTGTACTTGTCAAGTTTTTTATTTATGATGATATCATGTGATGTAAATGCTATGGATAGTATAGAATGTGCGTATGGATTTATGCAATGCAATGGTTTCTTTCAAATGTATGAATGTTATGCAAATATAATTGATTATGGAAAATGTATGAAAATGTATGGAATGTAGATGCAATAGATGAAATGACCATGAATATGCAATGATACACATGATATGTTTTGCAGGTATTAATGAAGACAAGTACTCAGTCTTATGTCAAAAAAGATATCTAACCCAGGATGGTGACTGCTTACAGTTCTATGAGGAAACCTTTGTGTGAGATGTAGCTCTTCGTGTCAAGTTTAAGTTTAGTTTTGAAGGATTGTTTAAGCATTCAAGTGTGTTCAATCAATTTGTGAGATCATGCAATCATGCAAAGTGAAAAATGAAATGAAAACCTAAGACCTAGGACCAAGTCACTGATCATGTGTTGATTTGTTGTCATCATTAAACTTTTTAGGTAACTGGATAAATCAATACAATGTCTACTAGTTATAAAACTATATACATATGAATATTGATTTGTATGCACAAGAATCAATACAACGCCCACTGGCTAGACAACCATGGACATATGAATATTGATTTTATTTTTGAAATGTCAGATTAGATATAAGCACCAAGGCACAAATGCTAGGATGACCTAAATATCATGTCCCTTTTAATATAGCAATTTGTATAAGCATCAAAACACAAATGTCATGATGACCAGAATACGCCTTGCATTACAAACACATCAAGTAGTCAAGAGATCATTCTAAATCTAGTGTGAATTACCTGTAGTGACCCTTTATCATTCACATCCTTAGGTAAGATCATGTTTCATAGGAGTAAGAACTTTCTCAAAAAGATGATAGTTAGATCAAACTTCCTTGAATTTTTCGGTATCAATGGTCGAGGTACTCATGGCCATCCAGTATGAGATAGAGGCTCTTACAGACAGACACCATTTCAATCCAGAATTTCCAAAGTTGTTAGATTTTCACATACAAGCAGAAAATAAAGAAAAGATTATGCCCCCAGTCATCACTCTCTAAATCTTATAAAGGACATCATCGAAGAGCTTGAAGGGATACAATATGCAAAAATCTCAATGCAAATCAGTAAACATACAAGGAGATAAAAGCATGTAAAAGCATAGATTGTGTTCAGTTTATGTTTGATTGTGTTGTTGTAGATGCAAAATCCTTTCTGGAGAGGAGACAGACATATAGACTCAGATGAAGCTTCAAAGGACTCTAACTGGATATGACACGTCTTGAAGACACTGGAGGCCATAGGATATGACATTGATTGCCCCCAAGTTTGAAACATTGATAGGATACAGACGCTTGAGCTGATTGGTGTACAGACCGACTTTATTGAAACAAGGATATATATAGACTAAAGCAAACTGAAAGCTAGGAAAGACCAAGATTGCGTTGATAGATGGAGTATTTTGAAACAAGTGGCACCCGTTTGTCAGGTTTTCACCATCTTAGCAAAGATTCTATTTTTGCTACCAAGGCGCCTGTTTCCAGGTTTTCACCAAGGCACTTTTTCTTTTTCTCATTTTTTTGTATTTTTTATTTTTTCAATTTTTTTGTACTTTTGATATTTTTTTGAATTTTTTTGTGAATCATCAAGGCACCCATTGCTAGGTTTTCACCAAGATGTTCATTTTTTTTAGGACTTTTTCAAATTTTTATAATTTTTTCAAGACATTTTTAATATTGAATACCTTATGCGTAGAATTTCTTCAGATGGAGAATGTTGATTGGTTCTCGGAGTTGTTCTCCTTCAATCATTGAGAGTTGATAGGCACCATAGCCAAAAGTAGCAGTGATAACAAAGGGACTCAGCCAGTTGGGTTCAAACTTCCACTTGCGTTCTCTATGTTGGTTGTGGATTATTCCCTTTGATTTTCAACTTGCAGATTTACACTTTGATGGATAATATAAAAATCCTAACTCTATCACCACTCCAAAGTCCACAAGGAAGGGGACCAACTGACAAGGATCAAAAGATCCTTCTTCACTTTGAGCTTCAATGCTCATGCGGGTGTACCCTTGACTCACTTCTTCAAAGGAGTCTTAAAATGATGTATACTATACTCACACAAGTCTAAAAGGTTTATCAAATGAGTGTTTATGTTTGTGGTTATTAACCATGAAACTTCAAGAGAAAAGACCAGTGCCTTATCCCAGGGCTAAGAGTCACCCAACTGTATACTTCAACTGAACACCTCAAAACAAACCCAATGGAAACCAGAGTAAGTGTTTTGCTTATTACCCCTTTCCCTCAAGCACAAGGACATCAAATTCTATACCTAGCTATAAACTCACTGAATCCACCTAAAAGGCTTTAATCCTAACTTTGTTAGAAACTCAGAGATGAATTCAAAATACTCTTTGTTTACCATACATTAACACACTTTGTGATATTAACATATATGAGCTCAGAGACAAGCAAGAAGACATACACAAGATACCAGATTGGGATTCAAGAATGTTTTCATTGACAAATCTAGAATTGGCATACAATTAGCATGACACAAAGCTAAGAAAAAAGACACCAAATCAGACCTCTATCAGTATAATATAGTCAACAACCTGGGACCAAAAGCAATAAGATTTTAGAACCCCTGCAAAGTCAAAAATTCTCTAACTTATACCACTAGCTACCTTGGGATCCTCAAGATCAGATGCAACAAGCTTCAGACAGCTAGGGCTAAGGTCTCAACCACCTGACATGCCAAAATTTACAACAAAATTTATTACAAAGGCGGGAAACCAAGCAGTCTAGAGAAAGAAAATCTCAAACAGATCTGCAATCATGAAAATCTACAAGCCAGGATAAAGAACTAGGAGCTGCCATGAAAATCAGTCAAATCAGCCACCTGGAAACACCTCTCGAGCCAAGAGTGTAATCATTCCTCATGGTACAAATCCCTTTGCAAACAACCGCCAAGCACCCTAGACCACACTGCAAATCGCTTCCACCAAACAGAGTCAAATCTGGCATTCAATTCTACAAACAAAGGTACCCCCTATCGCTTAGAAAATCAAACTTCAAACTGCAACGGTTACATGCATCTCGCGAGCTTTAAGTTTCTCAAACTACTTTGCCTGTAGCCGCGCAATCACACTATCATTGACCTTGACTGCCATAGGAAAACGGGCCTCAATTCATGCTTGGTCGCATGATCACATAACCCAAAAATGAGTTATGCGAACATGCGACCACCCGTTATTTACTTGCCTTCTATTAACTACCGATGCCAGATTGTCACCGCAAAAGGGTTTGTCGCATGTTTGCAAGCCGTGGAACTGGCCCACGTGAACATGTGGCAAACTGCTACCATGTACCCACCTATCGGGCCCGCGTTCAAAACTTAACACCCCGCCAGCACGGATCAATCAGAAACTACCACATGTCCCCCTGCCACTGAGCTGTTACTGCAACCGCCATGGACACATGGCACCTTGTCGCATGATCTCATAGCCCAGAAATGGGCTATGTGAACATGCGACAGCCCGCTACATTAACCGCCACCGGTTAACACCACCGCAGGAAAACTATCGCCACAAAACTCCGCAACCACGAACAAGGACATGTGTCGGCCGGTCGCATGATCGCATAGCTGAGAGAAAGGCTATGTGATCATGCGGCGGCCAACCCAAAGTTGCCATGTCACCACCTCCGCGACACAAAACTGCAACTAGACCAACCTACCTACAGGACCCCTGAGGACACGTGGCAAGCGGTCACATGATCGCATAACCAAAAGCAGGGCTATGCGATCATGTGACAGCCTATTATAGGCTGCCACATGTCTGCCTTTGGGACCATACCACAGAAGCCAAACCCTCTGAAGGATCGAATGGTTGTCGTAAAAGCACATAGCCCTGACAAAACCTTTGCACTTTAACGACAACCGTTGATCTTCTGACACGTCAAGACCCACTGTGCCTTCAGAAAAATAGGTCCCACCATCATCGTACTTGTGCACTTAGCAAAGAAGACCGCCAGGTAGCTGTACAGGACACAGGACCCACACAGCCAGGTGGCAAGCAGTCGCATGATCGCATGTCAAAAAAGTCTGACATGCGGCCATGCGACAGCCAATAGGGAAGAAGCCTTTGAAAATCTAGGCCCACCAAACAGAAGCAACATTGGAATAGATAAGATCAACGACAGGTGCATGATCACATGGGTAAGGAATATTCCATGTGATCACACACCGACCGTTAATCTCCTCCCTCTGGCCTCACACGGTCGCACTTGCGTGGTTAAGACAAAGAACAAGGAGAACCAGTAGAAAAGAAGACAGGCAAGGTCGAAAACACACAGTGTTTTCTGTGAAAGATCGAAAACACACAAAGTTTTCAACATGACACAAAGGCAAACAAAGAAGCTGAAAACAACACGGGCTTGTATGTAGGCCTAAAAGGTCAAAAATAACATGGATTTTTGAAAACACAGTATGTTTTCGACACTGTGGCAGAAATTTAAAATGCTTCCCGCAGACCTTAGAATTTGCAAATCCTTCTGGGTTTTGCGGATTAGGAGATGCAATTTCATCTAGGGCCAGGTGACAACATAAACTACCAGGGGCAGGACACGCATACCATGAAACACTAGAGATTTTCATCGCAAGTCAAGACTAAGATTGCAGGCACGGCAAGACAGCAAAACAAAAACATTGCAGGGAAAAGGCCAATTACAAAGGAATTTGCACTGACAAAAAATTGACCTAACACTCTATGTGATTGATTTTTAGGATTCTCTCTCAAGACTAGATCGCCAACTTGAAATTCTCTCTATTTCACTTTCTTGTTGTAACCTCTAGACATTCTCTTCTAATATACTCTGAGATGATCATACGTTGCTTGTTTGCGCTCATCTAGTAGTTCAAGTTCTTGTAACCTAGACACTCTGTAATCATCATTAGTTACTAGACCATGCATTCTGATTCTTAGTGATGGAATTTCAACCTCAATAGGCAGTACAGCTTCAGACCCATAAACTAAAGTGAATGGTGTAGCCCTAGTAGGCATTTTGATACTTGTTCTATAGGCACATAGAGATGGATTGATCATGAGATGCCAGTCTCTTCCTATTTTATTAATTGTTCGGTGCAATATTTTTAATAAATTCTTATTCGAAGCCTCTACTTGTCCATTCCCTTGAGGATAGTAGATAGATGACCAATATTGTGTAATCTTGAATTTGGCACATAGATCATCTAAGTCTGTATTCTTGAATTGTCCACCATTATTTATGACTATAGAATGTGGAATACCATACCGACATATGATGTAGTTCAAGATGAACATTGAAATTTGTTTTCCAGTTGCTTGAGTTAAAGGAACTGCTTCTACCCATTTTGTAAAATAATCTGTATATTGATTATATGGGTATGTCTATTAGAA
Organism: Chamaecyparis obtusa; assembly: GCA_027943335.1. Lineage (NCBI taxonomy): Eukaryota > Viridiplantae > Streptophyta > Pinopsida > Cupressales > Cupressaceae > Chamaecyparis > Chamaecyparis obtusa. The sequence continues at coordinate 1,040,315 of BSBK01005455.1, read as the reverse complement.
GAATGAGGATGTATGGATCCTATAAGATCAAATGCTCATTGGTGAAAAGGCCATTGTGTAGTAAAGGGAATTAGATCCCTCCCTGGTGCATGAATTAAGTTGCCATGTACTTGGCACTTTTGACAGTTCTTAGCAAACTTGATTGAATCTTTCTCCATTTCAAGCCAATAGTACCCAGCCCTAATAAGATTTTGAGCTAGTGTTAAACCGTTCAAGTGTGACCCATAAATACCTTTGTGGACTTCCGCTAATGCACATTGAGACTCTTCCCATTCTAAACATCTAAGTAGCATACCATCTAGACCTTGTTTGTATAGATCATGACCAATGATGACATACCAAGATGCATTGCAGATAAGGTATCATTTCTCATGGCAATTGAAGGTATCGAGAATGATTTGGTCTTGGAGATAGGAGAAAAGCTTTTTGTATCGAGATGAATCATGACCAACAATAGTGCAAATCATGTGGGTTTCGGGGGAATCATATGCAGGATAAGATAGTGTTTCCACCAGGAACTCATAGTGTAGTTCGTGTTCGGGCTATTGTAATAAAGTAGATAGCGTTGCCATTGCATCAATAGCCTTATTCTTTGTTCTAGGTATTTGCTCAAAGGTGATAGATATGAAGTATTTCTTGAGATCATCTACCATTCTCTTGTATGGAATGAGCTTTTCATCTTTCATTTGATACACATCATTGACTTGGTGTATTAAAAGTTGTGAGTCCCCATGAATGTGTAATTTTGTCACTCTCCACTCAATTTCTATTTTCATACCATTAAGAAGGGCTTCATATCTAGCAATATTATTTGTACAAGGAAATTTGATTCTGAATGCCTTAGGGATGGAGTATCCTTGAGGAGTGATAAACAATATGCCTGATTCAGATCCATTCTGTGTATAGGAGCCATCAAAGAACAATTTCCATTCTCTAGAAGTAAGATTCATGATAGAGGAATCCAAGAATTCCATTTGTATTGGAGTATCATCAAACAAAGGTGTATTTACTAGTTGATCAGCAATAACCTATCCTTTGATAGCTTTTATTTCAACATATTCAACGTCAAATTCACTTAAGAGCATGACCCATTTGGCTAATCTACCTGTGAGGGCAACTTTGCTTAGTAGGTACTTGAGTGGATCAATCTTAGCTACCAAATGCATGGTATGAGCTAACATATAATGTCTCAATTTCTATGATGCAAAGATCACAACTAGACAAGATTTTTCAATCATTGAATAGTTCTTTTCATATGCTACCAATGTTCTACTGATATAGTATATAGCTCTTTCTTTTTTATTCTCATCATGCTATGCTAGTAATGCCCCCAGTGATGTATCTGTTGTGGAGACATATAAGATCAATGGCTTTCCTTGAATAGGAGGCATCAAGATAGGAGGATTTCATAGATATTTCTTGATATGGTTAAAGTTCTTTTCACATTCCTCATTCCATGCAAAGGTCACACCTTTATGTAATGTCTTTGTGAAAGGTTGTGATATGTCTGCTAGCTGAGATATGAAGCATCTAATAGATTGTACTCTCCCTTGTAATGTTCTCATTTGACTGATATTTTTGGGAGGTTGCATCTCCATGATAGCTTTAACTTTAGCTGGATCAACTTCAATGCCTTTCTTTGAAATAATGTAGCCTAAGAGCTTTCAAGAAGTGACACCAAAAGCACACTTCTTAAGGTTCAATCTGAGACTAAACTTTTCCATTCTATCTAGTATTTTGCTCAAATCATTTAGATGGTGAGATCTTATCATAGATTTTTCCAAAGTATCATCAACATAATCCTGCATAGTTTGATGCTTCATGTCATGAAAAATAGATGTCATAGCTCTTTGATATGTAGCACCAACATTCTTAAGCCTAAATGGCATGATATTCCAACAGAAGGTAACCCATGCACATGTAAAAGTAGTTTTCTCTTGATCCTCTGGAGCAATTTTTATTTGATTATATCCAAAAAACCATCCATCAAAGAATACATCTCAAAACCCGTAGTCATGTCCACTATCATATCAATATTAGGTAATGGAAAATCATCTTTAGGGCATGCTTTGTTCACATCTTTGAAATCTGTGCACACTCTTATAGATTTTTTTGGTTTTGAAACAAGTACAATATTAGAGATCCATTCAGCATAGTCAATAACATGAATGAATCCGGCTTTTAGTAGCTTCTCTAATTCATCTTTTACCAAGAGTGCAACATGTGGATGCATCTTTCTCAATTTTTTCTTAGCAGGTTTAATGTTTGGAGCTATAGATAAATGGTGCATTATAAGATCAGGATCCAATCCTGGCATATCTAAGTATTTCCATGCAAAATTGATCTTCTTTTCTGTTAGGAATGTTGTAAATTTTTTCCTTTCTTCTTTTGATAAGGATTGTGCTACATGGATCAATTGTGGTTCTTCTGTTGTTCCCAAGTTGATAGATTGAGTTGGCTCAATTAAAACTAGAGATCTGTCATGTAAATGACTCAGAAGGACATCAAATATCTAATTCTGAGGTGCCTCAAAGAGGTTTTCACCTTCGGATACATCTTTTATTTTTAGTTTTGTAGGTTCTAAGACTGCCACAAAGTGGTTTTCACCCTCAGAACTCATTTTCTTTTTATTCTTATTCTTATTTTTTTTATTAAGATACTTGATGTCTGACTCCGTCATGCTAATGCTCAGTTCACTGATGGAAGTCCTCATAGCCTCAACTGCATTGTGGTAGCAAGCAAGGGCATAGTCATTTGGAAAGGTATAAATACCTTAGCTTAGATTCGTAGAGGTTTGGTCAAGAAGTTCAGGATGATGGATAGTCAAAGTGGTGAAAGATTGGGAAAGAGTGTTTACAGATATGGATATGTCATCATTGGCCCTAACCTGACACTCGAGTTCAAAGGTGATATTACAACTTAAGATCTTCAATTCATGAATAGGCTCAATGCCATTATGGGAGTCCACTTCAGCCATTGATGGATCAGACTCATCAAGTTCTTCATTTCGCTTTACACTTACGTTGGGTTTAGATGCATATTGGTGAATAACATCAACATCTTTTTCTGTAATAAGCTCATCTTCCTCTGGAATGGCTCCCCATTCATAGTGATATAGGACCATCCTGGGTGTAAGAGCAATCTTACATCACCCAAAAAAAAATTTGTTTGCTTTATAATAAGGGCTATCCTGTGCAGAGCTACTATATGTGGAAACTTACTATTTTTAGTAACTTGGTCATATGATCTCGAAATGTTCCGATTTCAAAGTTGGAGGTTCATCTCAGTCATTTCAGCCTACCAGTTGAGTTTCATTGCCACATCATTAGTATTGGTGAATTTATTAAGGTTTTTGGGTATGAAATTTTTCAGGTCAAATTTGAAGGTCTTAGAAGCTCCAGATCGCGATCGACCCTCGGCTGATTGGTCATAGCACATGTCAAGCGCTGTAAATCTCGCCATGGTGTTTTCGAAAAGTGGTTACAATAGAAAAATGGAGTTACGGTTAAAAAGTTATGGCCTCCAACAGTTGGGTTACCTAAAATCATATTTTGTATTTTTTTTGAGCCGACCCTATTGTAATAATTGTGAAAAGTAAATAATTCTATGTCTAGTCGGCCTAAAAGGCTAAATTTTTGGAACCTTCTCGAGCGGTGGAAATTGCCTATATAAGAAAGGTCTATAGTGTTGTCTTAGGCAATTCGGCATAGTTCTGGGTAGCAGATCTGGGTATTGATTCGAAGCTTTGTCCTATAGAATATTGTAAGGTAATGCCCATGTGGCTTTACATATTGTAATTCTGAAAGTTTGTAATTCCACATTTGTGGAGATAATAAGAAGCCAATTTTTTGTTCTTGCATATTGTTGTTGTTTCTCTGTTTCTGTTATGTGTTTATGGTATTAAGAGGAGCACCCTTCATCAAGTGGTATCAAAGTAGGAGTTCCTGAGTGTGTAAATAGATCGCCGATTGTGAGGCAGTTTGCACCAGGACCGTGGGTTAGGGTTTCTGTGTAAACAGATCACCGACTATGAGGCAATTTGCACCAGGACCGTGGTTAAGGTTTCAATGAGAAGAGTGAAAATACCTCCACGAAGGGAACGTGGTGGAAGAGCTAGTGTTGTAACACTTGAGGTTAGGGAACTGCAGAGACAAGTGTGAGCATTGCAAGAGGAGATTCGCAGAGGAATGAATCTTAATGTTAGAGATGAAAGTGAGGATGAAGCCGAAGAAGAAGATCAAGAAGGAGAAGTCAAAGTTTTGAATCAAGAGGAAGAAAGACTTTTCCGGGCCATTTCCAAGATCGGGAAAAGACCTAAGATCGAGGTTCCTACATTTTTAGGGAATCTTAACCCAGAGGAATTGATCAACTAGATCAATGAATGTGAAAAATATTTTGAGTATGAAGATATTGAGAATCCTGATCGGGTCAAGTTTGCGAAGGCCAAAATGAAAGGTCATGCGAAGATCTGCTGGCAAGAGATTCAATTGGAGTGAAATATAAGAGGGAAAGATAAAATCACAAGATGGGATCAGACGGTGGATAAATTAAAGCAACAATTCATTCCTATTGATTATGAGCTTGACCTACTGAGGAAAATGCAAAGTTTGAAGTAAGCAGGAAGATCTTTCAGGAGTATACACAGGAGTTCTACCAAATCCTCATCAAAATAGGCCATGTAGAAGCTAACAAGGAGAAAGTTGCACGTTACTTTAATGGGTTAAGGCCAAGCATTCAAAAATAATTGAATCTGGTTTGAATGAACAATATTGAAGAGGCATACCAGTTTGCCCTAAAAGTAGAGGAAAAGTTGAACAAGATGTTTGAGAGCAGAGAAAGCGAAAGAGGTCGTGATGGAAGATCTAGTGGACGATCATATGGAGATCGAAATGAAGATCTGAAAAAGCAGGATGAGGCCAGTAATAGTCAGAATCAAAGAGGAGACAATTTCAATCAATTTCGTGATTAGAATAATAGAGATCAAAGAGGAAGAGGAAGAGGACAAGGATCTGGAAGAGGAGGCTTCCGTGGAACATGTTTTCACTGTGGAGGTCATAGGGCATTTGAATGTCCTCAACACCAAGGATGGATGGATAGGAGGAATGAAGGCCAGGACAGAGTTGCATATGTAGATGAAGATGTCAGATCATCACATTCTGAAGATGCTGAAAAAGGAGAAATGATGATTAACAGAAGAGTCATGTTGAGTGGTGAAAATGAACCTGAGCAAAGAAAGAGTCTGTTTCACACCAGATGCAAGTGTAAGGGTAAGTGTTGTGATGTGCTTACTGATTGTGGTAGTACTGATAATTTGGAGTCAAAAGAGATGGTGACAAAGTTGAAGCTCAAGAGGCAGAAACATCCACATCCATATTGGGTTGCCTGGGTGCAGGATGACCACAAGGTCATGGTCAGTGACCAATGCTTAGTAAAGTTCAAGATTGGCGGTTACCAAGATGAGGTACTATGTGATATCATATCTATGGATGCATTTCATATGTTGTTGGGTAGACCATGACAGTTTGACAGATGTGTTGTACATGATGGTCATGTGAATACCTATTCCCTAACAAAGGATGGAGTATGACAAAAGCTAAAACCATTGATGGAAATAGAAGAAAAGGTATGTGGTAATGCAAGAATAACTTTTGTTGATAGAGGAAATTTCTCAGATGATACGAGGCATGAGCATATGTGTTTTACCTTAATTCCAAAGGCTAGGAAAGAGGAAGTAGTAAGATGTACCTATAGAAGTTGTAGAGTTCTTGAATGAGTTTCAGGATATTGTATTCGATAGTGTGTCTGATGGATTACCGCCAGTAAGAAAATATCAATCATTAGATGGACTTGATTCTAGGAGTCAGTTTGCCAAATAAGGTAGAACACAAAATGACACTAGTAGAAAGTGAAGAGTTCAAGATAGATTTGAAGTTTAGTTCATCACATCATCAACAGATTATTTATGGAAGGAGACCCAGAAATGCATTTGAGTTTAGGAAGATAGATAAAGGAGAAATAAGTAGTGCTAAAGCTGAGGATTTTGTAGAACATTTGAAGAACATCCATGAGGAGGTGAGGAAGCATATTACCAAGATGAATGTGCAGTATAAAGCTAAGGCAGATGAGAAAAGGAGGCATAAGAAATTTCAGGTTGGAGATGAAGTCATGGTTCATTTGCGAAAGGAAAGATTTCCGATTGGTACATATAACAAGTTGAAAATGAAGAAGTTCGAGCCATGTTAGATACTGAAGAAGCATGATTCAAGAAATGCATATGAGGTCGAGTTGCCTACTGAGCTAAATATTTCACCAGTATTTAATCTTTCAAATCTGACAGAGTATCATGAAGGAGGTGTTGAAGATGAGGTTACAGTAGCACAATGGAGTATTCCAGCAACCAGTTCAGATATCAAGGAGATTGAAGACATATTGGATAGCTGTGTTGGCAGAAGCACAAGGAACAAGACATATGAAGAGTATTTGGTCAAATGGAAAGGATGACCTATTGAAGATTCATCATGGCTAGCAAAGGAGGAGGTTAACCATCTTGGTTTTCCTCTGCACACTTGACTCGTGATAGAATCACTTCTCAAATTATCTCGGGTGTCTGATGCAGGAGCATCCTGGGTGTAAGAGCAATCTTGCATCACCCAAAAAAAATTCTATTTGCTTTATAATAAGGGCTATCCTATGTAGAGCTACTATTTGTGAAAACTTACTATTTTTAGTAAGTTGGTCATATGATCTTGGAATGTTCTGATTTCACAGTTGGAGGTTCATCTCAGTCATTTCAGCCTACCAGTTGAGTTTCATTGCCACATCATTAGTATTGGTGAAGTTATTAAGGTTTTTGGGTAAGAAATCTTTAAGGTCAATTTTGAAGGTCTTAGAGGCTCTGGATCATGGTCGACCCCTGACAGACTGGCGCTAGCATTTGTTAAATGTTGTAGATCTCGTCACGGTATTTCCGAAAAGTGGTTACAATAGAAAAATGGGGTTACGGTTAAAAAGTTATGGCCTCCAAAAGTTGAGTTACCTAAAATCATATTTTGTATTTCTTTTGAGCCGACCCTATTGCAATAATTGTGAAAAATAAATAATTCTATGTCTAGTCGGCCTAAAGGGCTAAATTTCTGGAACCTTCTCAGGTGGTGGAAATTGCCTATATAAGAAAGGTCTATAGTGTTGTCTTAGACAATTCGGGACAGTTCTGCGTATTGATTCGAGGCTTTGCCCTACAAAATATTATAAGGGAATGCCCATGTGGCTTTACATATTATAATTCTGAAAGTTTGTAATTCCACATTTGTGGAGATAATAAGAAGCCAATTTTTTGTTCTTGCATATTGTTGTTGTTTCTCTATTTCTGTTATGTGTTTGTGGTATTAAGGGGAGCACCCTTCATCAAGTGGTATCAGAGAAAAAGTTTCTGAGTGTGTAAACAGATTCATGATTGTGAGGCAGTCTGCACCAGGACCGTGGGTTAGGATTTCTATGTAAATAGATCACCGACTGTGAGACAGTTTGCACAAGGACCGTGGTTAGAGTTTCAGCGAGAAGCGCAAAAATGTCTCCACGAAAGGAACGTGGTGGAAGAGCTGGTGTTGTAACACTTGAGGTTGGTTAAGTGCAAACACAAGTGTGAGCATTGCAAGAGGAGATTTGCTGAGGAATGAATCTTAATGTTAGAGATGAAAGCGAGGATGAAGCTGAAGAAGAAGATCAAGAAGGAGAAGTTGAAGTTTTGAATCAAGAGGAAGAAAGACTTTTTCGGGCCATTTTCAAGATCAAGAAAAGACCTAAGATCGAGGTTCCTACATTTTCAAGGAATCTTGACCTAAAAGAATTGATCGACTAGATCAATCAATGTGAAGAATATTTTGAGTATGAAGATATTGAGGATCTTGATTGAGTCAAGTTTGCGAAGGCCAGACTAAAAGGTCATGCGAAGATCTGTTGGCAAGAGATTCAATTGGAGCGAAATAGAAGAGGGAAAGATAAAATCACAAAATAGGATCAGATGGTGGATAAATTGAAGTGACAATTTATTCCTGTTGATTATGAGCTTGAGCTACTGAGAAAAATGCAAAGTTTGAAGCAAGCAAGAAGATCTGTTCAGGAGTATACAAAGGAGTTCTATCGAATCCTCATCAGAATAGGCCAAGTAGAAGCTGACAAGGAGAAAGTTGTCTGTTACCTTAATGGGTTAAGGTCAAGCATTCAGGAAGAATTGAATCTAGTTCGAATGAACAGTATTGAAGAGGCATAGCAGTTTTCCCTAAAAGTAGAGGAAAAGTTGAGAAAGAAGTTTGAGAGCAGACAAAGCGGAAGAGGTCGTGATGGAAGATCTGGAGAACGGTCATATGGAGATCGAAATGAAGATCCGAAAAAGCAGGATGAGGCCAGTAATAGTCAAAATCAAAGAGGAGACAATTTCAATCAATTCCATGATCAAAATAATAGAGATCAGAGAGGAAGAGGAAGAGGACAAGGATCTGGAAGAGGAGGCTTCCGTGGAACATGTTTTCACTATGGAGAAGGTCATAAGGCATTTGAATGTCCTCAACACCAAGGATGGATGGATAGGAGGAATGAAGGCCAGACCAAAGTTGCATATGTAGATGAAGATGCTAGATCATCACATTCTGAATATGTTGAAATAGGAGAAATGTTGATTAACAGAAGAGTCCTGTTGAGTGGTGAAAATGAACCTGAGCAAAGGAGTATGTTTCGCACCAGATGCAAGTGTGAGGGTAAGTGTTGTGATGTGATTATTGATTGTGGCAGTACTGATAATTTGGTGTAAGAAGAGATGGTGACAAAGTTGAAGCTCAAGAGGTAGAAACATCCACATCCATATCGGGTTGCCTGGATGCAGGATGACCACAAGGTCATGGTCAGTGAACAATGCCTAGTAAAGTTCAAGATTGGCGGTTACCAAAATGAGGTACTATGTGATATCATATCTATGGATGCATGTCATATGTTGTTGGGTAGACCATGACAGTTTGACAAATGTGTTGTACATGATGGTCATGTGAATACCTATTCCCTGACAAAGGATGGAGTGCGACATAAGCTAAAACCATTGAAGGAAATAGAAGAAAAGGTATGTGGTAATACAAGAATAACTTTTGATGATAGAGAAAATTTCTCAAATGATATGAGGCATGAGCATATGTGTTTTACCTTAATTCCAAAGGTTGGAAAAGAGGAAGTAGAAGATGTACTTATAGAAGTTGTAGAGTTAATGAATGAGTTCCAAGATATTATATTCGATAGTGTGCCTGATGGATTACCACCAATAAGAAAAATCAGTCATCAGATGGACTTGATTCCAGGAGTCAGTTTGCCAAATAAGGCAGCACATAGAATGACACTAGCAGAAAGTGAAGAGTTGAAGACAGATTTGAAGTTTAGTTCATCACATCATCAATAGATTGTAAATGGAAGTAGTCCCAGAAATGCATTTGAGTTGAGGAAGGTAGATAAAGGAGAAATAAGTAGTGCTGAAGCTGAGGATTTTGTAGAACATTTGAAGAACATCCATGAGAAGGTGAGGAAACATATTACCAAGATGAATGTGCAGTATAAGGCTAAGGCAAATGACAAAAGGAGGCATAAGGAATTTCAAGTTGGAGATGAAGTCATGGTTCATTTGCAGAAGGAAAGATTTCTGATTGGTACATATAACAAGTTGAAAATGAAGAAGTTTGAGCCATGTCAGATACTGAAGAAGCATGATTCAAGAAATGCATATGAGGTGGAGTTGCCTACTGAGCTGAATATTTCACCAGTATTTAATGTTTCAAATCTTACAGAGTATCATGAAGGAGGTGTTGAAGATGAGGTTACAACAACATAGTGGAGTATTCCAACAATCAATTCAAATATCAAGGAGATTAAAGACATACTGGATAGTCATGTTGGCAGAAGCACAAGGAACAAGACATATGAAGAATATTTGGTCAAATGGAAAGGATGACCTATTGAAGATTCATCATGGCTAGCAAAGGAGGAGGTTGACCGTCTTGATTTTCCTCTGCACACCTGAGTCGTGATAGCGTCACTTCTCAAATTACCTTGGGTGTCTGATGCAGGAGCATCCTAGGTGTAAGAGCAATCTTGCATGACCCAGAAAAATTTATGTTTGCTTTATAATAAGGGCTATCCTGTGCAGAGCTACTATTTGTGAAAACTTACTATTTTTAGTAACTTGGTCATATGATCTCAGAATGTTCTGATTTCACAGTTGGAGGTTCATCTCAGTCATTTCAGCCTACCAGTTGAGTTTCATTGCCACATCATTAGTATTGGTGAAGTTATTAAATTTTTTGGGTACGAAATCTTTAAGGTCAATTTTGAAGGTCTTAGAGGCTCTGGATCACGGTTGACCCCCGGCTGACTTACGCTAGCGCTTGTTAGGTGTTGTAGATCTCGTCAGGGTGTTTCTGAAAAGTGGTTACAATAGAAAAACGGAGTTACAGTTAAAAATTTATAGCCTTCGAAAGTTGGGTTATCTAAAATCATATTTTGTATTTCTTTTGAGCTGACCCTATTGTAATAATTGTGAAAAATAAATAATTATATGTCTAGTCGGCCTAAAGGGTTAAATTTCTGGAAGCTTCTCGGACGGTGGAAATTTCCTATATAAGAAAGGTCTGTAGTGTTGTCTTAGGTAGTTCGGGACAGTTCTGGGTTGCAGATCTGGGTATTGATTCGAGGCTTTATCCTACAGAATATTGTAAGGGAATGCCCATGTGGCTTTACATATTGTAATTCTGAAAGTTTGTAATTCCACATTTGTGGAGATAATAAGAAGCTAATTTTATGTTCTTGCATATTGTTGTTGTCTCTTTGTCTCTGTTATGTGTTTGTGGTATTAATGGGACCACCCTTCATCAAGTGGTATCAGAGCAAGAGTTCTTGAGTGCATAAATAGATCACCAATTGTGAGGTAGTTTGCACCAAGACCGTCAGTTAAGGTTTCTATGTAAACAGATCGCCAACTGTGAGGCAATTTGCACCAGGACCATGGTTAGAGTTTCAGCAAGAAGCGCGAAAATGCCTTCACGAAGGGAACATGGTGGAAGAGCTGGTGTTGTAACACCTGAGTTTAGGGAACTACAAAGACAAGTGCGAGCATTGCAACAGGAGATTCACAGAGGAATGAATCTTAATGTTAGAGACGAAAGCGACGATGAAGCTGAAGAAGAAGATCAAGGAGAGGTCAAAGTTTTGAATCAAGAGGAAGAAAGACTTTTCTGGGACATTTCCAAGATTGGGAAAAGACCTAAGATCGAGGTTCCTACATTTTTAGGGAATCTTAACCCAGAGGAATTGATCGACTAGATCAATGAATGTGAAGAATATTTTGAGTATGAAGATATTGAAGATCCTGATCGGGTCAAGTTTGCGAAGGCCAGACTGAACGGTCATGCGAAGATCTGCTGGCAAGAGATTCAATTGGAGCGAAATAGAAGAGGGAATGGTAAAATCACAAGATGGGATCAGATCATGGATAAATTGAAGCGACAGTTCATTCCTGTTGATTTTGAGCTTGACCTATGGAGGAAAATGCAAAGTTTGAAGCAAGTAGGAAGATCTGTTCAAGAGTATACAAAGGAGTTCTATCGAATCCTCATCAAAATAGGCCATGTAGAAGCTAACAAGGAGAAAGTTGCCCATTACCTTAATGATTTAAGGCTGAGCATTCAAGAAGAATTGAATCTAGTTCGAATGAACAGTATTGAAGAGGCATAATAGTTTGCCCTAAAAGTAGAGGAAAAGTTGAGCAAGAATTTTGAGAGCAGACAAAGCGGAAGAGGTTGTGATGGAAGATCTAGTGGACGGTCATATGGAGATCGAAATGAAGATCTAAAAAAGCAGGATGAGGCCAGTAATAGTCAGAATCAAAGAGGAGACAATTTCAATCAATTCCATGATCAGAAAAATAGAGATCTTAAAGGAAGAGGAAGAGGACAAGGATTTGGAAAAGGAGGCTTTTGTGGAACATGTTTTCACTATGGAGAAGAAGGTCATAGGGCATTTGAATGTCCTCAACACCAAGGATGGATAGATAGGAAGAATGAAGGCCAAGCCAGAGTTGCATATGTAGATGAAGATACCAGATCATCACATTCTGAAGATGCTAAAAGAGGAGAAGCACTGACTAACAAAAGAGTCCTGTTGAGTGGTGAAAATGAACCTGATCAAAAGAGTCTATTTCGCACAAGATGCAAGTGTGAGGGTAAGTGTTGTGATGTGATTATTGATGATGGTAGTATTGATAATTTTGTGTCAGAAGAGATGGTGATAAATTTTAAGCTCAAGAGGCAGAAACATCCACATCCATATCGGGTTGTCTGGGTGCAGGATGACCACAACATCATGGTTAGTGAACAATGCCTAGTAAAATTCAAGATTGGCGGTTACCAAGATGAGGTACTATGTGATATGATGGTCATGTGAATAACTATTCCCTGACAAAGGATGGAGTGCGACATAAGCTAAAACCATTGAAGGAAACAGAAGAAAAGGTATGTGGTAATGCAAGAATAACTTTTGTTGATAAAGGAAATTTCTTAGATGATATGAGGCATGAGCATATGTGTTTTACCTTAATTCCAAAGGCTGGGAAAGAGGAAGTAGAAGATGTACCTATAAAAGTTGCAGAGTTATTGAATGAGTTTCAGGATATTGTATTCGATAGTGTGCCTGATGGGTTACCACTAGTAAGAAAGATCAATCATCAGATGGACTTGATTCCTGGAATCAGTTTTCCAAATAAGGTAGCACACAGAATGACACTAGTAGAAAGTGAAGAGTTGAAGACAGATTTGAAGTTTAGTTCATCACATCATCAATAGATTGTATATGGAAGTAGTCCCAGAAATGCATTTGAGTTGAGGAAGATAGATAAAGGAAAAATAAGTAGTGTTGAAGCTGAGGATTTTGCAAAATATTTGAAGAACATCCATGAAGAGGTGTGGAAGCATATTACCAAGATGAATGTGCAGTATAAAGCTAAGGCAGATGAGAAAAGGAGGCATAAAGAATTTCAGATTGGAGATGAAGTCATGGTTCATTTGCGGAAGGAAAGATTTTCGATTGGTACATATCACAAGTTGAAAATGAAGAAGTTCGAGCCATGTAAGATACTGAAGAAGCATGATTCAGGAAATGCATATGAGGTCGAGTTGCCTACTGAGCTGAATATTTCACCAGTATTTAATGTTTCAGATTTGACAGAGTATCATGAACGAGGTGTTGAAGATGAGGTTACAGCAGCATAGTGGAGTATTCCAACAACCAGTTCAGATATCAAGGAGATTGAAGACATACTGGATAGTCGTGTTGGCAAAAGCACAAGGAACAAGACATATGAAGAGTATTTGGTCAAATGGAAAGGACAACCTATTGAAGATTCATCATGGCTAGCAAAGGAGGAGGTTAACCATCTTGATTTTCCTCTGCACACCTGAGTCGTGATAGGGTCACTTCTCAAATTACCCCGGGTGTCTGATGCAGGAGCATCCTGGGTGTAAGAGCAATCTTGCATCACCCAAAAAAATTTATCTTTGCTTTATAATAAGGGTTATCCTATGCACAACTACTATTTGTGGAAACTTACTATTTTTAGTAAGCTGGTCATATGATCTCGGAATGTTCTGATTTCACACTTGGAGGTTAATCTCAGTCATTTCAGCCTACCAGTTGAGTTTCATTGCCACATCATTAGTATTGGTGAAGTTATTAAGGTTTTTGGGTATGAAATATTTCACGTCAATTTTGAAGGTCTTAGAGGCTCCTGATCGTGGTCGACCCTCGGTTGACTGGCGCTAGCACTTGTAAGGTGTTGTAGATCTCATCATGGTGTTTCTGAAAAGTGGTTACAATAGAAAAATGGAGTTACGATTAAAAAGTTATGGCCTTCGAAAGTTGGGTTATCTAAAATCATATTTTGTATTTCTTTTGAGCTGATCCTATTGTAATAATTGTGAAAAATAAATAATTCTATGTCTAGTCGACCTAAAGGGCTAAATTTTTTAAACCTTCTCGGGTGGTGGAAATTGCCTATATAAGAAAGGTCTGTAGTGTTGTCTTAGGCAGTTCAGGACAGTTTTGGGTAGCAAATCTAGGTATTGATTTGAGGCTTTTTCATACAGAATATTATAAGGGAATGCCCATGTGGTTTTACATATTGTAATTCTGAAAGTTTGTAATTCCACATTTGTGGAGATAATAAGAAGCCAATTTTCTATTCTTCCACATTGTTGTTGTTTCTCTATTTTTGTTATGTGTTTGTGGTATTAAGGGGAGCACCCTTCATCAAGTGGTATCAGAACAAGAGTTCCTAAGTGTGTAAACAGATTGCCGATTGTGAGGTAGTTTGCACCAGGACCGTGGGTTAGGATTTTTGTGTAAACAGATCGTCGACTGTGAGGCAGTTTGCACCAGGACCGTGGTTAGGGTTTCAATAAGAAGTGTGAAAATGCCTCCATGAAGGAAACGTGGTGGAAGAGCTAGTGTTGTAACACCTATGGTTAGGGAACTATAGAGACAAGTGCGAGCATTGCAAGAGGAGATTCACATAGGAACGAATCTTAATGTTAGAGATGAAAGCGAGGATGAAGCTGAAGAAGAAGATCAAGAAGGAAAAGTCAAAGTTTTGAATCAAGAGGAAGAAAGACTTTTCCGGTCCATTTCCAAGATCAGGAAAAGACCTAAGATCAAGGTTCTTACATTTTTAGGGAATCTTAACCCAAAAGAATTGATTGACTGGATCAGTGAATGTGAAAAATATTTTGAGTATGAAGATATTGGGGATTCTAATCGGGTCAAGTTTGCGAAGGCCAAACTGAAAGGTCATGCGAAGATCTGCTGGCAAGAGATTCAATTGGAGCGAAATAAAAGAGGGAAAGATAAAATCACAAGATGGGATCGGATGGTGGATAAATTGAAGTGATAGTTCATTCATGTTGATTATGAGCTTGACCTACTGAGGAAAATGCAAAGTTTGAAGCAAGCAGGAAGATCTGTTCAGGAGTATACAAAGGAGTTGTATCGAATCCTCATCAAAATAGGCCATGCAGAAGCTGACAAGGAGAAAGTTGCCCGTTACCTTAATGGGTTAAGGCCAAGTATTTAGGAAGAATTTAATCTGGTTCAAATGAACAGTATTGAAGAGGCATACCAGTTTACCCTAAAAGTAGAGGAAAAGTTGAGCAAGAAGTTTGAGAGCAGACAAAGCAAAAGAGGTCGTGATGGAAGATCTGGTGGACGGTCATATGGAGATCGAAATGAAGATTCGAAAATACAAGATGAGGCCAGTAATAGTCAAAATTAAAGAGGAGATAATTTTAATCAATTCCCTTATTAGAATAATAGAGATCAGAGAGGAAGAGGAAGAGGACAAGGATCTGGAAGAGGAGGCTTCTGTGGAACATGTTTTCACTATGGAGAAGAAGGTCATAGGGCATTTGAATGTCCTCAATGCCAAGGATGGACTGATAGGAGGAATGAAGGCCAGGCCAAAGTTGCATATGTAGATGAAGATGTGAGATCATCACATTCTAAAGATGCTTAAAGAGGAGAAACGCTGATTAACAGAAGAGTCTTATTGAGTGGTGAAAATGAACCTGAGCAAAGAAGGAGTCTGTTTTGCACAAGATGCAAGTGTGAGGGTAAGTGTTGTGATGTGATTATTGATAGTGGCAGTACTGATAATTTGGTGTCAAAAGAGATGGTGACAAAGTTGAAGCTCAAGAGGCAGAAACATCCACATCCATATCGGGTTGCCTAGGTGCAGGATGACCACAAGGTCATGGTCAGTGAACAATGCCTAGTAAAGTTCAAGATTGGCAGTTACCAAGATGAGATACTATGTGATATCATATCTATGGTTGCATGTCATATATTGTTGGGTAGACCATGGTATTTTGACAGATGTGTTGTACATGATGGTCATGCGAATACCTATTCCTGACAAAGGATGGAGTGCAACATAAGCTAAAACCATTGAAGGAAATAGAAGAAAATGTATGTGGTAATGCAAGAATAACTTTTGTTGATATAGAAAATTTCTCAGATGATATGAGGCATGAGCATACGTGTTTTACCTTAATTCCAAAGGCTGGGAAAGAGGAAGTAGAAGATGTACCTATAGAAGTTACAGAGTTATTGAATGAGTTTTAGGATATTGTATTCGATAGTGTGCCTGATGAATTGCCACCAGTAAGAAAGATCAGTCATCAGATGGACTTATTCTAGTATTCAGTTTGATAAATAAGGCAGCACACAGAATGACACTAGCAGAAAGTGAAGAGTTGAAGATAGATTTGAAGTTTAGTTCATCACATCATCAACATATTCTATATGGAAGTAGTCCCAGAAATGCATTTGATTTGAGGAAGATAGATAAAGGAGAAATAAGTAGTGCTAAAGCTGAGGATTTTGTAGAACATTTGAAGAACATCCATGAGGAGGTGAGGAAGCATATTACCTAGATGAATGTGCAGTATAAGACTAAGGCAGATGAGAAAAGGAGGCATAAGGAATTTTTGGTTGGAGATGAAGTCGTGGTTCATTTGCGAAAGGAAAGATTTTCAATTGGTACATATAACAAGTTGAAAATGAAGAAGTTCAAGCCATGTAAGATACTAAAGAAGCATGATTCAGGAAATGCATATGAGGTCAAGTTGCTTACTAAGCTAAATATTTCACCAGTATTTAATTTTTCAGATCTGACAGAGTATCATGAAGGAGGTGTTGAAGATGAGGTTACAACAGCACAGTGGAGTATTCCAGCAACCAATTCAGATATCAAGGAGATTGAAGACATATTGGATAGTCGTGTTGGCAGAAGCACAAGGAACAAGACATATGAAGAGTATTTGGTCAAATGGAAAGGATGACCTGTTGAAGATTCATCATGGCTAGCAAAGGAGGAGGTTAACCGTCTTGGTTTTCCTCTGCACACCTGAGTCGTGATAAGGTCACTTCTCAAATTACCCTGGGTGTTTGATGCAGGAGCATCCTGGGTGTAAGAGCAATCTTGCATCACCCAAAAAAAAATTGGTTTGCTTTATAATAAGGGCTATCCTGTGCAGAGCTACTATTTGTGGAAACTTACTATTTTTAGTAAGTTGGTCATATGATCTCGGAATGCTCTGATTTCACACTTGGAGGTTAATCTCAGTCATTTCAGCCTACCAGTTAAGTTTCATTGCCACATCATTAGTATTGGCGAAGTTATTAAGGTTTTTGGGTATGAAATCTTTCAGGTCAATTTTGAAGGTCTTAGAGGCTCCAGATTGCGGTCGACCCCCGGCTGACTGGTGCTAGCGCTTGTTAGGTGTTGGAGATCGCATCATGGTGTTTCTGAAAAGTGGTTACAATAGAAAAATGGAGTTACGGTTAAAAAATTATGGCCTCCAGAACTTGGTTTACCTAAAATCATATTTTGTATTTCTTTTGAGCCAACCCTATTGTAATAATTGTGAAAAATAAATAATTCTATGTCTAGTCAGCCTAAAGGGCTAAATTTCTGGAACCTTCTTGGGCGGTGGAAATTGCCTATATAAGAAAGGTCTATAGTGTTGTCTTAGGCAATTCAGGATAGTTCTGGGTAGCAGATCTGGGTATTGATTCGAGGCTTTGTCCTACAGAATATTGTAAGGGAATGCCCATGTGGCTTTACATATTGTAATTCTAAAGGTTTGTAATTCCACATTTGTGGAGATAATAAGAAGCCAATTTTTTGTTCTTGCATATTGTTGTTGTTTCTTTGTTTCTATTATGTGTTTGTGGTATTAAGGGGAGCACCATTCATCACATAGTCACTTGATTCCTCATCTATGCCTCCAGGAAATTTAAGAACAGGAGTAAAGTTAGGATGAATACACCAAGAAGGGTTACCCTCAAATTCTGATTTGAATTCATACTAATGGGAATTTGTTTCAGAATAACTACCACCTTCTTTTTTGTCTATTTGATTGCCTTCGAGATTAGCTAGTTCTTGTGGTACAACTGTCTCTTGTTCTATAGTAGGTTCTTGTGTTTCTACTACATTAATTATTTTTACTGGATCATCTTCAGTTTCAAGGAGGTCTTTTATTTCTTTAGGGAAGCGCTCGTAAGGAATGAGCTCCTCAGTGGTGGTGTGAGAATCATCACTGTCATATTGTTCAGTTGTTTCTTCCTTTAGTTGATTTTTTGTGGATGGTTCAATCTATTTTTAGACATGTGGGGAGTTCTTGCTAAGACAAAAAGGCTTCTTCTTATATCCTAGACCTATTGTATTCTTGTTTGCTCAGCCACGATGGTCAAGAGGTGACAAAAGACCTTTACCTTGTAGTCCTAGAGGTTCTTTTCATTTATATCCCATTTTTGTGATCAATTTGTCCCCTGGGCCATATGACTTAGATGGGATCTTTGATGTTTTAGAGTCACATGTTTGAACAATTTGGATTCAGGTTTATCCTTGTATAGCCATGCAAGCGCAGCTTCATCCTCTTCAAACTCTTGTTTGGACACTTGTTCTGCAACAAAATTTCCTTTATATGCCTCAAGAGGTTCTTTAGACTCTATTTTAGATTATTTTAGAGTTTTTCCATAGGATTTAGGCAAGACAAGGAGAGATGTCAAAGACAAGACTGGCTCTATAGTATATTCTCCCATACCATTTTCTTTGATTTTAACCTCTTTAGCAATGTCTTCCATCTTGGATGTTGAAGCAACGTCTAGCTACTTAGTGGAAGATTCTCTGTTATTAGGAACAAGTTTATCAACACTTTCTTTCAATGCATTGCAAGTTGTATATAGATCCACTGGAATCATCACCTCTACTCCTTCATAAGAAAATTTCAAACACTGATGGTATGTAGAAGGAATAGCTTTCATTTCATGTATCCAGGGTCTTCCTAGAAGGATGTTGTAAGCCAAAGGTAGATCAAGAACTTGGCATATAGTATCTCTGATGACTGGACCTATTCTGATAGGTAAGACAATTATTCCCTTGGAAGACCTTTCTTGCTCATCGTATGCTTTGATAGTTATCTTCTTTCTAGGATCAATGGAAATCCCAATTGTGTAATCAAGCTAAAAGAACAAATGTTTAGACCAGCGCCTCCATCTATCAACACATGTTTGACATGACGGTTTTGGATCAAGACTTCAATGTGCAAGGGCTAGTTATGTGAATGACTCAAGGAGTTATCATCTTCCTCTAAAAAGGAAATATACTACAGAGATGTAAGATGACCAACCATAGTCTAGAATCTATCTAAATCAAGGTTATCAGGAACATTAGATCCGAGCAGAGCTTTGTCTAGAATGGCTCTATGAGCTGGAGATATCCGAAGCAACTCAAACATGGAGATTTTTGCATTTGTATGTTGGAGTTGTTGGACAATACTATATGATGTAGGCCTCCTGTCTTTAGGATTTGAAGATTTAGATGTAGCCTTCTGTTTAGAAGCAAATGAAAGATTAAAAGGCACCTTAGGGACATTGGATGAATCTGGTATTTGTCCTTACAGATGCGCTTGAGCTTGTGATCGAGTAACTACATTAGTTGATTGGTTTTCTCTATCTTTTCTTACAATTGTGATGACATTGCAATGCTCAGATAGACCTGGTTCAACCATATTGATAATGACATTGTTTCCAGAGTAGACATAATTGACTTTAGCACCCATATTAGGCTAAGAAGAAGAATATTCTTTACCATGTTTCTGAAATGGTTCTGTGAATGTTGTATGATCATTATTGCTCTTATGATTATCAATCGTGATTTCTCCATTATCAATTTTATCTTGTATGATGTGCTTCAAGCGAACGCAGTTATTAGTCTTATGACCTTTATTATGATGGAAGTCACAGAAATCGTTCTCTCTCCACCATTTTGGTTTAGGTTCAAGATCAAAGACTTTTATCTCAGGCAAGTAAATGATTTTGTTAGCCAATAGAGTTTTCATGGTAGATTTCAAGGACTCTCCAAGAGGAGTGAATTTGCGGTTAGGATATGTAGCCCAAGGTTTATAATCAGATGACTTCTTGTTAGACTATGTTGCTTTAGCTTCAGAGGCTTTGATGGCTTGGGTGCCAACAGTGAGATTGAAATCGGGTGCCTTAGATGGGGCACAGATAGTATCAACAATGCCGTCAGTGACAACACCTTTATTCTTATTCTAATTTTTGTTCTTGTCCTTAGAACTAGATCTAGATTCATACTTGTCCTTTTGAAGTGTGATGTCTCCTTTTTTCATAAGTACTTTCTCAATTTTGATTGCATTATCTACCATCTTATCAAAGGATGTATGATTTTGCATTTGTAAAGGGTAGTTGATTTCTGGAACAGGATTATTGATGAAGATTTCCAACTTCTTAGTTTCTAGAATAGGTCTAGCATACAGAGAAAATTTCTTCCTCCATCTCTTGAGAAATGTCAAGAATGGTTCTCTTGGATATTGTTTTAGATTGCAAATGTCGATCATAGTGACTGGATGCTGGATATTGTAGGAGTATTATTGATAGAACAATTTGATTAACTCCTCAAAAGTTTTGATAGTTGGAGGCATTCTAGAGAACCAATGAATGGCTACTCCTCCCAGAGATCAAGGGAAGAGATGCATTAAGTAGGTTGGTTCATGCATAAACTCCATAGATTGAGTACAAAATTCTCTGACATGATCTTGAGGATCAGAGTTTCCATCATACTTATCATATTTAGGCATTTCCACTCTTTTAGGGAATGGTGGCATGTACAAGTCTTTATCGAATGGAAAAGGGCATAGAGCTTCCATGGAGAACTCCTTAGGTTCCTTTTCTTTTTCAAGTTTGTTAAGTTTAACCTACATGGCATGCATCTATTTCATCATAGCCATGATAGGGTCTTCTTCCTCATGTGTGATGATATTCTCAATATTAAAGTTTGGAGGAAGTTTAGCTCCTTGATGAGCTAACTCTAGAAAGTATGCCTCTCTATCTTCTTTCAAGAAATGCCTCATCATTTTCTTGAAGTCATCATCATTTTGATATCGAGCAATTTCAGAAGGTGTAGGTTCTTGATCCATACCATGTTGAGAGTGAGGTCCTTGAGAACCGTGGTTTATCCTTCCGTGAGACATGTTAGGAGTTTTAGGACTCCTTGGGATAGATTGAGGTGGAGTTTGTTGATTACCTCTGTGAGTTGATGGAGGGGGTATGTAACCAATTTTCAATCAAAAATTGCCAAGACCGTCGTCTTCGTAAAGAGCTGAATTATAGAGTTGCTCGAGAGTTGGACCTATGTGAGTAGACAAAGGCAAAGTATGAGATGCTTCTCCAAATTTCTTGTGTGATGAAGCTCTATTTTCCACCATTAACCTTGGGTGAAGCAAAAGAATAAGATGAAGACAACTGAAGAATGAATTGATTCAAGAAGATTGAATGACGCAACCTTGTCAAGATTGAATTGATTAAAGATTAGATCGAACATAAATAAAGGATACTACACCACAGTAGTATGGGTAGACGTCCAATAGATGGTGGGAACGAGCTCACAACACTTAGCCATTTAGTAAGAAGACTGAATTTGAAGATAATTTTGTCAAGGTTTTGACACAAGATGAAAAGGACTCAAATCGCTAAATTAGAAGGCTAAATCAGACTCAAGAGACCACTTTAGGAAAATAATCGAATTCATTCTAGTTTTTGCTCTATTCCTAACATAGTGAATGTTTTGACAGAATCTGGAAATAGGCTGTAAAAACTAGATTCCTGACAAATTTGACCAATCTCTGACAACTTTTTGAAAATTTCTCAAATGAGTTTCTGAAGGCTCGTACGACACTGGGTATGCTCTCAAATGACAATTGCAAGACTCGTACGATAATTGCTGCTAGGGAAAATTGTTCTTTTGATTTCTGGTGACAACACTCGTACGACACAATACTTGATACCGTACGAAAATACAAGGGTTATGAAATGACTTTTGCTCAAAACTCATATAACAATCTGACCCTGTGGGATGACTTTTGACTCCAGAAAGGTATTTTGCTTCAAATTTTGCAAATTTTAGGTTTTTCAGTTTCAGATTGTTTACAAATTTTTTTGTCCATGTTTGAAGATTATTCTGGGATCATTCATTTCCAATAACCAAATAGATAAAATAGCACGCAGAACAATAAGCAAGTGATTTCAAGAACATCTGAAAACAATGAACAAGGGACAAAGCAACCTTGTGCATGAATTATCAAGTGACTAAATGTGCTAACCCCTAGAAGTGCTAATTGAGTATGTTCCAAAAAGTTTTTCAATAATGCACATATTCCTAGAAAATGAAAATTTGGCCTCACTAGGGTTTGTAGTAATGGTCTGACTTTGCAAGTTTTATGATCTCAAGAGGTGAACTCTAATCCAAGCGCATCAGGGTTTTGACATAGTCTGAGAATTTAATCAATCAGGAGCTACTAGGGAGATCTGACAACCCAACAAGAGACCACACCTATGAAGATTTCCTCCACGAGGACATTTATATAGTGGTTGTTGCTACCATGATGAAAATGGCTATTACCACTTGAGGTTTCATCCACGTGGTTGACCCAATTAAGGGAATATCCACTATGGTTAACCCTCTCTAAAGGTGACTCATAAAAGATACCACATGGGGACTAGTTCCAGATTCAAGGATCTGAGTTTCTCATACTACCCAAAAAGGGAGTAGAGCATAGTCCTCTAGCCTTTTCACTTTTAACCAAAACAAAGCAGACAAATTAATCCAACACACTAAGACCAAAATTATCTCACAAAGATCTATGATGTCAACCGCTTATGATCTATCAACCTCTCCGAAGAGAGAATGTATCAATCAAAAGATGAAGATGCACAAATCTAGTAGAACGCAAGATAATCTCAGTAACCTCCCTACCTATAAGGGGATCCTTTGTCAAGAAGAGCTTCACATGCGTGAACAAGAGAAAGAAGCCTGCTCTCTCAAGATCATCCACAAATAGTGTTCATAGGGCCTATTTACTATGTGTAATAGATATGCAAAAAGCAAAATCTATGTTCGTTTTATAGCCCAAAATGAAGTTTGTGATATGAAAGCAAGAAAAGTCACACAAGCCTGACATGTGAGGGTTCATTTTTATGTCCAAATAGAAGTGTTATCAGATCGTAGTAGAATACTTGAATTCCTCACAATGTGCTTAGTAGATTTTACCTATTTTAGTAATTTAGTTGCGCTTTTCCCAATCAGATTCAACAAATATCAGTAAAAAATAGAAGATTTCAATTGTTAGGGTTAGCTGTCAGTCCAAATCTGAAAAACTATCTAAAATTTTGAAATGACAATTGAATCCTGGCACTAAAACTCGTATGACAATGGGTTACCTTCCAGATGACAGTCAGGAAACTCGTATGACAGTGGGTTACCTTCCAAATGACAGTTGGGAAACTCGTACGACAGTGGGTGTCTTCTCATACGATAATCAATCTCTCAAACGACAATGTATAGCTTTTGATACGAGCCTCAATAGAATCAACTATCGTACGACAGTGGGGTCTTCCTGGTATGACTTTCTGACAAAAGTTGTATGAAAAATGTATGGACAGAGAATGACATCGTAGAATGGACCAAAAAATGATAGAAAATAGATAGAAGTGAATGAAATTATGGAAACCCATTTCAGGGCCTCATGGTGGGCACCAGAAATGTGTGTGTGAATTTTGTACCTAGTTGTAGACCCAACACTTCAGTAAAACATTAGAGGTTAGCAAAAATTAAAATTTGCAAGTAAATGAAACTATGCTAACCAAGCAATTTATTGCCTTCTAGTAGGTGCGAGTATGATGTTCTCAGATTGGAATCAAAATCAGTGACAATGCAACACCTAAACGAAGGATTTGAATGCAAAAGAATGAAAGACTATATGAATGCAGATTAATCTATATTTTTGGATTTTCTGTGCAATAATATGAAAAACTATATGAATCTAAGCTAGATGAATGAAATTGAATGCAAATTTAATCTAAGAATTCTTATGAATGATATGAAATCTATAATATGAAACTATGAAAAAGCTATGATCAACTATGAAAGATCTCACAAATCGTCTGTCGCAAGTGCTTAATCCTTCAATCACCAATTCACCAGAGTAATTGTGCAAATTAGAGTGTTGATAATTATGAAGAGCCGAGCCTTGATTTTATAGAAATCCAGGGCTTTGAGGATGCAAGAGAAAAGCCATAAATCACTCTTGATAAACTCAAGTTAATTTTTGAGTTATCAAGAAATCAAAGATAATTAACTCACAAAAATCATGCAAAAGTAGTTTTTAATTCAAAATAGAATTTAGATCAAATTTCAACTCATCATCAGATGTTGAGTTTCAATTTTAAAATTGATTGTTAATTTCTAGTTGCCTGCTTTTCTGATTGTACATGATTTAATTATAAATTAATTTAAAAATAAAGTAATTTATTCTCAACTTAACTGATTTTTGAAATAAAATGATTGATTTATGGGTTAATCAATTATTAAATCAAACTTTATTCTAAAACTATATCATTAAAAATTGACAACTGACATTAATTAATTAAATAAGAATTTAATCAGTTAGTCATGATATTTTAGATTTTATTGTCAAAATTAAATAATACAATTTAGGAATAAATAGAATTAAATTTAATTAAAATAATTAAGTGGTTGTATTAAATCTAATTAATTAAATATTCAAAATATTCAATTAATCAAACTTTAGGATAAACATAATTTATTGCCAAATAATTATTAAATCAAAGAAAATTAGGATAAATAAGAATATTGCTAGGAATATTCTCTGATGCAGAATTAAGGATAAAATCAATTAGGATTCGATAATGTGCAGATGTGCCTTAGGTTAGGACTTTGATATCGATTTCATTTGATTTGAAGATGTAGGAGATTAATGAACATATAGCCCATTTTGGGGTATTACATAACCCAGCCATCAGCGAACTAGGAAGTAACTTGTTTGTCATAGCCGTGGAGCTTTTCCATGTACTGAGAGACCCCTCCTTTTCTCAGCTTTTTCCAAACCTTCCTCTCTTGTCTCCATTTCTCACAGTCGATGGGCTCCTCTCTCCTCAAACCACCTCCCATTTTATGCTTTCTACTACTTTTTTGGTTCGACTCCTTACCAGTAAACTTCTTCTCACTACAATGCTCCTTTCATTTTCCTGATTACTTAAGATAACCCAGGATCCATATATCATTAACACCGAAATAATTATCCCACACTTCGCATTACATGCAACCCTCCTCAAAAATTGTTTCATCCTTTTCATCATGATATTAAGTGATTTTCCCTTCATTATGATTTATTTTGTCATAAGTGATTAGACTTATGATCTCAGCGTTAAGATTTCCTTCCCCTCTCCATGATTTAATGAGATCACTTTGGGTACCTCCATTTGCCAGCCTGTCTGTTGGCTTATTACCTTCATGGTAAATATGAGTGATGTGGCATTCCTCAAAGGAGTTGATAATCATTTTGATTTTGTTTATAGTATGTGCTATAGTCTAGGAGCTGACAGAATTCCCTTTAATACAGTTAACAATGTTGAGAGTCACCCTTAAGCCAAAGTTTTGAGCATCCCATATCTTTGGACAACTTAACCACATAGAGAGCCACCTCAACTTCCGCCACATGGTTGGTTTGAATCCCCAAAGGAACGACAATAGCTCCAAGACAATTTCCTGCCCAGTCTCTTAAGAGGCCTCCTCCTCCAGCTCTTCTAGGGTTTCCTCTAGCAAAACCATCAAAGTTCCCTTTTAACCATCCCAAGGGGGGAGCATACCACATAACATTCTCTCTAGGATTTAGATCATTTCTGCTCTTACAACTCTCCCGTGATATGGTATTATCCTTTTTAAGATTAGGGTTCTATAAGTTGATATCCTTCTTACCAATACTTTTGTATTTCTCCATAATGCTTCTATAAATAGAGTTAGCAACCAAAAGGGGGGTAGTTTTTTTCTCTAAAATTTTTGTTGTTCCTCTCCTTCCATATCTACCAAGTAAAATGAGCTAAAACAAGTTTCCAGAGAACCTTAGCATTGTTGTCATGAAAGGGGCTCTGCCATTGCTGAATAAAGTCTTGGATATTGTGAGGTTTAACCCACTTCAGATTCAGAGATAAAATGATGGAGTCCTAGACCTCACTAGCAAAGGAGCAATGGATCATTAGGTGGTTACAAGACTCAGCTTCTTCACAGCACAAGATGCATCTATTATGCATTTGAATCCCTCTTCTCATGAGGTTATCCATGGTAAGGATTTTGTTATGGACAAGCAACCAAAAAAACTTGTTAATTTTAGAGATATGGTCTTTATTCCATACCTAAGCACAGAAAGGCTAAATCTCTGAAGGGATGAGAAGAGCCGAGGCAGAGGCAACCGAGAAATTGCTAGAGATAGCAGGACCCCAAATCAGATCATCAGGTTCATTTTCTCTAATAAACCAGTTATTTAGTTGTTTATTCACTTCATTTAATTTGATATCCCTCAAACCCAAGTTGATCCATTCTTCATTAATCTAGTAGTCACTCACTTTTTCCCCAATGGTCTCTTTACATTCTTGAATCACAAAATTCCACTCCTCATTCTCTATGAGAGGTTTATCTGAGAGCCATTTGTCATCCCAGAATTGAATCTTCCTGCCATTTCCCAACTTCCATCTAGCCCCTTTACTAATTAGGTTCTTACCCTTACTTATGTTGTTCCAAACAAATGACCCCTGGATATCATTTTGAGAATGAAGAATTCCTTCAAGAGAAGTGAGATGGTATTTGCTTTTGATTATAACATTCCACTCTTTTTCCTCTTCAAAAATCCTCCAGCATTGTTTAGCTTGAAGGGCCTTATTAGTATTAGTAATGTTTCTGATTCCCAGCCCCCCTAGTTTCTTTGGTTTACAAACCTTCTCCCAAGCCACCAGACTAAGTCTCTTTTTCTCTTCCACACCATTCCATAGGAACTTTTTTTAAATTTTTTCAATAAGGTCAATATACTTCAAAGGAATTTTGAACATACTTAGAGCATAAACAAGGAGGTTTTGGAGAGTAGTCTTCAATAATTGAACTTTCCAAACTTGGCTGAGAATCGCCCCTTTCCAACATGCCAATTTTTTGTGGAATCTATCAAGAATTTCATTCCAAAAATTGGCCTTCAATTTCAAACACAGCGGCAAACCTAAGTAAGGGGCAGGAAGCCTCCCTATCTTACACCCAAGTATGGAGGATTTTTTGTTCATTCTATCTTTAGGTGTGTTAAAGAAATACATAAAGGTTTTCTCCCAGTTAATCAGTTGGCCTATAGCATTAGAATAAACATTGAGAGATTTTTTAATATTGCTTGTCTCTTTGACAGTAGATTCCCCCATAAGTATCATGTCATCAACAAATTATTCATGAGAATATTTAATCTCTGCTAAAGAAGGTTGCAGGCCATTGATATACCCTTGATTAACTTGGTTCTTAATGAATCTACCAAGACTTTTAGCCATGATGGCAAAGAGGATAGGGGAGATTGGGTCTCCTTGCCTCAACCCCCTAGAAAGTCTAAAGAAGGGAGTGGAGCAGCCATTCACAATCACATAAGAGGAAACAGTTGAAACCAATTGCATAATCAGTTTGATCACTCCATTATCAAAACCAAAAGCCTGAAGAAATTTGGAAAGCAGCTCCCAGTCCACTCTATCATAGGCTTTGGATAAGTCAAGCTTCATCAGGAATCCCTATTTTCTTGATTTCTCCAAGGAATGGATATTCTCATGAACCACCATTATGGAATCCAGAATTTGCCTCCCAGGAAAAAGCCATTCTGTTGAGGGGAGATGAGACAAGGGAGAAGCTTTAAGATCCTAGTAGTGAGAACCTTAGACATTATCTTGTACAATGAGTTACAAAGACTGATTGGCCTGAAGCAGTCATCAGCATTATCTCTCAATTTTTTAGGAATAAGAGCTATAAAGGTAGAGTTAAGTTCTTTTAGGATAGATTTAGAGCCAAAGAATTCTTTCACTTCTCCACAAACATCTTTCCCTATGATCCTCCAGAAAGTTTGAAAGAAAAACATTTGGAACCTGTTTGGTCCAGGAGATTTTTCTCCTTCAAAAGAGTGAATAGCCTTTTTAATTTATTCATCCTTAGGGATAGACTTGAGAAAGTAATTATCCTTAGAGTCCAACAATGAAGGAATAGAATTTAGTAATGATTGTTGGTTCTCTTGATTTAGATCTTGCTCTTTGGAAAGGAGAGAAGCAAAATAGCCCATCATTTCTCTCCTTATATCCTCCTCTTTGGTTAAAGTACTTCTACTAGTAACAAGAGAATTAATTCGGTTCATTTCTTTATGCTTCATTGTTGTAGGGTGAAAAATATAGTATTCTTGTCTCCTGCTTTCAGCCAAAGGGATCTAGATCTTTGTCTCCAGTAGATCTCCTCTTTCGATATGATATTGTGATAGTCAACAAGAACAAGATTTTCTTCAATTATGCTTTCCTCAGTCAATCCAAAACATTGTATCTTATCTTGAACTTCTTTTAATTCAATTTGAATCTTATTCTTGGATTCGAATATGTCACCAAAGACATCCTTATTCCATTGTCTTACTTTTGCTTTGACATTTGCCATTTTTTTAGCCACTTGGAACATAGCTTTTCCTTCCACTTTAATATTCCACCATTCCCTAATTCTGTTTTCAAAATTTGGGTGGGCTAGCCACATTTTTTCAAGTCTAAAAGGGGAATGACCTTTCCCACTAAGAGTATTAGCAAGAAAGGAAATGGGGTAGTGATCCTAGCCAATACGGTTGAGAGAGGAGAGGGTACAAGAAAACTTAGCAAACCAGTCATGAGCAAGGAGAAATATATCAAGCTTAACCTAGATAAGGTCAGCACCCACTCTCCTGTTAGACCAAGTATAATCAATACCTTTGAGATCAACATCCAACAGGCCTTCATTACATATAAATTCCATGAGGTCCACCCTGCTTTCCACTTGAGTGTTGTTTCAATCTTTTTTTTCAGCTTCTTTCAAAGGAGTATTAAAGTCTCCCATCAACATCCATTTCTCATCTGGATAATCATTCCTAAGATCATGAATCTTTTTCCAAAGTTTGAGTCTACCTGATTTAGTATTTGGAGCATACACATTAATCAGAGTCCAAGAGAAGTTATCCTTAATACTACTAACTTTGACAGCCATAAAGTTCTTATCTTCTCTCAGTAAGATGCATTGAAAACACTTAGAGTTCTAGTAAATAGCCAATCCTCCAGAGGCCCCTTCTGAGTCACTATCAAACTTCTCACCATTCTTAAGCAGGTTGATTTTAGCTATCTTGTCTTTAACCATTTTAGTTTCTTGAATAAGCAAAATGTCAGGCTTAGAATCTCTAACTAAATTCCTAACAATATCTTGTTTATGAGGACTATTTAGACCTCTAATGTTCCAAGATAAGATCTTCATTTAAGGTTTGGGGAGCAGACCTAATCGATGGTGAGTTGTCTTCCATCAACTAAATTTTGTTTTGCTTCCAGCTCTCTTTGATCCTTTTCTGAAACTCTTCCTCTATCTCTTTTGGGAGTTCTAGTATTCGCCTTTTGTTTTTGTCCTCTTGTCTGGACTCCTCCATATTTGATTTGTCCCCCCTTCTTGTTTGATTTAGATGCTGAGCATCCTATTGAATCCCTTGAATTATATTTTCCTGATAGGGGAGTCTGGTCTTTTTTGTTATCCATTCTTAACTGGGCACCAGATCCTTTTCCCGCTAGAGATTTTTTCTTAACTTGTATCCAGGGGATTTTATTTTTCTCTACTTCCACTATTTGAGAGTCGTTATTATGTCCTTTGAGCTGATCCTGCCTTGATTCAGTCTCAAAAAGAATAGCATTCAAGGCTTCACTACTATTTTGATCTTTGGCTTTCATGTCTTCTCCTATTCTCTGAAGACCAAGGTTGGAGTCCTTTCCTTTTGTTGAATCCAGACAATCTTCCACCCTGGAAATCAGTAGTGGATCTGAATCAATAGAGAGATCAATGGTCTCCTCAGAGGAATTGATCGAGCGTGTTTGTTCCTTATGAATGTTATTCTCGATAAAAGGTGTTGGTTCCTTTTGTTATTATATTCCTTCCATCTCCATTTGAGGGGGAATCAGCTTCTCCTCTGAGTTAGAATAGGGGATCTGGTCAAAAGGGGGATTTTGAGTTTCCCCTTTTTTCCTCCACTCCCATTTCTTTGAGATCTTTGACTCCTGATCTTTCTTTCCTACTGAGATCTTCAGGGGATAGTGCTTAGCCCAGTGTCCAACCTTTTTACAGGTAAAGCACATGAAAGGTGTTGACTCATATTCTATTTCTTGTCTCCACTTGCCCACTTTTGAATTCAGGGTGATTACTTGGGGTAGTTCAGTGTCTTGTTGGATATTAACACAGAGCCTAGCAAACACTTATCTAGATCTGGCCATAGTCATCAGATCTATCATAAGCAGTTCTCCAAAGGAACCATCTATGGCCACTAGAATATCCTCATGCTAGTATTCTAGGGGTAATCCAAGTAGCCTTACCTAGATAGGGGCAGAGATAAAGAAACTTTCATTATAGTTCAAATTTGTTGACCATTTCTGCAGTGATAAAGAGGATTTACCCATCATCCAAGGGCCATTGCACAACACTTAGAAAGATCTTCTCCATTAGAGAACACAAGGAAAAGAAACCTTTAGGCATAGCCGCAACATCCACTTGTACTTTTAGTTTCCACTTCTGGAAGGTAAAGGCTCTCACCAGATCAATATTTGGTCTAGGACCCGTAAACTTTCCAATCAGAGTGGAAGCCATAATAGAAATAGTGTGGTCTATGATTTGATCAGGAATGTTAATACCTAACTCCCCCTTAGATAGATCTGAAACAATATGTACCTTAGGGAAAGAATATTTTCTAGTTGGTTTGACCCTAAAAAGGCTCGACCATTTCCGCTTACCTTGGTTCAAGTTCCTGCCATGTGAAGAATCTTCTTATTGTTTTGTTGTCCCTTTGCCTTTCTCAGTGGAATCAACATTTTCCACCTCTGGTCCCAAGACAGGACCACTGTCCTTGCTGGGCGGGGCCAGGCTTGACCCACCAGCACTTCCCCCTTTTTTGACAAAGGCCTTTCAGTGTTGGCATCTGAAATATTCTTAGAAACCATAGCATTTCTAGAATCAAGCACATAATCCACAACAAAACCAAGAGCATCCAGATTCCCTTCTTGCTTCAAATTCAATTTTTTTTCTCCCGCTCTTTCTCCTCCTCCCTCCCACTCCATCTTTCTTCATGTGTTAATGAATGTTACATTTTATTAATGGATGAAATAATGAATGAATGTTCAATGTTAACGGGGAATTTAGAGTGATGTTAGGCGGGGTGGGGATAAATGAGCTTCCACCTTCATGTGGTTGGCCCTATTTAGTACAGAATATAAAACTATTATCGAAACAAAGTGAAGCTCTTGATAAGATTGTTCCTTATATAGGGTCTCAAGTGTAGCCTTTATCCCACTCTCAACATTGCAAGGCTTCAAGTGGTATTCTGAGATTGGTTTCTCCATCTCCCACTGACATCTTGTCTTTCTCCTAAGAACTCTTACCAAGTTCTGATACATGGATGAGAAAAAGATGTCCCTTACAGGCTGCACATATATAATATGGTAGATCTAGGGAACAAATATACTACAACATAGAATGAGTCAACTTGAATCTATAGTTTCTTCATTCACAATGAAAATTCAAATTACAAGCCATATTTTAAATTTAATATTCATATTCATCTTCATCATGATCATAGCCATCACGATCAACATTTGGTTCAACTTCATTTGAACCACACTCCATGTTGGGTACCATTAGGCATGGAGTGTGGTCATACCCATGTTACCATAATAATGAGTTAGCCTATAAAATTATGAATAAAATACCTAGTGTATCATATTTATAATACTGCAGGTGCACTCAGGATTGGCCCAGGCACCCAAGTTCCTACCAAAGGAACCCAAGTCGAACCCAAAGGAGAACAAAAGTAGAACCAGAACCCAGCCTCAAACAAAGAACCAGATAACTTGGCTTTTTTCTAATTCAAGTTTATTTTTGAATTCTTCTCCAATTCCAACCTGATTATTACATATTTTGTTTTCCAAGTTTCCTTCTTCCTCACTCCAAATTATGTTATGTTGTTATTTCCTTTTACTAATTGTGCTATTTCAAAGATCACCACCCATGACTTGGTTAAGATGATGAATGTTGTCAATGCCTTTATTACCAAGGAATCACTGCTCGCCATTAATGAATATTAATGATCATTGTTTCCTAAGGGTAATCTTTGATTGTGTATGTTGATCACCCAAGTCTTTGGTTGTGATTTGCATGCTGTGAGGTTTGTCAGAAGTGGGGGTATGACATGTTGGTTGGATTATAACATATTGAAACTTACACCATGAAGAACACAAATGATTAAACATAAAGAGAGGACCAACTGAACCATCTTGTGGTCAGTCTATATCACATTGAGAAACAATGTCAAGACTTGAGAATCAAAACAAGCAAAGAATGAATGTGTAGCTTACATAGGTAAACAAAAAATTAACTTTGGAAATTATTCAATCTGGCCAATTCACCTATACTAGAACTCAATGAATTCAGGATACATCAAATAGAAGAAAAGTTTCTTCAAGAACATGAATGATCAACAACATTCCATGATTATATTGAAAAGATTTTACATCAGAAAACAAAACACTAATCTATATTATCATTAAGCCATAAAATATGTTTTTAAAGTTTAGAAGCATCACAAGAACTTTCAAGAAACATAGTACTATCCAAAATGAATACCCTCCAAATGATTATGATTATGTTGATGTTGATGTCTACAATTTATGTCTAATGATTATGATGATGTTGATGTTGATGTCTATAATTTATTTCACTTACTGATGCTTGCCTAGATTGAATTTTGAATTGCCAAGCTGGAGAACACTTTCAAAGTTTAGGGTATGTTCTACATGATACTCTTAGTTACAGCTCAAATGCAACTCAACATATTTTTGATGCTAGGCAACCCACTGCATAAACTCATCCGTAGGTGAAATTTAACGTTGTGAATCTTGGCATTGTTAATGTTATTACTTTTCCTCACGTTTCATACTTGTGAAAATGTTTCTTGGCACTATCTTCTTTTTCAATTCCTATATTTGCAGCTTTTTAGATCATTAACATAAGCATTACATGTCTTTGTTCAAAGTTTATTCTAACACTATATTATATCTTATTCTTATTACAATGTTCTTTGTTGTGGGGCAGGAGGTCAATCTTCATTGTCTTCATTGTGGGGGACAGTGAAGATTTCTCTGACAAATAGAAGGTCTTCTTTAGTATCTTATAATAACATGCTAAATGAAGAAAGGTGTTATGTGCATTTAATCTGCCAATTACTAATAGATTAAGCATATTATTACTATGCTTATTGTTCCATTTAAATGAATTTAACACAAAAAACAAATTTACAAAATTGAACCAATGGCATGTTTACAATAAAGGTCTCCAAACTGATTTCTTGCCCTTTCAATGGTTTCCAAGATGTGTTGAGGAGTTTTCTCCTTGTTTAATGTTAACTGTTCCTATACAATCCACTCATACAACAGTGAAATGCTATGTGGAAGAGATGGTTGATAGTGTTCCTTGAGGGAAGGGGGATTGTGAAAGACTTGTTATCATTGTATTGTGTATTTCCAATATGTTTGGATGCAGGGCATACTAGGAGAATGAAGGATCACTCACTAATTACATGATAACCTGGTTTTGAAGGGTCACTGGTTGAGGGGATAGTCAAGGTCCAGATGATTGGGCCATTGGAGGACCCTATTTCTTTGTATTAATTGTTATTCAAATTGGATGCATGGATTTCTTGTGAATTATTAGTTGCTATGTATCGTGAAACTGCATCCATAAATCTGCATATACTTCTCTAGGGTTGTAAGCCACTTAGGGATCAAAATAGAGAAAATAAATCAAAATCATTCTTTGTCCTATTTCCTTTTAACAAAGTCTCAACTATCAATGATGTTAGAGTTGTCATATTATAGCTAATAATTAATTTATTTAATTATTAGTCTATTATACTCTACACTTAAGTTAAACTTAGGCATCTTATTATTCTTTAGGGTTTCATGATTCCTTTTATAAGGATTCACCTCTTTGTATTTCTTAAGGAGATCAGATTATCATATTGTAATATTGTTCATATAGAGATTGCTCTTTTGAATGTGCATATGATGTCTCTGGCTTTTTGGCCTCCATAGATTTTTCTTGCTTTTTGTTCTTTGCTTCTTCCATGTGACAAGGTTATGCATGTAGGTGTTCTTGGGAGATTAGTTTTTTACCTAATCTAACATGGTATCAGAGCCATCTTGCTGCTCGTTGTTTGTGTTTTGTTGAAGTGATTCAAAAGCAGGAGATTTTTAAGGTTTTCAAAGTTTTTTATGTGGATTTAGAGGGGGGCTTTGTTTCTGGTCACTTTGGGCTCAAACAGACATCTCCATTGAGCTCAGAGCACCCAAAAACCATAGAATCCATATAAAACTTGTCCATTTTGGACAACTTGGCTCTGAGGCAAAAAAATTTGGTTTCTAGTGTCGTATGGGCATGAAAACTGAGAAAAAAACATTAAAAAAAATTATTTTTTAAATGTTTTTTGCGTTATTTTTTAGCGCAGCTAGTGTTAATTATTTTGCGCCCCCGTCGTGCCACCAACGCTCCTCCGCTGCCGGCTCAGCACCAGCTCGCACCACCGCCGGCCCTCCGCGGGCCCCACCGCCGCCTGCACTTGCCCACCACCCGACTCCTCCATCGAGCGCGCCCGCCGGCACCCTCCCGGTCCCGCTCTGCTCTGCTTCGCTTCCCGGCACCGCTCCGCTCCCTGGAGGGTTCTTAAGCCCTGCGGCGGTCATATGGTGACCGGGAGCTTTGCTCCAGCCCCCTGCACACGCCATGCGCCCAGGGGCTATTTTTTTTCAGCCCCAGGGGCTTAAATTTTTTTTTTGGAGCCTTTCTGACCCCCCTGCTATTGTTTTTGCTCTATCTGGAGCATATAGAGGTCTTTTTCGAACTTCTTTATATCGTCGGAAAGCTCTTTCCGAGCTCTTTCTAATTATGGAGGTTAGGTTTTTTGGCTCTGCTATTTTGATAGTGTTTTTTTCTATCAAAGTTTGATATCTATTTTTGCCTTCCGGGAGCCATGTCTTTCTCATCCGAACTCTATTTTTGGCAAACCAGATATCGTCGAAAAGCTGGTTCTGTGAGTTTTGCAGTGGCAGGGGTCTTTTATCTAGATTTTGCTCCAATTTTTTTCTCCTCTGAGTTTTGCTCTTTCACACTTTGGCGGATTACTTGGATTCTACAGGTCCTGGGATCTCTTCTTCTATTCTTCTGGCTCACTCTTCTTTCTGACTTTCTGAGCATTGTATGCTTCTCTTCTGTAGCTTTTTTTTTTTTTTTTTTCTATAAATGCACTAAGATAAAGTGCCTGCTTCTGCATATTTAGGATTTTGAGCACCTTGTGTTTGTTTGTACTTGCACTCAGTTATAAAGTGCCATGAGGGGGTTATGATGTTTTGCCTTTTGTGCTCATCCACTTTTGTCAAGTGAGTGTCCCTTCCATGACATTAGCCTCATGTTGCATGTCTAAAAGATCCATTCTTCTTCTTTGACACTGCCCTTTATCCTGTGCTTGTCCTTCTATTGCATTATTGGTGTTCCTGATTCTTCTTCTTGCAGATGTTTCTGGCATTGCATTTCAGTGTTCCTGTCACCCCTCTCCCTGTTCAACATTATGGGGGGGTTCACCTGTTGGTTCTATTATTTCCTTGGTTCGGTTGAGTGATCTACATATTTAGTTTTTGTTCCTATGTACTAGGCGGATGCAATTGCTAGGCACCTATGCATTTCGGTGAGATGGATCATCTACTGTATAGAAACTCATTCATTCCTGCTTTTGGAGGCCACCTCTTCGATTGATTAGCTCTTCAGATTTTATCTTCTCTACCTGATCATGCACTTCTTCAGTGGAGGTTCCAGCAGTTACTTCTAACAACGTTTACAGCTTCATGCTTTAGAGATGCTATACATGCTCTTTCTTGTTCCTTTCTTTGAGACTTTCCCTAGATTGGAGGCTTTGTTTCCTTCATCTAGTTTATTTCTTGTATTTGGGTACCTGATTAGGCCTAGTTGTCGGTACCCATAGTTCTTTCATGCATTTTGTTTTCATGCATCTTTTAGTCCTTAGTTGTTTAGCTTCTCCCTAAGTTACACTTAAGGGGGGGTGTTAGAGTTGTCATATTATAGCTAATAATTAATTTATTTAATTATTAGTCTATTATACTATACACTTAAGTTAAACTTAGGCATCTTATTATTCTTTAGGGTTTCGTGATTCCTTTTATAAGGATTCACCTCTTTGTATTTCTTAAGGAGATCATATTATCATATTGTAATATTATTCATATAGAGATTGCTCTTTTGAATGTGCATATGATGTCTTTGGCTTTTTGGCCTCCATAGATTTTTCTTACTTTCTATTCTTTGCTTCTTCCATGTGACAGGGTTATGCATGCAGGTGTTCTTGGGAGATTAGTTTTTTACCTAATCTAACAAATGATACAATACATTTGATGCCCTAAGCTATCAATACAAATGACACCTAGCTAGAAGCTCACGAGTTGTCCATTTGATAACCATAGTCAACATTTCAAAAAAATGGATATCCTTGAGCACAAGCACCAATAACATCAAATAATGGAGTTAAAGCATGGGCTAGGGCATGACACGAGTAGAATGTGGTCATTTCAGTGAGCATCTCAGCAATATACAATGGCATCATTAAACATGCCAATAATATCAATAAACGTGAATCCAAACATTTTAAAACCAATGACATGTTTACAACAAAGGTCTAATAGAACTTCCAACAATTCTTAAAAATACTTTATCTGATATGATAGTTTTCTTAAACAATTAAGGTTGGAGTTGACATAGTTATCACACATTTTTTTGTGTGGTACAAGGAAGATTTGGCTAGGTAAAATCTTCCTTCGTGCTAGTAGTCTACAGAATTAGACCCTTATTAACAATTCATCATATCAAATAACTAGTATGTTTAAGAATTGTTGGGACTAGTCCTTTGGCATGTATTAACCATAATAGAATTTTCAGCATATTATTATCATTCTATTTATTTGTTGTAAATATGCCATTGGTTCAATTGTGTAACTTCACTGTTGTATGAGTGGATTATGCAGGAATAGTTAACATTAAACAAGGAGCAACTCCTCAACACATCTTGGAAACCATTGAATTCAATAATAAATGAAACCTAACACCAACACTATTCCTTCCATTCACTTCTACCAAGAATAAAACATTTAATCCATTCAACATTACATATAATCATTAGACAGTTACATTTCCTAATTGTGTAGAGGAATAGTCATGACCAAAATGATCAAAATTACTTTCACCCTTGCACAAGCTATTCCAAACTTCAAGTAAAATGAGAAATATGCTATATCAAATCATTCATATTCATAGTAACCATTCAAAGGATCATTTTTTTAATGAACCCTCTGACTGTACCCCTGCGGCAAAGAAAGGAAACCTCAAAATAGAGAAAGGAAACTTAGTAAAACTAGTCTATGCCATTTTTTGTGAGGGTACAGTCGTGATAAGTGCCTCTCAAACCTCTCCAAACATGTAAGATTATCTTTAAATACTTTATTGATCTCTTCTAAACATTAACCAAATCAAACCTACATTTGAATCCACACACAATAACCTCAAAATGAAGGGTTTTGTATCCTTTAATGAATCTCAGTCACTAGTAACGCATGGACATTCAAACTAGTAGTCTCCAAAGCATTCAATAAGTGAATATGAATGTTTGAAAACTTTCCTCTCAACTTCCCCAACCATTCCTAATCGGTTAGAGGGATTAGTTGAGTGTTTAGACACTAAAACTTCTCATGCAACTCCCAAAATTTCTCATACAAAATAAAATTAAATCCATTTATGAATTAAATCCAGTATGCTAAAGGACTAGTCCCAACAATTCTTAAACATACTTTATCTTATATGATGAATTGTTAATAAAGGTCTAATATACAATGGTCGTGCTAGTAATATCAACAAATGTGAATCCAAACATTTCAAAACCAATGGCATGTTTACAACAAAGGTCTAATAGAACTCCCAACAATTCTTAAACATACTTTATCTGATATGATGAATTCTTAAATAATTAAGGTTGGAGTAGACATAGTTATCACACAATTTTTTGTGTGGTACAATGAAGATTTGGCTAGGTCAAATCTTCCTTCGTGCTAGCAGTCTATAGAATTAGACCTTTATTAACAATTCATCATATAAGATAAAGTATGTTTAAGAATTGTTGGGACTGGTCCTTTGGTGTGTATTAAACATAATAGAATTTTCAGCATATTATTATTAGAATTTACAAAACTAAACCAATGGCATGTTTACAACAAAGAAATAGAATGATAATAATATGTTGAAAATTCTATTTTGTTTAATACACGCCAAAGGACCAGTTGTATGAAATTGTCAATCACATAGCATTTCACTATTGTATGAGTGGATTGTGCAAGAACAATTAACATTAAACAAGGAGAAAACTCCTTAACACATCTTGGAAACCATTGAATTCAATAATAAATGAAACCTAACACCAACACTATTCCTTCCATTCACTTCTACTAAGAATAAAGCATTTAATCCATTCAACATTACATATAATCATTAGATAGTTACATTTCCTGACTGTGTAGAGGAACAGTCATGACCAAAATGATCCAAACATTTCAAAACAGTGAATTGATATCCTTCAACACAAGCACCAATAACATCAAATAATGGAGATAAAGCATGGGCTAGGGCACGACACCAGTAGAATGCAATCATTTCAGTGAGCATTCATGATAAAATAAAATGCAATGCATTTGAAATTTGCAGTCAAATATGATGCTAGAGGCTTGAAAGACATTTCTTGTCAAAGATAACAATCAAAGATGAAGAAATCACATGCCTTCTCTTGCACTCAGCTTTCACAAAGGAAGATTTGATAGCCAAATCTTCCTTGTACCACATGAAGAACATGCCATTGGTTCAGTTTTGTAAATTTGTTTTTTGTGTAATTAGTAACTGGCAAATTAAATGTAGATAACACCTTTATCAATTTAATTAGCATGTTATTATCATATCAGATAAAGTATGTTTAAGAATTGTTGGGACTGGTCCTTTGGTGTGTATTAAACAGAATATAATTTTCAGCATATTATTATCATTCTATTTCTTAGTTCTAAACATGCCATTGGTTCAATTTTGTAATTTTTTATTTTTTTTTGTGTTAAATGCATTTTTCGTGAGGAGGGGTCTTCTTTTGAGGAGATTAATGATGATTGTGCACCTCAAAAACCAATTCATAAGGTACCAATCATGTTTTTTATTCGCTTATATTTTTGGATTGGTAAATCTCCTTATAAGTTTCATGTCCTTTCTTTTGATTACTATGAATGAGATATATATCTTACATTTAACATTCAACTTCTTTACATTTTAGAACATGTAGTGTGTTTTTTGAGGATTTTACCAAATCAACTTTTAACATAAACCAAAAACACCAAATTGATATCTTGCCCTTTCAACTTGACAAAATATTTGCATTTGACCAATAACTGCAAGCAACTGAATGATAAATCCACATACTTGTATCTTTGTAAAATACCTGGAACATTAAAAAGATGGCTAAGTGGCTGCCACCATGATTTTTATCTACTGAATATGGGAAAAAAAGCACCAAAAAGAATTGAATAGAAAACATGATTGGTCATTTCAGAGAGCATTCATGATCAAATAAAATGAAATGCCTTCTCTCACACTCGATCAGCTTTCACCTGCTCATTTTCTCCCGCTCCTTTTCTCTACAATCGAAATAAAAATGATTTGGCCGTTTCAAAACAGTGAATCGATATCCTTGAGCACAAGCACCAATAACATCAACTATTTTGATTTGTGGGTACCCTAATGTTGGCAAGAGTTATTTTATTAATAAGATTACTCTGCAAGCTTGAATAAGCAGTATATTTTGGCAAATGAAGAGTGGAAAGATGATGATATTCCTGAGATCATGGATGGACACAACGTTGGAGACTTTATTGATCCAGATATCTTATAGAGGCTTGAAGAACTGGAGAGGGAAGAAGGGCTTAGGATGGTAGCTGAGGGTGACGAGGATGATGAGATGGGGAAAGTGGAGTTGAATCTTGATGAAAAGGAATCTCTGGCTGCAATTAGGAAGAAGAATATCTGTGTATTGTCGAACACAGATTGAAGAAGAGTACTATAGAGAGCAGGCCTACCGTACCAAGGAAGTTTGACAAGATCAAGGAATATGGCTTAAACAAAACGGGAAGACATCTTTCTAGCCTGGGCCTAGATCCTTCGATAATTGGGGTAGGATCCAGACCCAGGCTAGAAAGATGTCTTCCTTTCTATTGTGGATAGGCTCTGCTGCTACAAC
Source organism: Chamaecyparis obtusa (assembly GCA_027943335.1). NCBI lineage: Eukaryota > Viridiplantae > Streptophyta > Pinopsida > Cupressales > Cupressaceae > Chamaecyparis > Chamaecyparis obtusa. The sequence goes on along the minus strand of BSBK01005455.1, from coordinate 999,672 downwards.
AACTATAGACTACGATGTAGATATCACAACAGCTAAGAAACATAAATGTAGGCATCATGGTCACAATGTGTTAGAGACACAACATAATTGAGTGATATACCTAGACGATGCAAAGCAACCACTACTCCTTCGGTTCCAAGTTGACACTACAGAATCCAAAAACCATAGATAAGGAATAAATTTAGAGAGCAAAGGAGGGCCATAATGACCAAAATAATATAGGGTTTTGTATTATTTTGGTCGTTATGACTCTATATTATTTTGGTCATAATGGTCCTCCTCCGCTCTCTAAATTTATTCCTTATCTATGGTTTTTGGATCCCGTAGTGTCAACTTGGAACCGAAGGAGTAGTGGTTGCTTTGCATTGTCTAGGAATACCACTCAATTATGTTGTGTCTCCAAAAAATTGTGACCATGATGCCTACATTTATGTTTCTCAGCTGTTGTGTCGTAGGACCCCTTATGACCCTTTACGACCCTTTACGATCCCTAAGGATACATCTTAGAGGTCTTAAAATGTCGTAAAGGGTCATAAGAGGCTCCTAGGAGGGGCCAAATGAGCTTCCACCTTCACGTGGTTGGCCTTGTTAAGTAGAGAATGTTAAACTATTCTCAAAACAAAGAGAAGCTCAATAATTTAAGGTCTCAGTCCACGAAGATGTTGAAAAAATGACGGGAATCAATGATGGAGAGTTTTTAGATTATGAGAAGACGTATATGGAGTGGAGGCCAGATTGAGTAGCAGTGCAGAGATGATGATTCAGTAACCTATGTCTATAAAACCTTCACAAATATCCCTTCTTTGGCCTCCACTCATACCTCTTCTTAGAATCTAGAAACTTTGGATACTGTTTCTCATCCATGCAAGAAATGTGCTAGTGATCATATAAAATTACTTCAGGTCTCCAGTATTGATGAGCTACATAAGTGTAAAATGTTTTTGTGAGACTGGGATCAATTATATTGGATACTATGCAGTGTACATAAATGCAAGACGATGATTATTCTTGACGATTGACATGTATAAGTCTTCCAGGCCTTACCTAGTAGTTAGGACTAAAGATAACATATTATTGACAAAATGTTTTACCTTTCATTAGCTCATCAAATTCGGGGATTTGAAAGAATTTAATAGAATATTTTCATGTATAACATACATTATTTTAGTTTGACGCTGAATGAATTTATATACTTCGCACACTTGTATACTACGAGGACGACCATAAAGAAGCATCCCCTCTTGTGGCTTGAGTAATGTAGGCCATGGGAGGAGATGCTTCTTTATCATCGTCCTCATAGTCTACAAGTGCGTGAAGTAGATAAATTCATGCAACGTCAACTTAAATAATATATGTTATCATGAAAATATTCTATTAAATTCTTTCAAATCCCCAGATTTGATGAGCTAATGAAAGGTAAAACATTTTGTCAATAATATAGACTGAAGAAAGAGACAACCTATGATGGTCTCTTAAGCTTTCTTATTTTTAATGTGCATATCCGTTGCTTTTTCGATACTAAAGAAAATTCTTTTAACGGTGGTGCTATACATCCGACGGAGTTTCCCGTCAGATTGTACTAAAACCCGTTGCTTGGCCGACAAATATAATGTTGGAGACAATTGCTTTTCGACAGATAATTGCGACAGGAATGCTATATATCCGACAGGTATACCTGTCAGAGATATATTGTCATACCATCGCTCTTCCGACCACTCCAATGTCAGAGATATCTCCTTTTTGACAAATACGTGTGACAAGAATGCTATAACACCGACAAGTCTATCTGTTGGATGGTGGCTGCAGATCTGTCACTATTGCAACAGTTATAATGTCAAAAAGTACTTCTTTTCGACAGGTAATTGCGACAACCATGCTATATCTTCGATGGGTCTTCCTGTTAGAGAATTATTGCCCACTCATCGCTATTGCGATATATGTGTTCGACGGGATACCTACATGGGTTGTCAGATTTCCGATAGGTCAATCGTAAGAAATGTCATAACAAAGCTGGTATTCATGTGCAAGTTTTCGATAGAATATGGTGTCGAAAAACCAACGGTTATCTCTTCTGTCGCAATTTGCAACGCAAAAATGCTGACAAACACATATGTTGAAATGTTGACAAATAGGTGTTGCAAATCCGACAAATGGCCGTCAGAATTTGGCCTCAAATGTACTAGTGGGAGCTTCTAGGATCCTTGCTTAGTTTACATGATTTGATTGGTATTGTTTATTCGAGTTGGATTTGATGTTATCTCCTCAACACAATGGGAGTGGAATCATAGGTTTCTACGAGGTCAAGAGGTAGTGATTCTTTTACCATTTGAGACTCTGACGTCCCTATTTCAGTGCTAGATGATCCTTGTTGCAGTTGCTTCCTATCCTATCTTCTTGGAGACTTATTCTTATTCTTGTACTTTCTCTATTTTGTACTTTATATTCAATTGTAACTACATACCCTACGACTTGTGCAGTAAATGTTGAAGATTATGTATACTTTATTATTCAGATGTAATTATGATGTAATATGTAGATGATTTAGATAATTATTGTATTTGGTAGATGTAATTGTATTTGCGTAGTTTCTACATCAAGGAACCCTTGAGATGTGTAATCTAATATGAGGATTATGTTTATGTTATGTGTACTTATGGACTTTATGTTTTCCTTCTGCTTGTTTATTCATTATTGTTTGTAAACACTTAAAGAAAAAAATTATTCTGCAAACTTAGTAACATGTTTTAGGTTAATATCTCTTGGGTTCCCTAGCGGGGCATTACACAACCCAACAGAGGCACGATGTTTGCAAGCACACTAGCCCAACACGGACTTTCACAAAGTAGTTTTAGCTACTTTATATAAGAGCACAAGCCTATAGGTTGAAACCTCTTTGGTTAAGAGCCAAGGACTTAAGGGTATCTATTTTTTCGAATTCAACTGGGGCACAATCTCAACCTCATCCCTTATGATGTTGAAGCCTTGTACTCAGCAAAACTTGATCCTTGGTGGGCTCATTTGGAGCCATTCAACTTCACAAATAGACCAAGGGTCCATTGAATTTGATATTATAAGGGGATATAGTTTGTCAAACCCACTCAAAAGATGAACTTAGCCCAATCACATTCGCAACAAATTTGAACCTTATTGAATGACATAATCAAGGTACACATTATCATCCTCATCAACTATACTCGATTGCTTGAACAATACTTCAAAAAATATATTCCAAGATAATTCCTAAATTTTATCAACAATATTTAATAAGAAATTTAATTCCTAAATTTTATCAACAATATTTAATAAGAAATTTGAGGTAACTCTCCTCTATAAAACCATGCCCTCCTATTTTAATTTTATATAACAAATTGCATTATAATGAAGCGTAGTTTATCAAAATCATTCATATCTCTAACAAATTGAACCTTAGCGAATCACATTATCAAGATAGACATTATAATGTGATTAAATCATAACCTCATTTTAATTAAAATAAGTATAATAAATAAACGCGACTTGTGCAAAAACTCTATTTTTGTTCTAGGTAGTAACGTAAAGAAGCCAAAAGTTGACTCGAGAAGGGGAGCAAATTTTCTAATAATCATAGCTGTTTTATTGGTCTCCGGCCTTGAATGCTTGGAAATAACAACCCAGTTCCTCATGCTATAAAATGCGAACTGCCAGATAGACGCGGGCGCTAAATTAAGAAGCGGTGACTTGTTCTGCCGATTCTGGCAGGGCAAGTAGCATATGCGGGCGGTTGAATGATGGGTTTTCAACGCTTCTTACTAATTTCTTCTTCTTCGTCATCTTCATCTGCTCTCTCCATTTTGCTTTTGTTTTCGTATTTTTTGCTTCAGTGAATTTGGCAAACTCAGGGGAGAGTGTTTTGCATGAATGAATGAGGGGCATTGTTATTGTGTTCGAGATAGGTGTAGTTGGATAAGTGGATGGCGACATGGAGTTGAGAATAAGATGGCAATGGCAAAGGAGATACAGAGGCGGAGGATATTGCTTATCAGAAAAGGGAAAGGGAAGGGGAAAGGGAGAGGGAGAGGGATCGGGATCGGGATTTCCGTTCCGCTCCCTACTCTTACACTTTCTCTCGTGTGCGCAGCATTGCTGCTTCTCATGGCCTTTGTATCCCTTACACTCAGTCGCTCCCTCGATCAACATCATCAGGCACAATTCCATCTTCATAATCCTCCATAATAGATCATGGAATATAATCTTGAATGAAATATTAATGAAAATAAACGCAATATTTTCACCAAAAACTTCATCTCATTATCACGAACTGTAAAAATCTAATTTTTTGATTGCTATTTAATGTTTTTAACATCAACCTACTCACCTCTTTTCTCTCTACTTGCAATTCCTTAGGCGGACAAGATTAATAGCGACCTCACCGCTCGCGAATTAAGAATCAGAGAATTGGACGATGTGCCTGTATGTATTATTTTCTTTTTCTTTTCCCACCGTTCCTATGTTTCATTAGTCATAGGGTTATGCGATTGATTAATGGGAATTCGGATGCATAGTTTCATGCCAATTTTCATCCATCCATGTTTACTCAAACTATGCAGTTGAATTTCAATTAATCATAATTTAATTTGATGCACTCATTGATAATCTTAGGGTTATTTTTCACAATTAAATTTTCAACCATTTCAAGCACTTTTTTTTTGGTTACAGTTAAGAAGGTAACCCAATTCATTTATTATCAAATAAAGCTGAATATCTTTTATCTTTTTTCCTTATCAAGTTTGACTTTAGCCCATTTACATTCTACTTCCTTATTTTCATTAATTTTCAGGGTATAGAACGACAATGTTCAATGATTATAAATTTTACTAAACATAAATTGAAGGCAGACTAAGCTGTCTGTGCAATATCAGCAACTTATTGAACAATGATCCCAAAACAACGCCGAGGATTTGAGTATATAACATAATAACATTCGTCATATTTTTTATTATATTGCAGACTGAAGGTGACCGTTCAAGAAAAAATCTCTGGAATTCAAGGTTTTCAGAGTTTTACTATGGATGTAGCAATCCAAGCTATCGATTTCCATGTAAGTTCGATCTTCCATTTATTTCAAGCTTGTAATCGTACCTAAGCGTACCTTCACTCAATTACTAAATAACTTTAATGCCGACTTGACACTTAACTTTGAAAGTGAAAATGCATCCGAATTGTTGTAACCATACATACATGATTTTGCATAATTACCAATACTTTCACCTGTAAGACATGTACATGAAAGCTGATGCAATGTATATCTGGCTAAAATATTCCTGTTTCCTGCCATACATTTCAAATGCAATGCTCCATTACCTAGGTTTGACCTTTACCTGCCTTTGCTTTGGTAAAGGGTTTCAACCAATAAACCATGTAATAGATATTCGTATACCAAGCAGGGACTATTGATGAAATGGTCAAGGCCTAGGAAAATTAGAACTCGGATGCATTTCTCAACAAGAGAACTAATTTCACAGTAGGTGACAAATAGGGCATTGTGGGAATTTGTTGAATGAGTTCATTTGATTGATAAGTAGGAGATATTTTCCATAGCAAGTCAAATTGTGATATTGCTATTGGGATTCAACTGTGTAGTTTTTTGAGTCAAACTCATTGACCCATGATTCATGAGTAGTGGCTCAACACGAACCCATCTCTCATGAGAATGAATGGAACACTTAGCACTCATTGGATCTAGGTGATGCTCACAGAGGTGAAGCACTGGGACTTCCCGGGAGGTCACCCATCCCAGTATTACTCCAGGTCGAGCGCGCTTAACTACAGAGTTTCCTCCATGGTTAAACCCACTCTGCTTGCATCCTCATTTGCAAAACCTTCACCAAGTGTTGTGCCTTATGAACCATTCATTAGAAAGCCCCTTAAGCTCATCAATTGATTACTGGGATGGGTGACCTCCCGGGAAGTCCTGGTGCTTCACCTCTGTGAGCATCACCTAGATCCAATGAGTGCTAAGTGTTCCATTCATTCTCATGAGAGATGGGTTCGTGTTGAACCACTACTCATGAATCATGGGTCAATGAGTTTGACTCAAAAAACTACACAGTTGAATCCTGATAGCAATATCACGAGTTCATTTGAGACAATCACCCTCCTTGTATACAAATTCTGATCTCTTATCACAAAGGAATTCCTCTCTAGTATAAAATTATAAATTGCATGAATAAGTGCTGCTGGTCCATCATTGGAAATTTGTTCCCTGCAGTTGTGAACTTCAGCCTGATTGATTTAGACCCATCTCTAGTATTGAGAGCCAACGGCAATGCCTATACCTAGAGGGTAAGAGAAGCAATCCGACCCCATCGCTCTCTGGAAGAGACTATAAAATGTGTTAGGAAAGGGCATCTTGTTACTTCTTCTTCTCTGACAACCTAGCTTGCTTGTTCTCCTTGTAACAGCAGCATGCTAGGTGCTGCAAGAGTTCAACCAATATGACTGGCGATTTTGTTATGCTGAATTGCGATTAGTTGTACTTTACTTTGGTTTATTAAATTATTTATCACAAAAATAGTATTCTACCAACAATTAATTCACTATGAAAAATTCATTCAACCAAACATTTTCAGTGATAAATATTTAATGACATTTAACTATTACTGGCAACCTATAATCATTGTAGGATATTGTAAAACCACCAAAATTGCTAACTTCTCTTAGTGTTTTAATAATATTATAATACAAGTTCTTGCAGTGGCTCTATCTATATTTTGTAATTCAGTGCTCAGCCACACATATTCTCAATTTAATGCTTCTAGAAATATTCGTATACCTTTATTTACAAAAAGAACACTGATAAGTTGTAAGTTACGGAAATGTCAAGTTGTATAGTGGGTTGAATTTGTCTATAAGATATAAAATTATAAATCCAATGAATATCAATGTGAAGTAGGAAATATGTGGTGCTTATCTCACTAATTAATAGGTTAGTTTATTGTTGTCTCAACTTGGTCAATAAGCACGTCTTTGTTGGGCAACATTTGGCAAAGTTCTTGTCTATCTTGTGTTGCCTTGGCTCTTAGGTGGTTTTCTATTACTTTTCCTTTAAACGCCTTCTGTGATACAATGAACATTTTGAATTCCATAAGAGGTCTTCCATTTGCCAATTTTGTTTGAAGAAATGTATGATCTGCATAGAAAGTATTGGAGTGGATATGATGGGATGATTACCATGGTGGTTTGATATAACAATGTCTTAATTTTTTTGGTTCCTAACACCATTATCAAGCATCCTTTCTTTTTGTTTGAATTGTGTGTCTCATATTGCAAGAGGGTATGAGTGCTGTAGTATATAACTTGTTTGTGTCCTTTTTTAAACTTTTGAACAAGTGCTGTTTTGATGGATACCCATTTGAATGAGATGTAATCTAGGAGAGGTCTAGTGTCATTGGGAGTTTGGAGGGTGGGTGCGGAGAGGTGTCCAAATCGATTTATTGTTTTTCTTGAGGTCATTGATAGGTGTTGATAAGTGAATTCAGGGGCACAATCACAAATAGTGTTCAGTTTTCCAAGAAATGATCATAATTCTTCAATCCCTTTAGGTGGCTACATGCCTATGATGGCTTTTCTTTTCTTTGGGAACAAATGTATATGCCTAGATACTCTGAATCTGAGAAGTTGCTTGTATTGATTTTGAAACTTATTTTGTGTAGAAGATCATGAAAGATGTGTGATGGCTTGCTAATAAATTGTGGGCTAACTTCTAGTGATCATCTTGTGGATTTGTAATATTGGTGTACTAGCCCATAAAAATGTTTCCAAATTAATATCCACACTGAACCTAGTTTTTAAAAAAAAACTTTTGACATTAATTCTGATAAATCAATTCAATTTCCCTCAACATAAATAACATTTGACCGCATCACACAGAATCACTACTCAAGAATCGCACACACACACATTACACACATATATTGAGCATCACAATGTTGATTTTATTTTAGATCAAGTAAAAATTTTATTACATATGCTACATAAACATCAATTCACATATGATTGAGAAGCCACAGAAATAGAACAAAAAGATATTCAAGGGTTTGAGGGTTAAATTGTAAGACATCTTTTGAAGGTTGAGTAGGAGAGCATAAATTAAACAAGGAATGAATTTTTGTTAGAGTAGCTAAGTTAGGATACTTGTGGCTTTCCAATGGTAGATGAAGGTAGTAGCAAACTTGTTGGGAGATTGTTGGATGACAGCAAAAGGTCAAAGGAGGCTTGAAGGGGGATAGAATATCATTAAATCCCTATCAAAATAGATGGAGAAGATCATCAAGCTGTACGATTGATGTAGGAGGTAATTGCATATGTCAATTGAAGGCTCCATGGATGAGTGTTTTGGTAAAGAGTTTACAAGCTACCAAAGTTTTAAGTTTAACCTAGTTTGTACATGTGGAACAAAAGGTTGTGATATGTGCTAATGCATAAGATGGCCCATCAAACAAGATGGAGGGAGTGGTGATTGCTAAGCTGATGGAAACTATGTTTGGGGCTTGTAGCTCATTTTGGATGTTGCTAACAAGAGGATCTTAAGTTTTCCTAGATGATTGGTTGGGAGGATTGGGGAAGTGGAGATGGTGATGAAGGGATTTGGTGCTATGAGGGCAATAGGGATTGATGTGATCTTGGACAGCAATTTTGTTTGGTTCTATATAGTAGAGCATGTGGTTGAGTTGCCTTGATAGGTTGATGAGGGGATGCAATCAATCAATGGCCAAATCCTAGTAGATAGGATCAATCATGGTCAAAGATATCTATACAAAAAGTTCAATGGCAGTCAAAGTTGAAGAAGCGTTAAAGAGTTGATAGGTGAGTTGTTTATATAGAAAATGTTCTTAATAAAGTATGTGTGGAATGTCCTACTTGTGATAAGTGCATAGGAAAGGAGATTTATTAAGGCAATGGTTTTTAAGGCTATTTGGAAGGATGCTTGTTAAATTCAATTAAGTGTTTGTGAATTAAAGAGAGAACAGATGGAGAAGCGATATGCAGGACGATATTGGCTGTAGTCTAAATAGGTGCAATTGTTTTGGTAGTGGTCAAATAGGTGACATGAAGTTGGAGAGTAGGAGGCACGTTAAGGGTGGATCCAGGTTTGAAACCTTGAAGGAGGGTTCACTTTGTGTTAACCCAAACGCACAAACTAAATGTATTTCCAAAAGATATCCTAGCCTACTTGTAATATTAACATGAAATGGAGAGAATGTAAATAAATTATTGTGAGAGGAGCTCCGGACCATAATCCAAATTTATATTGATCAGAATATTTGACACCTAATTTTGCTTTTGTTCAGGCTTTGTGTGGATTGGAAAGAGAAAAGGCTGGCCTTGATGTGTCATCCATCTAGATGCGTAGATAGACTAGGGGCCATGGAGATTGCTAGAAGTAGAGAGAAAATGTTTGGCACAATGATTCTTGAGTGTCACAAGGGATTCCCAAGTGTCAACAAGTTATTCCTAGCAAGAATGATAGTGACCTTGTCCAACCTAGTTGGAAATGTTTTCCTTTGGTAGTTTGTACAAAGAGCATTAATGAGAGTACAAAAATGCAAATGCGAGAGATGTGATTAGAATGCTTTCCTTGGATAGATAAAATGGATTCCTATTTATATTTATCCAAGTAATAATAAACAAAGAATACAATGAAAAAGTTTTCCATGGATGGAAGTGTAAGATAAAATATAAAAGTATATCTAACAATTTTGGCTAGAACCAAATCTGTCAGCTAGGGTAAATATGGTATGGGATGATTGAAAGGAGTACGATGAAGTGTGTAAAGGAGGATGGAGCACGAAGATGACCTAAGGTGGGAGGGTGGAGAGGATATCCAAATAGAGTTGGCAATCATTGACCCTATTGCTGCATTGTCACAATGTAAAGCTGCTAGGAGGTTGAGATAATTAGGAAACTAACAGTTCTCATGGTTCAAGTGATTGAGATAATTGATTTAGTACAAAGGAGAGGAATACTCCTTAAATAAGAGATCACAAAAGATCTTTCCATAATGATTGAGAACTAAAGACATAATAGAAAGTTACTAAAAACTAACTAAACGACTTATTGAATAGAAAGTTACTAAAAACTAACTAAACAACTTAAATGGCCATTATAAGCTAAATTCACTCTTAGAATAATATCTTTATTATTTATTATTTAATGGTCAATATTGTAACAGTGTAAATATTAGATAGTTTCTATTTTATGAATGTTTTATTATAGAAACATCTGTTTGTAATTCTTAAATGATCATTCGATCATTTCATAGTTCATTCATTTATTTACCAAAACATGGTATCAGAGTAGGAAAACAAGAAAATTTGTTTTTTCTAAAAATTTTGAGTGAAATTTTTCTAGTTCTTTTGAAAAAATATTTTTTTTTCCAACTTGTTTTTAATTTCTTCTTCTTGTATGGTCGACAACCATTTTTATAAAAACGAGATCTTCTTGCTCACAGTGTTTTGCCTGCATTTTTAACTGGTTTTTCAATGCGAAACTATCTATTTTATGAATGTTTTGTTATAGAAACATCTGTTTTGTAATTCTTCAATGATCGTTTGATCATGTTAAATTTAGAACCATAAAAACAGAGAAACAATAAAATGAAACTCAAAAACACACAAGAACAAATGCACTGTTATTTATCCTGGGAAAACCCTCCACTTGAGGGTGAAAAACCCAACCACACCAAAAATCGATCCTTTATTGAATGCCCAAAACTAGATACAATATTATTAAACTTAATCTGCTGATAAATCTAATCAGAGATTGTTAACTCTTAACAATCAGTAGAAGTATGCCCTTTTAACAGTTCGAGCAATGCCTTATTAGCATTTACAATACATATTAAACTTTATATATCTCACAGATACTGAGAACAAAATGATGAACACACAATCATGAACAGATCATACACAAATATATCTGAAGCAGATGAACACAATAAGCAAATACGGTGAAGATTAGAGCAGATCCGATAATAGCTGTTCCTGTTACCAATAGCATTCCCGCTTACACTTGAATAAACGCAGCTATCTAACTTCTACCAATGCTTGACCCGCCCAAGAAAGACTGTGCGGAAGATAAACAAAGAGACAACGAAGATTTTTTTTTTTGGAGGAGAAGAGTATATTGTTTTCGGCAAGGGCAATGTGCAAATACAGTCTGGCGGGAGGAATGTCATATTCCTCAGTGTATACTCTGTTCTTGGTATGGAACTAAACCTTCTCTTAGTGAGCCAGATTATGCAACATTCTCCTTAGCTTGATGTGGTATTCTATTCACACAAGTGTTCGATTGTTGATCGTGCGAGTCACATTGTTGTGGCTGTTGGCATCGAGGATCATGGTCTGTTTAGACTTATGGATACTGGTGATTCTCTTGAGCATGCCTTTTCAGCTAAATCATCTTCCATCAGTAGTCTCTGGGATCAACAGTATAGTCACCTTAACATTCACTATCTTGCTCAGCTTGTTTGGGAGGATATAGTTACTGGCTTACCTAAGATTTTGACTCAGAATCATCTAGTTTGTGGAGGTTTCAATATGGGAAGTAGCATAGGACACCATTCAAGGATAGTGACTCATGGCGAGCCTCAAAGGTATTGCACTTGGTTCATGATGATGTATGTGGTCCAATGAATACATTTTTCAGTTACTAGTGCTAGGTATTTCTTGCTTTTTGTTGGTGATTTCAGCCATGAAATGTGTATACTTTCTTAGACAAAAATCATGTGTTAACTGTATTTCTGAAGTTTAAGGCCTTAGTAGAAAAAGAGTGAGGTTGTCCCATAGTCACTCTTAGGTCAAATTATGGGGGGGGGGTTGTTCTACTGCTTTCTCCAACTTTTGTGATACACACGACATCAAACGTCAGTTAACCACATCTTACACTCCTGAGTAGAATGTCGTTGTTGAACGTGGAAACTACACTCTAACTAAAATGGCTAGGTCAATGATGGAACACAAGAGTGCTCCTAAGAAATTCTGGGCAGAAGCAATATTCACTGCAATCTATCTCCTTAATCGGTGTCCCACATAGGCTTTTAAGGGGAAGACTATTGTGGAAGCCTAGATTGGTCGCAAACCTAGGATCAGTCATATGAAAGTCTTTGGCTCTTTAGCATATGTTTGGATTCCAAATGCCTAGCGCTCCAAGATGGATTCTAAGAGTCAGAAACTTATGTTAACAGGGTACAGTGACAACCATAAGGCTTACTGGTTGATTGATGTAAACATTGATCGTCTTATCTTTAGTCGTGATGTTGTCTTTGATGAAGAACAAGGACCTTTTTAGCTTTCCTCATCTGTGTAGAAGTTTGAGGATCAACCTTTGAAGGTTGTTGATTTGGGTGCTCGACTTCCATTTGGTTCACTTGATGGGAGGGATGACGTAGACTTTGAGTTTGATGATGCACTACCTCAATTTTCTTCGAATGACGCTCCTCTTGTTGAACCTATTACAGATCATGTTCCAGTTATTCCTCGTGCCTCTGATGTTGGTCTCTTTACCCACTGGCAGAGGTGATGAAGGAGGATTAGTAGAGTGAGATTCTTCATGAACCTTAGGGCATTGTTGCTGAAGATGGCCATACTCATGACAGATCGAACACCTAAACAAAAGAGATTCATATTCTAATTGCTGAATCCATGATGAAGAGCCAATGCAAATTTCTAACGAATCCGACAGGGGATTATTGAGATCAATCTCCACATTAATTCGAACAAAAGAAATCACCTTCTTGTCAAGAGTTTTTTGGGCTATTGCAACAGGCTTCCCTAGAAGAGTAGCAATGCGTTGTAAAATATCTTCTCTCCAAAACTCTAGGGGGAGTCGTGGCAAACGAACCCAAACAGGGACTTGAGAAGGCAGCTCTTCAGCCGAATTAAAACCCATATGCCGGGGTTTAATACACAACCGAACATGATTGTAAAAATATGGACCTCCTTCAAAAGCCCGATTCTGATCAGCCATATTGGAGAAAACAACCATAAAATAATTGTTAGCAGTGAGCATAATCTCCATATCTCCTTCAATCTGCCACAATTGTCGGATCCAACCTTCTAATACAGACAAAGGAATACGAATACCAAGAAACTTGCAAATTAGAGCATGTCGGCTCCAATACGAACCATCTTCAATAACAGAATTACGAGAAATGACCAAAACCGGCCGATCCTAACTCCTAGGCAAACAACCATTTACTTTCTTCCATTTGGAACCCTCACTCGCATAGAATGTCTTTGACTGCTATGCATGCATGCCCGATGAAGAGCCATTATGAGTCTTATCACCTCCAACCACCACCAGACTAGATGACATCAAAATCCTCACCATGCAAAAATAAAAACCTCCACCCAAAAAGATCAGACCCACACCAAACACCAAATGCCCCACAAACCCCAAACTCCCTCCAAACACCAAAACAAAGAAAAGAACCCGCACACCTCACCATAGCCCAACGACCACCCCACATAGGCGTAGGTAGTCACAGGCAAACACAACGGCTAGGTCATGGGCTCTAGCCTAGAGAGCAACTGCAAGCGCAGAGCATTATTGGCAGTCCGTTTCTTTTAGTCCTTTAAATGATTGTTTCATTATTTCATAATTCATTCAATTATTTTCCAAAACATTTACAATATTACTTTAATACCCTCCCTTAAGGGTCATTCTACTAATGACACCAAGTTTATCCCAAAAGTTTACAAATTTGTCTGGACTCAAGGACTTGGAAAGAATGTTTGACTGCCTTCCAACATGATGTTGGGTAACAAAGCCATCCCTCCTGCTATCTAGAGACAAAAAACAAGATAAAATTGAGCTTGTTGAATACCCTTGATTTTTGTTGATTCAAAATTGAGAAAAAACTCTGAAACCCATGATTTGTTTCAAAAAAATCGTGCAAAAAATTCTGAATACCCACGATTTTCTGAAAAAAATTGCTTTAAACCTTCACAGTTTTGAAAATCCACGATTTTGCACAAAAATCATTAGAAAATCAGGTAAAAAACCCTCCACTGCTTTGGGAAAAACAACACCCACAATTTTGTTAAAATACTCTTTTGGTAAAAACCTTTGTCACAATTTTCCATTGTTCTAACATAAATTCATAAAGAAAGCGATGCAATTTTACTAGTGAAACAATCCCATGATTTCCTAAATAAATCGATCAAAAATCTTCTAAAATCTTCTCACAAAATGTTCACGAATATAACCACAAATTTTATTATATTAATTTTTTTTTGCAAAAAAACCTCATGATTTTTGTTTTTAAAAAAACCAATAAAAAAACTTGTAGAAATTTCCAAGTAAAAAGACCACAATATTTATTATTAAAAAATTCCAGGGGGAAACCAAACCTCATATCGATCGGCTCCCTGAATAAATAAAAATCGCGAGTGTGTCTCTCCTAGATCCCATAAGCATAAGGGCCATCCATCTCCCCAACTAGCTGAAATATCCTGACGCTCTATGCCCAGACTGAGAGAATCATCAAAAATGTCCAACTGCCATAACACTGCCCCTCTGATCTGTAGCCCAAATCGGAAATTGTACTGAAGAGGCAAGCTACCAAGACTGCCGGACAAGGCTTCCACCAGCAAGCAGGGAAGCGTAGCCAACCAATCACTCAACCCAATCCTATCCAAAAGTCGGAAGAGAAGGTCCCCCGTAGATGGGCTGAATGAATGAATGATTTTAATGACATCCTCGAGGCCAAACAGCCTAAGGGACCACCAGATCACAGTCGTAAGGTAACTCCAGATTCTTTTCTAAGTCAGACCTCCTGTTGTGAATCTTGTGAATGGAAAACAACATGCATCCCATACAATCAGGCCAGCATGCGATGCGCTGATCAACTCTACTCCTTTAATAAGAGATTACAGAAGATCTTTTTGTAATGGAAATGATCGAGAACTAAAGATAGAATAGAAAGATACTAAAAACTAACTAAACGACTTGCTGAATAGAAAGTTACTAAAAACTTTTAACTATTGAAACAATTTAAATGACTATTATAAGCTAAATATTACAATATTACTTTAATAATGGTTGCATAGATAGTGACAGGAAATATACAGACAATGTTGAAATTCAATTTTAAATTTGAGAAGTGCTTCAAGGTCGAGGCTTTCCTTAATGACTTTTCCAACAACTGCAATTGTAAGAAGTCAATGACCACAATCTCCAAGCAAGATTTTAGCTACATCTTTGTTTTAAGCTTGGTGTTTAAAATGATGAAGTTTTAATGATAGATCTTTGCCAATAATTTACTTAACTAAAATACTTTCATCTTTGGTCATGACCTCAGCAAATTTTTCATGTTCCTGACAGCCACTTCTTTTGATCCCTTTGATCTTCATAAGCTTAATACGTTCCTAAAATAGTGGTGATTAGGAGAGTCTTCAGCTCAAGATGCCTATATGATGGGGTGTAACCATTCACAAATTGTAAGAACCCCTGCTGGTTCTAACTTTGACAAACACCAAATTGCTTCACTTTTTATATGTTTGACATTTTGTCAAACACTTAGCATGCAAGCTCTGATACCACTGTAAGGAGCCTGCCTGGCTCCTTGCCATAAGTATTATAGAATTCTGAAATTTGCTAGCACTTCGTTTTGTATTTGGCAAATTATGATTTTTAATATAAACTTTTCCAGAATTAAATAATTTAGATAACAATAAATTTTAACTCCAACACTTCTCATAAAACATTCAAACTTATTGATTTGCTAATACATAACACTTGTCAAATAATTATACATACAAATTATGCACCTTATTTGAATTAAATGGCTGGCCAGGAGGTCACGCAGCCTCCAAAGAATGATACACAAGTCTACAGCACTGAACGCAGCTTCCCAAAAAGTCAAACGCAGCCCCTAAATTAATTAACGCAGGGCCTGAGATATCATTCGCAGCCCCACAAGAACATATAGCCGCCAATGTTAGTTTTAGTTTCAGATCTAAGTATTTACTTAAAATCAATAAATAAGTGCAATGACAGATAACTAAATTATAGACACAACACAAGATATACCTTGGGAAACCTCCCTTGTGGAGGAGAAAACCCAGCAATCAGATTGATGTATAATGTTAAGCCCAGATTCAACTTACAATGTTCAGCCTCAATGGTGAATCTGACCTAGAGAAGTAATCAGATCTGAATGATCACTTGATCAGTCATTTATGGAGCAGAGAAGGATCAATCTTAGACAACTCTCGATGATGAAGTTGCAGACCTCGTATGAATTCTCCAAGAGCAGATCACAAGTCTTCTTCAGGAGCAGATCGCAAGTAGTTGTCAATAGCAGAGCAGATCGAATGTATTCTCCAAGAGCAGATCACAATTCTTCCTTAAGAGTAGATCGCAAGTCTTGTATTTTCGATGAGATGATGATCCTTGATTGCGGTGGAAAATATTATATATATGCTTGCCAATAAATCATTAAGCAGGCCGACCTGATTATTCTGGCCGACCTTCCATAAGTTATATTGTTTTTGGCGCCAAAAATACTGTAGCGTGAGGGTAGGGCTGACCAAGGGAAAACGTCTACCCTTAGACGTTTTAGCAATAAAATATTTAGAATCAAATTAAAGATTTGATCTAAATGTTTAGTAATTTCCCAGCTAGATCCGACTAGCTATAAACATTAGCACTCCCTCTTAGCTAGGAGAGATACCTTTTCATCATGTCTACCAGCAAGGGATGTACCCAACGTACATTGCCTGCAGAGGGTGGGAGAGGACAAACCTCAAAGATCACCTTGAATCAGAGGATAGTTGCCATCATACATTACCCGTAGAGGATGGATTTCAATACGACACCACCTTACATTGCCTGCAGAAGGTGATGAGGAACCTTGCCACCTTACATTGCTTGCAGAGGGTGGACTTCAATATGACACCACCTTACGCCCGCAGAGGGTGGACTTAATATTATTACAATACCATCTTGCATTTTCCGCAGAGGATGGACAAAATTTGAACAATTACAATTCCACCTTGCATTGCCCGCAGAGGGTGGTACATATCTTCTTCTAAAGAAGATTCAAAATACAACAACAATGACCACCTTGCATTTCCTGCATAGGATGGTTACAGGCATCTTTAAACAAGTATCAAGATACAATGTCCATCTTGCATTGTCCGCAAGAGTGGTACAATTTAGATACATACATAAGATACATCAATGAATATGAGATTCCCTCTCAGCGATAGTTGGAATCTTTACAAGTCCAAGCCTTTCCCGGAAGTATTCAAACTTCACCCTGTTAAGAGGCTTGGTGAGAATGTCAACCACTTGCTCTTCAGTGTTGATGTACTTTAGCTGAATGGCTCCTCTTTGAACCATATCTCGAATGAAGTGATAGTGAGTTTCCACATGTTTCGATCTGTCATGAAACACAGGATTTACAGACATCTTTATACAACTCTGATTATCACAGTGAATCACAGTTGAATTTAGTGGTTGACCAAATAGACCAACTAGAAGCTTTCGAAGCCACATTGCTTCTCTAGATGCAACGCTGGCTGCAATATACTCAGCTTCAGCTGTACTCAAGGCAATTGAGGACTGCTTCCTGCTAGCCCAGGAGATCATGGCTGATCCCAAGCTAAAACATAGGCCTGAAGTACTCCTTTTTCCGATGACATCTCCTGCCCAATCTGAGTCACAAAATCCTTCTAATGAAATTGAGGTGGAGGAGTACTTCAGTCCATAGTCAACTGAGCCTCGAAGATATCTCAGAATGTGTTTGGCTGCAACAAGGTGAACAATCTTGGGTATGTTTATGTATTGACTAAGAGCACTAACAGCATAGCATATGTCCGGCCTAGTGTTGACTAGGTACATCAAGGACCCAATCAGTTCCCTATATTCAGTAGCATCTGCAAAGTCAGAATTTTCTGCACATGCACTCAACTTTTTCAAATTAGTCTCCATAGGTGTAGTCATAGATTTGCACTCCAACATTTTAAATCTTTTCAATATATCAATAGTATACTTTCCTTGACTTAGCATAATTTCGTTATTACCTTGCCAAACTTCTAAACCAAGAAAATAATGCATGAGACCTAGGTCCTTCATTTCAAATTCAGAAGCTAACTCCTCACATCTAATGATGAGATCTTCTTTCCCAGTTAGAAATAAATCATCAACATATAATACCAAAATCAACATTTCATCATCAAGAATTTCAAAGTAAATATTAGAATTAGCATCATTCTTACAAAATCCTAAACTTATCAGATATTTATCAATTCTTTCATACCATGCACGAGGAGCTTGTTTCAAACCATAAAGGGCTTTCTTCAACCTGCACACATGTGTTTCCTTGTTGTGTATCTCATAACCTTCAGGTTGCTCAATGTAGACTTCTTCCTCAATGACACCATTGAGAAATGTAGTCTTGACATCCATTTGATGCAACTTCCAACCCTTAGCTGCAGCAATGACTATTATAGATCTAATAGAAGTATATCTGGCTACAGGGGCAAATGTTTCTTCATAATCTATTCCTTCCTTTTGAGAAAAACGACGAGCAACAAATCTAGCTTTAAATTTTTCTATACTACCATCAACAGAATGTTTAACTTTAAATAACCATTTGGAAGATACAACAGACTTATCTTTAGGACAAGGCACAATCTCCCATACGTCGTTCTTGATGATGGACTCATATTCTTCATCCATGGCATTCTTCCATTCATGTTGACCCATTGCATCCTTTGCATTGGATGGCTCAATCTCGGTAAGGTTGCACATCAGAGCTACATAGTTGGAGAAGGCATGAGGTCTCCTACTTTCTCAAAAATTTCCTGGAGGAGCAGCGAACTGTTTAGCCTCTTGAATGGTTTTCTGTACCCAGAGTGGCCTCTTCTTACCCCTAGAAGTGATGCTAAGACCTTCAGAAGGTTCTAGAGGTTCATCATTGCTGTGAGGTTCAGGCAATCCTGAAGACTCCCTCTGAGACTCAGCATTGTTATCAATATTCATCTCATGATTTTCGTTAGTAACATTTTCATCTTCAATCAAAGATCTTTTAGATTTACTTAAAGCAATATTTTCTTCAAAAGTAACATCTCTACTTACCTCAACATTTTTTTGTCCTAGAATATAGATTCTAAATGCTTTAGAATTTTCATTGTAACCAATAAGTATACCTTTCTTACCAGATGCCTCTAATTTGGTTCTTTTCTCCTTAGGAACGTGAATGTAGACAGGACTTCCAAAAATCCTCAGATGACTGATGTTGGGCTTTACTCCAGTGAAGGATTCTTCCGGAGTCATGTCCCTCAGAATGCTATGAGGACATCGGTTTTGGATGTAGACAACGGTCCTAGTGGCTTCAGCCCAGAGAAACAACTTTAGGTCTTGATCATGAAGCATGGCTTTGACTGATTCAATAATAGTCTTGTTCTTTCGTTTAGCAACACCATTTTGCTGTGGGTTGTAGGGAACACTGAACTCCCTCTTGATCCCTGCTTCTACACAATAGTCATGAAACATACCAGAGATGTACTCACCTCCATTGTCAGATCTGAGCACCTTAATATGCTTACCAGAAAGATTTTCAACTAAGGATTTAAACTCTTTAAACTTAGCTAGGACTTCATCAGATTCTTTAGACTTTAAGAAATAAATCCAAGTCTTCCTAGAGAAATCGTCTATAAAAGTGACATAGTATAAGCAACCACCAGAAGAAGCAACAAACATAGGACCACATAGATCAGAATGAATAAGGGCAAGTTTTTCTTTAGATCTAGATTCACTCTTCTGAAATGAATTTTTAACATTCTTACCTATAGCACAACCTTTGCATACATCATCATGAACATGGCTAAGTTTAGGCATACTTTTTACCATCCTTTCAAGGGAGAGCACGATAATGCAAATGACCAAGTCTTCGATGCCACGAATCACTAGACTCAGCTGCAGAGCTGATAAAAGCCTGGAAGGGATGTGCTGAAAGCTTGTAGAGACTTTCAAACCTTCTACCAATGACTCTTGCAGATTTAATGTTAGATTTCTTAGGCCAAGCTAAGAAATTACCCTCAGAAAATGCAATTTGATAACCCTTATCTTCTAAAGCAGAAATAAGGAGAAAGTCTTCCTTGTTTTCTTTATCATTGACTTCATTGAGGTTGACTTCTTGGTGGCTTAGATTAGCCCTGCATTCTTTGGCATAGTGGCCAAACTTGTCACATTTGAAGCATTGAATGTGAGATAGATCCCTGGGTCTCTTCCTTGGATCGCTGTTACCATGAGTCCTGAAGTTGTCATTTCTTTTGAAATTCTTTTTCCTCCAATTTTCACCTTTCTTAAAAGATTGAGCTGCAAGAACTTGGTTATCTAGAGAAGAAGAAGAACCTTTTAAACCTCTAGCATCTAAGCGGGATTCTTCTTGAATACAATCAGCTCTAAGACAATCAAAAAAGGAAGATCACCTCTACCACTCAAACCTTGAATGAAGGGTTCCCACGAAGAAGGTAGACCGTTGAGAGCAAGCATGACCAGATCTTTGTCTTGAACTTCTCCTTCCATGGTTAAGATCTGATCTCTCAATTCAGCGAAGAAGGCCATCACTGATTCTCCTTTGTTCATCTTAATTTGGAGTAGTTGTCTTCTTAGAGTGAGAGCTTTGCTAAGGTTGTTGATTTCGTACATTCCTTCAAGTTGGATGAACATAGCACTTGCTGTAGGTAGCTTGGAGATGACAGTAACAAGGTGATCTTTGACTGAATCAATCAGGATCTTCTTTGCCTTTAACAACTTTTTCTTGAAAATAACCAGCTCATCCGCATCAGTAAGTTCTTGAGGTTCAGTCCCTTGCACAAATTGAAGTACATCATTTTCTTCTAAGGCCAGTAAGACACGAACCTTCCAAGCAAAGAAGTTAGCTGCCCCTTCTAACCTGTCTTCAACTTTTACACCTGGAGCCATAACAAAACAACAGCAAGACCAAGGAAATCTGGAGGATATATGTTAGATCTAATACGTTCAATATGAACTTGGCTCTGATACCATGTTAGTTTTAGTTTCAGATCTAACTATTTACTTAAAATCAATAAATAAGTGCAATGACAGATAACTAAATTATAGACACAACACAAGATATACCTTGGGAAACCTCCCTTGTGGAGGTGAAAACCCAGCAATCAGATTGATGTATAATGTTAAGCCTAGATTCAACTTACAATGTTCAGCCTCAATGGTGAATCTGACCTAGAGAAGTAATCAGATCTGAATGATCACTTGATCAATCATTTATGGAGTAGAGAAGGATCAATCTTAGACAACTCTTGATGATGAAGTTGCAGACCCCGTATGAATTCTCCAAGAGCAGATCACAAGTCTTCTTCAGGAGCAGATTGCAAGTAGTCTTCAATAGCAGAGGAGACCGTAGGTATTCTCCAAGAGCAGATCGCAAGTAGTCGTCAATAGCAGAGCAGATCAAATGTATTCTCCAAGAGCAGATCAAATGTATTCTCCAAGAGCAGATCACAATTCTTCCTTAAGAGCAGATCGCAAGTCTTGTATTTCGGTGAGATGATGATCCTTGATTGCGGTGGAAAATATTATATATATGCTTGCCAATAAATCATTAAGCAAGTTGACCTGGTTATTCTGGCCGACCTTCCATAAGTTATATTGTTTTTGGCGCCAAAAATACTGTAGCGTGAGGGTAGGGCCGACCAAGGGAAAACATCTACCCTTAGACATTTTAGCAATAAAATATTTAGAATCAAATTAAAGATTTGATCTAAATGTTTAGTAATTTCCTAGCTAGATCCGACTAGCTATAAACATTAATAGCCAATATGGTGAAGTCGCAGCAAGGACTCCATGCAGCCCGAGGAAAGACTCATGTGGCTGAATACTAGCCACTCACAGCACCAAGGGAAAAAACGTGGCTTCCCAGATTAACACGCCACCTTCAGGAATAAATTCGCAAGTCTGGATAAGCGTGGAGGTAGCTCAATCAAAATTAAATGCAACCTTGTTGGAGATACAACAGCCTCCCTAACCAACAATAGCCTCCAGATACAGATAAAAATCGAACCCCAATTGTAGAAGGAATGGATTCAATTTATATTTGAACCAAATTGATATACATCAACATCAATTCGCAGCCATGAATTATCAGAATTTCTTCAGCAGAATCAAATGCACAATTCACCACCACAAGAATGATTCAAAGTGCAGCAGAGAGGAATCAGTCCTCAAACCCTTGTTGAAAGCTCTCAACAAAAGACTTCATAATAATTTTTATCAAAATGAACAATGGATGATCAAAGTGCTTTTTCGAATTGAATATATAGCTTTTTTGGAAAAGGCTTCAATTTCATTTTTTTCACTTAAGAGGCTTTTTAATGACAACTTCATTTTATAACATTAAGTTATTAAATTAAAATAATTTAATTTAATAACGATAACTTTAAAATAAAAAGCCACTGTAAACCACTGACTGCAATAAATCCATTTCTGACACCAGAGCTTCAAACAGAAATAGCCAACTGCCAGAAATAGCCAATTGCTAAAAATAGACTTACTATAAATAGTAAGTCTCTCAAACTGGAGATCCCCTGAAACTCGATCCTGAAACATTTGACACTCCATGCAGATACCCTGCTAATCCTGGCCATACCCAAAATACCACTTACTAAAATAGTAAGTTGACCAAATTGACCTGAATGAAAAGCAGACCTGATAATCTGAATTTCCAGAATGGAATCCCAACACTGGCTCCGCCAATTGACCCCCTCTGATCGCCTGATTAGCTTGAGAGGGTCGCCAAACCAAGCTAATCCAATAGTCTGAAAAATGGGGACATTACACAAATGTGGGTGACAGACTTGATACATAACTACTAAAACTCTTGGACTAGCTGTTTTACTTCCAAGAGGCCAAGAAGATGGCCATTCTGAATGGTGCATCTAATCAGAAATAATGAAATATTAATGAAGAATTCCTACAACGAAAATTGGAGATCTGAAACTGATAGAAAGTCAATGCTGACAGCAGTCTTATAACACCACCAAGTTGATTTACTTGTAATAATGGTTATTTTCTATAACAACCAAATCTGCTTGAAATATTATCTGTATTATGATAAGAGTAGCAGGTTTAGCTATAACAGGCTAGAGCAACAGTTTAAGCAATAACAGTAGTAGCAGTGAGCTATAAATTAGTTATTTCAGCAATAACAGCATAAGTAAATGTAGTAATTTCAGCACCAGAGACCCTAAGAACAAGTCCATGTCAGTGATTGGCTAAATATAATAGGTTGAGACTGTATTATATGTTGAGTATGTTGTCATTGATGTCAAAGGTTGATGATCAAGGTTGTAGTAATTTCAAGGAATTGGATTGAGCTGCTTGACGTGCCTGAGCTGCATGATGTACTTGAGCTGCTTAAGTTGGTTTTGTGTCTACATCAGCTGCTTGTCAGTTGTTTGCTTGTCCACTTGTCAGCTTAATGTGCCATATCATTGTTGGAATATTCAAAGGATCAATTTCTTTTTGGAGGCTGCATTAGTTTATGATATGGTAGCCAATTTAATATGCACTCACCTTATATTCTCTACGGCTTCAACAATTTTAATGTGGCATTTTTATTTATCTGTCTCTTCCCATTTATGGCACGTGTGTGGGACTGGGGCTATGTATTGCTTTAGACTAAAAAGGGAATCAATTTTATTTGGGATGCAATACTTATTCTTCTATTGACTGAGCTGCGTGATTTTTTTTTTGGAGAAGAACGTGCTATTATATATTTTATGCTAGCCGTTTTTGTTAGCAGATGTGTTTGTGTTATTTATTTATTCTCCCTCAGCTGGCTCCTGCATTTGGGAGTTACAAAATTATCAAGTAATGTGTTTTAATATGGGTGTGCGTATAAATAGTGATGACTGGGCATTATTTTTACGCTGAAGGCGTTTCCATATGAAAGGGAGGAGCTAAAGTTTTCATCCAACAACATCCAGTACACGAGAAGGGAAGGACGACCCTCGGAACTCTCTCAGCTGTTAATATTTTTATCAACGTGCACGACCATTTCACATGGAAGAGAATGCTGAAATTGCAGCCTTAAAAATGCAGTTGAAATGTAGGGCTCGCCCGAATGTAGTAGCGATTGTGACCACTGAAAAAATGAGCCAACAGAAATAATTTACTCGCAACTGGCGAGTCAAATCCGTGAGGGAGTTTTTAATGCAGTGGAAGTCATTATCAGAAATCAACCATTTCTTTGATATTTCTGAATATAACATCAAAAGTTTAGCGATCTGGTACAAAATTAGCATTTATATATGTAAGACGATTGAGAGAGTACTAACTGTCCGTGCGTTTTCCAAGTAGTTGTCCTGTTCTTTTACTTTTGTTTTTAATTTCTCACAAACAAAATTGTACAGCCGGAGAACTATTGCTGCCTTCCGATTTAAAATTTTGCCATCCACTGTTAGAATCTCGGACTTAGCGGAAGGTGGGAATAACTAAAGTGTGCCAAAGAAGTGAATTTTCAATATTTTATATTGTATGAATTATTTTCAATTCAAACTAATTGTATACTTATATTTATATATTATTATTATACTTTATTATATAAATAAATATGCATTAATATACATACTTAGTAAATTATTTATAATAAATTCACATTTCATTAAATATCATATATTTGATGTATAACATAGTATCAGAAATAAAGGCGACATACCGTGAAATTAGGAGTTTGAAACTGATGCATTTTACTTGCATAATAAGTAACATTGGGCACTAGAAATTCAAATTGCAGAAGAATAAAATACTTTTATGCATAATAACATATTAAAATCAAATATAAAGATATTTTTTAAATTTATGTAGAATATAATAAATTAATGTAAGAAAAATATTAAATAACTTTATTTACTTTAGATTCAAAAATAATTGAATACAATTATTTTCATTTGTATTTTGTTTTTTATTTTATAGTACATTTTATTATATAATATTTTTTAACATCAATTTTAAATATGAATTGAAACAAAAAATAATTAAATTTTGATTTCAACGAACAATTGATTTTAAAATTTTATATTTTATTGAAAACTCTCTCTCTCTCTCTCTCTCTCTCTCTATCTATCTAACATGACACCAGCCTCTCGAAAATGGAACATAATTATATTCTTGGTTGAAAGGATTTTTTTGATTCATATTGATTTGTAGCTATCATTTCTCTATTGATGCTTTTATTGCAAAAACAACATCATGCCAAGTAATTGACCTCATGTATGACAAAGTGTTTGCAAAAAAAGACCAAACTATTGGATGACTATGTGCATTACGAGTGGATGATTGTGTTGGAGTTGTTCTCATTGGCTTTGAGTAAGTTAGTGCAGTGATATTTTGTGCAATTTATTTAATTGTTGATGCACACATGGTAGGAGAGTAGAAAAGAAGGGATGAGTCATGGATTTCATTATAGGTATTAATGGTCTTCCCATTATAGGAGGAGCAATTATTTGTGCTCTTACTTACACAAAATAAAAGTTATTGGAGAGGGGATACAAAATGTATGGTGATATCTCTTTCATTATAATGTTGGGTAAGAAGTGTGATAAATGAGAGTGGGTGATATCTTTTTCATTATGGTGTTGGCTAAGAAGTGTGAAAAGTAAAATAGTTTTTTTTTTTTCTCATAAGTATATATGTGTATTTAAAAGCAATCTTGTATTACAATTCACTAATGACATTGTGGATGATGCACATATGGCATGGGCGTAGAAAAGAAGGGATGAATCATTCTTCCCATTCGAGGAGGGGTAATTATTTGTTCTCCTCCTCACACAAAATAAAAAATATTGGGAAGGGGGGGATAAAATGTTTGGGTGATATCTCTTACATTTTATGCTGGTTAGTAAGTGTGATAAATAGAGAGAGAGAGAGATACAAAGATAAAGAAAGAGATAGAAAGTGATATATATAGAGAGGTTGAGAGGGGGTGATAGATCAGGATAGAGAGGGATGGAGAGATAACAAGATAGAGATAGAAGGAGAGATGGACGAAGAAATATGGAGACGTACAAATTTAAAGGTATCACACTATAAAATGTAAGCAAAAGAAAGGTCAAAATCTTTCATAGTTGACCTTCCATACCTCTTTGGCGTACCCATTGCACACTAAGGTGCAATTGCTAGTTGTAGAAGTGTCGTGACTTCTGATAGAGACTGCCGTGTCTGAAGAATGATGTGTTTTTTTGTATTCTACTGTTTCTTTCAGAGGAATCGATGCCTCTGTCCAGCGTTTCTTTTAGAGCAGAAGTGGTTTAATATAATATTTAAACAAATGACATTTGGGTGTTTTTTTGATTGATGGAAAGAATTGTGGGATGTCTATTATTAATTACGAGGCTTAAAAATGTTACATATGGAAGAGATTTGATATGTATTATTTGCCAGTGTAAAAATATATAGAATGGTTTTTTTTGAAAAAGAACTGTGAGTGAAGCTGTTTTTTGTAAGAACAGATTTGTGTGCTAAGAATGAGTATGGCAGAAAAATGTGAGTTGTGGTGGTTTCTATGTGTGGTTAATGCTGTGCGTGCTGTTTGTGATGGTGCAGCATTTTTAGGATAAGAAGTCAAGCAGATTCTTTAAGTGTGTATGTAAAATACAGATTTTGTGAGGTTGAAAAAGGGATGGTGCATTTTCTTTAAGCGGATGGTGCATACAAGGAGTAGTGTCTTTTTGATAAAAACCTTGGAGCTGCATTGTTGATATTTTCTGGTTGGTCACTAAGCATAGTAAAAAGGGGAATGTGTGTATTGGTGTTAGGCCACACTACTACAGATTTGAGATTTTTTATGAAAATGTGAAGGTAACAGAAGTTCTGTATGCATTCAAAATTTTATTGAATCCTGTATGAGTTTGTACACAATCTGAAGTTGGTGCTTTAGCAGAACTGAGAGTTGGTGCTCTCTATGAGTTGGTGCTCACTATTGTAATTTGGGTTGGTGCCCATTCTTGTGAATGAAAGCCTTGTATGCTGTGGCTTTTTATCCGAAAGGGTTTCCATGAGAAATCTTGTGTTGGCGTCTTGTTGATTGCTCTCTTTAAGTTTTATGTGGTTTTATGCATTTTAATGTTTAAAAGTTTGAAATACTGATTCACCCCCCCTCTCATTATTTCCTATGTGCTTTTTAGGATGGAATACATTTCTTGAGAAGGAATGGATGGTAATTTACACCCAAGAAAACATGTAATTTTGCAGAAGCTCTGCAAAAAGGTTGGAGATCTAGTTGATGAGCTGTAGAAACCTCATTATGCATACTGGCATAACCTACAAGTAATTTGTAGACATGTGGATATAGGATTATAAGGTTATTGGTTAAACATTAGGTAAAACTGCATAGAAGCAATAATCTGCGATAAATCCCGGTTATATCTAATTAATCCTAAATCCTAGAGCCAGCCAATTTTTCCCTAAAAAAATCCCGGTTCATGAAAGATTCATTGATCAATTGTTGACCCAATTTTCAATGGCCTTTTTGCATTTAAAGTGCATTAAAATCCCCCAAAAAGCAAAAAAAAAACGTAAATAATCATTGTAAAAACCTACGGAACCCTAAAAAACTCACGAAATTGACGAATAACTCAAAAATAGGGTTGATTCCAGGACGAAATCGAAGTCATTGCGGAATGGTATGGAAACAATTTGCAATTTTTTCCTTTGGTTTTCTTTCCGACCTCTGGAAAACCCTAAACAGAGGAGTAGGAGGAGCAATGGCGGTCATCAACCGAATTTGAAAGGGCCTCAATCATCCTATATTGTGGGTGGCATGTCAGATAGTGTTGAAGCAGCTAATGAATTTTCTCTAAATTGCCGGTTTCAAATGACCTTAAGCTATTTGCACCCCTCACCCCATGGATTTCAATGCGATCAAATATAAATTAATATTATACAATAATTTTAAAATTATAACTATTATGCACTATTATAGATATTAGATGGCTCTTTAATGGGGAAGCAGCGAACCCCCATAGTTTATAATTAATATTATAAAGTAGTTTCAAAATTTAAATTATTATGCACTATTATAGATGGCCCTTTAATGGGGAGGCAGCGAACCCCTATAGTTTATAATTAAAATTATAAAGTAGTTTCAAAATTTAAATTATTATTGACTATTAATATATATTAATAGTAATATTATAAATCTAAGATACTGATGCACCCAGGAAAGGAGTAGAGGTGAAAGAGGATGCTGGGGGAGGCGGAAGCGGGCACGGAAGCCCCGTGGATGCCTCCCTGATGAGTCCAACTTTATTAACACGGATTACTCTGACAGTTATAGCTGCTGCTCTCTTTGGGACTGATTTATTATATTTTAATTTTAATCTTGTTAGCTAGTATGGACATACCATGTAAAATAGTAGGTTGGATACTGATGATAATTAATTGGCTCCTATGTAGTTTAATTACATATTGATATAACTAATGTTCATATAGTGGCGAATTCGATTGCTGGACTTACTACACCAGAATTTCGTGTCACGATCTCCTATGAAAAGAAAGGTTTTGTACAGGCCTACAGCCACGCTTGTAATATGGGTTCTTGGCCAGTGATCATCATAAGTTTCAAAATGTTGCAAGGAATCTCTCTCAAGTCACAGATGGAGAGCATGCTCTTCTAATTTATATCATTGAACCTGCTCCTTTATTTAATTTACTGATTTGTTACGTATTCTAATTTGACTGTCCTACTATCAAATGATTGAATTTTGTTTATTTCTTGCATTTCTAAGTTTCTTTGCGCATATATATATATATAAAAACACATCCGCATCCCCCCCAAAAAATTTCACGCATCTGCGCACCCAATTCTCACATCTGCATTCGTATCCACACCCAAATCCGCAACTTAGTTATAAATTATAAATTATGTAAAATATATAATGTATATATTTTTTTTCATTATATATGATTTTTAAATATTTAATTTTATCATTTACATTGGTCTGCACCTAAAATAGTAGTTGCCAAAACTAGTGGCTTGCTAATCTTTTATTGTAACGAAACAAATGTCTTTTGTTGAATTCTACCCCATATAAAGGACTTACCAATTGCGCCATTATGGGATATAAAGCATTGCAATTGTGGAATATGATTTGATAAGCTTTCTCACCGAGCGGTGAGCTGGTTGGAGGAGTTCTGCCTCTGCGGGCATAGTATTAGGAGTGTTCTATTGTGGGGGCAAGGTTGGGCTGAACCATTGGTTTGCCTTCTATGTATAGTTGTGTTTCTTTCTGGGTAGGAGGAGATATGCACTTCTATATTGAACTACCCCTACAAAACTCCTTGCCTCAATCACAATGAAAGTCTTAAATCACTTCAAAATGGTCAATTTTAATAAATTCCACTTTTGATAATTTCCTAACAGTAGATAGATCATTCTCTGATAAATTTTGATCTCAGTTACTTCATAGACTTAGCTAATATTTCATCTCAGACTAGACAACTATTTGGTGACTGCCCTCTTTTAAAAAGTCTTGATCTCAGTTACTTTATAGACAACTAATATTTCATCTCAGACTTAGACAGCTATTTGGTGACTGCTCTCTTAAAAAGTTAACTGAATATTTGCCTATGTAATCAGCAATATGATTATAAATGAAAAAATCTGTTTTCTACAATTAATTTTGATCTCATGTACTTCATAGACTTGGCTAATATTTGATCTCACACTTAGGCAACTATTTGGTGATTGCCTTCTTAATAAGTTAACTGAATATTTGCCTATGCAATCTGAATCAACAATATGAATATTTGCTCTCTATATCTCTACATTTTTTTTAAAAACTCTTATGCTTTTGGTTTGCCGATTAATTCCCTAAATGATTTTTGCTCCTATGGGTAAAACTTTAAAAGCATTGAAGAACATTGAAAAGGGATGACAACCTCCTCCAAGACATTGTTGCCTCTATTTTATCATTTGCTCACACAACACCACATTAGTTGCTGAATATAGACACAGACACATCTTTAGTAACTCTTTTTACTATTCGCCAAAGCTCTGGAGGCTTGGGATTTCTGCCAGTTATTCACATGCAGACTTGTCTGTGATATTTTGGTTACCTACATAGGTAACCATTGTTAAGGCTGTGATGAGCCCAGCTGGCTCTCAATAGGAAATTGGCTTCTATCTCAATTTGACTTGCAAATTTAATTGAATTTACAAAACATTATAACCTTTGCAAATTCTAATTAGCTAAGTTGCCGATTCAGGTGCGGATTCGGATGCGGATGCGGGATGCGGGTGCGGGATGCGTGAAATTTTTTTTTAGGGGGTGCGGGTGCGTTTGGATATGTGTGTGTATATATATATATATATATATATATATATATATATATATATATATATATATATATATATATATATATATATAATGATTAATCTAATATATGATATATACAAAGAAGTGCAAGAATTATACAAAAATAAAACATTTGATAGTATGAATTTCAGAATTAGAATAATGATACTTCACCAATCAGCATTTATCAAGATTCAAGATATTTCATATTAGTTCAACAACTTCAACTTAAAATTTCATAGACACAAATATTCAAATTGAAACTTGCTAGTATCGTTCAAACTTCAATGTTTATCAATCAACAATCAAGGATTCAAAAGTCAAGACACAAGATGCACTAATCAGATTGAGAATCATAAGGATTCTCAAAAAAATCCACATTCTCATCATCTCCAACTGCTGCAAGTTCAAGATCATTTGAACCAAGAACGGTTCCACTTGCGCTAGATGCACCATGTGTGATGGTATCATCACCATCATCTGTGACTGCAGTAAGATCATGAAGCGTTGCATCCAAGTTTGCACACTCAGGGGTTACATCCCAAAGCTTGGTTGACCCTTGTATTCATTTTGGCAACATGACAAAAGACGCAAGTTGGTATGAATGTAGACCAAGTCCTCAGCTTTCTTTGAGCCTAACCGGTTGTGCTTCACTGAATGGATATAGGAGTATGTACTCCAATTCCGTTTAGCAGCAGAAGAACTTGCAACCTGGATAGTGTTCACAAAATTAAGCATACAAATGAAAAACAATTTAAAGAATGTTGAACACTAAAGTGTAGAATACAAGTGGTAAACAAAAAACAAAAAAAAAACAAACTTGTGACAGGATCTTGATTGCAAGAGGTTGTAGTTGCTTGTATGGTTGACCATACATGTACCACCAAGTGATAGCTCCCAATTTATATTGGTCCTTTATTGCAAATGGAGAGTTTTTTGCACCCGAAGCAAACAAGCCAAATTCTAGCCTCACTTTGTCATGCATTTCCTCATCTGGGAAGAGTCTTGCAAAAGCTTTGTAGCACCCCATGGCAACTTCTTCATCCGCATATGGTGCAACTCTATTTGGCATAGAAAGTACTTTCTCACTATAGTACCTCGGAGATAAGGCATATGCGAGGAGGTGCAATGGGGTAGTCATCTTCTCCCAACGATGATGAATGATTTTTTCCACCTTATTGCATAAGGCTTCACATTCTGTGGGGTCATTTTCATGCTGTTGTATGGAAAGTTTTACCTTCTCAACCATGGTGTCCATGCCATCATACACATCGCCCAAGCAAGGTGTATCTATGTCAGCAAAGCGGAGCATAGTCATAATAGGCTCCGTAAAATCCAATACAAATTGTACACGAGCCCACCAACTGTCATCCAAGACCAAAGCCTTGACCTTTTGGGCTCTTTCTGAATTTGAAGTCCTCCATATACCCCATTGGTTAGAAATAACCATTTGGCTTAATGCTGTTTGCACCTTCACAAGTCGTCTCATAACAATGGTATGAGACGCAAAATGGGTCTCAGCAACCTAAGCATAAAGCAAGTTAACAATATGTCAATAAATATTAAGCAAAGTTATATACAATTTGATAATTGAACATGAACATAAATAAATGAAATTTAGTAATTTAGTAATTACAATTTGAGTTTACCTTCAGCAGCTCCAATTTGGAGAATGATCTAAATATGGATTGTGACATGTGGTGGTTCGTCACAAACATTTGTATCTCCTCCCCATCTTGGTAAATTTGCTTCACCCAATCAATTTGAGTGCCAATTTGTTGCATGATCAAGTTTAGGGAGTGTACTGTGCATTGTGTCCAAAAAATATGGTCATACCGACCCTCAATCAAAGCACCTGCACCCCTACAATTTTTCGCATTGTCTGTAACCACCTGTACCACATTCTCACTCCCCACCATCTCTATGGCCTCAATGAGAATTCTAGAAATGAATTGTGAATCCTTCACCTGCCCTTCACAATCAACAGCTCTCAAAAACATTGACCCTTTGGGGGACATTGCAATCACATTAATCAATGGTCGATTTCTTGCATCTTTCCATCCATCAGACACAATAGTTATACCAGAAGTTTTCCAAGCATGTTTAATTGGTTGAAGAGATCTCTCTATACTAGTCCTCGCTTTTTGCAATAGAGTGGTACGCACCTTTTCATACCCGGGACTTACATAATCATCTGGAGCTCTAAGTATGGCTTGCACCATTTCCTTCCAATATGGTGATCTTACCAAGTTGAAAGGAAGACCATTGGCATAGAGGCAACGTGCAATGGCTTCATTAGCAAGCTCTCTTGCCTCCATTTTAAATGCGCTGTCCAAAGGGCCTCTTTTGTGGGTGGTAACCTCTACTTCTTCCTCTTCCTCTCCTAGTTCAGGTACTTGGAAGAATGGATGTTTGGAGGATGTAACTACTTCAGTGGGTAGTTGCATTTTGTTCTTTCCTGATGGAGGTTGATAAAAACTTTTTTTTGATCTTTTAACCAAATTATCAGCCTCTTCTTGTTCTTTTACAAATGAAGCTATTTGTGCATCAGTCAACCCTTTCCCAGTTGTGCCTTTGCACATTGCAAATCCTTTACCAGCAGGGCCCATAAAATGAAGTTTGGCCCGGTAATACGAGCTATTGAATGCTTTTCCTTTGTTACTTTGACAATAATTACACTTCCAAAGATACAAGCCACCTCCTGAAACCTGTGATATGAAGAGCACACGAATATACTGAGAGGGGGCGTGAATCAGTATATTAACAATTTTTAACTTTTAAAAAAAAAAACTTTATTCAAACGTAACTTTAATTTATTTGAAAATAAACAATTGTGCACATAGACAATAATTCTCCAAATAGTTTATTTTATTTATATAATAATGTTCTTTTACAATTTATGTGAGCACCAACCCACTGGAAGCACCAACCCCCAAAAGCTGTTTTGTGAGCACCAACCCACTGGAAGCACCAACCTCCAAACGCTGTTCTGTGAGCACCAACCCACTGGAAGCACCAACCTCCAAACACTGTTCTGTGAGCACCAACCCACTATCTGAAGGCACCAACCTTGAAGCAAAGCACCTACTTCACTTCTGAATATAATTCTGAATTTCCACCTTTATATAGTTGCTTATTCAACTTGATGATGGATGCAATCTGCTCTTTTAAGTCAGCCAATATTTCCCTTTAAAGATCTGAATATATAATTTTGTAATTTTTCTCTCCTTTATTCTATTGCTGTTCTTCTTTTTATTTTCAAAAATATTTCTTATATCACTGTATATTCTGAATATATAAACCTTGAATTCTTATCTCTTTCCCTACTCTTCTTTTCTATTTACTCCATACTGACTTGTTTTTTTCATTCTCAAAAATAATTGAATATATATATTATGTACATATGAAACATCATGTCTTTTTAATATGAAGAGGTATCTCTTTTAAAATATTATTAACTCCTTTTTTAAAGTTAATCTTATTATTATTATTTTTTTAAAAATAATAATTAATATCTTTATATGACTATTTTCTTTTGAATATATATATCCTAAATGATATATATTATCCTTCAACAATATGTTGCAGAATCTGATATAAACCTTCGACAATAATAAAAATGAAAGTCTTCATAATACTCGTGTTCGATGACCGCTGGTATTCCTCACGTTCCATATTAGGCGATCTCATATTGCCTTCGATATGTATAATATATATACCGTATACAGTATGTATAATATCTGCAATATCTGCCGTATATCCGCCGTGCATACGCTGTGAATGGTGTTTGAACTGCTCCCGATAGATTGCATCTCGCGTGATGAAGAGTGACTGGCTGTGTTCTCTTGCGCTGACTGTACCTCCAGAACGAGAACCATAATCCACAAGTCTTCTTATCCCCGTACGTGGTTGGGTGTTGCGGTGTCAAACAGTTGCTGCAGTATATAATTTCGAGACCACCTTCGTAGATTTCTCTTAACCTTCACATGGTGACGCCTGGCATCGAAAGAGTGAAATTCTGCGGGCTGTGTGTTACTTGTTTTGATGCAACTGTATTTCCTACGTTCTGCCACTGTATATGTCTTCAATCCATTGCGATGTCTTTTATATCACCGTATACTATAGTCTTCGATAATTGTCTTTGATCACGGTAAATTATATTAACATATGCTTCACTGTATTTAACATATAGTCTTCTATATTAACTTATATCTTTGCTTCTCTGTATACTTTTCTTTTTATATATATATGTGTTAACTGTATATGCTTCATGCTGTTCTTTCTTATCTGTTATATGAAATTCTTTTTGCTGTATACTGATTGACCATAGTATCTGTGAATACATATCTATTCTCTTCCACATCTATTTTGCTGTAAAAACTCTGTTATATAATATTGTTGTATGTATAGCAATATATATGTATGCTATATGACAATTTTCCATCAATCACATAGACTATATTATATAGTATTCTTTTGACATCAATGACAATTTTCATCAATCTCCCCCTTTGTCATTGATGGCAACTAAATATATGATCTTGTTCGTGCAAGGCTCCCCCTTAGTTCACTGTTCCCTTCATCTTCTATCTCTCCCCCTTTGTCATCAATGGCAAAGGATCTCCAAGGCAAGAGACTGACTCCCCCTGAACACATGCTTCTTATGAAATCTTTAGTGAATGGATGAGAGTGATAGTACTCCCAATTTCTCCCTTAGGTACTCAAAGGTTTCCTTAGGAAGTGGTTTCGTGAAGATATCCGCTAACTGCTCCTTTGTATTAATATATTCCAACTTGACTTGTTTCTCAAGTACCTGTTCCCTCAAGAAGTGGTATTTGATTGAAATATGCTTTGTTTTGGAATGCATGACTGGATTTTTTGAAATGCTGATTGCACTTGTATTATCACAAAAAATGGGAATGGGATTCTCAAATTCAATCTTGATATCTCCTAGTGTTTGCTTCATCCAAAGCACTTGTGTACAACCAGCAACTGCTGCAACATACTTAGCTTCCGCGGTAGATAGTGTTACTGAACCTTGTTTCTTGCTTAACCATGAGACTAGACTGTTACCAAGAAAGAATGCTCCTCCACTTGTACTTCTTCTATCATCAATATTGCCTCCTAAATCAGCATCTGTATAGGCAGTAAGTAAAAAATCTTTTCCTCTCGGATACCATAAACCAAGATCCATAGTGCCCTTCAGGTACTTCAATATTCTCTTGACTGCTAGAACATGTGATTCTTTTGGCATTGCTTGAAATCTAGCTACAACAACAACTGCTTGCAGAATGTCAGGTCTTGTGGCTGTTAAGTACAACAACTTTCCAATCATAGATCTATATTGAGTTTGATTTACATCGGGGGATTCATCATTTTTGCTAAGCTTGCATCCTGTAATCATGGGAGTGCTGACTGGATTACAATCTTCCATCCCAAACTCTTTTAATATTTCTTTGATATACTTGCTTTGAGAAATGAATATTCCTTTACTCGTTTGCTCAATTTGTAATCCAAGAAAGAAGGATAATTCACCAAGCATGGACATCTCAAATTCTTGTTGCATATTCATTGAAAATTCTTTACACATTATGTCATTTGCTCCTCCAAATATTATGTCATCTACATATACTACTACTACCAAAAGTTTGTTATTTTCAGATTTGATATATAGATTACTATCAGCCATACCTCTTTTGAAACCTTGATCTAGAAGATACCTGTCCAACCTTGAATACCAAGCTCTTGGAGCTTGTTTTAGCCCATAAAGAGCTTTTCTAAGTCTACATACATGATCTTCCTTTTCTGAATATGCAAACCCTTCAGGTAATTCAACATACACTTCTTCTTCTAAGTCTCCATTTAAGAAGGCTGATTTGACATCCATTTGGTAGACCTTGAATGCTTTATGGCTTGCAAATGCTAAGAACATCCGGATTGCTTCTAATCTTGCAACTGGGGCAAATGTTTCTTCAAAATCTACTCCTTCTACTTGAGCATAGCCTTTACAAACTAGCCTAGCTTTGTTTCTTGTGACTTCTCCATTTTCATTCATTTTATTTCGGAACACCCATTTGGTTCCTATGACGTTTTTGTCTTTTGGTCTTGGAACTATTTCCCAAGTATTATTCTTCTCAATCTGATTTAATTCTTCTTCCATTGCTTTCACCCAACACTTGTCTTCACTTGCTTCTTTGAAGTCTTTTGGTTCTATTTTGGAGAAGAGACAGATATGTGCACTTTCATTAGTATTGACAAATCTCCTTCTTGTTTGGACTTCTCTATCTGGATCTCCAAGAATCAAGTCTTCAGGATGGTTTCTTTGAACAAATTTTGATGGAGTCTTTGTTGGTGTTTTTGCTCTTGAAGGGGTCTTGGAAACTTCTTGCTCTAATTCTTTTTCTTCTTCATCTTTAGGGTCTTCTATTTCTTCACATGTGCTTGGCACTTCATTATTTATCTTCTCAAGCGATTTTCCTTCATCTATCTTTACATTTGCACTTTCAACAATTTTGTGAAGTCTCTTGTTGTAGCATCTATATGCTTTACTCTTGGAAGAATATCCAAGGAAAATTCCTTCATCTGTTCTAGCTTCAAATTTTCCCAAATCATCTTCATCTCGTCTTATATAGCATATACTTCCAAAAATTCTGAAATACCTGACTGATGCTGGTCTTCCTTTCCATAGCTCGTAAGGTGTCTTATCATGATTTACTCTTACTTGTGCCCGGTTCAAGATGTGAACTGCTGTATGTACTGCCTCCTTCCAAAAGGAATCAGCTATCTTGGATTCATTTAACATTGCCCTTGCCATTTCTTGCACGGTTCTATTCTTTCTCTCTACAACTCCATTCTGTTGGGGAGTTCTAGGTGCTGAAAGTTGTCTTTTTATGCCATTCTTTTCACAATATTTATCAAATTCATGAGAAGTAAACTCTCCACCTCTATCTGTTCTAAGGCATTTTATTTTAGCATCCATTTCATTTTCAACTAGTTCCTTGAAAGCTTTAAATTTGTCAAGAGCTTCTGATTTTTCTTTTAGGAAAGCTACCCAAGTCATTCTAGAATAGTCATCAATAAATAATATGAAGTATTTTTCTCCTTGTAGGCTTTTTGTCCTAGTTGGACCACAAAGATCTGAATGAATAAGCTCAAGTGGTTTTGATGTAGAATATTCCTTGTTTTTAAAGGTGTTTCTAGTTTGCTTCCCTAGTTGGCATTGTTTGCAAATGATATTTGTAGGTTTTGAAATCTTAGGTATATCTCTTACAGCTCCTTTATGACTGATTTTGACAATATTATCAAAGTTCAAGTGTCCTAATCTTTTGTGCCATAGCCAATTTTCATCTTCTTGTGCAAAGAAACATTTTTCATCATTCATTTCTTGTAAAACATATAAATTGTTTGCTGTCCTACAAGCATTAGCTATTAATTTTCCATCCTTTTTAATTTCACAACCTTTAGAATAAAAAGTCACATTATGCCCTTGATCACAAAGCTGACTTACACTTAGTAAGTTTTCTTTTAATCCTTTCACGTACCAAACATCAGCTGTTTTTGTTTTGCCATGGTCTAGACTAAGAGTTTCTTTTCCTTTTATGTAACGTTTTGAGTTGTCACCAAATCTCACTGATCCTCCATCTGCTGGTTCAAAAGAAATGAATTTGCTTTTATCTCCTGTCATGTGTCTAGAGCATCCACTATCAACATACCACCAATCCCTTTTATTTTGAGCATGTAGAGCTATTTGAACAAATAGTGATTTCTCTTTCTTTTTCCATACTTTCTTTTTGGGAGGATCTTCTTTCTTTTCTTGATTTGTAGGAAAGATAGTTCTACAATTGTGGGCAGCATGTCCAAAGTTGTTACACTTAGAACATAAAATATCATATTTAACCAATGGAGCAAAGGGATTTTGTATGCTGAAATTTTGAACATTCTTCACTTTGTTTCTGCAGTTTAGAGCTTTATGACCAAATTTGTTACAAGAGTAGCAATAGCCATTGAATTGATAAGAAAAATGCTGTCTATAATATGGCCTTTTCCATTCATTCATATTTTGTCTAGGTATTCTACATTCAAGTGCTTTATGACCAAAATAGTTGCAAGAGTAGCAATATCCATTAAATTTATGACTAGGTTTATGAATATTTTCTTCATCCTTCTTGTAGTTCTTCTTGTCTTCTTTTGAAGGTTCATTTATGAATGATTTGCTTCCTTCTTTTATGAAGCCTTTGAATGTATTAGTAGAGTTTGAATTTTCTTCAAAACCAACACCGGTTTTGCTGAAAGAAGTTCTTTGACTATCAATGATATCATTTAGTATTTCGGAGCCCTTTTTAAACTTGAGATTGTTAATGGTGCATTCCTTTAATTCTCTTTCTAATTTTTCAATTTCTAGCTTTAAATTTGCTTCAGATTGTTTAGCTTCTTCTAATTGATTCTTCAAATCTTCAATTGTATGTTCTGACTCTTCTGTTGCTTTCATAGCTTCCTCTTTGACTCTTACAAGTTTTCTTTTTAGTTTTTCATTTTGTTTATATGCATAATGAAGTTCTTCTTGGAGATCAATATCTTCTTCTTCATTACCTGATTCTTCTTCATAGCTATTATCGGAAACTGCTTCGGCCATAAATAGAATCTCATCCTCATCATCACTTGGGTATTCCTCGCTGCTTTCATCTGAAGAGCTGTCCCTTTTTGAATAAAAACTCTTTTTATTTTTGCTTTGATATTTTTTCTTCTTATTAAACTTGTTATTACTTCTCCATTTCTTCTTTGTGTGAGCTTGCTTTTCGTCTTCGCTTGAGTCATCTTCATTTTGAGGGCATTTGGAGGCGTAGTGTCCTATCTTTCCACAATTAAAACATTTGAAAGGAAACTTTCCTTTATATTTTCCACTTCCCTTTTTCAATTTTCTTAAGAAGCGTGCTTCAGCTTCATCGGTTTCACTACTTGAACTATCACTCGAAACTTGTTTTTTGTTCTTGCCCTTTTTGGAAACTTTAAAAGATATTTCCTTTTTAAACTCTTTGCCTCCAATTCTCATTTCATAGGCAGTAAGGATTCCATGTAGCTCATCTTTAGTAAGGCTATCTAGATCTTTTCTCTCTTCGATTGCTGACACCTTAGAATCAAATCTAATAGGTAAGGACCTCAAGATTTTTTCAACTACTAGCTGTTCTTCTACTTCTTCTCCAAGGGCTTTTATTGCATTGACCACTTCATCAACACGGGAGAGAAATGAGGCTATGTCTTCATCTTCCTTCATTTTTAGACTTTCAAATGTGCTTCGGTGAGTCTGGAGTTTAGCCTTCTTTACGTTGTCGGTCCCTTCATATATATTTTTCAACTTGTCCCATATCTCTTTTGCAGATTTACAATGCATAACTTTTGTGAATTCGGAGTCGGCTAGATTACATAGAATAGCATGTTTTGCTTTCGCATTATTTTCACTTTTCCTCTTTCCGGCTGTATCTGTTGGTGGGTTTGCAGGTGGTGTATAACCATCTAGTACTGATTGCCAAACATCGAATCCAATAGCATTTAAAAATGCTTCCATCTTTATACTCCAAAATGCATAGTTTGTCCCATCAAAAATTGGTGTTTTGTTCTGAAAACTTTCAGCCATTTGTGCTCTTTAGATCTTCTTTCAAGCGGTTAGGCTATATAGAAGGAACCCGTTCTGATACCAATTGAAGAGCACACGAATATACTGAGAGGGGGGGTGAATCAGTATATTAACAATTTTTAACTTTTAAAAAAAAAAACTTTATTCAAACGTAACTTTAATTTACTTGAAAATAAACAATTGTGCACATAGACAATAATTCTCCAAATAGTTTATTTTATTTATATAATAATGTTTTTTTACAATTTATGTGAGCACCAACCCACTGGAAGCACCAACCCCCAAACGCTGTTTTGTGAGCACCAACCCACTGGAAGCACCAACCTCCAAACGCTGTTCTGTGAGCACCAACCCACTGGAAGCACCAACCTCCAAACGCTGTTCTGTGAGCATCAACCCACTATCTGAAGGCACCAACCTTGAAGCAAAGCACCTACTTCACTTCTGAATATAATTCTGAATTTCCACCTTTATATAGTTGCTTATTCAACTTGATGATGGATGCAATCTGCTCTTTTAAGTCAGCCAATATTTCCCTTTAAAGATTTGAATATATAATTCTGTAATTTTTCTCTCCTTTATTCTATTGCAGTTCTTCTTTTTATTTTCAAAAATATTTCTTATATCACTGTATATTCTGAATATATAAACCTTGAATTCTTATCTCTTTCCCTGCTCTTCTTTTCTATTTACTCCATGCTGACTTGTTTTTTTCATTCTCAAAAATAATTGAATATATATATTATGTACATATGAAACATCATGTCTTTTTAATATGAAGAGGTATCTCTTTTAAAATATTATTAACTCCTTTTTTAAAGTTAATCTTATTATTATTATTTTTTTAAAAATAATAATTAATATCTTTATATGACTATTTTCTTTTGAATATATATATCCTAAATGATATATATTATCCTTCAACAATATGCTGCAGAATTTGATATAAACCTTCGACAATAATAAAAATGAAAGTCTTCATAATACTCGTGTTCGATGACCGCTGGTATTCCTCACGTTCCATATTAGGCGATCTCATATTGCCTTCGATATGTATAATATATATACCGTATACAGTATGTATAATATCTGCAATATCTGCCGTATATCCGCCGTGCATACGCTGTGAATGGTGTTTGAACTGCTCCCGATAGATTGCATCTCGCGTGATGAAGAGTGACTGGCTGTGTTCTCTTGCGCTGACTGTACCTCCAGAACGAGAACCATAATCCACAAGTCTTCTTATCCCCGTACGTGGTTGGGTGTTGCGGTGTCAAATAGTTGCTGCAGTATATAATTTCGAGACCACCTTCGTAGATTTCTCTTAACCTTCACATGGTGACGCTTGGCATCGAAAGAGTGAAATTCTGCGGGCTGTGTTACTTGTTTTGATGCAACTGTATTTCCTACGTTCTGCCACTGTATATGTCTTCAATCCATTGCGATGTCTTTTATATCACCGTATACTATAGTCTTCGATAATTGTCTTTGATCACGGTAAATTATATTAACATATGCTTCACTGTATTTAACATATAGTCTTCTATATTAACTTATATCTTTGCTTCTCTGTATACTTTTCTTTTTATATATATATGTGTTAACTGTATATGCTTCATGCTGTTCTTTCTTATCTGTTATATGAAATTCTTTTTGCTGTATACTGATTGACCATAGTATCTGTGAATACATATCTATTCTCTTCCACGTCTATTATGCTGTAAAAACTCTGTTATATAATATTGTTGTATGTATAGCAATATATATGTATGCTATATGACAATTTTCCATCAATCACATAGACTATATTATATAGTATTCTTTTGACATCAATGACAATTTTCATCATGATATTCTTGTCGTATGTCTCCATAAAGGAGATCCAACATCAATATTAAAATTATCAGTTCTTTGTCCTCCAACTGAACTTTGACTACCGGTGGTGGCCATTCTTGCACAATACAGTCTAGTTTCTTGCTATAATAAGAAAATAAATAAATTTAATTTAGAAAAAAAAACTAAGAACATCAAGCATACAAGTGCAAAAAAATGATACAAATAGATAGCTAAACTTGATTGTTTATTTCTTTAAAAAAAAAAAAAAGTTGAAAAAAACTTCAAAAATTTCTTCACAAACTTGAAAAAATTTAAAAAATCGTCAAAATCTCAAAGAAATTCATTAAACAAGTTGAGAATGGGACCAAATGCTTACCTGCAATGTTTAAAAATGCTTTGTGGAAGCTCTCCCTTGCTCTACGATCATTCCTCTTCGAAAATAACCAAGTTGTCTTCAAAACTCAGAAAATGGAGAGCAAATGAGAAAATGGAGAGCTGCAAACAATATGGCATTTAGCTGGGTCGAATGGCCTCTTTTAGGGCCGTTTTAGGGTTTAGGTAAAAAAAGAAGAAGTTTAAAACT
The DNA here is from genome assembly GCA_027943335.1 of Chamaecyparis obtusa. Taxonomy (NCBI): domain Eukaryota; kingdom Viridiplantae; phylum Streptophyta; class Pinopsida; order Cupressales; family Cupressaceae; genus Chamaecyparis; species Chamaecyparis obtusa. The sequence continues at coordinate 957,233 of BSBK01005455.1, read as the reverse complement.
CCTAATTCGCACATGGTAATTATTTTTTTAAGTGAAAAAATGTTTTTTTTTGTTTGCTTTCATGTCTGGCCCGCGGGTGCTCCTGGATGCGCCCGGGTGCCTTGTGGGTGCCACCCGGGTGCCACCACAGGCGCCCGGATGCAGACGGATGCCTCTCGCAGGCATCCGTCCGCATTCGGGCGCCTGTGGTAGCACCCAGGTGGCACCCACAGGGCACCAGCACCGGCACCAGCATCCATCAGCACCCACACCTGCATCCAGCACTATCCTGTACGCACCGGTATCTTAGCTAATTAGCAATAATTAATCTTAGCACCAACAGCAAATTAATTGAAAACAATTGAGTTCAACAATTTGTCACATAATTGAGATTTATCAAAATCATAACAAATAACAATTTTAAACGCAGCACCTTAATATTGCCATTCTCCACAAGACATTTCACCACCGGTACTGTCAGTCCAAGATGACACATAGAGCCTTGCGTAAGATAACTCCAACCTTAACGCAGCCTTCAGAATCATAACACAGTCACCAAAGAAGTACTTGCAACCTCCTCCAAACAAATCTGAGAATGATTATCGTTGCTGGAGACTAAACGCAGCCTCCACTTATTGTCTATTCATTACTCAAACCCCGAATACCTTCTCCCTTACTCAACGCGGCATAGCCACCAATAAATGCAGGCGTAGCAACTGAAAAAAACCGCCTACTACAAACAAACATGCAATGCAAGCAGTGAACGGCCAAACTGGAAATGTACGGCTGTAGCTGGGTGCCGTACGACCTCCAACAGGCACTAAAAAACAATCTGGAAACCCTGTCTAAAACAGCCGCTCAATTCGTTGGTATTCAGACCAACTCAAAATGCAAAAATCTCTAAGAATTTACAGTTCTTCATAGACACATCTCAAACCCTTATCACTCCAATTCGAATTTCTCTCTGTCCTCATTAATAAATCAACAAGGCAATAGCATATGAACAACCTATAAATCTAGCATTCAAGAACAGAATGAACTCTCTCCCAAAGCTGAAGACCAAGCTCAAAAATTGTTGCAGAACTCTCCAAAAGCTGAAGACCAAGCTCAAACCCTAGCTTTTCCAAGCCAAGCAGAATTCTCTCACAAAACAATTTATCAAATCATCAATCGTTAATGAAAGTGCTTTTTCGAATTGAATATATAGCTTTTTTGGAAAAAGCTTCAACTTCACTTTTTTCACTTCAGAGGCTTTTTAATCACAACTTCATTTTATAACATTAAAGTAATAAAGTCATAAGTTATTAAATTAATTATTAAAATAACTTAATTTAATAACGATAACTTTAAAATAAAAAGCCACTGAAACCCACTGACTGCAACAAACTCGTTTCTGACACCAGAGCCTCCAACCTCAACTACCCTGCCAGAAATAGCCAACTGCCAAAAATAGACTTACTATAAATAGTAAGTCTCTCAAATTGGAGATCCCCTGAAACTCGATCCTGAAACATCCGACACCTCCTGCAGACACCCTGCTAATCTTGGCCATACCCAAAATACCACTTACTAAAAATAGTAAGTTGACCAAATTGACCCAAATGAAGAGCAGACCTGGTAATCTGAACCTCCAAAATGGAATCCCAACATTGGCCCTGCCAATTGACCCCCTTTGATCGCTTGTTTAGCTTGCGAGGGTCGCCAAACCAAGTTAATTCCAATAGTCTAAAAAACGGGGACATTACAAAGGCATATATTCTGATGTTTAAGATTGAATGCATGGTCATGGTTGCACGATAGGTGTTATGCTTATATTTCAAAGGCCATATCTCAGCACAAAAACAAGGAATTTGGGAGTAATAGACGGCGAGGATACGGATGCATGCTCGATAAGTGAAATAAGGTGATATGGTCTCATGGCTCATGAATACTCCTAATTACTGCATACTAATGGTGCCAACAAAGTTACAAACCTTGTAACCTTTCTTGACCAATGATATTATTGATATGAAGATCAATGCCTTTGTCTATATTATTTTCCTCTTAAATAAAGGGGGCTTATCCCCAAGGGTTATGCCCTCAGGAAGTTTAAATGGACATTTTGATTTTTTTGTTAAGGCTTCCAACCATTATTGCTGTTTCCAGTCACCACTTCTTTTATATAGAATAATATCTCAAACATTCAATGCCGATGACAGTAGGTGCACTGGTATACCACTCTCCTGGCAGGGAGAGCTGACTCATTGCACAGTACAGAGCACTGAGCATCCTTATGTATGCACAGTATTCTGACTGTGCATTTTAGCTTGTTTGCACACAGAATTTAGCTTGTATTGAATCATAATCATTGCCACAACAATTAAAGGATAGGGCAGCTCCATGGTCCAATCATAAATAGATATTTTTCCAGCATTTCTGTCAATTGATGGTCCTACCTGGCTGCTAAGGTTTCTTATGACTTGCCACTATCACCTTTAATATTTCTTTCTGGGGCAACCACAGTGCTAAGGTTCCCTTATGCATTGAGATTACACATGCAGGAATGTACATCTGCAATAACAACAGCAACCAACACTAGCCTGCTCCAACTGCTACCTATACCAATACCCAACAATAAATAGAATTGCCATAATGTTGGAAAGTGGAATTGAATACCATGAGGCCTAACCTCTCCCTATTAGGATTTTGGGTATGATCTCTTAAGAAAACTGTGCTTGAATCATATATTGTATTTTGAAGTAGTTACATCCACTTCCATGATTTGTGTGGGGTAATCTTGGCTCTGGAGGCAGTCTTTCTTGCTCCCATGTGTAAGTACCACATGCATTCTGTGACTCTGCACATGCTATTGCTTCAGATTGCATGTATATTACCTGCACTGTTGCTTTTGACACTGGTGTGCTTGATACTGCATTTTTGTTTCTCGTACATTCCAATTCTGACTTTGGCAAAAATTCAAAATGTTTGGTGGTTAACAGACCCATTTTGGGTTTTTGGTCAGAAAATTTATGAAGCTACAAGACGCCATATTTACTTAAAGAATTTTTAGCACAACTCAAGTACATTAGGAATCACAAATGTTAGTAACACAAGCAGTTATACCTTAGCTGGTGGATGGATGCCCTACCTATTGCAAGAATAAGCAAATTCACAAAGTGGTTGGATTTCATCTATTTCATATGTATAAAAGAGTAATAGTCAACATGATATTTTTTAATGCTTATGGTTATTCTTTGGGATAGTGAGTGCATACCTTCCATAGATTGATAATATGTTTTGATGTGCAGCTGCTACAGTTGATACAAAGTCCAAGCGTTACTTAATGATTGCAGCCAGTGGAGGACTGAATCAACAAAGGACTGGGGTAAGATTGTTATCTGAATCTGCAAAACACGAGACCATTATTTGCTTTTGTTGTTATCTTTAGATGTGTATATTTATCTGCTTGTGTAAATGCAATTTGAGTATGTTATTCTAGCTACAAATTTTTCAAAGTTACCGCCCTAGCTTTTCCCTTTTCTGCTTGTCAGATATGATTTATTTATCAGTCTGTGCTAAAGCTCTGCAAACTTTTTGGGGTGCCATGGCCACACCTGCCAGACCCAGGGTCTTGGGTGTGTCTGACTTTGCATGTGTAAGCCAGGGGGAGGTTTATGTTGGCTTCATTTTCTGTTATGAAGTGTTGAAGACGTGTCAATCACCCATGGACAGGCACTGTTCCAACATGATAAATTGAAGCTTTTTACCCCGAGTTATAAAAGAGGGTTAGACATCAGGGATCTTGCAGATTAGTTTCTTATGTTCTAGGTGTATAGGGGAAGTTTCTTAAGGAGAACTATTCACAGTCAAGAATAGGATAGGGAATATTGAAAATTTGTGAAAATTTTGGCAGAAGTATTGCTAGCAGATACCAACCATTAGGAGGATATTTGTTTTGGATAGTACTACGTTTCTTGAAAGTTTTTGTGATGATTCTAAAGACATATTTTATGGCTTAATGATAATATTGATTAGTGTTTTGTTTTCTGATGTAAAATCTTTTCAATATAATCATGGAATGTTGTAGATCATTCATGGTCTTGAAGAAACTTTTCTTCTATTTGATGTATCCTGAATTCATTGAGTTCTAGTACAGGTGAATTGGCTAGATTGAATAATTTCTAGAGTTAAATTTTTGTTTACCTATGTAAGCTTCACATTCATTCTTTGCTTGTTTTGATTCTCGAGTCTTGATGTTGTTTCTCAATGTGATATAGACTGACCACAAGATGGTCCAGTTGGTCCTCTCTTTCTGTTTAATCATTTGTGTTCTTCATGGTGTAAGTGTCAATATGTTATAATCCAACCAGCATGTCATACCCCCACTTTTGACAAACCTCACATCATGCAAATCACAGCCAAAGACTTGGGTGATCAGCATACACAAACAACGATTACCTTTAGGAAACAATGATAATTAATATTCATTAATGGTGGGTGGTGATTCCTTGGTAATAAAGGCATCGACAACATTCATCATCTTAACCAAATCATGGGTGGTGATCCTTGAAATAGCACAATTAGTAAAACGAAATAACAACATAACTAATAATCATTACCTTTATTAATAAGAATAAAGCAGCGCTTACAGTTTAAATAGAAAGCCACGTCTCTTAGAAAAGAGATCTCTGTTCAAAGGGATGCATCACTTCATTTGGATATAGAGGCATAGAAGGAAAGACATTTTATTTGGAGTGAGGAAGAAGGAAAATTGGAAAACAAAATATGGAATAATCAGGTTGGAATTGGAGAAGAATTCAGAAATAAACTTGAATTAGAAAAAAGCTAAGTTACCGAGTTCTTTGTTTGAGGCCGGGTTCCGGTTTTAGTTTTGTTCTCCTCTGGTTTCGACTTGGGTTCCTTTGGTAGGAACTTGGGTGCCTGGGCCGATCCTGGGTGCACCTGTAGTTGTGGGTGCCAAAAAATGGGCTCCACATGCCTTAGAAAACTATTTATGCCTTAGAAAACTATTTTGCACCCTCAAAAATCCATTTGCATATACATTTTGAAACTTTTGCAAATTCTAAATATGATACATGAGGTATTTTATTCATAATTTTATAGGCTAACTCATTATTATGGTAACATGGGTATGACCACACTCCATGCCTAATGGTACCCGACATGGAGTGATTCAAATGAAGTTGAACCAAATGCTGACCATGATGGCTATGATCATGATGAAGATGAATATGAATATTAAATCTAAAATATGGCTTGTAATTTGAATTTTCATTGTGAAATGTTATTTTGAGACTTCGTAAATTATGAATATGATATGAGGTATTTTATTTATAATTTTATTGGTAACTATGGATTTAGGAGTATCATGCTTCTAACTTATTATTATTATATGTTTAAAGTTTTGAACATGTATGATGTACATACATACATACATGTATGTATGCCGAATCCGAACCTAAACCTATATCGGCACGAGGATAGGTAACCTAGGAAATAAAGAACAGCAATTAAGATTAGTTAAGGGGCGATTAAGAAAGTGGAAGAGACACCATGCTTGGGATATATTAAGAAGTGAAATGGATATGAGGGGACACAGGAAATAGGAGTTTTATCAGATTTACATTCGCAGATCTGCAAATGGGCAGATAAAAGGTAAGATCATCAAAGAAAGGTTGAAGACATCATTGTAAGAAGAGTTTAGAGCAGAATTGTAAAAATAGTATATGCAGAATCCAGATAAAAGAGGAATAGATGCAGATATAACAGAAATGTATGTGCAGATATGGAAGGAGTATATGCAGATGTAAAAGTGGAAAATATATAGAAACAAAAGTGATGTATATGTGAATATTGGGGAATATGCTGATGCAAATTGAGAGGAGAAGCATAAAGAGACGACATTGTTTGAAGGTGTGAATTAATGGAGAGGAAATTAATGAAGTGACTCCTTCAAAAGGAAAAAAATATGAAGGATTATGATTCTTCCAAAGGGTGGTAATCATGGAAGGTTGTAGTTGTGACTCTTTTGAAGGGTGGTGATTGTGAAAGGTTGTGACCATTGCAAAGAGTAGACATGATGAAGAGATGTGACTCTCCCCCACATTGGAAGATATAAAAAAAAAGTTTCATTTAAGGAGGACATCGAAGGGAGATTGATTTGTGGAATTATATATTGTTCTCAATGACAACAAATGAAAAGTAGTGATTCAATTCTTATGAAAGGTGGTGACCCTTTCACCAATAAAGTATAAAGGAGATTTCATTCCAAGTATTGAAGGAGGACTTATCACTCCTAACTCATGAATCCATTCAAACAAATCCTTCATCTATCAATCATTATCGAGATCATTGGGAAGGCTGAGTCTTTTAGAGACAAAAGTGTAGAAGAATTTTTTGTAATGTCCGCAAATTATGAAAACTCAAATCTTGCCCTATATTACAATTAATTAAAGCAAGTAGAGTTTTGGAGATACCTTTTTCTACTTTGATTGGGAAACCACAAGCTTGTTAGGAACCGTTTATAAACTTAATTTCATAGAAGTGCACATTTAAATCAATGTATTGGTGGAATTGGATTTAGGGTGTCTCAATCATGAGAATAATAGAATGGGTGATTCAATGAGGTACCTGAGTGACCCCCTACCCTAGGCCCAAGAGCGGATATACCATCCCTCTTTGCCTCATTTGGCCCTTGCGATACATATGAGATGGCGTACCTAGTGTGGTGTCTTGTCATTGTTTTCCCCAACCTTGCCACCTCTATCCTATTCCCCTTGGTTGAGTATATCCTTGATACATTTACTAGCCATGATAGAGAGCATAGGGGGCATTCACAATAGGGTGCCCAAAAAGTCCATCCCTCCTAAGCTCAAAGGTCGTCCCCTTTGTCCCCCTTTGGCCCTATGGGACTCTCCAGTCTTATACCATGAGGCGTCGTGCTTAGAGGGTAACCCCAACACCGTTCCCCTACTTGTAAATTCCTTAGACCCTCTATCAGGGATAAACACAATAGTCAATCAGTATAAATATGCATATCACCACATATATATGTATATATACATCCTATATTGCCATTTCTACTTAAGCGATAACTATTAGATTATAATATCCCCCTATGGATATTTGCTCTAAATATTCTCAATTGTACCACAAAAATTAAACAAAGAATTTGCATGCAACTGTTTTCTATCTATCCAACATATTATAGTGAAAATCATATAATTTCAGACTAAAATAGAGATCTGAAATTAAATATGAACATTACCATCAAAATAGATAAATCAAACCATGTTTTCCAAATAGATATGAAATATCTCTATTCACAAATTTGCCCAATTGTCAACTTTGTCTCAAATCCACCTCAAAGTCAAATTGGGTTTCCATCCAATAATTGGCTAAATTGCCAAGGATTTCTGTCCAAACAATCCTAAATTGATAGCCTAAAGCTCCCAAATTCTCCAAGAGAAATCAATAACCAAGCATAAAACCCCCCCATATCTGAATGAATCTCTTCTTGTTTTATAGCATTCTCCAAGAAACTCTTGGCATTCTACCAACTTGTCTCTTGGCATTCCATTTCTTGTCTTTTAATTTGAAATAAAGTGACCTTTTTTTTTAATTTGATAATTCTGATTGACACCAAAAGTCACTTTAATTGCTCTATTAAATAATTAAATTAAGTCGTCATTATATTTCAACAACTTAATTTTTTTAATTATTTAATCAAATTTCTAATGTCCCAAAAAATAGACATTACATAGATTACAAATATACAGTAGTTCTTCAGAAAGTATGCTAGGCTATGTTAGAAATCATAATTAAATGTACATTAATTCTTCAAAAAGTATATAAGTAAAGATCCAATCATCTTTTAGCTATTTAGGAACAATAAGCTAAACAATCAGCAAATTAGAAGCAGATGTACAAAGAATTATTTTATTCTGTGGGGATGGCTCCCATACCGTAGCACAAGATCTGTTCTTACAAATATATTTGTATTTTCCAGAGGGTTCAATTTCCTTTTCAAAATTGATCTTATCCTTTAGCCAATGATGCTCTTTGAAATGTGTTTTGCTTCTCTATTTATATCCGTTACCACTCGGGAGACGTATTACCTCTTCAGTTGTTAATTAATTAAAACATCTTTATGTCTTAACTGATCGTTTTTAGTTTTCATTAAGTCTTTTATTGTGATTGCCAATATCCTTGAGTCCCGCCTAAGTGTTGGTTGACTAAGTCTTTAAACTGGCTGATGTTAATAGTCTATGGCAGCTGTGTATTTCCCAATCTTTCATGTGCTATTGATGACCATAAGAGATAAGCGGTGGGGTGAAATTGTGAAGTCTTACATAGTAAGATGATTTTGTCTTTGTCTGTCTTCCTGATATTGGGTTGGGGTTATGACATTGTGCACTCTTGTTAGAAAAGTTTGGTTCTGTAGTTTGATGATGAATCCCTCTCGGTTGCTTAAGCCAACTTTGTTCGCTAGGGTTAGCCTTTAGTATGTGTCCTCTAGAAAATGTAGCTTGGAGCGCCAACAAAATGTGAGACTCAAAAGTGCAAGGAAAGTGTGGTCTATCAACATAGGGAGTGGAGGATGCATAGAAGCGCATAAAATAAATAAAGAACACACAAATGAAGAACACACAAATGAAGAACACACTAGGTTGCAACAAGTTTTAGTTGGTGGGAATGTTGTATTCTTTCAATGGAGAGGAGTTCAAATTTGAAAAAAGGTTTAAATTGGAGTAAAGTTTGATTTAGAATAATACAAATTGAGATTGAAGCACAGAAAGAGATACGAACTAGGTTTGTATGGTTGAAGAGTATTCTAGTGGCAAAATAAATATGAAAGTGAGCGATGTGCCAAGCCAAGGAAAAAATGTCCTAGAAGATGTTGAGGAGGAAGTAGAAATGAAAACCAAGCAAAAGGAAGGAAAGGAGGAAAATCATAGTTTGTACCTTTCAACCTGCCATTGATGAATTACCCGTTAGATGTGCCTACCACAGAGATGTTGGAAACTTGCGTAGAGTGCTGTGAGATTGATGAACTCAACCACCTGAATATTGCGCCTATGTACAAGGTTCTTGGAGAGTCTATGGTGATGGTGTATTGCATGCTAATAAGGATGAGTGACAAGAAATGGGCACTATCCTCTGCAGCAATGATGTGATATATTTAAGTAGCCAATGTAGTCCAAGGGAGATTTTAAACATGAGTGGCAATGTTGTGCTACTTCATTCTAGCATTCATTGACAATTATTTGAAATAGCTAGGAAATAAGGAAGTACTTTCAGATGATGATGAATTTGAAATTGATCTAGCAATGTTGATGAAGGTGTATGGGAGACAAGTGACCTAGACTTACAAGGTAAAACCTCATAAGAAACAGAAGGCACCAACTGCAGGACAAAAATGCAAGGCCAAGAGAAAATATTTTATTTGGTTATAAACTTATAAGTGATGAAGTGCAATCAAAACAAAAGACCAAAGAATAAATAAGAGGCAAAAGGAAGTTAGAGCACTGCATAGAAAGACAAGAAAAAGGTCTTAGGAGTAGGTACAATTGAAGAGTGGGACAAAGAAAAAAGAAGCTGATAACCTGGAAAAGAAGAAAAAATGAGGAAATAATGATGCAGGCCCAAAGACCACCACCACCTCGACAACTACAAGTTCAAGCTATATGGGAAGGAGAAGTAGAGAAGCCTAGGGTGGAGATCCAAGAATCTCCATGGCAGCCAAGCCAACCTTTGGTTGTGGAAATCTGAGATGGCACTTGTGCAAAAAACAAAGGAGTCCAAAGTGGCTAAGGGGCAATGTGACATACGACCACAATCAAGAGGAGCTAATGATGAAGTCTCATGAAAGTGATAGTTAAGGAGAAATACATTGAGGACTTATGTGCAAAGGACTAGGAAATGGAGGAGTGTTGGATTCACCATTGAAAGATGTGTATATGTGCTTAAACAAGTTACTGCTTAAAGATCTCTTCACTAGGAGGGTCATTTTAAAGTATTTACCTTGAGTTGCTTGGCCGTGTTCTCACAGTGATGGTACAACCATGACATTAACAAATTTAAGTTTGTGTGCAACAAAGATCAACAAGGAGACGACACACTAGACTTCTTTGAGACTAGCATCTAGTTAACTATTTGAGATATGAGTTTGAATTTTTGATGTAACTTAGTATCAACTAATTTAATTAGGAGTTGTTAGTTGTAACTACAATGATTTGTAAGCTCAATTTGACACCTCATCTATTCTCTTAGATTCTTAGTGAACTTGTCTATTTAAAGTCTACATGTTTTGTAATGTTCTAGTTTTTAAAGTTTGGAGCTTTCACTGTGTATTTTCTTTCAGATTCAATGAGAAGACACTAGTTCCAGAGTTCAATATTGTCTATTTTCTATTTATATTTCAAGAGTAGGTGTTTGTAGATTAACATATTCATATATTGGAGGGAGCTTGACGATTTCAGCAGGCGTGATACCTCTCCTTTAGTGTTAATGTGATCTAGAGGTTGTAGGATGGGATGCCCGAAGTGCTCTAGTAATTGGATTGTTGTTCCACACTTGTGTAGGTTGCTAAAATGACCCTAACCGGCCATTTTCGCACTTTCACAAATATATCTTAGGCAGATTGAAACAAATAGAAACATGCAAATAATCGTTTGATCCAACAACAATAACCAACAGATATATTCAAATAACCAGCAAATATATTCTTATAAAACTTCTCAGAAAATGGTTTTGTATTATACAACAACAATACAATAACCATGAATTACAACATCCCAATCTGAAATACAGAAATACAGTAAGACTGGATGATAAAGAACTTGTAAAACAATGGTGAACTCTGATGTGAATCCGCACCGGAGATGAATTGGGTTTCCGTCCAATCCACCGAGAAAGCCCGAAGGTTTCTGTCCTCAAGTTTTAGATTCGAAAGCTGAAGCTTCTTGAATTCACAAGGAGAAATAAAATGCATAAACTAAAGCATGCATAACTGAGACTCCAAGCCTTCCTTTAAAGCTGCAGCTTTGACTCTTCAATTTCCCCATTCTGTCTCTTCATATTCCCACTCTGTCGCTTTATATTCCCACTTTAAGTCACTTTTAAATAAATATGACCGTTAAGTTATAAAGTGATATAATAAATAAAGTGAGGAGTCTTCCGACATTAAAATGGAGGACCAAACGAGCTCGAATGACAACGTGTCCGATACTGAAATGCCAAGAACTTTGAACCCTGCCAACTTACTTTAAATAGTAAGTACCTTGGAAACCTGTGGAAACTGCTCCGATTGGCCTGAAACTGAAATCACCTAGGCCAAATATCTCCCTGAACACTGCCAAGCCTCAGTTAGCCCACTGGACCATAAAAAGGCTAACGACACGACACGAAATAATGTGCCTTGAAAAGGGGACATTACAAATCATCCCTTCCCGGAGATTGCTTGCCCTCAAGCAATCGGTATCTGCATGCTGGGATCATAATACCTGGATCCCAAACCAACCTTAGGGAAGCTGTTCCACCAATCTGTTGTGTGAAACTGAAATAGACATTATGCCCTAACCTGTGAAGCCACTCGCACAACAAGAAAACAACCAGTCTAATGTCAGGATCCCAAATTATTGCAGGATCAATCGTACCAATCTGCCCTGTGCTGCCATCTTCTGTCAGAAAGTCCTCAACCCAATTGAGAACCTCACTCCAACTGAGATCACCAATGCCTCTATGGTCATATGCAGGGGAAACCAAACCTCATACTGATCGGCTCCCTGAATAAATACCAACCGCAAGTATGTCCCTCCTGGATCCCATAAGCATAAGAGCCATCCATCTCCCCAACTGGCTGAAATATCCTGACGCTCTATGCCCAGACTGAGAGAATCATCAGAAATGTCCAATTGCCATAACACTGCCCCTCTGATTTGTAGCCCGAACTGGAAACTGTACTGAAGAGGCAAGCTACGAAGACTACTGGACAAGGTTTCCACAGGCAAGCAGGGAAGCGTAGCCAACCAATCACTCAACCCACTCCTATCCAAAAGTTGGAAGAGAAGGTCCCCCGTAGGTGGGCTGAATGGAAAACAACATGCATCCCATACAATCAGGCCAGCATGCGATGCACTGATCAACTCTACTGGAAATCCCGAATTGCAAAGAGGAAATGTAGATTTTTTACGTTGGGATGCTCAATTGGGGTTTAACAAGATGGCACAATAGTGACAATGATAGACACAGATGTGTGTGCAACGTAGATATCACCATAGATAAGACATGGTTATATAGGACACACTGCTCATCTTTGAGATTAGCACTCATTTAACTATATGGGACTTCAATGAGTTGTTGATGTAACTAAGTCTCGGGTCTCAACTACTTTGATTTTAAGGTTTACTTGACACCTCATCTAGTTTCTCTTACATTCTAATTTCTAACTATAGGTGTGCTTGTCTATTCAAAGTGTATATTCAGGAATTTTCTAATTTATTAAGTTTGGAGTTAGTGCAGTGTATCTCTTCTCACATTTGTTGGGAAGGCAATTGCAGGGTTGAGAGTTCTGTTCTGCATATTTTCTGATCATATTTTCAGCAGTATTGTATAGGGAGATTAGCAACTTCAGAGATTTTGATTTTGATTGGAGTTCTGGTTTTATAAGCCTTCTAGTTTTTAGTATCGAATTTATTTCATGGTCTGAAAATTCAACAGAGTGGGAGTGAGAACATGAACACTGCATCGAGGGAGGAGAAAGAAGAGAGGAGCAACTTAGAACCTTAGTAGAACATAGGGACATTTGATCAGGCTCCAATTCATCTTGAAAGAGAAGGAAACGATGCAGGGAGATGACCAAGGAGATTCATGGGCTCCACTGAGATCAGAATGCATATGCATGGAAACATGGAAGCAATTGACTGATCTAGTGGAGCATCATGTCCGTCATCCAAATTTTGAAGTGTGTTGTGGGTCATGTGGTTGTTATATTGCAATTATAGTTTCATAATTCTTCAAGGGGAAATGATAGTGAGCAGTTTTGAGAAAGATAGAAGAACTGTGGGAAAAGGTTTTGTGGCTATTACAAGGTTAAGTTGAACCTATTTTTAGGCAAAGCCACAGAAAATTGATTACTTACTGAGGGTGGTGCCAATTAAGGGCTCCACAGGTCCCCATCTGAGATTTATTTCAGACATCTGGATGTAGGCCTTTGAAATTTGTACAATCTATATTAAACTGTGGCTATTACAAGGTTAAGTTGAACCTATATTTAGGCAAAGCCACAGAAAATTGATTACATACTGAGGTTGATGCCAAATAAGGTTCCACAGGTCCCCATCTGATGTTTATTTCAGACATCTGGATGTAGGCCTTTCAAATTTGCACAATCAATATTAAACTAACTAAATGGCAGTATAATGGAAAGACATGTCAAAAAAGCTACGAGCAAATGCAGCAATGAAGTAGGTACTATTATTAACCATACAGAGATCAAAATGGCCTCCTTGATGTAACATCACTCTACTTAAATGCCAATTGGCATTTTGATAAACAAACATGAGGGGAAAAGTAAGTGAATATGGCATGGTGCATCAGACTGATCCAAACTAGATACTAACCATCTTCTGGCAAGTTCTTTCATGATTTTTTGAAGGGAAAAGTATGAAGGTCAAAATGTTTTGTAGCATATGCATAAATAAGCACTGTGATAGTTTTACGATTATGGCCATTCTAAGTAGGATATAAGTTTCAAGACGACAATATTATAGATTTCTTTTCAGATAGATTTGTAACCAAGTGACAAAATTATTGTTTAATCATTGAGAATAACTAACAAGAATTAGCTAGAGACCTTACCAGCTTGCTGTAAAGATTAATACACATATTTGTGGATAACTAAAAAAAAAGATGTAGCGGAAGAATGCATTCACTGCAAAATGGCATCTCCATTACAATTGTTCCCCTTATGTACAGTATTGTGGTCATTTACCTTATACACATGTATGGAAGACTTCATTTTCTTACAAAATATATCATACAAGTTGCGTGGATAAGATACGTTGGAGCAAGTATTACATAAAGACTGTTCTAGGCAGGTTTCTGGAAGAAAATGGCCACACTCTAAAGTGTACTGCTTAGTTATAAATTTTTCACATTAATTTTGTATTCTAGTAAATTTATAAATTTTAAGCATAAATAGCTTAGTGATCTGTTCTTTGTTTTGCTAACTACAAAATCCATATTTTTCCCTGGTGAGTTATGTGCAGATAATAGATGCAGTGGTTGTGGCTCGAATGCTGAATGCCACTTTGGTTGTTCCGAAATTGGATCAGAAATCCTTTTGGAAAGACAAAAGGTGCAAGTTTGTGTTGTATTCTCTTAGAGTTGGGATCAATGAATATATTTAACAGATTTTTGATGTACTTTTAAGTATCTTCTAAACTTAGACATTTTTCTTGATCTGCAGCAACTTTGAGGAAATTTTCGATGTTGATTGGTTTATATCTTCACTCTCAGATGATGTTAAAGTTGTCAAAGAGCTCCCTGAAAATATTAGAAAAGAGGTGGGAAGGCCAACAAAATTGCGTGTCCCCAGGAAATGCAGTTGGCATTGCTACGAAAGTCGAGTACTTCCAGTGCTTCTCAAAAGGCATGTATGTATGCAGGATAATACAAACTTCTATGGTGACTCTGCAAATAGCTTGATTCTTGATGCCTAGTCTTATGTTGTTGCGACTTGTATCTTCTACATGTCTTGATTGCTGATTTGAAACAAAAATTTACATGATTCTATGAAGAGTATGGAAGTAGATTCATAATAATAGTTTGCTAGTTATGCTTGTATCTGTCCTCTAGTTGTTCCTAAAGTTACATGATACAAAGTTATGATTTCCTTTTTGTCAGTCTGGCTACCGCTATTATCTATTCGTGATTTAGATGGGGTGGTTATTTTATATTGAAAACACTACATTTTCTATGTTTGTCTATTGTTGTTGATGTTTAAGGGATGGCTTCTTGTGTTTGTAGTGTTAGTATCATTGGAGATTTTAATGAAATTACTTAGAGCAAGATAAGAATAAGAGAAAATAAGATGCAAATACCGTATTAATAATAAAGCTCTTCGAGACAGCAACCTCTAAAATCCTTACAATAAAAACAAAGCATCCAATAAGATGGATAAACTCACTACCTCTTATTTATAGGCATCATTGGGCACCATTAATCCCCTAATTCTATTGAGGCCCATGTTGCATACAGTAATTATAATCAAGAATTAATAAATGACTAATTTAGAGATTATACGAGTCATAGTTGGTCATCACATGTCCCCATACATTGTGGTGGTACCCTAAATTTTGAGAGTCCAAATCCATTATCAATAAGCAAGTTTCTCCATACTAAAAAAAAATCAAAGGAAGCTTTTTGACACAAATAAATAGAACAAACTAATTGAAGCCTTCAAAAAATGCTGGAATTTTGATCTGCTGCAAAGATGATGCTGACAGAGCCTGAAGATGGTCGCATTTTAAAAATCTAAAAATGACCTAGGTCGGGAAATCAAATTTCCTATCTCCAATAAAAACCTTAGCTTTCCACGAGGTGTTTTGGTTTTTCGACCAGACCCAAATCCGAAAGTTAGGTAGTTATTTTTTAGTTAGTTTATTTTTTTCAAAATAATTAGTAATAAAGGTTGTCTTTTCACCCTAAAGAGGTGTAAAAGTCACTCAAACACATATATACATAATGTAAAATGAAGAGAGAGGGATATATTCAAATAAGCAATTAGAAGAAGAATATTTGCAAGGGAAGATGTAATTATTAAAGCATGACTTAAATATAAATTTCAATATTATATTTTAATAATAAATAAAAGGTCCCTGTTTCAAGGCAAAGAGATTGCAATTAATATGTGGATTTGTCCGTTGTGATCAATAAATAGATTATTGAATTATTTTGATAGAGTTTTATTTTTGCATTGGATATTTTCTTGCATTCTTTGTCTGACAATCAGGATAGTGTGAAATATATGTTTCCTTATCTCTGTCTAATCGGACTCTGAGCCGGAGAAGTTAAATTCCTTTTGGACTAACAGAGAATTGCATATAAGATTTGGCTTTTGCAGAGCTTAGGAGTAATTGATGATATTTTTATAAATATTGTCTCATAAAGTTGTACGTAATAATCCTTGTTATAGTTGACTCTATTGATTGGATAAACAAAGGCATTGGTCATTTAAAATCATTGGAATATAATTTCTGGAGTTGTTAATTGAAGTCATAAATCTATATACTTCCTTCTTGTAAGTATCTAATCAATTATTGATAAACCTTACACAAACTTTCAAATCATTTCAAGTAATCGCATAACTTTATATTGATCGAGTTTGAGGATTTTTGCCAACCGGAGAACTCGTAAGATTAACTTCGCTATAGAAAAGCCTTGAATAAAGTGATTAGGTTTGAGGTGAAGGTTTACCCACCTAGGTGTAGCGAAGCCTAAAGTGCAGGGGAATTTGGATTATTCCTGTTCGTTGGCCAGAACTAATTTGGAATCCTATTGGAGAATTGGCAGGCTCTTGGATTTCCAATCTGTGGTTTTGGGAACCAACAGATTGACCAAGGTTGAAAATCTCGGACTCAGTAATAACTCGGCCGGCCCAAAAAATTTGAAAACCTCAGAATTGCCAAATACTTGGCGGAAAAATCGGCAATAAATTGGCACTTTTATCGAACATTTGAAAATATATAATTTCTTAAAATATTCTAAAAAACACACATATACACCAAATTTGTAGAGCATATACTGATTTGAGATATCCACCATATATGAATCAAAGTTTTGAGTTAAATACATAGCAATTAGAACTTAGCAGATTAACATAGAATCATATACCAAAAAACAAGTGCGACATCTAAATAAAAATAAGTTCAATACATATCAAAGTCAAACTCCATGAAACTACAACTTTTGAATACATAGTAGGTTCAAGTTTCAGTATCAATGAAAACTAGAAGTAGAAATCATAAATTGTGCCTACGACTAAAGCTCAAAAGAGACTGCTATTGCTGGGTGGGTGGTGCCGAAGTAGTTGTGCCATCTCCAACAAGGGGCTGAATAGGTGCCTCAATAGAAGCTCCTGATGGATCATGACCAAGCTCATGTTCCTCCTCACGTGCTGCCACTTCTGCATCCCAATCATTTTCCTCCATATCAAAGTCAGCTAGCTGATCATCAGTCAAGAAAGGATCCACATGTACATCCACATCCACATCATCACCATCAGGAGGAGCAACCCAATCTGCTGCATATGGATCAATCTCATTGGGGTCAAGTGCTTCATATGAAGCCTGCCCTCGCAACTTCTTTTCATGCAATCGAAGGTTGTACCGCACATAAACCAAGTCATTCAAGTGCTTTTGAGTCACCCTATTGCGCTTCTTTGTATGTATGTTCTCAACACACTCCAATTTTGCTCACAACCAGAAGCACTACATGGCTGCAATAATATTCGGATAGCAAGCTTTTGAAGATTAGGTGTTGTGGCACCATAATCTTCCCACCACAGATTTGCAAGGATTAAAAAAAAGTTAAACTATTTATAATGTGGTGAAGATTCTAATAAACTTAATGAGCGAAATAGACGGTATAATAAAACTAAACACATGTTCTTGTTTACTTGGCTGTAGAGCGTATCTCCTACGTTTGCAATCAGGTGAAGAAAACAATGGCCCATCTTCCCTCTTGTAGCTCTGTAACTCATCAAGTACAAGGTCTCGAAGGTCCAAATCAGCAACCAATCTCTGAATACATGTGTCTATGCCAACTTGAACCTCTGCATTTGCTTTGAAAGTGTTGGAGAAGTAAAACTTGGGGTTCAAGTAGTAGGCAGCAACATGAATATGTTGGTGGAGTTGTCGGTTCCACCTACGATCAATTATGTTCCATATGGGTCTAGATTTGGTCTCATTTGACCTATACAAGTGTTGAATGGCCTCTTTGGCCCTATCCATGGCCTCATATAGATACCCCATGGGGCTTTTATCTCCATCCACTATTCGAAGAACTTTCACCAATGGTTCTGACACCTGGACATAAAAAATTTAACCAAAATCAGCGAATTGTATTATCTGAAAATTAAATAATAAGTCATCAATCAAGGTTCAAAAACTTACCTTGATGATCTCCTCTATTAGTTTGCCAAATCTAACATCAAACACAGCCTTCGTAACCTTCTCTGCTTCAGGCTTCTTGGCATAAGGACTCTCCGACCATTCCACACTCACAAACATCTGCCTTAGGTTGGGCAATGCGTCTAATATGCTTTGCAAGTTGAGAAAATTAGTAGCAAATCGTGTGACCCCTGATCGCATGAGATCCTTACCATTAGTGTATTGTCTCATAAGACTCAGGACCCATGTGTGATTGTAGATGTACTTTGTGATATTTCTTCCATCTTCAATCACCTCCACCCAACTCAGTTTCCCTAGGTCCTCAAGGAGCAAGTCAAGACAATGGGCAGCACAAGGGCTCCAAAATAATGTGGGATGCCTATCCATCAGAAGTCTACCAGTTGCCACATATGCAGCTGCATTATCAGTCACAATCTGGATGACATTACTCACTCCCACTTCCACCACCACCTCATCCAACATGTTGCACAAAGTCTCTGCATTTTTTACTTGATCAGAGACAACAACTGATTTTAGAAATACTAACTGCCCTCCTGAAGCAACAAGAAAGTTGATGAGCGTCCTATTCCTACCATCTGTCCACCCATCAGATATAATAGTGCAATCTCTCTGTTCCCAAATTCTTCTTTGCTCTTCCACAAGTTGATGAATGCTTTGGACCTCATCCTGTAACAACGGTCCACTCACCTCATAACGAGATGGGGGCTTGAACCCTTTACCAGACACGGAGATCGCATTGACCATTTGATCCCAATATGGACTACATAAAGCATTGAAGGGAAGATCGTTGTAGAACCAAAATCTTGCAGCTGCCACCTTTGTCTTTGCATGCATTTCTTTGTTCCATGCAGTGCCTTGCAATTCGGGCTGAGCACCAGGAGTGTTACGTGGAACCCAAAAGTCTGATATAAACCCACCCACATTTCCTGATCCTCGTACTCGTGGCCCAATGGAAGAAGAAGCCTATGCACCTGTTCGTGACCTTGTAGAACTAAAACTCCCCATTGGGGCTGCCATGGCCTCTGATGTCCTCTTTTTAGTTACCTTATTTATGTGCATATGCTTCAAGGCTTTCCAAAGCCTCCCTCGTAACCTCTTCCGGACAGCCATCACATGCTGTAATATCATTTCCAGGAATCTTTGCAAGGTGATATTTGAGTCTGCTTATGCCCCCACTCATCTCCTTAGGGCAATGGTTACATTTGACATCTCCTCGATTTGGACTTGGTGCCCCATGTATCCATAAAGCGTCCCTCTTTCTGCCACTAGCCATTTTCTACAGTTACTGGCACTGGAAGTTTGCAAGTACAAGGAAAAAGAATCAGATATTAGATCAAAATGAACTATGAAGTAACTAAGATCAAAATGTAGGAGGCGATTAGAGAGGGAATCACCAAATAATTGTCTAAGTTTGAGATCAATTCTTTGAAAATTCTTTGACAGACCATTCTATAATTCTATTGTTAGAGATTTGATAATAATACTGTATTTATGTAAAAAGTATTTATTTGAACATATTTATTTCATCTTCTTAAAATATTCCTTAAAGTCATCTATTAAAAATTTAAAATATTTGCTTGAATGTAAAATTTTTCAAAGCCTTGGGATTCATTTGAAAAGTTAAAATTATAAAATTGTAAATTTGTTTGAGGACGCGATTTATTCTAAATCCATTGATAAATTTGTAATATCCTAAATTTAAAATAAGTATTATGGAATTATTTAAATTGCAATGTGTATAAGGTTATAAACTATAAAGTTATGAACAATACTTATTACTTATAACTAATTAGTAATTACTAAAGTTTAAAAATAATTAAAATGACATTTTAGTTTTTACACTACCTGCGGCTGCCATGATGCCTTCGTGTCTGGTGCTTGCAGTTTGTCAGAATGATGCCTGCTCACGTTTGGTGCTCACATCTGGTGTCTGGTGCCTGTAGTGCGCGTGCCTGGTGCTCGCGTCTGGTCACTCGTGTTTGGTGCGTTTGGTAAATGCGGGCTCGAAAAGAAGACAAAACACGGGTAGAAAAGAAGACAAAATGTGGGCTGGAAAAGAAGACAAAATGCGGGTAGAAGACAAAATACGATCGAAAAACCCTAAAAAATTAATTTTTTAATATTTTTAACTTCCTGTTGACAAGTCGCTGATTTAATGGCGTTTTGCGCGCGATTTTTTGGTTTGAAACCGCTGCAATTTTTTTTTAACTCACCGCCAGTTTAATGGGCGATTATATCTTCTTGTATTTTGCCTTGCGATATATCGCGATATTTGTGATATATCGCTGATATTTTCAACCATGAGATTGACGACTCTGCTGGGGAGAGTTGCTCACAATATATTGTGAAGTTACCCAAAATTTCAGATTTTGCAGATCAGATTCAAAAAGCGATTGAATCCATTTGTTTGGAAGCGTACTCTGCTGGAAGAAAGAACCTAGAAGATTAACAAATCAATACATTCCTCGAAAGAGGTGGTGACTGAGGGAGAAGACTCAGAAGGAGATTGTTGATAGTTTTATTTCAAATGTATCAATCATTTTAAAGAAAGCCTTTCATTCCAAATGGCATCAGGCCATTGGATTTCAGAAGTTTTGATTATGAACCTAACAAGTTATCCCCACAACTTTCAAAACTTGTACCGAAGTTCCATGGAGAATGGGATGAATCAACACTTCAACATTTGGATGCATTTTACATATTTTTAGAAGATTATGAAATTTGTGCAGAGGATCAGGTAATGAAGCTATTTGTCAGGACACTAAAAGACAATGCGAGGCAAGCTTATGAATCACTACCTACACAAAGTATCTCATCTTGGAAGGAATTTGAACAATGGTTCTTATATGAATTTCATGATGTAATTGAGGAGGATGACTTGTATTATGAACGGTATGGAGACCAAAGCTGTGGCATGGAGGAGGATCATAGTATGTCTCTACTTGATGTATTTTTCAGTTTGGAGAGATTTGAAGGGGAGTCTTCTGCACACTTATTCTTGAGGATGGTAAATATGTATCAGAGGATACCTATAACAATTATGCCTTCACGAAAAAAATTAATGAGAAAGGTCAAAAATCTGGGAATCTCGCTAGATGACCCTAATTTGAAGCTTCTTTTTCAGATGTTAGAAGAAGATGATGAAGATAGAGAAGAGGAGGCGTATGATCAGATTGAACAAGGCCTTGTGCTTGATGGCAATCTCAATGATGATGAAGAAGATCCAAATTACATATCCCCTTCGGATGCATTTTTGAACTTAGAGAAACAAGAAGAAAAATCTGCAGTACAGTTCTTCATGAGGATGTTTAATATCTATCAAGAAATACCTTCAGAATTGAGACCTCCATCCTCTGATTCTTTTCAACAGAATGTGAGAACTAGGTCTCTTATATGATCATCAGTTTCTTACTTTTCTCAAACTTATGAATAATGAATCGGTTGCAGAGGAGAATGAGTGCAGAACTGAAATAACATATGAGTCAAGTGAAGTTTCAGATTTGAATGGAGAAGACTTTTTTGGACAGTCTGAGGAAAGACTTTTCCATGATGATACTTGTATGATATCAAACATCAGTGAATGAGAAAATGAGGAAGAGGATCTTCTCAGCGTGGAAGAGATTTCAGCCTTATTAGACATAGAATACCAAAGACATGTTGAGAAGAATGGTCCAAATTTTTTCTCAATCCACCATGGTAAGGAAGTTGATGGATCAACGCATATTCAAGAGGTACTAGACGAAGGATATGATAATTTCCAAGAATCAAATAGTGGAGATGAAATAGAATTGCATACAGTGTATGAACAAGAGGAAGCTTCGAGAGATAATGTCAATGAATATATTAGTCTTGTTGATGAAACAATTGATGATCCAAATGAAAGCTCTCAGGAAAGCATGTCTAAATGCTCTATGTTCCTGAATCCATTGTTTGAAGAGGAAGAAGAAGAAGATATGTCTGAGTTCTCTATGTTCCTGAATCCATTGTTTGAAGAGGAAGAAGAAGATATGTCCGAGTTCTCTATGTTCTTCAATCCATTATTTAAAGAGAATTTTCTATGCGATCAAGTCCAACATCACGATGAAGATAGAAAACCTAATGATACTTTTGAAGATGATGAAACTCAAGATATGTGTGGAGAGGGGTATTCAGAAGGTGAAACATGCATTAGTTCATCATACGAGCAGAAGTTGTATCAAACTTGTGAGGATGAGATGGAATCAAAAAGGCATAATGAGGAGAATGTGTTAAAGAATAGTTCTGAAAATTTTCCAAGTGTTCTATCTGATCAGATTCTTGATAAAAGTGAAGTAATATTTCCTGAATATGAGCTATCTTCAAAAAATTCTTGTGAGGAAAAACATATTGAGTATGGAGCAAATTATGTGCAAAAAGACATAACTGATCAAATACGTAGGGATTCTCCATTCACCAAAGACCACAGTGATGAAGCAATAAATATTGTCCATAGGGATGATGCATTTAATATAGAAAAGGATAAGATGTTGGGGCTACAAAATTATGGAATTTATTTCATTTCAAATACTCTTACTGATAAAGAAAGGACCAATTCTGATCCTAAGCAAGTGATAAAGGGAAAGCATACCATGATCAGAAGGAATGAGTTGTTACATGATCAGAATCAAGTGTTCGATAGAGGAAAGGATCAATGTTCACTTTTGGGGGGCCTGGGGCCACCCAATTTTACTTTGCATTAGATTAAGTATGGATACTTGGTATGCTTCTCTAGAGATAGCTGGAATCTCGCTATGCTCACAGAGAGCATACATCCCTAGAAAGAGCCACTGGTGGTACCCTAAATTTTGAGAGTCCAAATCCATTATCAATAAGCAAGTTTCTCCATACTAAAAAAAATCAAAGGAAGGAAGCTTTATGACACAAATAAATAGAACTAACTAATCGAAGCCTTGAAAAAATGCTGGAATTTTGACCTGCTGCAAAGATGATGCCAACAGAGCCTGAAGATGGTCGCATTTTAAAATTCTAAAAATGACCCAGTTCAGGAAATCAAATTTCCTATCTCCAGTAAAAATCTTAGCTTTCCACGAGGTGTTTTGGTTTCTCAACTAGACCCAAATCCGAAAGTTAGGTAGTTATTTTTTAGTTAGTTTATTGTTTTTCAAAATAATTTGTAATAAGGGTTGTGTCTTTTCACCCTAAAGAGGTGTGAAAGCCACTCAAACACATATATACATAATGTAAAATGTAGAGAGAGGGATATATTCAAATACGCAATTAGTAGAAGAATATTTGTAAGGGAAGATGTAAATATTAAAGCATGACTTTAATATAAATTTTAATATTATATTTTAATAATAAATAAAAGGTCCCTTTTTCAAGGCAAAGAGATTGCAATTAAAATGTGGATTCGTCCTTTGTGATCAATAAATAGATTATTGAATTATTCTGACAGTTTTATTTTTGCATTGGATATTTTCCTGCATTCTTTGTTCGACAATCAGGATAGTGTGAAATATATATGTGTTTCCTTATCTCTGTCTAATCGGACTTCCAGTCGGAGAAGTTAAATTCCTTTTGGACTAATGGAGAGTTGCATATAAGATTTGTCTTTTGCAGAGCTTAGGAGTAATTGATGATATTTTTATAAATATTATCTCATAAAGTTGTACGTAATAATCCTTGTTATAGTTGACTCTATTGCCCAGATAAACAAAGGCACTGGTCATTTAAAATCATTGGAATATAATTATTGGAGTTATTAATTAAAGTCATAAATCTATATACTTCCTTCTTGCAAGTATCTAATCAATTATTGATAAACCTTACACAAACATTCAAATCATTTCAAGCATAACTTTATATTGATCGAGTTTGAGGATTTTTGCCAACCGGAGAACTCATAAGATTAAATTCGCTATAGAAAAGCCTTGAATAAAGTGATCAGGTTCGAGGTGAAGGTTTACCTGCCTAGGTGTAGCGAAGCCTAAAGTGCAGGGGAATTTGGATTATTCTCGTTCGTTGGCCAAAACTAATTTGGAATCCTATTGGAGAATTGGCAGGCTCTTGGATTTCCAATCTGTGGTTTTGGGAACCAACACATTGATTGGGTTAAAGGTGTATCATGGCTCTCCCCTTGAAAAAAGTGTTGAGGATGACACTGATTAATTGTGGATGCTTGTGAATACATCTCACCAATTAGTATCTTGATGAGGTATTCCCTGATGAGCCTAGGCCTCAACTTCTATAAATGTTTTTGGAGAATTGCTTCAGGAACTGAGATGATTCTTTCCTTTGAATAGATCTTAGGAAACACTATCTATTCTGGAATCTGTTGTCCTTAACTTTGTTTAGACAAGGGACATGAAAAAATGAATGTATTTTTGTTGTTGTAGGCAACTCTAGCTTGTATACCACACTACCAATCTTTTGTAAAATTGATAAGGACATCATCATTTTTGGCTGAGCTCATTATCCTACTTTTTTTTTGCCTTCAAGGATATTTACCTATATGTTTTCAACCTGATTAATTGTGGATGCTTGTGAATACATCTCACCAATTAGTATATTTAAGAGGAAAAACTTATATCTCTTGATGAGGTATGCCCTGATGAGCCTAGGCCTCAACTTCTATAAATGTTTTTGGAGAATTGCTTCAGGAACCAAGATGATTCTTTCCTCTGAATAGATCTTAGGAAAAACTATCTATTCTGGAATCTGTTGTCCTTAACTTTGTTTAGACAAGGGACATGAAAAATTGAATGTATTTTTGTTGTTGTAGGCAACTCTAGCTTGTATACCACACTACCAATCTTTTGCAAAATTGATAAGGACATCATCATTTTTGGCTGAGCTCATTATCCTACTTTTTTTTTGCTTCAAGGATATTTACCTATATGTTTTCAACCTCACGAAAAGGAAATATCCCACTTCAAAGTTCTTGTCTAGTGCTGGTCATCTTGTTGCTTCATTTGGTTTGGTGACATAGCGAGATTCACCTTGAGGGAAGAAAGTACTTGCTTTAGATGTTTAGTTTATCTCGCATAACACAATTTCTTGGTGGTTTTGGTGAAGTCTGTAGGATAAACTATTTTGCCTCAAAATCCTTTGAACCTTTCTTGAGCACCTTTTACATTTGGTGACAATTTGTGGATACATCCCATCACACCTGCATATATCCATATTCAGAAAGAACTGACCAGATCTTGCAATAGAAATAGTTGGGAGTTGATTTTGAGTTAGATTCAAATTAATGAAAAACCAAGAATTCTCATTGAACTGCCCAGATCTTGCAATAGAAATAGTTGGGAGTTGATTTTGAGTTAGATTCAAATTAATGAAAAACCAAGAATTCTCATTTCCCCTAGAAAACACATTTATTTCACGAGTCTTTGATGTGAATCTCCTACAAAATTCCTCACTTCTGATGTTGGTCATCCTTCATCTGGTTTGGTGTTAGGGTGAGATTAGTCTTGAGTGAAGTACTTGCTTTTGATGTAGAATATGATCTTTCACTTCGTGAACTCTTGCTTACTTGTTGAACCTTTCTTGAGCATCTTTAGTATTGGACCTAACTTGGAAGCTATGACCAAATTTTTTTCTTTGTATTACATGGTTGCTGCTTTCAAATTAGCCTCAATGTCTAGGGACATTTTTTCTTTTACTGGATCCATTCTGTCCATAGAATTCTTTGCTGTGATTGGATTGCTTCCCTTGATTCTTTTTGAAACCAGCCATATAGTCACCAACTAAGTTTGCGATATACTATTGAAAACAAATCCAAATTTGCCAAATTTTTAGTGTAACTTACATCCAATGGTCACTTTGGTAAAAGTAAAATAAAAAAGATAGGTGATGTAGCTCGTGAGTGAATGTTGTGAAAAACCCCGACTTCACATCAAGTCTTTAAAAAATGTTTGAATTTTTTTTCAAATTTGGAATGTAACTTCTTTAATTTGTCTCTGATCACCCCTCTAGATTTCAAAAACAATTTGCAAGTATGAGAGGGATATGTTTGACAATAGCACTGACTAATTTTTTTTAAAATAGCCTTTCCTCCCATTCAAGGTGCCAAGAACACACTTTAATACAACTGGCATCATATGGCTTTGACACTTGGCGTCATCCTCTTTCCATGTGTGCCACATGCCACATGCCATACACAGTGGACACTTGTTAGTATCTATGTGCAGCAGCCTAGTTGATGACTTACTTATACTATTGTGTATAGATTAGTGTTACATACTTGGAGCCTCGGGCTCGACAAGCTGATTTTGACTCGAACTTTGACTCGGTGCCCATACTTGGCAAATTATAAAAACCATGAAATATAGAGATTCTTAAGGATTCAAATTTTTTTTGACACCTTGTAATAAATAAACTTTAGAAACACAATAAACTGATCAAGTAGAAGATACTTTGACCATATACACAATTATACATTGATCATGAGTATAAAATTGGATTTTATTTTTTGGCTGAAGGAAACAATGTTGGTAGATAAATTTAAAACTATAAATATTGTCAAATGTATACAAATCTCAAGTACTATGAAATCCATGGCATGTAAACAAATGTCACAACTAAAAATATAAATCCATGGCTCAGTGGAGCTTGCATTACTCATCCCTATATCACAGCAAGTCATGCGCTGGCATCTAAGATAAGTCCTGGATGATTATGTAGGCATGATATTTGCTTGCGTCTCAATGATTGGTGTGTATATTCCAGTGAGGGATTTATTATTAAAGTTTTCTTGAAGCCTTCAAGATTGCATGTTTTGTTGTCTAGCTCATCAACAAAGAGGAATATTGCTCTATGAGTTGTCTATGTAGGGCATGATTGATATGCTTTTGCATTACGAAAATGGCATTTCTTGTCAATTACAACTTAATTTGTATCTAGTAGTACAATGACTGTAGCATGCCAACTTTTCCTATAGTAGTCCTTGTATACTAAACAAATTGTCCAATTTATGAAACATAAAATTCCTTTATTGTGGATCTGATTGTGAAGATGCAGAGATTTGCAACAGGGGATATGTATTGTGTAAATTTTATGATCACAATTCATCATTGGCTCTATTGCTTTGTTATACTTTTTGTAGGGTGGGGGTTTTGGGCCCAACACCTCATTGGGGTCGAGGGGTGGCGGCCCTTGCAAGGGTTTGTGGGTAGTATGCCCTTTCATATTTTTTTGTATATCCTAGATGGGCATGTTATAAACCAAACAAGCATTTAAAGATTGTGAGTAATGAAAATGTTTGAATGACACTTTACATTTTTAAATTTTTTCCCCAACCATGGTTGGGTCTACCCTACAGGACTTGCCCGGTTTGACCCACTCGCCTTGGGAGTCACAAGTCTTGGCGAGTTTAGCGATATCTATTTACCAACAATTGCCAATAGTGACCTATTTAATAGTAGCTTGGTCTAATAGGCAATCTCTAAACATCCTATATTATTGTGTGAGAAAAAACTTGCTTAACACTCAATAGTCCATGTGAGGGTTTCTTTTGGAAAAGTAGAGGACTTGCCTCCATCAAGTTATAAAATGAGCCAAAACTTGTTATGTGATGTCCCCATCGTAGAGTTTGATAATAAATAATTTTATTAATTCACAAAAGAAATATTTTATAAAATAAATAATATAATAGTTGAATAAAATATTATTATAATATAAACCAATAGATTAAATGACAAACAAAGATTGTCATTATAATAATCTATTATTAAATTATTACTGAATAATAATGGTACTGTATAGATAAGTAATAAGTAAAACAAATATTATCATAATGTAATATAATATCAATCTAGAATGTATTGGCCAAACTTCAAGGAAATACAGAATGCGGGCTAGATGGGAACAAATACGGAAAGCCTATCTTAGTCTACTGGAAAATTACATTGCCATATGATATATACGTTTTGTCTGCATTAAATCTTCAGAAAAACCGATAGTTAGCAATGATAAAATCAGATATCAATCATGGTAATGAATGTGCATGGAATATTGATAAGAGCGGAAGCTTCTTCTAGGCGGAAGCACGCATTTAACATACTTATTACCATTGCTCTTTACAACTCAGCATCCTTTGACTAGTCCCTAACCGATGATTAGAAAGGCATAATAATAATCACCATCAGCAATTATAAAAGGTAAATTAACGATAAGAACAAATAAACAGCAAACTAATACCAATTGCTACCATGAAGAGATACGATTTACTTAACAAACTAATCTGCTATGTTAGGAAGAGATATGATTAGGAAGTGACATCTATCCTAGATATTCAAAAGATGCAACCCTTCAATCTTGCAAGGTATATGATGAAGATCGGTCCCATTTTCTTCAGGGGGGGATATAAGGAAAGTTATTTATTTATATTTGGTATTCAGAAAGGAATACTTATCAGCAGTACTCACAGTAATATAGATTATACTGTTGAATTCATTCAATACTATATCAGGCACATGCTGCAGCCTGAAACCATGATTAATAACTGATGACTATATTTGAATATATAAATAATTATATTTAAATGTATAAATAAATATTTATAATTATATATGTATATATTGAGATCATATATAATCTTATACACTATTTGACTTAAGAGGGGAAGTCTGGATGTTACCAAGGAGGGGCTTGTATAAATCCAAGCAATGGTTCTTTGTCCCAAGATAGAGTAGGGATCAGCGACGCTGAGCGCCTTGTGGGAAAAGTCCCAAGAAAGGCTAAGGGCTTGGATTTGTAAACTTTGAGGGAATCCATTGCAAGTTGGTATCTAGGCAACTTGGATAACATATACTCCTGCCATTAAGCTGGAATAGTAATGGATGATAATAATTTATATAGATAACTTAAATCTAATAAAATGAATGACTATTCCTATCAGGGGACATTACAAATCAAACCCTAATTGGAAAATTTAGGATAAATTAAGGTCCCAACAGGGGACATTACATGTTATGATCTTGTTTTGAAGAAATCCCTTATGCTAATTTTGAGCAACTTGATCATGTCAAAGGCTAATAACTCTCATATTGGTTGGGCTTGGATAGTAATGATAGTAAGAGCTAAGCTAATCAATCTCATCACCAACAATGGGGATCTAGTTTTTGTGAGCGAATTGGGTGTTAGAGGAACATGTGGATTGGGGATGAGGATCTCCTAGTTAGCCTCGTTTTCATATCAATGAGGGGATGGTGAATGTCAATTACTTTCTAACTACCTAAGTGATCTACCAATGTGTCAGTGAGGTCCTAAGGGTGGGAATAAAATGTCCTTGTTTAGGGTTTTCAATGCCACGTTGAGTTCGAGAATGCTACTTACTAGCATTTTTAGTGCTTTGAACTATTGCAAACTTGTCTTCCGTTTGTTGCCTACTCCATTTGTCTCACGTGAGAGATAGTTAAGGGGCTTTTTGACCTATTCCTTCCTTGACAACTTGTTTGGCATGCACAAATTTGTGTCATTGTTGTGAATTAACATTATTAGGCCTAGTTTGATTGTTTTGGGTGTGATCATTTCCCAGAGACTTAAGTTGTTGATTAGGATGTTATCCTTGATTAGGGTTTTGCTAGATATTTGATCCAATGGCTTGGTTTTGGTTTTGTTGATTGGTAGGACTTTCTCATTCTCATCTTAATTATGGATTATAGTATTATCTAAAATGTTGGTGCAAAAAGGTTAACACAGTTGACTCCAAAAGCACTCAATATTATTGTCATGGACAATTGAAAAATCATGTCTACTAGGATTTCCTTTTATTCATCAAGGCAACAAGTTGTCTATTTGTCTTGCTTTTGTAGCAAAGAAACTGTTGGATTTATTAGCGTGCCTATCCCAATGTAATGTCCCCTTTTTTTGGCCCATTCCAACATTTTTTGAAACTCCAATTTGTTTGGAGAATACCTATTTTCTCTAAAGGAAATTTTGATAGCAGTGGTGAGCCCCTAGAGCCTAGATGTGCACAATTTGTAATTTCCATGTGCAAATCCAACATTTTGGGGGAACTCCAAACTTCTTGGGAGGTCCATCATATTTGGATAGAAGTAGCTTTCCGTGGAGTAAACTCCTATACACTTACGTAGTTGGTGGAACTATCAAGATAGTTTAATTGGGCAATTTTAATATTTTCCATAAAACATTTAGATGGTTTGAAAGGAAAAATTTGTTGAAAAATAAGGGTCTCTAGGCTCAAGGTGCTAAAAATTGGTCATAAGGACTCTTAAGGAAAAAGTGCTTTTTTGAAAAGGAACAAAAAATAATTTTTTTTTCAAAAAAGTAGTGAAAAAGTAAAGGGAAAATCTTTTTCCTAAAATAGCTTTGAGAAAGTTATAAAAGGAGAAGAGTTTTCAAAGAATACTCTACACTCTTCTTTTGAAGTTATTTCATTTCTCTAGAATGAGTGCATGTTTATCTTCTTCATTTCCCAAGGATATAGAAGTCCTTTGAAAATTTGAAAGCTTTGAGGAAAACCCCCCCCCTAATTTTCCATGCAATTTCATCCAGGGATTGTTAGTGGGTTTTCCGACATTGTTTTAGTGCTTCAGTTTGGGTTGTAAGGTGTTCAGTTATCATCTTTTAGATTTGATATGAATATATTTAGAGTTTGCAAAACAATTTTATATTATTATAGATGCATAGTCTCAATTGTTGTTGAAGGATCTAATATCAATATTTCAGGCCATACTGTTTGTTCCTTTCTATGAAATTTTCAATGACATTGAATGTTGAGGAGGAGGATTTGAGTGTTGGTGCCTAGCTATTTTCATTCTATCTGTACTAATAGCTGTCATTGCTGCCGTTCTATTTTTTATTTTTTTTAATTTTAGGCTGTGCGAGCCTCTAGTAGGTTGTACCAGTAAGTGGTCATGATGATCTTGGAGCAATTGAGTGAGGGCGGAAAGAGACTAGTTGCAAGCAGGGAGTTGCGTATGTTTAGGATTGAGAAAAGGTTCTCAAAACTGGTGGAGGATTTGCTCAAACAAAAATTGATGGGAGTGATAGACATGAAAAAGTTTTCTGCTCACAACTCCTGCACACTATCTGGATCCCAAGGCACATCAGAGTGGTTAGGGAATGTATGGAAGGACGACCTATGCATTGATTTTTGAAATACTTTAATGTGTGATGTCCATCCTCACCCTAATGACAGAATAGAAATAAAATACTTATGTGGTCAAGGGGTGGCAGACCTTTAGCACCAACAGATAGCTAGAAGATAGTCAATAGTGAGTTGTACATAGCAAGTAGATAGTTGAAGTAATAGAAGTATCAGTCAAATCGTGAAGTCTTGTAAATAAGACCATTTTCCCAATGGCATTAAGAGATATAAAGATGATACAACAAGTGTGATGCTTAATATATATCACTTGAAGAATATGCATATCACATCTTGAGAAACATTGAGAAAGCATGGAAGTCAACCATCTCCAAATTATTGATGTAACCTTGCAGTTTAATGTCTCTAGTCGTGAACTGGTCAAGAAGAAAATAAGAGTAATGATGCAACCATCTGAGTTCAGTGTTACCCGGGGACGTGTCCCTGGCCTAAAAACCCCCGTCCCCATTTCCGGGATGGGGGACGGCCAAGGGATATCCCCACCCTGTCCCCTTTTTTCAAAATTCTACACGGGATGTCCCAGAAACTCGGGGGATGTCGATAAATTTCTTTGGGGACTGCTGAGGAGGCCTTGAGGATGCCTTGGAAGTCCCCAGGACGGATGGGTGTCCCCGATGGGATTGACATCAGCGCTTAAAAAAAATACGTGTTTTCTTTTATAAAACTTTTTTTAATTTTAAAGTGGGCCCCTTCTTCCAAGTTCGCCCTAACATGCTTATTACTATTTGGTAGTTAACTCTTGCTATTTGGGGTCCTCTGATGAGTATTTGGCAACATTACATTAAGAATCATGAAATTAAGAATGTTGTAACAGTCATGCTACACGCTCATAATCATATCGCAGGCTGTTTGCAAGGTGTTGGGAAAGTTTGAAAAGTGCATTACAGACCTAGAACATGCATCTTTATGTCATTTTGTGGCAATACATCAGTGCTGGGTTGGTTTTGGGTTGATTTGGGTCCTTTGTGGAGGATTTGGTGAATATTGGATGTTGCATCAAGGTGCCATCTTGCTGTAACAGACCTATATCATGAGTGAAACTGTATAGTAGACCCGTTTGTATTAATATCAGTCCACTTACAATGAGCTGGAGGTGTAGTTTTAGGTGTAGTTTCATAATTAAATGATAGAAGTGTGTTTCAATTAAATTATGTTCTTGGGTGTATTTTAATTTTGTATGTTATTATATTTTAATATTACATGCATATTGGCAATGAATTCCGAATTATGAATGCATATTGAGTTTGACTATTGAAATGTTGTATGTTAAGGTTCTATGATGTTTACAATTTAATGGCATGCTTTATCCATATTTTCATATGAATGTAATGTATATATGCAAATTTCCCTATATATTTTAAATTTTCCCTCTATTTATATAGCCGTCCCCTTTGCCGTCCCCAAACTTGGCAAAAAAAATTGCCGTCCCAGAAATTTGTCCCCCTGTCCCTTGCTGTCCCCGTCCCAGAAACTTGGGGTAACACTGTCGGAATTATAATAACAAGACTCCAACATATACACCCAATTCTTCTGCTGTCTCTCTCTTCCAAAGCATGAAGCAGCAATACTATACAAGAACTGTAAACTATTTATAAGGAACATTAATGATGAAATTGACTATCTCCCAGTCAGCAATTAAGAAGGAATAATAGTATTGACAAAGGCAGCAATAATATATGATTACCAGATCCCTTGTTATGTGGTTGACTAGTGTCTTCGAAGGCATCTCAGCTGAAGATTGTTTGTTATGGATATGGCATTCCATGGGCAGTGACAACCTTGACTAATGGCAGCAATGCACTTATGAATTTATTCTATTATATCGACCATATATGAAGGGAATCAATATTGATTACCATCAGCACTTAAACTTCGTAACATATCACCATTTTCATCACTGCGATTACTATCTGGGTGGCTCCTCCAATTGGTTAAAGGAATCAAACCAATATTAAAATCGATAACACAATTTAGTGGCTAAGGAGTGATTTGTATAAATCTTGAAGTTTTGCGATGGAGGGAGTAAGTAGTCAGTAAACAACAATTGATTAACATTGACTAAGACAAAAGAGAACATGTACAATATTGATGGCAGCCATTAGTTAAGTTCTTAAAGCATATTAATCCGCTTATGTTATGAAGTGAGCACAAGTAGGAAGAGGCATGTCTCTTTGGCATTCAAACAATACAACCTTTCAAGCTTATAAGTTATTTTTTGAGGATTAAATTCATTCTAGCAATCATAATTCAGAATCCTTTTTATCTCTTATTTGTATCCTTCTTTGGATCTTCTCATAGAGCACCAGCCTCTTGCTATAATATGGTTGCATACATATATAGTGATAATCAGAGACAGCACGACTGTTGTAAGTGCAAATTGACAACATCAGAAATGACATCACTATCATTGTTGCAAGAAAGAATACATATTCATATTTGAAACAACAACATATCGCTATAAGTGATATCATCACACACACACACACACACACACACATATTGCATATATTTAAGGATTGAAATCAGATATAGCAATTGCATCACTATATGCGATATTACAAACATTTGCAAGTTCGTAAAGTCAGATCAGAAATAGAAAATCATCACTATAGGCAATAGGAAGATAATATAGTGTACTCTCCATTGTCAAATCAGAAAGGGCTAGTATCATTTTGAACATCAAGATCTTCCTTGCGTAATTGTTATCATCTATATCAGATACAGCAGTGATCAATATCCAATATATATATTTTTCTCTAAATGATATATTTTATCAATTACATAACTTAAACATTCAAAGTGGGATCATAGATCATAAGTCATTATAATAACTGAGACTTAAAGGAAGAAAGTTTCTCTTGCAACTGATTTTGCAAGGTATTTGTCCCAATTTCATAAGATATCACAAAAGGGGACTGCTACATGATGTTCTCAAGTTTTGAAGCTGTTTGATGACAAGAGTTATGACAACTAATATGTAATGTCCCCTTTTGGGGTACATTATATTGAGCCGTGTCGCTAGCCTATTTACCTTGATCCGAAGGGCTAACCGTGGCGTGACAGTGTTCTAGGGGATAATTGCCCTTGGTGATTTCAGTTCCAGGCCAATTGGTGCAGTTTCTGCAGGTTTCCAGGGCACTTACTATTTATAGTAAGTTAGCAACGGTTCAGAATTCTCGGCTTTTCAGTAGTGGACTTGGAGCGTTTCGTCGAGAGCTTTCCGGCGAGCTATCACACGACGGCATCTGAGCTCGTTTGGGCTCCCATTTTAATGTCGGATGATTTCCTCACTTATTTATTATTTTACTTTATAACTCAATGGTCATTTATTTAAAAAGTGACTTAAAGTGAAATTATAAAGAGACGAATTGGGAATATGAAGAGTCATTGTGGAGAAACTGAAGAGTCACAGCTGCAGCCATAAGAGGAGGTTGAGAGTCTCATTTGAGTATGTTTCAGTTTATGAATATTACTTCTCTTTGAGAATTCGAGAAGCTTCAGCCATCAAATAAAAAATCTGAGGACGGAAACCT
This sequence comes from Chamaecyparis obtusa, assembly GCA_027943335.1. Lineage (NCBI taxonomy): Eukaryota > Viridiplantae > Streptophyta > Pinopsida > Cupressales > Cupressaceae > Chamaecyparis > Chamaecyparis obtusa. The sequence continues at coordinate 922,416 of BSBK01005455.1, read as the reverse complement.
TCAGCATTTCTTGGTGGATTGGACGGAAACCCAATTCATCCCAGTGCGGATTCATTTAGAGTTCGCCATTGTTATACCAGGTTCTTTATCACCCAGTCTTATTGTTCTTTGCTGTATTTCGGATTGGATTGGATATTGTAATGTTTGGTTTATGTATTGCTGATGTATAATACAAAACCGTATTTTTGAGAAATTTAATAAAGTTATATCTGCTGGTTATTCAAATTTATCAGTTGGATACTTGCATGTTTCATTGGTTTTCGAATCTGCATGTGATTTGGTTGAGAAAATTAGTAGATGGCCGGTTAGGGTCATTTCAGTGGTATCAGAGCCGTGTATCTTGCCAGCTTGTGGAGTTTATTTAGAAATCATTGTTGTTTTATTAGTACAGTGGCAGGAAGATTGTTCATCTTCAGAAAAATATATATATTGCACTGATATTGCAATAAGAAGCTTTCTAGCTGCCGCTTTCCTTTTGGTTTGTGCTTAAGCAGATATTGGATGAATAATGAACGCACTCCTAGCAGCTTGTATGTTTCCGCACTGACATTTTGCACAGTCAAGTCATGTCAAGCATCCAGTCCCTTCACCGTGGTTTGTGAGCTCACCTACAGTACTGCGTAAGGCAGAGCTGGGTATATGGGTTGGTTTCAGGAGGCAAGGCGCCAAGCCTATACACACCTGTAGGTGTTACGGGCGGGCAGTGTTGATTGTGGAAGTGAATGCAGCCGTCAACCTTCACCATTGACGGGCTGTGTACAGGAGGAAGTCACCAGCACGTTACAGGAAATCTGGACGCTTTTCAACCAGTCTGAAAACATTCACGGGCCAGTTATAACATTCTGAAGGAATTATTATTAAATATTGCCGATATTGTAAAGACATTTGTAATATCAGCAGGTCCCATTCAAAGTGGTATTAAAAGTATTATTATAGCGGAGGATTGATCTTTAATATTTGCGGCTTGTCTAAATATTTATCTGATAAGACTATAGTCGGGAAAAAGGAAATATTTGGATGCTATCGTGCGCGTTCAAAATCTAAGTCGCGCGGGGAATTGAGAGCCCACACGATAGTGGCTAGTGGAAGTTTGGGGGATTTCATCTGTGCCAAAAACTGTTCAGCACTAGAATTGTTACCTCTATTAGGCAATAAGGCTAACAACAATTCCAGCTGACAATGGAAACCTCTCCTAGCTGTGGGTGGACTATGATTAGAGAGGAATCTCCGGATTCTAGGCCGGTTCCTATAAAATATTGGCTATCACTTTACTAACCTGAAAAACTTGATGGGAAAAGGGTAAAGGGAACTGAAAAAACTTAGAAAATAAGGTGGTGCACCAATGAACGAATCAGAAACCTGAAAAGAAAATAATAGTTCCAGATCTAACACACAATGAAATTCAGATAATTGGTACACTGTTCAACATATAGGTTAATGAATTTAGTTATTTGGATTTAATGAGGCACGAGACCGTTTGAGCGGAGAAGCAAATAGTAGGAGGCCGCTTGGGATTTCATTTCCTGTACTAGTTAATACACGTGCCAGCAGTATAATGAACTGGCATTGACAAAGCACAGTTTCTAGTATCAGCGGAAGAATTGTTTGGAAGAACACACTCACGGCAAGAGTAACCGGACGTCTTAGAGAACATCATTCCGGTGAATCCGCATAGCTCACACAAACTTTCTTACTCGCGTGTAGCAAAGTGTGAAACAAGTCGGGTAGTGTTTGATGTGGTAGATTACCTTAACATGCTAGTCGCGTGTTGATACCTGCAGACTGGGAGTAGTTCTGTTGAACACCAGGGGCGTCACAAATTGCAGACGGGGAAGACATTCCCATTGGCGTTTCCTTCCATATCAAACGCACTTCATTCACGGGTGTAATAAGAAGTTGGATGTTGAAGGCGGGAATGAATGATTTGTATCATGTTGGTTATTGACGAAAGGCTTGGTTTGTGTGTTGGCATCCACAAAGGATCAATATACTCCAGCCGCTTCAAGTTGTGGTTGTAATATTTGCAGGGGCTATTGTTCTGATCGGGCATGTTAACATTAACATCTGGGTTGCTAGTATTCACTTTGGAGACGGCATTGGAAATATGTAGGGGCTGTAATTTGTGACCAGATTGTAACTTCTGTAAACACCAAGGAAGATTTAATTAGAGCATTGTGGAGGATAACGTAAGGTGCTTAACTTCACTTTTGGGACTGATTATTGATCGAGAAAATTCTGTTGGGAAAGATACATGTTCTATGATGTAATGACAGTCCATTGAAGACCATGTTTAATGACAGTGAAGTTTATTTTGGTGAAAGAAGAGAATCAATGATGTTTTAAGTTTCAGTTATTAAGCCTAACAATTGTGTGCATTCTTGGGTACTGATACATGAGACCAGACTGAAATTTGGTGTTGGAAGTTAAGGAGACTACATTGCCTATAAATGTGAGAATTCTTCAATTAAACAAATATGGTTAGCATCCTCTTTAATTTTACCAGTATTTGACCGATCTGTAATTACCGGAGGCACATGCTTTACATCCAGTATCTTAACAGCACCAGATATTGGTTCTTAAGAGTAATTAAGTTTACAAATCTGAGCAACAGTTAAACATATTCAGTCAAGTGGGCACTGGTGTCTCAAATATATTGTTGGACTGGCATTTGTATGCAAATTTCTAATACTTTGCAATTAGGATTTCCTACAGGAACATTGGGCAAACTGTTTGACATTATTCCTCCATAGCTGGATAGATGAATGAAAGAAGTGGTGCGAACAGGGAAGCTGCTTACTTAACAGATTGCATAGTTGTGAAGAATAGCAAGGAGTTTTTTAGTGGTAATGCCAAGAACAAATCCACCACTGAATTAAAACATGAGTTGTCTATGACCAGAATTGATAAACCTTACTCACTTATAAATGGGACATTGTTGAGAATAGTGGGCAGCATTGCAGATAATTTCCAGAATTTAGTCTAGAAGTGTTTGACGAAATCAGAATTATTAGTGGGGAGACAACAGGTCACTGTCACAAAGTTCGATTCAGTCCTTGTGTTAAACTCGGAAAAATTTAAATCATGGAGACCTTGGAAAGTTCGATATTCTCTAAAGAGTTCAATGGCATGTTCTACGGTGTCCAGCTCAGGGATATCCGGAAAGAAATGGAAATAGAAAATGAATTATGTTGCCTTGGATGGCAATTGGAAGAACAGAAAATCACGGGAGGTATGCTTGGCAAACTTGAGAAAATAAGTTCATATCTATCCCAGATGGAGCAAGCTGATTGCAGGCTTCTTAATTGGGCCATGCATCCCACAATGGTTGCCTTAGTGCAACGCAGATTTATGAGTCATCCACTTCGAGATGTTAGGTTTGTAGTCACCTTATGTCTTAGTGAGATCGCTCGAATTACAACACCTATTGTTCCTTACACCGAGCACATTTGGAGACAGGTGTTACAGCTGATTGTAGACAGCTTGGATGGACTGAAATATGACAGAGATTCTACCTTTGGTACTCAAGTAAAAATCTTGGAGTTAGTGAATAGCACTAGAGTTTTCAGTCAAATGTTGAATCTTGGTTATGGTAAAATGATTCAGCAATTATTTCAGTGTCTCCTAGACAATTATAGGGAGCGTCATTCAAAAGAGGTGAAGACATGCATTATGACTATCTTATCCTTGATCTTAGATGAGAAATGCGACATATGCAGACAATTGCAATCTAAATTGTTGGCATTATGGAGATGAGGAATAAGGAAAGCATCCATGACATATGAACTCTCAGCTGAATTAATTAAGCTTCAGGCTGAAAGGTTCATGAGTTTGTTATTTGAAAACAAACGGGCATCATTAGGCCTACAAGTTGTAGGATCTCCGGTGATAGGCCAGGACTGAGTGATTGCAGGGCAACTTTGTTTCTTATGCCAGGAGGGCTGGTCACAGCGGCATGTTTGCAAGATTGAACAAGGGGAAGATAGATGGCAGCCTAGTGATGGAAACATTACAGTTGAGACTATCCCACTTCTGGGACATAGTAGTGAGTGTTCAACACTCTACTTTAGTGATTTGCTGGCGGAGTTTGATAACTCCAGGATTATAGGTTGTGGTGACCAGTTGGAGACTTTCAGTGATTCCGGTAATGAGGAATCATGTGACTTCTTTAGCAGCACTTCACTTTTGCATCACATTGATATGGATGACCCATTTTGTAGTACATCTCAAGACAACATTGATGAGAAGTGTGCCTTGAAGAGTCAGTTGAAGGTTAGTGATGACGCTATTATTGCAGCACTAGTTCACCATGATAGCACTCACCAGATCATTGATAATTTGTACAGGACAACTCAGAGAGATCAAGGGCAAGATGACAAAGGGATTGGATCCTATACTGCGGGTTTACAGGGAGTCAGGGCAGCGTTTGAGGATTGGAAATCAGAGTATTTGAGACTTCTTATAGACCGTGACCACCTGTTACAGGTTGCCGGGAATTATGCTGAGCAGTTGAGGAATAAGGAGGTTGAGATCGATAAGCTCAATAGGGAGCTTAGTGCTACTCAGGGCACCTTGGAGCATACTCGAATCGCTCTTCAGGAGGCGAGGAATCAGATTGCGGTCTCTAGCCAGTACAGGGAGCAGGATGACAGGGATAGGTTTGAATTCTATCAGGAGGTGGTTTAGGAGCTTGACATCATACAACAGACCTATGACTTGGACAGTTGTCCAAGAAGATCTTTGGGTCATCAGGAGTTTCGTGATGAGTCAGACCACTTTCAGAAGATGGATAACTCTTTGTTTGATATGGGTGCGGAGTTGACTATTGATAATCCCCTCTTTGAGTAGACAAGGGAGATACTTCCTATCCCCAGGATGAGGACGATGTTAGTCGTAGGGTCTGGGACCCAGGTGTAGTCGTTAGAGGTGAGCCTTAGTCATCAGGTTGGAGTAGCGGGATGAGCTCAGTTGATGAGCAGAATGGTTTGTGTACTCGCAACCCAGGAGTGGTAGCTATGTCTGGTGGCATGATGAGAGCTAGGTCTTTTCTTACACTACCACTCGGTGAGGATGATGATCATGTAGGACTTCTTCAGTACGGGGTTATCGAGTTTGGCATGCTAGCTATGCTGGCTGGTGTGAATTTTTCACACAATGGTCTACTTTGTATGACGCCAGGTATTGAGAGGCAGTCATGGAGTCCTTATGCGGATTTGGGGTTTCCAATAGAGCTATTCAGTGCATCACGAGTGGGAGCCTTATCAGGCAGTTTTGACAGTTTGCCTCTTCAGCGCAGTTTCTGGCTCAGGCAAATCAGAGGGGTATGCTCGAGGTTGGTTTTCATTTTTGGAGCCGATCAGTATGAGATTTGGTTTTCCCCGACATATGGCCTTAGAGGCACGGGAGAGCTCAGTTGGAGTGAGGTCCTCAGTTGGGTTGAGATCCTTCTTACAGATGTTAGCAGCACAGGGTAGATTGGTTCGACAGATCTTGTAGTGATTTGGGATTCTGACATTATTTGGGCTGCTGTTTGGTTATTGTATGAGTGGCTTCACAGATCAAAGCATGATGACTGGGTCAATTTCACATGTTTGGTTGGTGGAGCTGCCTCCCAGAGTTTGGTTTGGGATCCCGGTATTTGATCTCAGTAGGTAGATACCTATTGCTTGAGGGCAAGCAATCTCCGGGAAGGGATGATTATAATGTCCCCTTTTGGGGTACATTATATTGAGCCGTGTTGCTAGCCTATTTACCTTGATCTGAAGGGCTAACCGTGGCGTGACAGTGTTCTAGGGGATAATTGCCTTGGTGGTTTCAGTTCCAGGCCAATTGGTGCAGTTTCCGCAAGTTTCCAGGGCACTTACTATTTATAGTAAGTCATTAGGGGTTCAGAATTCTCGGCTTTTCAGTAGTGGACTTGGAGCGTCTCGTTGAGAGCTTTCCGGCGAGCTATCACACGACGACATCCAAGCTCGTTTGGGCTCCCGTTTTAATGCCGTATGATTTCCTCATTTATTATTTTACTTTATAACTCAACGGTCATTTATTTAAAAAATGACTTAAAGTGAAATTATAAAGAGACGAATTGGGAATATGAAGAGTCACAGTGGGGAAACTAAAGTCACAGCTGCAGCCATAAGAGGAGGTTGAGAGTCTCATTTGAGTATGTTTCAGTTTATGAATATTACTTCTCTTTGAGAATTCAAGAAGCTTCAGCTATCGAATAAAAAATTTGAGGACAGAAACCTTCAGCATTTCTTGGTGGATTGGACGGAAACCCGATTTATCACGGTGCGGATTCATTCAGAGTTTGCCATTGTTATACCAGGTTCTTTATCATCCAGTCTTACTGTTCTTTGCTGTATTTCGGATTGGATTGGATATTGTAATGTTTGGTTTATGTATTGCCGATGTATAATACAAAACCGTATTTTTGAGAAATTTAATAAAGTTACATCTGCTGGTTATTCGAATTTATCTGTTGGATACTTGCATGTTTCATTGGTTTTCGAATCTGCATGTGATTTGGTTGAGAAAATGAGTAGATGGCCAATTAGGGTCATTTCATAATATGGAAAGTGAATCTAATCTAAGCATACAAATGAAATTAATTTTTTTTCATATTTTTGCCTAAATATGGTGAATGCAACTAGAATGGATGCAAACTAGGGATGCAAGTCTTTGCTTTTTACTGTTGTAAGAACTTAATTCTTGTTCGCTTAGTAAGACAAGAAAAACAAGTTTCGCAAGAAAGAAGACAGAGATGATAGTTTCTTATTTAACTAGTATGGGATGCATCTGTATTGGTAAAAATGGATTGAAACAGTGAAGTTTAGCATCCAAAATATATTACAACTGACCTAGATTTATTCCCATTTCTAATTTTAGTGTTAGCCTAAACCATTAATATAATGAAATTCAAGTGGACAGTGACAGGTTGCTGTTGTGATTGTTTTAAATGCACAATAATATTGGCAAGCTCAAAATCTAGGATATGATGCAAATTTTGGATGCTATGAATAACTATCCTAAACAAGCTGTCCTACAGTGTTTTAGAGTGAAAACACACAGATCTGAGGCTGCGACAGTGAGTAGGACACTCAAAGTGAGGTTACAAAGCAATGCTCCTATGCACCTAGAGGAAGCTGGAAATGACTGAAAAAGAATGATTTTATGTGTGACATGTAGCATAAGGCCACTAGCAAAATAGGACAGCAATGTAGGGTGTCAAAATGAGCAAGAAAAAGGTACTAGACTGCTGTTGTAAAACACAACAGCAATAGGAAAATGAGCAAAAGAGGTGCTAGACTGCTGTTGTAAAACACAACAGCAATAGGATGAGGTATAAGACCGTCAAGGCCAAATATGGTTGCAAATAAGCCTAGTACAGTGAGGCCAGGAATGAGATGCTTGGCAAGCAATCAACGAGATCAATCCAAGATTTGTAATGCTCCTAGGGGTTGCCATGTTTCAATGGAAAACACAGACTGATACAGGTGACTTGGAAATGATGAAAAGAGGACTGAAAGGATGGACATCAAGCCCAAGAGAGGATGTCAATGCAATGCAAACCTAGGAAATCAAGGTTTAGGGGAGAAAAAAGAAGCAAATGCCACAAAATACCTGCAACAACACACATACACAAACACAACAAACAAAAAGAAAAAAAGCATAGTAGAGCATAAACACTCTAATTCTATACTAAAAGAAGGCAAACAGACAATACCATTGTACTAAATAAAGAAACAGACAAGAAAAACAAGACTAATCTAACCTAAAAAGGCAAGGTTATATAGATAGAGCTTATTTTGATGAAAAAACAATTAATGCCTGTAGTTATCAGTAGAATTGCCAAAATTTGCACTTCCCACATGCAATTGGATGTCCACACAATAGTAACAAAAAATGACAAAAAAGGTTTATAACCATGTTTAATATGTAACTGCAACCTAAACTGTGTTGTTCAACTCTCTCTGCCCGAGTAATTTAATAAACTGGTCAAAACTGGGTCAATGTGGGTAGTTGATAAATCATATATATGTAATTCAATACACTGTTGGGGACAAGGACGGGACGACAAGGTACACGTTTCCGGGACGTTTCCTAGAGGGCCAAAAAGAGGGGACACATCCCCGTGTAACATGAGTTTTTCTTGTTTTAAACTTGTGCAAGTGAATTACATTTATACTTTTTGGGTCATTGTATCATTGCTATGTATGCATACTGTGACTATGAGTAGTGAATGGACAAACAGAGGCTTAACAAAGGCCTCTAAGGAGTTGTAGAGGTTAAGGTATCAAAACTCCAGGAGTTATGTCATGTAAGGAAGCCCAACTTAGTCAAACTCTATCTATGATGTATGAGGAGTTGTACACATAGCATATCCAATGACACCATTAGTACAAGCCTTTTCATTAATGCCTATCTCTTGTCTATGTACTAAAAGCCCACTCCATTACTTTTCTATTCATCATAGAAATACAATCTAGTCACTCTATATATGTGTATGATTATTTCTAAAATGCGATATTTCTATAACACAATCCATCTAGTGCGTGCTCTCTGACACACCACATTAATTAGCCTATCTCAAAAGTTGTTTGTGGATCCTAAAAATATGACTCAAAAGCCTAGGGTTTGGATGGTAGGTGTTAGTACAATTTATAAGGTAGGAGGTGTTTCATGGTGAGAAAGGGGAGCTATAGTGTTTGAAATTCCATGTTGGGTGAAGTCACTACTTATAGTAGATAGGCTATTATGAAATGAGGAGGATTAATTCGTTGGGTGGTTGTGAAAAGTTTTGTGGCATTCATAGAATTGCTACAATGGTTTCACATCTATTTGGTTTCCATACTAGGTGAAATCATTAGAATTTGAAGGTGAAAACATTGGTCCACAAAACATGAAGTTATAGGAGGCTCAAGAACACACTAATAATGGTCAATACAAGGAGTTCGGGGGAACTACTTAAGTAGCTGTCCAATTTCTTTTTGTAGTGCACAACAAAGCACATATGTGTTAATCCCTCAAATCAGGGTATATGGTCAATTTGTGCCCCTGACGCTAAAAAAAGCCTTAGAGTGATCTTATAGTTCCTATTGGGTGGAGATAATGGGGTTGCTCCATGGCATGTATTTTCCTTTTTCCATTTTGTTTGGCTCAAAGGATTGAAAGGGAGATGGTACATTGAGTTGTTTGCAAAAATACTAGGGGAAGAATCCCCCGGGAAGCCATTGCCTCCAACTATGGCACATGTATGATTCATACAAGATCCAACCTATTACCCACCCTGCCTTACATTCTTGACAATCTATCTTCAACTCAATAGATGTTTTTAATGGCATATTATAATCCTTTTCCCCATTATTAATAAAAAACTATGTTGCCGGTCTTGGTTTGGGTTCAGATTCAGGTTCGAGGTTCGGGTTCGAAATTCGTTCAAATTTTTTGTGGGGTGGTTTCGAATTCGTTTTGGGTTTCTCCGTACAAAAACTAATGCTTTATATGTGTGTGTGTGTAGCAGCAAATAAGTTCATACACCACTATGCTAATAGTAAAGCAACATAACAAAATACACCACCATATCAATGCTTCAGTTCGAAAATAACAATGTCAACATTAACAATCAACCATCACTGGTCAAATATCATCAAAAGTCATCAAACATATCATCATCCTCCGGCTGTGCCAAATTAGAAGCACAAACAATGCCACTTGCATTAGTACTAGCAATGTCAACCTCAGGAGCAGCCTTAGTATCACTAGGTAGCTCACGAACATCATCATCAATTGCAAGTGCATCAAGGTGGGCAATTGAGTCATCCAACTCCACATGCCCTAGTTCAACATCCAAATGCTTTGCCTCCCCTTTTTTGTAGGTATTGTCTTTGTGTGTTAGGAGCCTCGAGTTTGTATGCATATAGACCAAGTCTTCCACCTACTTGGAATGTAGTCTATTGCATTTTATTGAGTGTATGAAGGAGTAAGTGCTCCAGTTCCTCTCGGATGATGATGAACTAGCTACCTATTATGATTTTCAAATTTGAAATTAGAGAGTTAAGAGTTTTGAATAAAAAATTTAAATATAAATTTAATATTCATCAACAAGAATTTAGAAATTAGAATCTTAAGAGTTAAGAACTTGTGATAAAACTTTGATGGCAACAGGTTCTAGGTGCTAGTACATTTCTCCATGGAAGTACCACCATTTATGAGCATCAACATTGTTCTTGTCTTCAAGAGGGTCAAGACCACAATCATCAATGCTTGCAAAAATGAATCCAGCCCTCACCATAGGCCCGTATGGGATTGGGAAAGAGTCTACAAAGGGCTTACTTGTACTTGTGACCAACTTCAAGCTCTCTATATGGGGCAACTCAAGTGCTACTCTCCGTAAGGACCGACTGACTATAGTACCTAGGGCTCAATGCAAAGGTAAGGAGATGCAAAGGGATAGTCATTTTGTTCCATTTCTCCACCATGTTTTTTCTATAGTTCCTTGAAGAATGTTTCTTTAAGATATTGCTCTTTCTCATTTATGATTTTTTTAATATCCTCAATCATGGAGTCTATGATATCATATACCTCACCCAAGCAAGGCCTATTCCATGTCAGTGTATCAGATCATACTCAATATAAGCTTAGTGAATCTCAGGAGGTACTCAACATGATCCCACCAAGAGTCATCTAGTATCATTGCCTTAATGACAACTGTCCTTGTAATACTAGATTGCCTCCATACGCTCCAATTAGCACTAATTACCATTCTAGTCTCTAGACAATGCCTCTTTAACCTTCACAAGGTATCTCAAAACAATAGTGTTGGAGGTAAAACAGGGCTTAGCAACCTATTTCAAAATCAAAACAATAATAAAATTAAATTCAAAATTTAAATTAGAAACATAGAAAGTCTACTAAACTAAAGTCTAAAACATATTTAAATTTTAAATAATTTAACCTATCTTCAAGAGCTCCAATCTTGAGAATTGTCTAAATATGGCTTGTGACCTATGGTGGTTCGTGATGAACATTTGGATCTCCTGGGCATCTTCATACATTTGTTTGATCCACTCAATTTTCTTGCCATTTTTTTGCAGCATTAGGTTGAGTGAGTGGACAACACAAGGTGTCCAAAAAATGTGTTTGAAGCGCTCCTCAACCAATAACCTAACAACTCTACAATTTTTGGCATTGTCTTTTATTACCTGAACAACATTTTGAGGGCCAACTTGCTCAATGGCTTGGATGAGAATGTTTGCAATGAATGGACTGTCCTTCACTTCCCCTTCACAATCCACTATTCTCAAAAACATTGCACCTCTCATGGACATTGCAATAACATTGACCAAAGGGCGATTTCTTGCATCTTTCCATCCATCAGATACTATGGACAGAACCTGTTTCGATCCTTGAACCCTTGGGCTTCATGGAAGCCTCTACAAGTTTCACCTCTTTGTCCAATAAAGTGGTGCACACTTTCTCATAACCCAGGCCCTTGAGCCCCCTTGAAGCTGCATTAATTGATCTCTCCATTTTCTGCCAATACGGTGAGCGAACACCATTAAATACCAATCCATCTGCATAGATGCATCTTGCTATGTCTTGCTCGGCAATGTCGCTAGCTTCATTGTGAAATGACATTTCCAAGGGTCCCTTTGCTATCTTATTTGTCACCGGTTCTTGAGGAACATGCAAGAGTGGATGGCCCTTTGCAAGTTGTTAATTAGAAGTGGGCATTGAAGCCATAGAGCCATAGGCCTTTGATGCTTTTTTACTTCTAGACCTTTGTAAAGGATGAACAATTGGATTCCTAGCTACATCTGCTTGTTTTTGCTCTTCAATATATTTTAGTAGAAATGGTTTGCAAGAAGGGTTTTAGGTGGAGGCTCCCCTTCAACTCTTGGCTTGCCTGGACAAAACTTGATGCCTTTCTGAAGGATAAAGCACAAATGTGCTTTCACTCTACTATAAGAGCTAGCATATTCCTCTTTGCTATGGTTGCAAATCCAAACATAACCTCCACCTAGAATTTGCTAAACCATTTCCACATATTTCCATAGTGGAGAGTTCGGGTCTGTTTTGAATTGGTAGTTCCCAGTGCCACTTGCCATTCTATGAATCTATAAACAACATGCAAAGCCATATACAAAAATGAAAAAATAAAATAAAACTAGAGAGTTCATTTTATTTTGTAAAAAATGCAAAGAAAAATTTAAAAAACAAACAAAATCAACAAAAACCTTTGTCTTGTTGAAGTCTTCCTCTTCAATGCCCTTGAGGAGTTCTCCACACTTGCAACCACGTAGGAATAACTTACAAACAAGATTAGAGCATACAACAATCACCTTTCAATACTCCTTGAGCATTGGCAACCAAACAAGAAAGTTTAGCAATAGAGGCAAGAAGTTTTCTTTTTCATTCACAAATGCACAAATGACATATGTTTTACCTTTTTGGCCTTTTTAGTGGTCTATTTTAGGGTTGGAGGGTCGAATAGACTAAATTTTTTTAATTTTTTTTAAAAGTATAAAATATTTGTTTTTTGGCCAAAGTTGGCTTGGGTGTTGCTGCAAATTTTCAAAGTTGCCGTTAAGTCTACAAAAGTAGGCCTGGGTTCATTTGACAGTCTTTGGCCCAAATTTGCATCCCCGTGGCTGGCTTTTGGATGAATCAAATCCAGCCCAGACTTTTGGCTGGACCAGGCCCGACTTTGGAGATGCCAAAAATGAATCTGGTAACGTAGATAAAAAGTGACAAGACCAAAATGTTAGCCCATGCAGCAATATGTAAATATGAGTACTCATAGACATGGCTGAGGTTCATGATCCCCACCTGCAAGGAAGTGTTTGGGATGGGCACTTGCATTTTAGTTTTCAGTACTCTAGTATCGCTTCCCTAGGTTTGGTTAAGTCCACCCTTGGAGCTTCAAGTGTGCCTTGCTTGTTGAGGGCTTGTATTTGGGTTGAATTTGTTGGTTAGCTCATTGCTATGGTTTCATCTATGTTGCTTAGGGGTTGGCTCTCGTGCATCTTTCTGCTTGATTTTTTGACCCTTTTATGTTAATCTTGACTGAGATGGAGAAAGTTAAAGGTTTGAAAGAGAGAATATAGGCATTGGGTTCAATAAGTAGGATATCAAAGCATTTTATTAGGATTTGAGGTTGGTAGTCAAAATTTGATGGTAACTCACAGTAAGGGTCTATAAGTATCTAGTTTGGTGTCTCTACAATAGTGGGATGGTGATGAGCTGGTTTGTGCACAGGAATGGGAAGGGCTTTTTCAAGGTGTTAAATTTCTTGGCTTGGATCTGTCATTCGATGGTGCCTCCTTTGTGCCCTCAAATGAGAAACAACCTTAGGTGGTTGTGATGGATGTTTGTGGGATGGGGTGTTGACCTTGCTATTGGGGTAGGAGGCTGGGGTGTGTGATTTGAATGCTGATTCACCTCTACCTTAAGGTTTTTTATGTTTATTTCCAATGATCTGGGTTGGTGATTTGGTGAAGGTTTTTTTGCTGTTTATTTTTTAACATACATGTTTTGCTAGTTTTTCATTTAGACTGTTATATTTGTAATTATTGTATGGTTTAATTGGGCAAGGGGCCCCTATAGACCCCCCACGATATTATGAATTCTAAAAAATGAAATTTTACAAATTATTTTGAATTTCTTAAGTTTGATGTGTTCTGCTTTTTTAGAAATTAAGATTGAATGAAGGTGATAAGTGTAAAGGTTAAGAGTGATTGTGTAATATGCGACATGAGGACCGAGGGTGAGGGATGCACAATTGAAGAGTGGAATATTGTTATTCTTTTCTTTGTTTTCAATTCACCTACTTCTTAGGAAATAGCAATGATGTTTCATAAACTTATGAACATTTTTAAAAGGAAATTTTTAGAAAGCTTTATTGTGATTTTAAAAAAGTTCTTTTTTTTGTATCCAAGGGTGGGGCTGTCCTGGGGATGATAGAGCATCTTTGGATGCCTCCTATTGAGGGGAATGTACCTAGGGATGTTTCTTGCTCTGCAAGGCTCTCTTGAGGATGGCCTTGAAAGTGGTGCTTAGAGGGATGGCGGGATAGGGATGAAACATCCGACTATTATCCATGCTCTAGATTCGGCTCTTTGACAACAATTTGATGACATTGATTTGATTGCAGTTTCAAAGTTCTCCGTTGACAATTATTCGTATCCTTGGATAGTGATTTGGAGTCACTCCTTTTTATCTGGACAGTGACTTGTGTCCTTCCAAATGGTTAGGTAGTGTGCTCTTTCTTAGGGCGTCCTCACTCTATGTATCCTCTTCAAGTGTGTCATTGCTTTAAAATTCCACTAAGAAGTAACGAGAATCGCCATAAAATCGCCTGCATCGCCGGTTTGGCGATTTGATTGAGGCCTGCTGATTTTTTATGAACCGCTGAACCAGACCGGCGATTTCATCGTGATGAATCACTTGTATTGCTGATTCAGCAATTCATTGAAAAAATTGCCAGAATCACCAAAAATCGGCCCCGTGGCTAGGGAAAAGGTCAAGTCAAATTTAAATAAAAACATCTTTTTTTAATGTTGTTTTTTGCCTTCTCCGATCACTGTGGAGGAGATTGATCTAGGGGGCGGGAGGATTTAAACAAATATAACATTTAAGTATAAGTCTGATTTATTTAATTTCTTATACTTTATATTTGTATAAATACTTTTAGGATGTTTGAGATAGGTTCCAGCTTCATAGAAGTTAAGATGCAGATTCTAGATTTTGGGGGTTTTCGAAAAATTCCAGACTTAGCCAAATTTCAGGATTCAGCAAGCCTTCAGCAGGGTTACCTCCCACAATCCATCATGGCTTTCTAAGGTCAAACTGAAGCTGGCAAAAGGATTCTCAAAGGGTTTTAACTCGTTTTATCACAAATCACTTGGTTTCGACCCCATCTCTATGACAGACTTAGCTTAGCTCTCACCCAAATCCTAGACAGACATGACTTCTCAACAAACAGACTTGAAAACAACCACCAACAAAGGCTACCTAAGACCTAGTTATGATTTGATGTCTTATGGATCTTCATCTTACATACATTCTATGATTTGACTCATTATGATCCTATGATTTCTATTTACTTCAGCTACAATTTACATTTTACGTGTAACTTGTGTGATGGATTTATCATTTATGTTCCTTGTTTATGTATGTTAATTTCTATTTGATGATGTTATAGTGTGTTTTAAGTTATATTCAATAAAGGGTGCATGAAATAAGTTTTAAATTGTTAAAATCTCTAAATTTCAAGGGTTTTTTAAATTTGCTGATTCGTGGCCGATTCGATTCCGATTCTTGGCCGATTCGCGATTCAATTTGGCCTTGCCGATTCCGATTCTCATTACTTTGTTTAAATAGAAAATATTGGAAGAGAAAAAGCATGTATTTGTATTTATTATTGAATATGAAGTTACATATGTTGTCGTACCTTACATTGTAATTTTCTTTTTAGGCATAACTAATGCAGTATACATGTGTAAACAATAAATGCCTTTGTATAAATTGCAGTCAATCACTAGTCTAACGTGGCCTAGGGGTTTCACTCATGTCAAAGTTACATATTTTTTGCACCTGGTCTAGTTCATTGGTGTCTATCATACCCAGCTCGTTGGGTGTGCCTGCAGTATTGTTACCCAAATTTAACATGTTATCATGAATCCTGGTGGACTTGACATTGGATTCTGCTTTAGAAGAGCACTTTCTTTTACTGCTTGAACTTGCCCCATTTTGACCACTTTGGTATATTCTCACTTCTAGGAACTAATTTTTTTTTTTTTATTGTACCATTAATAGGTATTCTTCTAAACCTGAGTTCTATGTCCCATTTTACTTTTCAGTATAACTTGATAGATGAGACATTAATGATGAATACATGTCATATGGTAAGGTAGGCAACTGTTCAAATATCAGGTCCAGGCATAACAAGGCTGTTGATTTATGCATTCCTGAATTAGCGTTTATGTTCTGTTTTCTTATTGTTTACTATGTGTGCATCATGGTAGTTTTTCTTTGTATTCACTTTAGAGTTTTACTTTTCCTCAGTTCGGAAGTAAATCAACTTATCTCTTCATGTTGTCGATGCAGGTTGTTGAACTCACTAAGTTCGATTACAGGCTTGCAAATAAGTTGGACACCAATTTTCAGAAATTACGTTGTAAAGTGAATTATCATGTGTTGCGATTTACCAAGTCTATTTCAGAAACAGGCCAGGAATTGATTGACAGAATGCGAAAGAGGAGCACGCGTTTCCTTGCTCTTCACTTAAGGTTATTTGAATGCTCTTTTAGGATTTAAATATCTAAATGTTATTCTGATTATTTTGGGGCCAAGGTAGTTTCTTCCTTGTGAACTAATATATCTAGATTGAATGGTTTTTGTTTTTGTAACTGAGATAATATGTTTTCTGCATTCCTGAAGAGGATTGCAATTCTAAGAACTGCATGTTTTATAGGTTTGAACCTGATATGCTTGCATTTTCTGGATGCTACTATGGTGGAGAAGACAAAGAAAGGAGAGAGTTGGGTGCCATACGTAAACGGTGGAAAACCTTGCACGTAAGGTTTTGAGCTGTAGCTTTGTTTAGATCAGATTAAAGACTTTCTTACAATCCATTTTTAGTATGCATCGTGCATTAAACCAAAACCACTAATCAGCTTTATTTACTTACTGATATAGATAAGCAGTCCAGAAAAAGCACGTAGACATGGGAAATGCCCTCTCACTCCTCAAGAAGTGGGGTTGATGCTGAGGGCATTGGGTTTCGGAAGTGACGTACACCTTTATGTGGCATCTGGTGAAGTGTATGGAGGAGAAGAGACATTGGCACCTTTGAAAGCTCTATTTCCAAACTTCTACACAAAAGATACTCTGGCAAGCAAGGAGGAGCTAGAACCATTCTCATCATATTCTTCTCGTATGGCTGCTCTTGATTATATTGTTTGTGATCAAAGTGATGTATTTGTGACAAACAATAATGGCAACATGGCAAGAATGTTGGCAGGAAGAAGGTGTGGATATTGTTTTATGTATGAGTTAATTCGTGCATTGCTGTAATTTTCTGAACACTGAAAAGATCTGTGGTAAATTGGTAATTGCAGGCGGTACATTGGACACAAGCCTACCATTCGTCCCAATGCCAAAAAGCTGTACTCGTTATTTTTGAATCGACATAACATGAGTTGGGATGAGTTTGCACTTAAGGTGCGTGCATATCAGAAAGGCTTCATGGGGGAACCCAATGAAGCTAGGCCTGGAAGAGGTGAATTTCATGAATATCCTTATCCTTGTATTTGTGACCATCGGGATGCAAAGAAGAAGACTGCCATAAGCATAAAAATCCAGAGAAAGTCCAATTCATCAAAAGCTGGGGACCCGAGAGAACAAACTATGGAAGGTGGCAGAGAAAATGAGTCAGCTGATTATGATTCTGAAGGGATTGAAATGGACGAGTCTGAAGAAAGCTCACTCATACATCAAGAAGCAGAAAATGATGATTACACTCATTTTACCAGGACAGATGAACCTGAATTAGAAGAGATGCTATCCGACTAATGAGTTTAAGGCAGGTCATTTTTCCCAAATATAAGGCATTCCTGTCTGATTTAAGTTATCTGAGATAGGATGTCCAAACAAATTTTTGGTCCTCTTCATTATCCAAAGAAAGATATTGCTTGGGTTTAGATTTTGTTGGTGCCATAGATAAGCTGTCACAACGGATGTATTTTATCTCCTGTATCATTTTAATGCCTTATGTTGCAACAGTTCAGGCTTACTCATTATTATCATAACATATGGAGGAAATATACAGCTGTAGATAGATATTTATGCAACAAGCTTGATCCCTTGGAGGGTTTTACTTGTTTTGATTATTAGGTGCCTGAAGTGAAGATTACTGCATTGCATTGATTGTTTCCTTATGGGACTACTGTTTTCTTGTTATCTTGATATGATGTATACTGATTCTGTAAACTGACTTGTTTGTAAATCATCATTCTATTAATAAGTTGCAAGGAGAGCCTAATTACTAGCAATTGCACCTTGGTCTGCAATGTGCCAATGGGTATACTGAAGAGATGTGGAAGGTCAATTGGTAGGCCATTACAAATATGATGTTTTTGTGCAATATAAGTCTCAAAGGAGAAGTGATAGCTTCAAATAAAATATGCATCTGTTTACAAGAATACAACTGTAACTAAAACAAAACCTTTTAAATCAGAAAGATAATAAAGTTCTATTATCAATAGGCTCATGTTATGTTGGCATTAGAGGGGGAACATTGAAAGAGAAGATAAAGAGGAGGGGAGGGGGGGAGGAGGGGGAGATGGATAGAGAGACATGTCCAGGGATAGATGCAGAGAGAGGAAGATAAAGTGGCAAAGAAAGAGGAAAACATAGATGGATAACAGAAGGCATAGGGAGAGAGAGGTGTGGGGTGAAAGAAATAAGGGGCGATATATTGGAAGAGAAATAGAGAGATAGAGAAGATGAGAGAGAGATGCATCCATGTTAGATGTGGAGAGGGGAAGCTAGAACTAGAGATGAAGATAGAGCGACAAAGAAAGAGGGAAATATAGAGATGGGAGAGGGAGGGAGAGAAGGAAGGAGAGAGAAGAGGGATAATTCGAGATAGAAAGAGGGAGACAATGAGAGAGGTATCTGTAGAGAGATATAGAGATAAAAATATAAGAAGTGATATGGAGAGAGAGAGAGAGAGAGAGAGAGAGAGAGAGAGAGAGAAGTGTATAAGAAATATAAATAGAGATAGAGATATGGAGGGAGAAATAGAGTGTGTTTGTGTGAGTGAGAGATAGAGATCAAGAAAGGGAGGGAGAAACAAGGATGTGTATGAGTGGAGAGATACGAAGATAGATATAGTGAGGGAGAAAGATATACATAAATAGATAGAGGGGAGTAGGAGAGATAGAGAGAGGAGCGAGAAGTAGAGATAAAAAAAGGAGTGATAGGGAGAGAGGTAGAGAGATAGAAAGAGGGAGAGAAATAAAATTGGAAGGATAGGGTAAGGAGAAAATAGAGGAGAGATAAAAATGGAGATAATAATCAATTGATATGCTATCCTAAGCATAATTCCCTAAGATGCATGCTATCCTTAAATTATTGACATGAAACGAACAATCACAATTTAGTTCCTCTCGTTGAAAATTTTAATTTAAGTTTTAAATTGAAATTTTGTTTATCAACTAAATTAAAATAAATAAATTTCAATAAAACAATACATTAAAATTAAAATAAATTTTATTATCGTTAAATTATTATTTGTAATTTTGTACGAATAATAAGTAATAAAAAAATAATACTTAAAAGAAGAAAAATTAAAATAAATTATAAAATAAAATAAAACATTCTAATATCTTATATGAATTTAATAGATAAATTATTTAATTGCAACCCACTCACCTGCAAAAAGCTTCAGCCTCTACACAACTTCCTCAGCTACTTCAGGTTAAGTGCTTAGTTGAATCAAAGCCATGAACATAATACTCATATAAAAATATTCTCTTTCAAGCCATAAATTCTTGTTATGGATTACAAGTGACATGTATATCATTGTCTTTTGAATTTTGGTTTCTATGAGTGAAATATGCAATATGTTACAATCAATATGCCATGTTAGATGCAAAATATTAAAGATATGCACTCATAATTTTAAATAAAAATATTAATTAATATGTATCTAAAAAATATAATTAATATCATATTCACAATATTGACATTAATTAAAAGTTAGATTTTTATAATCTATATCATGTTATGATTTTTTTCTAGGTTTGATTGTGTAAAGATATTTATCATCAACATTTCAGATCACACTATGTGATCCATCATTGAATGCAGGAGAGCAACAAGAGCAAACATATGATAGATTGCGGACCAAGACTCAATAAAAAGGAAAAGAAGGGGAAGCAACAGAGGGAAACACACAAACCTAACATCCTTTTGCTCTTGCTTCCCCTTCTTTTCCTTTTTATTGAGTCTTTGTTTGCAACCTAACATCTTTTTGCTCTCTTGCATCCTGATGATGGATCATAGAGTGTGATCTGAAATGTTGATGATAAAAATCTTTACACAATCAAGCCCAAAAAAATTTCATCGCATTAATTAAAAGATAAAATCAATATTAACAGATAAAAAATATTATAAACATGAATATAAATATAATCAAGTTCTTAAATAAATTAAGTTTTAATAATTAAAACAATACTTCTAATAAAAATATGTAAAAAAATTAAAATTAATATTTTACTTTCCATATTAAAAATTATAATAAAAAAGTATTAAAAATCTATTAAAAAATTAATCTTAATTTAATAATTTATCATTATTTATCTATGTATATTTTAATGGTGAATAATATTAATATTAAAATCTCTTTCTCTCTATATATTAAAATCAATAATATTTAAATTATAACATTGGAAAAATATCTAAAATAAAAATGAAAAGGCTTAGAAACATAAGAAATTTGCTTTAATATTTCAAAGAGCATAATTTTCGATGTGAACAAATAATAAAGTGGTTGATGCCAAAACATTAGTCTCCCCCAATAGATAGGCGGGACTAATAAGACAAATGATTATAAACTAGCAATTGCACGATGGTGTGCAATGGTTACACCGAAAAGGTTTGGAGGGTCAATTAGGTTTTTTTTTGGTCTATTAATTGCAAACATTTGTGTAGTATATGAGATGAAGTGGTAGGTCATTTAGAAAATGATGATGCTTGTACAATAAAGATCTTAATAGAGAAATAACAACTTCAAATCAACTATGCATCCTTCCAAATATGACTCAAAAGAAGAGCTTGAGGGGTGGGGGGAGAGAGCAAGAGAGAGATGGGGTTGGAGATGGATACAAAGAGAAAGAGATGGAGAGATAATTACTTTGTTTTATTTACATAATTCTCTCTTTCTCCATTTGCTGCATTCAAAAGGATACTTTTTAATTTCCTCTAGTTGCATAAATATCAAAAAAGTGAATAAGCAAGATAGAATACACAATCTTCAATAGTATGATAGATGAAAAAGTGAATATTATTGATGACCTTGCCTATGTTTAAAATATGTATATTAACAATTTTTTTTATTTAATTTTTTTTCTATTTAGATGTGCTTATGATGACTCAAATTCTAACATATTATGATTTGAATTGGGAAGTGTGTACCAAAAAGTAATTAGGTCACTTGTATAAACCATTACACTTGAGAGAATCCATGAAAAATGAGATCTCAAGAAGCAACTTATAGCTTCCTATCGATGACGTGCAAGAACCATGTAGATATTATGAATGGTGGCTCTCAAATGAACCTGAAAGAAATACCCTTGCAAGGTGCACCATATAATAGAAGATTCAAATGATAATGCAAAATAAATCTAATATGAGATGCAAGATCTAAGCTAAAATGATATGCAAGAATGCAATAAAAGTAGATCTAAGCTAGATGGATTAAGCTAGATGCAAGAAAGAAAATGACAATGATGATGCAATGCTTCAATATGAAAGATCTAAGAATGTTATAGCTCTAAGATGCCAAGATTGCAAGACTCCAAGATTCTAAGATTGCAAGACTCTAAGATTCCAAGATGCTAAGATGCCTGTAAGGAAACTCAGGTGCGGAAACAGCTTCCTACGCTAATCTCTATAGGAGAGTATTGTGCAAATTCTTATAAATCCTTACAATTTCAGATTCGTTAACTACTTTAACAAAGATATTGCAACCACATACCATGCATACAGAAAAATAGAGAATGACACAATGATATACCCTGGGGAAACCTTTCGGTAAAAACCCCAGCACTCCAAAACCTGCACAATGTATTGATCAAAACTATTACAGCTTACAATACACTTGCAATGCAAGTTCTTTCAGAAGATTTCCAAAACCTTGAAGACAAATCACGGCAGCATAAAAACGTTCCAACCATACACTCGCATCACCTCTCTTCGCAACCCTAAAAAAGCTTATATCATGCGCTTCACTTTTAAGGCTACTCCCAAAGATAACCGTATTAGGGTTTTACCATTCTTTGAGAAAATAGGAACCCCAAAATTTTTTTCGGGGCGATGCCCCGAACCCCACAATTGGGGAAGAGTGTACAGTACTCAAATTTATCAACTGCCACATGTCTTCACCTATCATTGAATCTTCCTGACATAGCTCTTACGTGTCATAAGAATCCATCATAACCGTTTTAGCCATGATCTCCTTACACACAATTCAAGATGCCGACACATCAACATTATTTGCAAGAAAATACATTTCACAAACAAATAATAAGAATAGGAATTATCCAAGGTTGAGACACCTTATTCCTAACAATGTCAAGACTCCAAGAACTTGGAATAAAATTTGAAGATCTCAAGAAGCTAAGAATGCTATGAGGATGTGATAATGCAAGATATGGATATGAAGTATGAGGAGAGAGTCTCTTTTTAAATGAATTTAGAAATGAACGAACGGTCAAGATTAAGAGGCAAAAATAAATGAGCAATGGTGGAGATTAAATCTTGGTTGATCTATGTGCTCAAGATTATCAAGAGGCAAAATCAATGGACATGATTAAGAGACAAAATAATGAGTGGTTGAGATAAAGAGGCAAAAACCTTTTTCAAAAGTCAAAAGATTCTATCTCATTGGAAAGTGCACTTTTATTTTTATTTTTATTTTCTTATTTATTATTTTTAGCAAAGTGGTTTCCATTATTTAATTAATTTTTTTTTAATTTAATTAAAAGGGAGCATGTTCTCTTAATTAAATAAAGCTTAGGATAAAGTGGTTAAACTTTAAGATATAATCAAATAAATGATAAAATGATGATTTGATCAAGAAATAAGAGAGTAAATAAATATGCAAAATTGATTAAGCACAAGATAAAGTCTAGTATTTAAATTTTAATGTTAGAGTGGGGCTCAAAGTTTACTAGACCATTTTTGGGTGATTACATTTGCCCCTCTTTGACTAATGTGTGAGTGATCTAGGAACACATTGAGTCAAATAATGATGATGTCAAGGTAACTGATAGAGATGCAACTCCGAACTTGATCGAACAAAGCACAAATAGACAACTAATCCCGAACTTGATCGAACAAGAACTAGCAAAGATAACAAGACACTTGATAAAGATTTGACTCTGAACTTGATTGAACGAAGCACATAGAGACAACTAATCCCGAACTTGATTGAATGAGAACTAGCAAAGATAAAAAAATTCAAATGTATAGTTGAAGTGAAACTAAACATTGAAACAGAGATTGAAAGTCAAGACAACAAGATAGTAGAATCAATTTGTAGCTTTGAAAGATAGGTTATTCTTGCCCCCTCAGGATTGAAATCAAAATGAGGTAGATGAGATGCATAATTGAGATAGATTTGATCAAATCAGGATAAAATAAGGTTCAAGATCATCAATAAGCGCATAAGACCAAGTTTGACCACCAAGTGATGAAAATTTTGGCCCAGTTTGAATAAGGTTGACCAAGAAGGTATAGCATTAGCATTAGGTCAAAGAAACCAATTATGAAGAAAATATGATCAATGTTTGCCTTAAAGGATGAAAAGATAAGCCTCAAAAGAATAGAAAAATGATCTTGGAATTTCAGTTTTGATCTCAAAAATGAATCGAGGATGCTGAAAAAGGATGACCAAAGTTATCTGATAATGATGAAGGAGACCCTCTCTTAACTCATATGCAAACTAGAATGAACCCTAAAAATGCAAACTACTATGAAGATGCAAAGTGCAACTTGCAAGAGTCAATAAATAGGTCCTTGTTTTTATCATCGAGCCTTATTAAGGGACATCGCAAGATCATACAACCATCACTAGTGCAAGCACAACTATGAAGATATGAATATGATCTATATTAGATGTAATATAGGAAACATATGTAAGCACCGAGGCATAAGGGCCAAGATGATCTGAACATAGTTTCCAAATTAATGTTGCAAGTAACCATAAGCATCAAGACATAAGAGTCCAGGATGACCTGAATGGTTGTTGCGTAAGAAAACACAATGTAAGAGTCAAGGAGATAATTCCAACTTCACCTAAGCGTTTGAATAAAGAAGGTTGAGGTATGTGTGGCATTCCAATCATGATGGAGGCTCTTCCCACAGACACCCAATTTATTAGACAGCTTAAGATCATTGGAATCACACCATAGGCAGAAATCAAAGAAAATATGCCCCATGCCCCTAGTCCTCTAGTTGTAACATCATGGAGAAACCAAGGAGGGAACATCAGTGAAAATCTTCAATAATAAACAACATACAAAGAAAATATCATTAAGCATAGCTCAGTCATTTTAATTTAATCGCGTGTAAAAAAATAAAGATAATCATCTGACTTGCTAGGACTCATGCCTATAAGTGAGAAATATCGCACAATCCTAGACTGCACACAAAGCATTGACTCAAGGTAACATATCTGATAAATGTTGAGAAACACTTGATGTCAAAGGAAGTGTTGAGAAACACTGTTTGGAGTAGTGTTGAGAAACACTGGTGTGAGTTACTAAGAAAACACCATCGCACAACAAAGGAGAACACAGTTCATGCCCCCTAGCCCTAGACAAAGATCAATCCTAGACCAAGGAGATTGGAGATGAAAGTCAAAAGGATTTGGAGCGCAAAGCAACAAACTGATAGATATAAGTGCATAGGTTGCAAGTAGCACATGTTTCCAGGTTTTCCCAAGATAATGATTTTTTAGGACATTATATGATTTTTATGATTTTTTAGAGATTTATATGATTTTTTTAGAATTTTTTTTTAGAGATTTTATATGATTTTTGAAAAAAAATTCAAGAACATTTTTCAATTTTTAATTTTTTAGAGATTACTAGTTCTCAAGAAAGATCACATTGGTTTGCCCCTAATGTCTAGCAAGGTATAGGACACGATGGATGAATTAGCAAGTTGATGGAGGAAGTGGAAAGATAATGCAACCCTTAGGGACAGTCTCATCAAGAGTACCCAAGCTAGGGAAAGAGAGAATATAGAAATGTAAGCTCATGAAGCAGTGTTGGGTAGCATATATGATAATGACCTGGTGTCATGAAAACGTGTGGTCCAAAGAGTGGACATCAAGAGACTCTTATTAACATATTTTTTATTTTATATATATATTTTTGTTCTTCATTTTCATCAAGACCAAGGGATCAATTGGATATGATAGTGATAGGATAAAGGATGATGGAGATTATGAGTGAATGGTTTAGGATAATGGAAAAGATGTTTAAGCATAGTGATGAATAATTTTGGATAAGCAAGATCATGATAAGGGTAGCATGGATGGAAGCAAGTGAGTAGGCTGATGGAAATGATAGCAAATGGCATGATATATGATGCTTGTGGATAGTTCAACCTTGTCATTGTGTCAAGATCAAAGGCTAAAGAGGAAGTATGTGTGCACATGAAATAGCTAGTGTAGATGCATCTTGCCCCAAGTGTAGAGTGCAAGAGGGAAGAACTACGCATGACGCCTGTTTGTCAGGTTTTCATCATGGTACTTGTCCAAGACGCCACAAGTAGTGGTTTTCACCATAGGAAAAATTTATTTCTCTTTATTTTTTCTACCAATGTGCTTGTTTCTAGGTTTTCACCAAGGCACTTTTTCTATTTTTTAGTTTTTTTTTTGTATTTTTAATTTTTTTTTAATTTTTATTTTCTTATTTATTACTTTTAGCAAAGTTATTTCCATTGTTTAATTAAAAGATTTTTTTATTTAATTAAAAGGGAGCAGGTTCTCTTAATTAAATAAAGCTTAGGATAAAGTGGTCAAACTTTAAGATATAATTAAAATAAAAGATAAAATGATGATTTGATTAAGAAATAAGAGATTAAATAAATATGCAAAATTGATTAAGCACAATATAAAGTCTAGTATTTAAATTTTAATGTTAGAGCGAGGCTTAAAGTTTACTAGACAATTTTTGGGTGATTACAAGAATAAATGGGAAAAAGTAGCTAGTTGTACCCATAACTTTCAAAAGAAAATATTTAAGGAGAGAAATCACTTTAGTAGGATTACAAACTTAAGGTTTCAACTTTTGTAACGATGAAACCACCGAAAGTGTCATCTTGATTCATCGAGACGGAGAAATTAGACAGGAAAGAAGGTAAGGAATGTTCTATTGGAAAATACAATTAACTGACACGTTAAGAGGGGTGTCTAAAGTATGCAAAATTTCCAAGTTAATCTCGAAAGATGATGCCTTCTTAATGCGGTCAAAGTAACACAATTAACTGATGGGTTTTTCCTTGCTTAATGCGTGTATATGCAAGTTCAGAATCACCAAGTATTTACACATTCTCTTGTCTGCTCTGCTGTGACTGCTTCCTTACTAAATTACTTCATTAACTACAGTAAAAGATGGGAAACAACCAATTATTTACTGTTGAATGATAGGGAACAACCTTCATGTGAGGATGACAATAAATTTGATGGGACAACGATACCATAAAATAAGATGGAAAGAAGATTGTATTTGCCCGCTCAATGAACGAGGAAAAAGCTATAGACGTGATCATTTTCATGGTCTTCCAACAAAATAATGGATTTCCCACTATTGATTCTCAAAATCAGGTCACCCATCTCAGATAGGGAACACCTTCCACGTAATTAAATTAATTTAACAACTTTTCATTATTTGTAATAAACATAAATAATTAAAATAAATTTTAAATTTACTGGAAAATTAATTTAAAGAACTGAAATGAAGTTATTTTTTAAATTTAAAAGAAAAAAGAAAATATCTTAATAAAATAAGATTATATTAAAATATTTTCTTATCAAAATGAGATAATAATAATAGATAGATTTTTTATTTTTTAAATTATGTTGATAGGTGTTTAGTATGGGCTTAGTTGTGGGGAAATTGTCAACCACTTGGGAAAAAAATATCATTGACCATGCAATAAAAAAGGTCATTGTGGAGATCGTACGTTTCACTGCGTTTAGTATGGGTTTGTGCCTGAGAAATTCTTAGCCACTCGAGAATTTTATATTTTCCCATCACCGTGCTACCGAGAAAGTGGTTGTGGTGGGATGTGGCCTTTTGTCGTCACAATCGCATGCCGAATTAACTGTGGAGTAGATTGAATCAATTCATTGCCCCATACTTTGTTTAGTAACCCATTTGTGTGTACCTATTCACAATTTGTGTTTTGTATTTTCTTTGAGTTTTTTCTTGCACTCAAGTACATGAATTGAGTTCATTTCTCTTTGCTTAATGTTTTGTATTTGCTATGAGTTTTATTCTATATTGGCCGGGGTTTGCACAATGTGTTGTTTGTGAGTGACAAAGGTTGTCAACAATGTGGTGGTGGCTATCATTTGCAAAGGATATTTTTTGTGAGTGTTTCTCACGTAGAGGCCTTTTTATTGTTTGAGGTCATTTGAAAAATGGGAGTTTCTCCAGGTTGTATATTTCTTATTCATGGTCTTTTCTCATTTCATTTGTTGTGGTGATTTGGGTTTGTAGAGAATAACTTCTATTTTGTGGCGCCTAGGGTTTGTAGATGATATTCTTTGAGTTATTGCTTCTACCTTAGTCTATCAACAAAGGGGAGTTTGTCCAAGTTGTATATTTCTTATTCATGGTGTTTGCTCATTTTGTTTTTGGTTTTCATCTGTTGTGGTGGTTAGGGTTTGTAGAGAATAACTTTTGGTTTGTAATGGCCAGGGTTTGAAAATGATATTGTTTGAGCACGGGTCTCTTGCAGAGGTTGATTTGTTGGGTGGCAAGACAAAGAGATCAAAGGGGACGTTGTCCAGGTTAGAAATTTTATCTTTCTTGTTCGTTGTCTATGACAATAGTGAGTGGTTTATTTTAGAGAAAATATTGTTTATCTATGAAAGTTGTGATTGGCTATTTGGTTTCCATTTGTTGTTGTTAGGGTTTGCAGTGAATGTTGTTTAAATGGAAAATATGATTGGAAATGACCATCAAACTTTTTAGTGTTTGCCTTCTATTTGTTTTCAATATTTTTTCTTTGTTATAGTAATGATTGATTATTTGGTTTACATTTGATGTCGTGGTTAGGGTTTGCAGAGAATATTATTTATTTGCAACTTCTTTGGAAACCCTAGTCACTACAACAGATGTAAATCCTCACAAGTGTTCAAATTTTATTGGTTGAAAATATTTGTAACAAAAAAATGATTGAAAATATGAAAAATATGATTGAAAATGGTTGTGAAAGTTTTAGGTGTTTTCCTTCTATTTGTTTTGAATATTGTTTGTGTGTTAAAGTAGTGATTGGCTATTTGATTTCCATTTTTTGTTATAGTTAGGGTTTATAGAGAATATTGTTAATTTGTGAAATCTTTGGAAACCCTAGCCACTATAGTAAATGTAAATCTTGGTAGGTGTTTGGTTTCCATTGTTGAAAAAAATGATTCAAAATATGAAAAACATGATTGAAAATGGTTGTGAAACTTTCTAGTGTTCAACTTTTATTTATTTTGAATATTGTTTGTCTATGAAAGTAGTGATTGTCTATTAGGTTTCCATTTATTTTCATGGTTAGGGTTTGAAAAGAGTATTCTTTATTTGTGACTAATTTGTAAACCCTAGCCACCACAACACATGTAACCCCTTAAATGTACTCGGTTTGCATTGCTTGAAAATACTCGTAATAAAAAAAATAAAAATGATTCAAAATATAGAAAATATGATTGAAAATGGTTGTCAAATTTTTAGGTGCTCAACTTCTATTTGTTTTGGTGGATATAATTTATAGATATATTTTATTCATATTCCTTTTATCTAAAGGTCTTTGTAACGAATTATTCAATATGTAGCATGTTTGGATTAGGTCATATAACACATTCCCCACCGTAATTCCATTGCCACCACCCCACATGTTTCAAAATTTGAAACATTTTGCTGAAGGCAATTTGAAACATTTTGCTAAATGCCTTCACATAATATCATTTTCAAAAATTATTTATTCTCCTCTATGTAAGAATTCAAATGTTTTTCAACTTAAATGCTATTTTTTTGTTTTCTCAAATTTTACTTTCCAATAGATCATTCTCCTGCAATTGTCATGGCTACAAAGCATTGTAACAAATTATGAGAGTTTTGATATGTAGGATAAATAATCCACCAAAGTAGAAGACTTCGATGCAACTCAAAACATCCACTTGTCTGAATAAATCAATTATGCCATGCTTTAAATTGGAAATTGTAAGTCATGTTTAACAATAGCATCATTTGGACAGAAAGAATAAGCACATTAAAAAGATAACCATATAAAACCAATAATTATCTTAGAAGGTTCAAATCCTTACAAAATTGTGATAAGTGAACATGGATAATTATGATAGAGTCTTTTTGATAATTTATTTTATAGAACAAAAAAAATTCAAAATTGTAATCTTGATTTAGTTACATTGTAGGTGACTAAAAAATTTAGATAGTGGAGACTATTACTTCCATTTACATGGTTTTTATTTTTTTGGTGTGATCAACAACTTGAAGAACAAAGGAGCATTGGAAATAAACAATTCAAATTCAATAAATATTTTCAGACATATGAACATTTACAAATAAGAGCAAAGTATGAGAGTTGAAAAGTAATAAGGTTATGTTTTGCAAGAATTTGTGGATGAATGTTATTGTTGATTTGAGGAGGAACATTTGTTATGACTGTTAAATATCCTCTAATAGAATAAAGATACTTCACCTCCAAATATATGTATGTATGTATAATTAAATTACACTTAAAAAAAATAGATAATATTCCATCCAAATCGAAGCCCCTATATAATAGAATTGGTTGTGCAAGAACTGGAGACAAGAGCTGTTGGATTACAAAGAGGGGGGGGTGAATAAGTAATCCTTGATTCTTTGTACCTTAAAAATGTTCTTTGATTCAACTCGGTGTCAACTGAGTCAGACATAACTCAATAATAGCCAATGCCAGTAAATTAACTTTATCAATCAACAATAGAAATCATAGTAAACATTCAACACATATAAAACCAGTATTTAATGTGGAAACTCAATTTGGAAAAAAAACACTGTAGGAATTGTCACCCACTAAAGAAATACTCTTCATAAGTATGCTTGGTTAAAGATTACAATGCACATTGTTAAATGTGACCCTGTTAGGGGATTTTCCTTAGATCTGTTAGGATCTTCACCCTATTAGGAGTGGTCTGGTTAAAGGTCTACAAACACTCTTCTAGAATGTCACCTCTTGCAAGGATTTACAATAAGAATTAAATAGGTCCACTCAGTTAAGAGATTTTTCTGTTACAAATGTTAATAAGAAACAGTATATAAATTGATCTATAAATCTACAAGAATCTCGTGTGCACTCTTTGTCTTCACTTTATTCCTTCACTTTCCACTGGCTTCAACACTTCATCAAACTTAGCTTTCTGACTCAGATTTCAACCTTTTCCTTCTTCACTGCATCATTCGATGACTCAACATCCCTTCAACTTTCTAGCCTTTTTCTTCATATAATTTCATCCTTTATATAGACTTTTCTTTGCCTCTTAATCTCCTTTATTACCTTTTCATTTGATTAATATCAGCCGTTCGATCATCCTCATAAACTTATTCAATGAATTTAGAGCTCGGTAAAATATTTTATCATCACCTCAGAACTTGAACTTTCTTGGAACTTGTACCTTCAAATTTTTCCACTTAGATCTATACCATAGATCATCACCTTGAATTTTCCTTATCATAGATCTCATTAACTAACTCTTCCTCATCATTATAATCTTTCAGCTCATCACAACTCATCATTAAATGTTGATTAGGTCCTTGTATTTAATTTTTGTTCCTTGCTCGGTGGCTAAATTCTTTTCCTTCAACCGAAACTCTTTTTACTTCACTCGATAACTGCAACCTTCTATTCAATGTCTTGACATCCTTTCAATTTACCGAAACTTACTTTGCTTTTACCCAATGACTTTTTCCTGCTTGGTAACCAAACTATTTTTCTTACTGACTTGACCAATCTTTTTTACCGACTTGATAGAATCACATTTTTAGTAGAAAAAAATTATATCAATCATAACCTTAACATTGTTTGATCTGTATTAGCTGCCCAATTAATTTCTTCAACTTCACAACATTTAACTTCCTCTTCTTCTTAACTCATTCAACTTATATCATACTCTGAATGATATGGAAACTCAATATAAACCAAAAATCAATTTCTTGATATCAATGAAAAAACAATAATTGATCTAATCCTTCTACTGTCTTGTATACCTCTGATCTTAGTCGGTCTTCATCATCATCACCATTAGTTATAGTAACAATCTCCCTCTTTGAAATTTATGGCAACACTTAGTGTCAATTAATGATGACAACACTTACTGACTTGTCTTTGTCCTTTACTCCCTCTGAGATTTATCTTCTTCTCTCTTCTTTGCTTGGTCTCCTTCTGTAATCAGTTTTATATTCTCCCTATATCACTGTAATCATTAATAAAAATCTTCTACCTCAATAGAATATTCTCCCTCTTTGACAACAATGCCGAAGACACATACTCTTGAAAACTTTGTTCATGCAATGAATCATACCTCAAATGTACCGACTTCTCTTTACATACATAAACATCTTTCACAACTTAAGGCATCACCCAAAGAGTGAACACTAGCATCAACACACAAAATGGATTTTCTAATGAATCCTTGAATTGATACAACATGCATCATACCTTAGTAAATATTGGATAGGGGAAGAACCCCTAATTTACTTCAGAGATACTCAAAAATATCTTTCGGTAGTATTTTGGTAAATATGTATTATATCTTCTCTTTTGAATTCACATAATCCAATATCACATGCTTGTCTTGAAATTGTTCTCTCAAGTAATGATACTTGATAGAAATGTGCTTTGTCTTTGAATGCATCACCAGATTATTTGATATGTTGATAGCACTAGTATTATCACAGTAAATAGTAATTGGATCAGTAATCTCCTCTTGCATATCTTCAAGTAGTTGTTTGATCCACACAATCTTTGAACAATTCATAGCTGCAACAACATAATAAGCCTTGACAGTAGATTGTGAAATACAACTCTATTTCTTGCTTAACTATGTCACTAATATTTCTCCTAAAAAGAAATCTTTGCCACTTGTACATTTCCTATCATCAATGTTTCCAGCCCAATCAATATCATTGTACACCTTTAGATAAAAATATCATCCTTTCTTGTATAATAGACCAAAATATTCAGTCCCTTCTAGATATCTAAATATTCTTTTGACTGCAGACATGTGTGTTTCTTTTGGATTGGTAGAAAATCTAGCAACAATACCAACAACATGAGGAATATCAGGTCTACTTTATACAACATACTATAGCTTACCAATCATTGATCGGTAGAGTGTTTCATTTACTTCATTTGTTTCATCTTCCTTTGATAATTTTTAACTAGTAGCCATCTCAAATTCATTTCTCATCTCCTCAACAAATGATTTACTCATTGACTCATTTCCTCCAAATATAATATCATCAAAAAATATTTCAGCAATCAAAATCTTATCAGTGGTATCACATTTCAGATATAAATTATTGTTGTCACTTATCCTTTGAAATCCAATCTTGATTTTATATGAATGTAATATTTCATACCATGCTCAGGGTGCTTGCTTCAAACCATATAGTTCCTTTTCAAGTTTTCATACCATGTCCTTGTTAGAATTCTCAACAAATCCTTTGGTTGTTCAATGTAAACTTCTTCTTCAATAATTCTATTTAAAAATGTAGACTTCACATCCATTTGATAAACTTTGAATCCTTTATAAGCAACATATGTAAGTAAGATTGTCACACCTAATCTAGCAACAGGGGAAAATGTCTCACCATAGTCAATACCGTCTTCTTGTGCATACCTTTTGCAAACTAATATTGCTTTATTCCTTATCACATCTCCATTTTCATTTAATTTATTCATGAAAATCCACTTTGTACCAATAAAATTCTTTTCCTTAGGTCTCGGTACCAGTGCCAAGTATTGTTCTTTTCAATATGATCAATCTCTTGTTTCATTGCATTAACCCAATCTTCATTTTCAAGTGCATCCTTGACCAGTCTTGGCCCAAATCCAGAAATCAAACATGTATTATCTTTCAACTTCTTGTCATGACTCCTGCATTCTTATCTCCAATAATTTTTCTCATTGAGTGGTGTCTTGTCACATACTTTGCTAAAACAGGCTCAATAGACTGTGTATGTCTTTCATTTTTAGCATTTTCATATCTCGGTGGAGGCTCAACTAGTTCCTTGATTTCTTCTTGCAGCTCGGGTAAAGTACCAGAAATTCATTCTTGTACATATACAAATCTTTGATAATCTTTTGGTTATCTTTTTTTATCTTCTTCATTTCTTTCTACAAACTCATCAATCCTTACATTTTCACTTTCCACAATTTTGTTAGTAGCCTTATTTAGACATTTATAAGCTTTGCTCTTTGTGGAGTATCCTAGGAATATACCTTCATCTCCTTTAGAATCAAAATTTCCACTCCTAGTATCTTTCATAATGTAACACCTACTTCCAAAGATTTTAAAGTAGCTAACATTAGGTGTATGCCCATGCCAGAGTTCATAAGGGGTTTTATTTGTACCTTTCTTCAATTGTACTCAGTTGAGAGTGTAGAAAATAGTACTAATGGTTTCTCTCTAGAATGTTTGTGCAACCTCTTTTTCAATCAACAATGTTATAGCACAATCAACTATTGATTTGTTCCTTCTTTCAGCTATGCCATTTTGTTGTGGAGTTCTCAATGCAAAGACTTGTCTCTTAATTCCATTTTCATTGCAGAAGAAAGTAAATTCATCAGAGATAAACTAACCTCCTCCATCCGATCTTAATCATTTTAGCTTATTACTTGTTTCCTTCTCAACTCTTTCCTTGTACCATTTAAACATTTGGAACACATCAAAATTTTCTTTTAGAAACATTATTGACATCATTCTTGAGTAGTCATCAACATACAAAATGAAATATCGATCACCATAATAGCTTTGTATTTTAATAGGACCACAAAGATTAGTATGAACTAATTACAATATACCATTATATGAGTAAGACTTACTTGAAAAAATTGATTTAGTCATCTTACCAATCTGACATTCCTTACACATAACTTTATCAGGATTGCTTAATTTTAGTAGACCTCCGACTCTTCTTTTTGCTCACCTTAATCATGTTGTCAAAATTAACATGACAATATCTTTTGTGCCATAACCATACATCCCCAACTTTAACAAACAAGCAACTTTTTGTAGCAGTTTCAAGGTAGAATAAGTTACCTTTAGATTGTTCACTGGTTCCAATCAAATCTCCATCAACACCATAGATCTTCATTTTTTTGTTTTGAAACTCTAGTCAATGACCAATGTTGTTCAATTGTGCAACACTCAAAAAGTTGTACTTTAGTCCTTGAACCCAATAAACATTATCACATTTGATCTTTTCATTCAACATAATGGATCCTTTTCATCTTACAAAACATGGACCATCATTCCCAAATCTAAAAAATCCTCCATCATATTCTTCTAAGTTTTCAAACTTATCAATGTCACTAGACATATGATGTGAACAACCACTATCAATTATCCATGGGTCAATTTTGCTAACATGATAAATAAATAACGGATTTTTCATCTTCATACCTTTCTTCTTGTGAATCATCCTTCATAGAAACATAGACAACTTCCACACTTTCTTCTGTGTCATCACATTCATCATCAGTTATTCCTTCCTCAGCTAGGTAGCATGATTTCTTTTCTTTATCCTTGAGATCTCTAAACCTTCGGTATTGGTTTTCCTTCTTGTCACTTTTATCATTCGTGTCATTATCAGGACATCTAGATGCAATGTGACCAATATTGTTGCAATTAAAATATTTTAGGGTAGTTTGCCTTTATACTTTCCTTTTCCTCTCGGTAGCCTCTTTGCTAGTATTGCTTCCAATTCTTTTTGTTCTTTTTCTTCGGTTATAATACTATAAGTCACTTCCACATCAACTATTGTGATTCTTTCTTTCTCTTCTTGAACTACCAATGATCAAAGATGATTTAAAAGATGTTTCAATATTCTATACTGTTATCATAATTACTAAGCTCAAATGTAGTTATCTTATCGATCGAAGCATCAAGTAATAATGTTATTAGGTATGGGTCACAGTTCCTCAATATTAGAGACTCAAATAGCATACTTAGGTGAAATATTTTTGAGAATTTTACTTACCACTTCTTCTCCGGTTAATGTTCCACCAACACCTTTGATAGCACTAACAACTTCCTTGATTCTAAAACTATATTGTGCAATGTTCTCTTCATATTTTATTCTCATCTCATCAAATTTTCCTCTAAGACTATCAACCTTTTCTTTTTTTACATGTGGATCACCTCCATTAACAAGTGCAAGCTTATCCCTCATCTCTTTTTTAGTAATACAGTCCTTTATGTCATTAAACTCAACATCGGCTAGGGAAGAATAAATTTTAATAATTATCGAGTTGTGTTCCTTCTTTTCTCTCATCTGATGAAGTGTCATAGGTCCATGAGGAGGTGGTGGAGTGTAGTCATTATCCAAATGGTTGAGTGCAAATTATCCAATTCCAAATAGGTATAGCCCCATCCTGCTTTGCCATGTAGATAAAATCTCCTTGTTTTAGCTTAGGTACTTCTCTCCTATGTTGGGATAGGAAAGATAAGGTATTGAGAGGGGAGGGTTGAATCAGTACCCTCAAAAACTTTTACTGAATAAAAAATCTGCAATAGTAGTGTCTAACTATCTAACTGAATTTTTTGTTTGCAGCATTCATTCAAATGACTTTGTAAATGTAAAGTGCATGAAAAATAATAATAAACCATTCATGAAATATAACACTTGACACAAGTATGGTGGTTAAGGCTACAAGTGTGATCACTTTTGATGATCTTACCCTGTTAGGAGTAACAATAGGATCGATTAGATCTACCTTGTGAGAGGATTTTAGCAATACCAATTAAGTGTGCCCTTGGTTAAGAGATTTACAATCAGACTATTAAGTCTAATCTGTTAGGAGATTTACAACTCTTCTATAATGATTAGAAGATAACAGTTTTTTATTTGTAAATGACAACTTTACTTTGTCTGAATAAGATCTATGATATAATGAATCAATATCACCTTGATGTGCAATATACTGCTCTCACTTCTTCTCGGTAGCCTTGAATGTTTCTGAATAAACTAATTACTATTTCTTGATGTCTTCTCATTCATGTAAACCTTGTTTGAATTTTGATGTCCTAATAGGTAGCTACTACTTCATGATCTCCTTGTCATGTATGATCGATCATGTCAAAATGATATTAATTACAATTATATAGTAAACTGCTATGACCTAATTAGGTTTACAACATCTTAGAAAACCTAAGATCTACGGTGTACAAAATAACCTATATCTAACAATTACATAGGAATCATTATAACAATTAATGATTACATTGATAATAAATATGCCTCAATCTTGGTAAAACATTTTATGGATATGTGTAAACCATTTGCATAGATAAATGTTCCTTCACTGATTACTATGCCATTTCCTGAACATATTGGTAAACACAACCTTCTTTGTTCAGTGAATACACTGATGCTCGGTGTTTACCGAATTGATGCTCGGTAAACATACTCTGATGCTCGATTAAACCTATTTCCTTTAGCTTTTAGTTTTGCCTTGTGACTGCTCGGTATGAAGGCTTTGTATGTTCAATTGACTAGCTTCTATAGCTTCTTATTCCATCCTTTACCGACTCATTAGCTTAGATAACCAATTGGTCTAATTTTATACTAATGACAACATCTAATTCTCAAATAGAGATAATAATCTCTCACTTTGGCATTAGTATCAGAATTGTAATGTATGTAAGCCATATTTCTCATAAATGTTCTAACTCTCCATATATACATATACAAATAGAGGAAGCTGTTATTCAAATGATGGTTAAATTCAAGAAGGTACCCATTGAATTTTCTAAGTATGTACCTAAGGCTTTATATACTTGTTAATCTTGGATGCAGACACCATTTATTCTTCATTTAGGGTTTCGGTAAATAGAAAATGAACAGCTCGGTGATGGTAGCACTTACTCATAATGAAGATGAACACACTCAGAATTCTTTAAATCTTTTCTCAAATGCTCTGAAAATCTCTTGATCAAATTCTCTCTATATAATCTTAGCTCTTCGTGATTGCAGTGTAAAAAATAAATTAAGTTCACCATGTATTTATAGTATTTTCAGATTCCTTCTCAAACCTTTTTGCAATAAATGCTCAACCTAACATGGCTCGGTCACAACTTGTCACACTTGGTGTATACCATAAAATATCATAAGCTTGGTTAACACATGAAATTCCACTCGATTAATACCGACGCTTGGTTAACCTAGCATAATAGTTACCGACTAGCAACTCCTCACTCGGTCTAACATATATCGACTGTAAACATTTAAAGCTCAAAACTTGTAAAACCGTAGTGCATCTTGATTCATGCAGATTTTGTATTTGAACACTTGATATAAGGAACTGCATGATAAATGTAACCAATTAGAATTATCAGTTCCATACATACCTTTTTAGCTTAGGTGGAGGTGTCGATGTCACCCAATCTAATGGACGAGGTTTCACCGACTGCATTACTTGACTCAACATTATCACTTGATGCTTTTCTCCACATAGTGTTTCTTATCCTCATGATATCTTCAATTGTATTTCCATTTTTCAATATTTGTGTCTCTAGTGCTCTGTCTCTATAATCTTTACTTAAGTGACCAACTTTGTGACAGTGTAAGCATGCCATACCAGTACTTGTCCAGCTAAGAGATCTACCTCTCCAACTCTTTCTCATGCAATTATCTGCAATATGTCCATATCTTCCACATGTTGTACAGCTAACCCATGTGTTATAATCCCAAGTATAAGCATTACCTTGTCTTCTCGGTTGATAGGTCTTGTTTAGTCCTTTCGGTGTCCATACACTAGTACATTTGACCTAGTTTTTCTACCAAAATTTTTGACCAAAAAATTAAAAGGTTTTGCTTGGTCGGATTATAGAAGGAAAACTTTGTTTTTTAAAATTTTTTTCCCGTGTTTGTTGAAATATCAACAAATCCCGAGGTAGTCAAAATTTTGACAAACATGGTTACAACTTTATAAAAAAAAAGGGAATTTTATTTCTCATTTCATTATTCCCGACTGGCGAAATAGAAGAGTAGCGCGTGCGTGGAGGAGATTGAGTGGCTGAGATTGAGCGAAGGAGATTGAGTGGGTTTTTGGAGGTTTTTCATTCTTTCTCTCAACTATTTAATTTACTAGATGCCCAATCAGTATTATCATTTTCTTCTTTTATTCATTGATTTATGCTTCAAGACTGGTTAGTTGACTATCTTCAAGTACATACATACTTGAAGATTTTTCATTCTGTTACATACATTTTGACCTTTGTATAGATAAAGAAAAAAAAAGACTTTTATTTTAACTCCAATGGAAGCCGAATGGTTCTCCAATCGATGGAGAAAAGATTCTCATTATAGGCCCATCAATCTACCAGTCTAGGTCATATGACTATGCCTACTATTTGCCTGCACGGGGATAGACCTTTCACGGAATCCTGAACTAAGTTCAGATTACAGTATAACCTTTCAAAGAGGGTATAATGACATAACTCTACCTAACTTGATCATAAGTTTGGCTCCGTACACTGGCAAAGTGACCTCCGGGTAGGGTAAGCATTTTTTTAACCTTTAGAATAGGGTGAGGCATCGATCAATTGAGAATTGAACTCACAGACATGACTGTAAAAGTGACCTTTCTCAATTCCCAAATTGTAGGTTTCAAACCCTAATGATATAGTTTCATGAAATAGTATATTCTCCAGTTCTACCTCCAAATCATTAGGTGACAAAAGTATAAATAGACAAGTAAACCCTATCTCTATAGCTACATTATTGATTATAGTCAGTCTCATTTTCTTGTAGAACCTTGGTGAAAGAAAAAATCCATTTTCCTCTGGAATGTAATATCTTATGCGGTCAACGCATCCCTCGGTGTTGTATATCCATTAGCCAGACAAAATGCAACTATAGCAAGCTTGTTATGCCTAATTAAAGAAGAAATTGCACCCAAAGATTTGGTTCGGATAGTCACATTAGAATCAGATACAAAGTTGAATAGTAGCATCTCAAAACCATTTGCATCATGCACAAGTTGTTGGCATTTTGGATTATTTAGCACGATGGTAGCCAATTTCATTAGCTCGAGTGTCTTCAGCCTTTTCAACAAATTCATTTGGTGCTTATCTTGCAATCAGTACAATTCGCAAGCCTACATTTCTTTGAGGTGATTGGTTGTAATATGAATCTCCAGTTCTATAATAGGAGTTTGCAACCAGTCACCACAATTCTTGTATCATGCATGGAGATATTACACATGGTGCTCATGGTCAATACATAGGGAATCATGAGAATTGATATGAGATCTATCAACAAACTGTCTTGATCAAATTGACCATACAAAGGGTGAAACACATGAATGATAGAAACTAAATGTCAAGGGAGAACATATTTACTTAATACACAACCTGCTATCTAGAGATCAAGCACATCTTTGATGAGTATCAATTAAATTTGAATCAAATAACAATATCAATAATGACTGCAATAATAATATGCAAGTGCTATTTGGATAGACGTAATTGACCAACATTACTGTTCAATAAACAAATCAACATAATCTATGTGATAACTAACATCGTTAATTGGTCATGTCAATTGATCAGCAAGAGACATACTATAACTTGTGATTTATCTTTAGTAACCGATCCAAATAAAGAAGAAAATTCATTTACAAGATCACCTTAGTTGTCTAAACCAAAGACAAGGACATCACAGAGATAGGGAAATTATAGAGAAGATTGCAGCAATATGATCTTCATGACATCTACAAATTAGACTTTATAGCAAAACACTGGATTTAATCAAAGTCTATGGTTCAAGAAGATAAGGATATCGATATTTATTTCACTGAAACAAGAACCTTGCAATTGAAATATAAGAATTGAGTCCCAAATATCATAAGATTAGACAAGGGAAAATACAGTGGAATAGGAATCTCCTATTTGAGGTACTCTATCAAATAGTTGATGTTTATGCTTTGTTCCAAAACTCTCATTTCACAGTTGACCACCATAGAGTAGAAGTGATATTTTAACTTGTTTGTCAAACCACCAAACTAGAATTGAAGAAAATCAAATAAACAAAATAGAAAATGCTTTTGGTTGATGTCGCTCACCGATTCACCAAAGATGCTGTTGCATCAAGTGCTTTATTGGTTTATTCATACACTATAGCTAATTCAACATACTCAAATTAGTCTCAATTATCAAACTAATACTTTCTCTAAAGTCAAGTTTATCCAACGAACCTTGTCCTACTTCAAGGTTGCCCCCATCTTCCAGATTTAGCTTTAATCACAACCCCAAGCCAACTCAATTTAATGTTACTGTCACTTATCAACAAGTGTATCAAAAGTAGAAATCGTGCACCCAAATGTATAAAAATGTATTACTCCTATATTTTTCAAACAATGTATTATTCATTTTGTTAACTTGTTATATAAGAAGCAATAATGAAGCCTGTCATGATCATATAGGTCTTATAGAAATAATGTAAAGAAATACATATAAACAGGTATGCTCTCCATCTTCCCTACATCTGACATTTCTTTTGGCTTTACTATCACTACTTCGTTAACCTCCTCTTTTGCTCCTATTTCTCGTACACTTATCAACCTTGGACTTCCCATTTGTTCCCAATGGTTTACATAGGTCTTTGGTCACTTAGTGCATCATCAATTACATCTCATTTTGGACTAGAGATCCTCAAATTACAAGAATCTAACAAGTCACCTTTTATTGCATTTGTGTGTCTAATCGTTGATGGTTTTTCAACTTTTACATTCCTTACAGGCAATAATGAAACAAAGCACTCTAATGGAGATCCTTGTCATCTAGCTATAGTGTCAAGAGACTTAGTGTAGCATAAAAACTTAAATTTGTACTCCTTTAATTCGCTATCCATCTTGTGCTATACATTTAAAGTGTGTGCACAACTTCCTTTATAGGGAGATTTCTATTTTAGTTTCTTCTTATCTTTAAATTTTTCTAAGGGATTTTTTTATAGTATACATACACTATCAAGCAAGGAAGAGGTTGTGATAAAGGATACACACCTCATCCACCAAACCCTCCTTTTAAGGTATTCTAACCAAGGGTTTCTTCAAAATGACTCCTCCATTCAATTCCCAACCTTACTAATGGTTCATACACCATGGATTCATCATATTATGACATTCTATGCCATAAAATATAGTCCTCATGTCGACAAAACGTTCAGACCCTGACTAGTCCAAGAGAAAGTAACCCTTCATTCAACACTTCCATACAATGAGTGATCTTTATCTTCCTTTCCTTGGTCATCCCTAGAAATGAAAACTCGTGGATACATATATTACATGTTTTAGACTTTCCCCATAGTCACATTAACCACGGTAAGTGGGGGAGTCTCACATATTCATTGCAACTTCAAAACAAGATTGCTGATTGCAAAACCCCTGTATAGGACAGTCAAGAACAACTTGTGTTCTCTACCTTAAAAATTCATGAAAAAAATGAAATAAATACAAGGAAATGATAATAAATCAATATACCATCATGCATATAGATAGTCAAGCAATTCTGCTCGGTGGACAGGGCTTTGGTCTCAGCTTCGTCCAACTTGAAAGGTGCTCTGGCATATCAATATTTCTTTTTGAAATGTAGTAATCTAGACAACACATTTATCTCTATAATAAAATGTCATTCAATTTAACATTTTGCATGTTAGTTTTTATTTGCTAATTTCTTTAGATAATCAGGCCTATACGTTTCAAGCATTTCTCTTCTTGCAACTGTTGTGTTGAGAAATTTGATCACCACTACCGATGGATTTCTAATTGTGTTGGCAAGGTGAGGTTTAGATACAGTAGAAAAGTTTCTAACTGGATATTTTGTCATTATCCTCACAATCTTTTATCTTTATGAGAGTTAATCTATTTGTAGACTTACCCAAGATATAAGAGAACATAACTTAGAAAGTACTTGAATTCAAAGCAATCTTTATGATGTTACATATTGAACAAGGTAATACAATTCTTTTGTGTTTCCACAATATCTGTTTAATATTTAGTGTTTGTGCAGACATTGTTCATCATAAATATTGTATACACATGTATTTATATTTGTATACACATGTATTTATATTTGTCTACAAATGTGGGTCTATTTATTTATAAAGCACTCAATGCACTAATAGTTTTGATCCTTCTTATTAAACAAGAGTAAAAAAATTTCACCGTACCAAAAGACATCTTCATAAAATCTATGCTACTTAATCATATTTTCATTTCACCATAGCTTACCCCAAACACATTATATAAGGCATGAACTTTTAGGCTTGCATCCCTTGTTCTATTGGCTCACCCGCAGATTTATGTTTTAGTTTCTTCTTATCTTTAAATTTTTCTAAGGGATTTGTTTATAGTAGACATACACTATCAAGCAAGGAAGAGGTTGTGATCAAGGATACACACCTCATCCATACGAGGGCATCCCCGAGAAAAAAAAAACAATTCTTTGTAAGAAAGAATGTCACGTGATACACAAATACGACTCAATCAGATTTGCTAGAATTTACTTGATTATTAATATTGGATGTTATTTTAATACACTTGATATAGAATATGCAGATTGCAAACAAATCATCCTTCTTCCACCAACAAGTCATTCCATTCAAGAAAGACCATGTTTGACGATATCAACACACAACAAAATAGGGAGACAATTGCTAGACTGTGGTCTAACTTAAAAAGAAAAGGTGATGGAAAATGTTATTGTCCTTGCAAAATTTTTAAGGGCTTAAAGACTTGAAGATATCTAATCAAAAAAGTCGAGGAACATTGTAGGCAGCATGGTCACATTGAAGGGGGAAACAAATTTCATCCATTGGTATGTATTTTAATAATCTATAAAATACATAAGACA
The DNA here is from genome assembly GCA_027943335.1 of Chamaecyparis obtusa. NCBI lineage: Eukaryota > Viridiplantae > Streptophyta > Pinopsida > Cupressales > Cupressaceae > Chamaecyparis > Chamaecyparis obtusa. Next base: position 879,269 of record BSBK01005455.1, on the reverse strand, counting down.
TGATTTGGTGATGACATCATGGTCATGGTTAATATAAGGTCATCATTTTCATATAGGTCAACCACCCTGGGTTTCATGTTATGGACCATGACAATCCGAAGAATGTGGATTTCCAAATGAGGGAACATGGAGGTGTGGATATAGAAGTAGAAGGTAATGATCCCATGGAAGAAGATCACAATGATGAAGAAGATCACGATGATCAAGATGATCAAGATGATGATGATGATGATGTTGATGTAGACCTTGATGTACTTATACTTGAGAAGGCACATGAGCCCCTATACGAAGGATCCCAAAAAACTCTTCTTGCCGCTGTATTGTTTTTGGTGAACTTGAAGGTTATGAATGGTTTATCCAATGTAGCAATGACACGTATGTTAAGGTATGTCATCTTTTTTCATTTTTTAGTCATAATTCCCTTACAATTAACATTGGGTGAATCGTGTAGAAAATTAATATTATTTAAATTAACAAATTATATTTTTGGTCATAGGTTGATAGGTGAGTGTTTGTTACCACCGTCAAACATTCTACCTTGCTCATATCGAGAATTATCTGCCATTATGAAAGATATTGGAATGGAGTATCAAACAATACATGCATGTCCGAAAGATCATATTATATATCATAAACAACACAAATTTACAATAGAATGCCCTGTTTGTCATATTAGTAGATATTGATTAGATCGAATAACAAAAAAGGTGCCTTGCAAGGTTCTTCGGGTTATTCTCATTATTCCACATCTGCAACAATTATTCAGGTGCAATAGCTTGGCATAATTTATGGATTACCATGCATGCAATAGAAGTTGAGATGACATTATGTGAATGCCTGTGGATGGTTTGGAATTTAAGGAAATAGAGGAAAAATGGCCACACTTTAAAGAAGAAACTTGTAATCTCAAGCTTTCATTGGCAGCAGACGGTGTTAATCCATTTGGAGAGATGAGATCTACTTACTCGGTGTGGCCTATTTTTGTTATCAATAATAACATTCCTCCTTGGATGTCCATAAAGAGGGAGCACATAATGTTGGCACTGATTGTTCCAGGTATTTTTTCATTTAATAGTTGTGTAGGGATTTGAATTTAATTTAGAGGCCACGACGGAACACAAAAAAATTGCCTTCAAGGAAGGCTATCAAGCCATGGCTGAACACCTATGCCAAGATTCCACTGGCCTAACCCAAGAGTCTCCTACATCATGTGAACAAATAAAGATGCCAAAAAATATATATTAGAAATTGAATACTTGAGCAACAATCTATTTGATAATAATGTGCATGACATTGCAATGTAGCCTCTTAATCGCAACACGGATCCTACACCGCATGATGAAGCCTCTGATGTGCATCATAGTGTCGATGGAGGTGTTCATTTTCTATTTAAAATTAATTATGTAATTATTAATACAATTTAAGATCTTAAATTGAACTTGGTGTAACCTTTTTTGTGTATATTTTAGAGGATACAGAATGTCATGCTGAACGAGTGCCGGAGGATGTTCAGAGTGATCACCATGTAGATCATGTGGCACATTCAGGTAAATAAAATCTATGTTTTGTTCTTTTAAATTAATTTTTTGATTTATAGTTCTTTTACTTAATTAAATACTTGTAATTCACTAATATAAAATGGTGTGAATTTAACTCATGACATAGTTGTTATTGCAGCAGACCCCCCTTTGGTGCAGCGACCTCCTGTTCCTGAATAGATGAGGAGGAGACATGCATTGGCATTAGAATCAATAGAGGAGGGGAATGATGTGGACATTGATCTTCCTCTTAGAAGTTACATTAAAAAAAAAAGGAAGATATCCAAAAGAAATGATTATAATTAACATTTTTTGCTAATGAAAGAATGTTGTCTTAATGGATGTAATTTTGTACTAGTAATGTTGATGAATGATGTGTTAATGAATTATTCATGAATGTTGTGTGTTAATGAATTTTATGTGTTAATGAATTATTCATGAATGTTGTGTTTTAATGAATTTTATGTGTTAATGAATGTTATCATGTGATTATAATGATTGAATGTTATATTTCAAAAATGGATGAATGAATGTTATTAGATGTTAATGGGGAATTTAGAGTGATGTTGGGGGGAGGGGGGAATGAACTTCCACCTTCACGTGGTTGGCCTTATTAAGTAGAGAATATTAAACTATTCTCTAAACCAAGTGAAGCTCAAACTTTAAAGATAAGCTTAAAGTTAATAGTGACAGCCAAACAAGTCGAAATGAAGTTCATCGTTACAGGTATCTTGCATTCTCAATGTTTGGAGCATTATTAAAAGCACTGTTATAAACATTTATTTCTGTTATGACCTCTATGCATATCAACACTCTATCACTGGTTTTTTGCACACTTTACTAATCACTGTTATGTATTGCTAATGCATTATAGCAACACTATCTTTAAGCCCACTTGACCATTATTTTTGCAATAAGGTTCTTGTGATTGTCACTTGATGTTCTTTTGGCCTCTAATTTTCCCCATATGATACTTTTACTATGTTCCTATTAAGTATTTTTTTTTGCTCTTTATGACAATCATTTACAAACTCACCATGCTATTCATGATGACAAAATAATAAAATGATACCTCTGCATTATGGTTCTTGTCATCCCTCTCTAAAACGTGACCCCTCTGTCAAAACAAAGACTCCATCTTTGTTCTTGAAAACACGCCTTCATCATTTCTTGGGACAGTGCTTTAACATAGTTCCTAGATAATTGTGACTGATTTTTTTTATGGCCTTCGACCGATCTCATTGACTTTTCTACATCAAGAATGGTGAACAACTCATCTTCCTCATGGATCCTGTCATTTCATTGTTTTGTATCAATGTTTGTTCACCATTGACTTTGTATAGCAAAACCCTTGAACAATCACTATTTTTTCACTTCCATTACATCTTTGTCCTGCATTCGTTGTTATTGCAACATTACTTACTATTGTTCTTACTACACTCTTCACATTCTAAAACAAATCACTATTTTATAACCTTGAGCACATCTTTGTTCTTTGATTGTGAATACCACAATGTTCTTTGATAGTGTACACATCACTATTTTTTGAAACCTCTTTGTTCATTGTCAATCCATCTATAAACACTGATTTGTTTGTATATGTCACTGTCCTTTAGACATTGAAAACCACTGCTTCTATACAATGAGAATTGTCTTCATAGCACTATTTTTGTCAGTTTGGTTTCTCTTTCTTGTTACTTAATAACAATGATTTATTTTTACTTCAATCATTTTGATAGTCATGACCCTTATTGATACCCCTGTGACAAGGAATGACACTACTTTGTGACCCTCTTCACTTCCCTTAATTCATTTATTGTTTGCATTGAACAATGTTTGGCCCAATCATGCATTATAGCAGCAAAACTACTATTTTGATCTTTCTTGCTTTGTCAATAATAGTGTTTTTTTCTTTGAATCATTGTCTTAATTGTTTCATAAATGTATCCCTTTGACTTAGGGGATGAGTTTCTTGTCCTTTTGACAATGACTATCATTGTTCTCTAACAATGCTCTTCTAGTGTTCCCTCACTATTTTATCTTTTTTGGTCACTGTTTTGTATTCCTAATCGTTGTCTTTACCAACACTGTCTCACACTACTATCTTTAGCATTGTTCTTGACTGGAATTAAACATTCCTTCAGACTAATAGGATCTGCATATCTCTTTTCCTTCACGACACCGTCTTTCTATGTATATTGCTCAATTTCAGTGTTATAATGCAATGTCACTATGTTTAAAACCCTTTAATCTTAGGTATTATTGTATCACTACTATTGATGATTATCACTATGACATTAAACATCATTTTAATATTGTGTAGTTTTTTTCTTATGTCAAATTATTCTTTTACTATAAGAACATAATTTATGACCATTTTAGTAACTATTCTAACATTGCTATATGCTTGTGATTTGTTTATCTTGTTTCTTTGTAGTCCTTGGTGAACTTGGGGAAAAGTATGATGAGGCAATGAGAAGAAATGATGTGAGGGCAATTGTTGTTATTGGTATGTATGCCCTTTTAATATCAACATCATATTCAAGTTCAAGTGTTTTTGAGTTTTATAATTAGAAACACAAAAAAATGACCATGTGCTCTTTCACTGTTCTTGTTTTCTTATCCACTAGGGCAGGGAGGCAAATTCTCAGGTGGTTTTGACATCAGCACTCTCCAGGATTGTCAGAAGATTGGTATGAGTTTATGAAGGACTATTACCAAAATTTTATTTAATCTGTTGTTTCATATAATTTCACAAGCTCTAAATTTTCTTAGTATTCAATTATTTTTATCTATTTTCTAACAGGGGACATATCTAGCTTGGGCCGTGTTTTTGTTGATTTGATGATCAAAAGAATTGAAGGTTGGTAATGTGGTATTTAAGTTTTTAATATACATTTTTTTCATTGGAAAGCTAAATTTGATATTGTGAGCCTGATGGTGAATTTGTACTTTGGAGATGTTATTTTTCAAGATAATGTAAGTGTACAAGAAAACATGTCTTTTTATCTCATTAGTATTGTTTCATTGCATTATTAAGAACATAAAATGCTAGAAAAGAATTTTACTTGTGTTTATTGATTTGACTTGTGCCTCATAACACTCATTTGTGTCTCATAACATTGATTTGTGTTCTGATGTAGATGCTAAGAAGCCCTCTGTTGCTGCTATTCAAGGGCTTGCACTTGGTGGAGGGTTAGAATTAGCAATGATATGGACTATGGAGCAATGACACTTAGTTTCTTATTTTATATTTCCAAAGGTTCATTGCATTTCATGATCTGTCTTAACTTTCCAATTCATTTTGTTTGTGAAGTCTTGTCATGCTCGTATTTCAATGCCAAAAGCACAACTTGGGTTACCAAAGCTTTCTCTTGGAGTTATTCTTGGTTTTGGCAGTAAGTGTTGGCACCTTTCTCTTGGTTGTGTTTGGATGTGCCGTATGTAATCCTTAATAGTTTGAATTTCTAAATATTGTTCAAAAACAAGGTATGAATCATTGAATTTCCAAAGCATTATATTTTTTAATATTTATGAGTAAGGATTGGCACTTTTCTCTCAGATATGTTTGGGCATGCCTTACATCATTCTTCATTATTTGAATATATTTATAAAAAGATGAGGAAATGCTGTAATTGTACAACATTTAGAAAATTAGTACTAGCCTTGGGATTTTTTAGGTGGTCTATAAACATATATTGAAATTTTTATCTCAAATGTCAATTTACTATTTGGCCATTTCAAAATGTTTTCTGTATATCTTCTAATGAGAATCCAATGCAAGAGAAGCCCATCAGTTGATATACGACAGTAAAGTTAGCCTTAGTATTTTATAGAAGGGCTCTAATATTTTGGTCAAAGAACATGGGGAAAACACATGAATTTTAAATAGAGTCACCTCTTGTACTGTGCCATTCTGATCCGAGTTGCCTGGTTTTGTCATTTACTAGTCAAACTGTAAAAAAGGAGGTTTTTTTGTTCTAATTACATTTCCTTCAGATTTATAGATTGTATTTGTGAGTAATGGAAATAAATTATTCTTGTAGCTTTGATTTGTGTTTCCAATATTTAATGTAGTAGAATAATAAAAATATAAGTTGATATTCATTAATGGCTTGAATATTATGCTCTTCTCTAGACTAATGTTTTATGTGATATTTAGGATATGATAAGGAAAGGTGGATTTAGTGATCTATGCAAGCGTATCATGAATAGTGCTAATTGATGTAATTGTTGTAATTTATTCTATTGGCCCTAATTAAATTATGCCATTGGACATGATTACTATGTAAACACTTAAAGCATAATATTTGTATGCTTAATTTGATAATATATATATATATATATATATATATATATATATATATATATATATATATATATATATATATAAACCAAAAATTATTATTGGTCACTTTTTTGACGTATTACTAATAGTCCTTTCGACGAGAATGCTGAACCCGTGATGATATTTTTGACCCTAACTCAACACAATTTAGATAGACATTGGTCGCATAGATGGAAGGTATGACGATAATTATTCCAGGTTGAAGCGATTATTTTGATGACTATGGATGTCAGAATTGCGATGACAATTTAGTATGTCGTATAATCGACGAAAAAAATTTGACAATAGTTTTAGTCATTTGGTCGACCAATTGGTATAAAAAATTTGACTAATCCTCATCAAAAAACAAGCTAAAATTTACTAGTGATACTTGCTTCATCTTTGTTCTGCATTCTTGTGAAGTATGTCCATGCATGTTGCAAGTCCGACAATGTTTATCCATGTAGGGTTTGTTAGGAGTCCTATTCAACTTAGATCTGCATTCATGTGCTTGATGTCCATACTTATTACAACTATAACAATGACCATTGAACTTAGGAGTGGTTTTAGGATTACCTTGTGCTTAACTCCTGCAAACATTTGAAGTGTGGCCTAGTTTACCACAGTGATAGCATGATAGTTTCTTAGGTCTTTGACTCTTGTAAGTATTCATCTATTCAACTTTCTTAGATGATTCTCCTTGCTCGATATAGCCTAGTTTAGTAGTTCTTCCAAGTCCTCTTTGACTGATAAGAAAATCATCAATTTTCTTGGAACTGTCTTCAACTTTTTTCATCATCTCAGTATGTTTTTGCAACATTTTTACTTCATTTCTTAGTCTTTCATTTTCTTCTCTGAGTTCACCAATGTCTTCAAGTTTCCTTGTTAACTCATTATTTACTCAGTTGATCTCCTGGCTTACAAAAACCATCTGATTGGATATCTCAAAGTGATGCTTGGTAAGTCTTAGTATTTTAGATTCCTTCGCTTGTAATTTTTCAGTCATTTGTCTTTTGTCTTCAACAACCAAATTTCTCTCTTGTTCAGCTTGTCTAGCATTATTCATCATATCAATCATTCTTACCATTTTTGCTTCTCGACTGATCTATAGGGCTTTAACTTGTTCAGTCAAATGAAGATTTTTCTTAGATAGATCAGATAAAATTCCTTCAGATATGTCAGATATACTATCTAAATTGGATCTAGAATATCAAATGGGTCATCAATATCTTCTTCATGATAATCAGTTTCACACTACCGAGTAGCCATATCTTTTCTCTGAACTAGTAACTTCTTCAATTCATCCTTTTCTTGTTTTATAGCTCAATGAAGATTTGCATCTGAATCCTTTGACACTCAATAGTCTTGTCCAACCTGTATCTTTCCATCTTTAGATATTTTCTCTCTAGTGATTAAACTTCCAAATAAGAGATCTATCTCTGATACCAATTGTTGGGATGTCATCATTATAATCTTCCAGCTCATCATAGCTCATCATTAAATTTTGTTCAGGTCTTTGTATTTAATTTGTGTTCCTTTCTCAGCAACTGACTTATTTTTCTTCAACCAAAACTCTATTTACTTCTCTCGGTAACTGAAACCTTCTACTCAGTGTCTTGACTTCCTTTCACTTTACCGAAACTTACTTTTCTTTTACTGAATAACTTTTTCCTACTCGGTAACCAAACTATTTTTCTTACTGACTTTACCAATCTTCTTTACCAAATTGATGTACTCACATGTTTAGTATAAAATAATTATATCAATCATAACATTAACATTGTCTGATTTGTATTAGCTTCCCAATTAAGTTCTTCAACTTCACAATATTTCACTTCCTCTTCTTCTTAACTCATTCAACTTATATCATACTCTGAATGATATGGCAACTAAATATAAATCGAAAATAAATTGTTTGACATCAATAAAAAAAAATAAAAATTGATCTAATCCTTCTACTATCTCAAGTATACCTCTGATCTTAGTCAGTCTTCATCATCATCACCATTAGTTATAGTAACAAGAGAATGTGCCCATTTTTTACTTGACAGTTACAATTTATGCCTCTACAACAAACTATTCCAGTCGCTATGGTGGAGTTACATTATTTAGTTATGGTTCCTACAATTTTGATTAGTTCACCAAGTTTCTAGATTTCAACTCTCAAATGAAAAATGTGTTACTTGCTCTTACCCCAATTCAAATTGCTCATCCAATTTATATTATTTGTATGTGAAAAAATATTGGATTAGGTATGGAAAGGTAAGTACTTGGAGGGGAGGGGTGAATCAGTACTGTAAAACACTTTTAAACTATTTGAACTTTCTTCCTTAAACATTTAATGATTCCATAACTTTTGCATGCATCATATAAAATATATAAAAGATAGCACATAACTCATAACACATTCATTTTGGTATCGTAAAAATCCTTGTTAGATGATAAAAACTACGATGGGGATGACGCCCACAAAACTTCACTACTGTAGTAAAAACAATTCTTGGTTAGAGCTACATTGTTAGATATTTCTGATACCTTACCATGTTAAGAGTATTTTACATTCTTAAGACCTGTTAAGTCTACCTTGTAAGAGGATTTTACAATTATAATCTAAGAACTATACCTGGTTAAAGGATTTATAATATAAGATTGGTTAAGATCTGCTCGGTTAAGAGACTTTACAATTTTGATTACTCTTTAATCAGTAACACAAACTTGTCTGTTAAACTTGCATCAATCATATACATATTAGACTCTTTTTTCTCAATAATGCATTACCTCATATTGTATACTACTCACAATATCAATTCAATGCTCGGTAGATTCAATTCTGAATCACAATCACTTTCTTCTCTTTATTGCTCTGTACTCAGTGGTTTCTCTGCTCATCACCTTCACTTCAATCTCTTCTTCACACATACAATCTTCCTTTGCATATGCATAGTGATCTTCATATTTTTATTTATTTAAATACAATTCTAAAAGTGGTGCTACATGTTCTAGAATCATCTCTAAAAGCGGTGCTAGCATTCATTACTCCTCCAATGCATAGATGATACTTTATTCTAATTCGTAGATCTCACCTTGTAATCATTTCTAATCATTATATTTACATCCTGAATGGTCTAAGATATAATCTCTTCAATGTATCAAAAGATTTTCCTTGTGTCAGCCTGCTATGCTCAGTAACACATTTTCCTCTAGCTCGGTAACTATCTCATCTTCTCGATTTGATTGATGTTGTAGCTTGGTATAACTCAGTTCTCAGTGCACAATTCTACCTTGCTCGGTGTCTAAAATTGCTTTTCCTTTGCCGAAATTACCTATTCCCTTATTTCCTTTACTGAATAGCTTTTCCTTCTTTACCGACTTATCTTTTCTTCATTACCGAATGAATCTGACAATCATGACTTCCTCATAACTAATGACAATAAAATAGCTCTTAGGAGTATCAATCTCCCCCTTTGGAATTAGTTTGATATCTTTGTTAAAAAGTTCAAAGTCATCAAAAAATCAAAATTTTGTCCTTATCAAAATTATCAATTCCTCGGTAAACTTATTAGTCCCCCTGAAGTATTACTTCCAGAATCATATCTATCCATACATATATTTTCATCCTTCTTCTATATACATATACTATATTTCCCATTTCTTTTCCATAAACTATATTCATACATATTTTCCCCTCTTTTTAACAAAAATGCCAAAATAAGAACTTACTTCTTATCTGTTGTGGGAATCTTGTCAAAAATAGATTTGTACTTGTCTTGAGAATCCTTCAGTAATGCCTTCCATATATCTTTTAGTGTTTGTAACACTATGATTTGCTCACTTAAATCAACAGTCAAACTTACCATGTTGTCCATAGCACTAACATTCGGTGTGCTAACTAAGTCTTTGGCCTTGTGTACCTATTTCTACAATGATTCAACATGTGGAATCAAAATTGTTTGAAGTTCTAGTAGATCCATTCAGATACGATTCTCCTCCTTTCTTAGCTCATATTGCACTCCCATCAAGTGCTTCAACCTTCCATAATATTCCTTTATAGACTTAGGCTCGGTGGAAACTTTTGACAATTGCCTAGTGAGCCCCTTCTCCACATTATTATCCTTCTCTTTTATATCCTTTGTAAAATTTGAAACTAAGAAAATTTGTTGAAATATTGAAAGAATTATTTAAAACTCAATCTCCAATTAATTAATTAACTCAGAAAGAGTTACCTTATCTAATGCAACTAATTGAAGAAGTTCTTCAATTAATGCATTCTACATTTTCTTCTTGTGTACTTGCATCATATATTCAGTTGTATTAGTACTGGGCTAGTTTACTTGACTTAACATTTCTCTCATTTGACTATAAATATCTCCTTTTTCATTTATAGTGGCATCAAGTACAATCTCATTCAATATACCTTTAACTTACTCCAAAACATCAATTTTTTGCTTCTTTTCTATCATCTTGTCTTGTGTAGCTTTTCTTTTCAGTAGATCTCTGAACTCTAAGAGTTCCTTTGGACTCAGAGTTGAGATATCAACCTTGGGAATAACTATGGGTTGGCTGATATTAACCTCTTTTTCATACTTCCTCTTGGAATTTCCTTTAGAAGTAGATGCATTCTTTGCATCAGATTGTGTAGATGTATCCTCAAACTTGTCTTCTTTTTCTTTCATTTTCTCTTCTTATTTCTTTTCTTCCTTCTCTTGTTTCTCATCTTTCTTCTCTTCATTATTTTCCTTTTCTTTCTCTTTTCCCGTTCCTTTTTTTGTTCTGTGGTCTTGGTAGGAGTTATTGATTCTTTATTTTGACCCTATGCAGTTTCATTCTCTTTTGTCCCCTCGGTCTCCTTTATGGTAGTCTCTTGTGCTGGATTAGTGGGGGTCTCAGTATCAGTAGGTACATCTCTTGTTTCCTATGAGATAACTTCTTCAATCTCAGGAAAAATTAAAACCTACTCAATTATAGGATCTTCTTCCATTAGCCTTGCCTTTGCAGAATCATCAACATCCATTTCCCTTATTTCTATGGCCTCAGTTGCCATGATGTCTTCATCAGATTTTATTGTCTCATCGAGGTCTTGATCTGTTATGTCCTCAAATATTACTTCATCTTTATTTATTTTCAATTCAATTGGATTAGATGTGCTCTTTTGTTCTTCAATCTCTTCATTTGTATGTGGATCAATAGAGAAGATCTTTCTCCAAAGATCATCAATGTCCTTTTGGACCCCTTCAAGCTTACCGACCATGATGCTCAGTGCTTTGCCTTTTAACTCACAATATTTTTGAATATTGTAGCAATGTGTCTTTGATTCCTTTCTTGGTTCGATCCAAGACTGTAATAGCTAGGGACCTTTCTCTCATTTCTTTCTTAGCTACTAGATCATACTTCCATCTAGCGTCAATTTCTGATATAGCTCATCTTTAATTCTTTTTTCCACTTCAAGTAGTGTTGTTCTAAATTTTTGTAAAGTGGAAATGACAGTCTCTTAAATTTTTCTTTACTCTTCATTATTCCCCTTTTCATACTTAATTTTTTTCAAAACCGAATAACCTTTATATTTTTCAAGTGTCTTGATCAATTCATCAAGAATCTTCACTTTAGGTACTCTACTTTGTACAACCTTGAATTGTGATATGTCTTCAGACTCAGTGTCACTTTCTTGTTGCAACTTTAATTTCCTTCTAGGCCTTCCAATAGCCTTATTCTCTCTTCAATGTAAGTCTTTGTGTTTACTAGCTCTACATCTTCTTTCTTCTTTTCTTTCAGTGTAGAGGAAGACCTTGTTGATGGTCTAGCACTAATTGGGATAGGGGTCTCTTTCTTCATTCTAAGGTTCTTCTCCTTTACTTTAGATGGTTCATCAACCTCTTCACCTTCTGCAACAATACCTAGATTCTCCAACAAGGTGTTTATCATTCTTCTTGTCTTTCTAATTGCCTTAGGTATCAAGATACCTAACCTTATTTTCTCTTTTACTTCTTCAAATGTACCATATTGAGTTGAACTTCTGTTAATTAGTTTCTCTAACAATCCTTTAATTTTAATAGAGGTAGCATCAATGTTCATCTCATATCCCATAGGTGGAAACCAATTAGTTCTTGGATCCATAGCTCTTATAATACATGTGTCAGTATCAACTTTAAAACATATCTCATCTTTATATTCTTCCACTAGCTGAGGTGGAATCCTGAATCTTTTATGCATTCTTTCTTGAAATTTAACAAAATAGTCAATCATGACCAAATCAAAATGATCTCCTATGCTTTGAATATAATCATTAATCTGGTGTATGATCCGTTTGTCTGCTTTACAAGTTACTTCACTGGCTGTAGGAAAGAAATTCTGAAAGTAGAAGAAAATACATACTAAAAGTGGTCTAAACTTTAATGTAATTGATTTTTCTTTCCTGATGGTCTTCATATTATCATCCAAATGCTTCAGCAATACCTCACAAAGGTCTATCTTCATATCCTTGATAACAATTTCATATGCTATGTCAACTACTCCACAGGTTAATCTATCTACCTAAGATGATTAAAAGATTCTATATGATATGATATTACTTGCAAATCTCAACTCAGGGTTGTCAATAGTAGATAAATTCAATCCTCTTCCATCCTATTTTTTTGTGTAAGCTCACATAGCTTATTATTATCAGTTTTCTTGTATGCCCTCAGTCTATCATTGACCAGAAATCATGTGACTATGTGCAAGACATCTTTAGTAATCTCAACTAGTCCATTGAGCCACATGAAATGGTCATGCACTTGGCTTAGTACTATCCTCATCCATTCATGCTTAAATACTATCAATGCATGCATAGCATAGACCAAACCCTTGGTTTCCAAATGTGTGTGGTCAATTTTAAATTTTCCATTCACAAATAAATTCCTATATGATGTGTCAATTTCTGCTTGGCATATATCTTCAATCTTGAAGTGGAAGGTACAAACATCTTCAATCAATATAACCCTTGGCAGAATCGATGACAAAGCTCTATACTTATCAACTTCCACAATAATGACAAGAGGTATCTTGTACTTAGGAATCATGGGATCAATCTTCTCAACAATGACTAGTTTTTGTATCTTAGGTTACATCTTGATCTGAGAGCTAATATTTAAACACTAGTGTTTCACTTAAATAGCAACTTTGAATTCATGAACACAACTTAGTGAATACTAGAAATACCTTGAATGCTCTTAATGTTATTTGCAATGCTCAAATTATCTCTTGGTAGTCACTTCTCAGTCAAATACTTCAAGAGCTCATGAAAATGTAAGGTAGAAATGAAATAGCATGCCCTCTATTTATAGTTTTTCCTCGGTTAGGGCTTCCCACAGCTATAAAATTTTGCATTAAATGCTTCTTACCTACTTTATTTCACCGATAATCAAAATACACTTTCCTTCATCGAATGGAACAAAATAACTCATACACTTTACTGATCAACATATGAAATATTAACTTCACAACTTATATCCAAATGCATCTCAGTATGCAAATATGGATCTTTGCACTAATTCTAGGAACCGATTTAAGATAGAATTTAGGTTATCAGCTCCTACACATACCTTTTGACCAATTAATTGAATATAGGTGCACCCGATCTAGTGGATGTGGTTCCATTAGTTGTTCCTGTGTGTGTGAAAATTGTACCTAATCTGTAGACACAACACTTCAGTAAAACATTAGAAGTTAGCTATAATCAAAATCATGCAAAATTAAAATCTAATTTAACCAAATGATTTACTGCCTTCTAGTAGGTGTGAGATTAATGTTCTCAGATTGTTATCGAGATCAGTGACCTAGACGACACCTAAATGAAAGATTTGAATGCCAAACTGATACGAAATATGAATGCAATTAATATATTTTTTTGATATTTTCTATGCAATAATAATGAAAAACTAATATGAATCTATGCTAATATGAAAATTGATATGCAATGCTAATCTAGAAAATGAATGCAAAAACCAAATTTGATCTCACAATAGCCTTGATTCGCAATAAGCTTTGATTCTCCAAATTCCAATTCGATAGCGCGAGGATGCAAAAATATGAGATGCTTTGAGATGAGCTGAAGCCTTGATTTTATAGAAATCCAGGGCTTTGGAGGTGCATGAGAAAAAACCATAAATCACTCAAATAACTTAGGTTGATTTTTGAGTTATTTTTAAATAACAGATAATTAAGTCACAAAAATCATGCAAAAGCACAGTTCAACTCGAATTAGAAGTTTAGATCCACTTTAAAACTCAAAAAGATGTTGAGTTTCAAAAAGCTAACAACTTGCATTGATTTTCCAATTTGAGTTTAACTGGTCCTTGAATGTGCACATGGATAATTATGATTTAATAAATAAATAAAGTGATTTATTTTCAACTTAACTGCTTTTTGAAATAAAATAATTAATTTATGGGTTAATTAACTATTTTATCAAACTTTTATTAAAAACTATATTATTAAATAATGACAACATGCTTTAATTAATTAAATAAGAATTTAATCAATTAAAGATAGGAATTTTGATTTATTGTCAAATTTAAATAATACAATTAATAATAGATAGAATTAAATTTAATTAAATAATTAAGTGGAAAATATTAAATCTAATTAATTAAATATGAAAATATTCAATTAATCAAACTTAGGATAAATGTGATTTATCGCCAAATAATCATTAAATTAAAGATAATTAAGATAATTAGGAATATTGCTAGGAATATTCCCTGATGCAGAATTTAAGATAATCAATTAAGATTCAATGATGTTTAGATGTGCCTTAGGTTAGGACTCTGATGTCGATTTCATTCGATTTGATGATGTAGGAGATTAATGAACTTATAGCCCATTTTTGGGGTATTACATTTTGCTCCTCTTTGAATTACTGTGCGAAGCGTAGTGGTTCAAAGATAGTCTGTGTTTGATAGAGATATGAAACTGATGTTTGAAATTGATAATTGATATGAGACAGAAGCTGATTGATATTGAATTGATATGGAGATAATAGTTCCTGAATGACCCAAGATAATGTTCACTGTAACAGCAAATGAACCTATGATTGCGAAAAAAATGTCAAAACACCTGATTCCAAACCTTAGGATTGCAAAGAAGTGAGTGACCCGTTCTATACTCGATTGTCTTAGCAGAACTAGCAAGAATCTTAATTGATTATCTTAAATTCTGCATCAGAGAATATTCCTAGCAATATTCCTAATTATCTTAATTATCTTTAATTTAATGATTATTTGGCGATAAATCACATTTATCCTAAGTTTGATTAATTGAATATTTTCATATTTAATTAATTAGATTTAATATTTGCCACTTAATTGTTTAATTAAATTTAATTCTATCTATTATTAATTGTATTATTTAAATTTGACAATAAATCAAAATTCCTATCTTTAATTGATTAAATTCTTATTTAATTAATTAAAGCATGTTGTCATTATTTAATAATATAGTTTTTAATAAAAGTTTGATAAAATAGTTAATTAACCCATAAATTAATTATTTCATTTCAAAAAGCAGTTAAGTTGAAAATAAATCACTTTATTTATTTATTAAATCATAATTATCCATGTGCACATTCAAGGACCAGTTAAACTCAAATTGGAAAATCAATGCAAGTTGTTAGCTTTTTGAAACTCAACATCTTTTTGAGTTTTAAAGTGGATCTAAACTTCTAATTCGAGTTGAACTGTGCTTTTGCATGATTTTTGTGACTTAATTATCTGTTATTTAAAAATAACTCAAAAATCAACCTGAGTTATTTGAGTGATTTATGGCTTTTTCTCATGCACCTCCAAAACCCTGGATTTCTATAAAATCAAGGCTTCAGCTCATCTCAAAGCATCTCATATTTTTGCATCCTCGCGCCATCGAATTGGAATTTGGAGAATCAAAGCTTATTGCGAATCAAGGCTATTGTGAGATCAAATTTGGTTTTTGCATTCATTTTCTAGATTAGCATTGCATATCAATTTTCATATTAGCATAGATTCATATCAGTTTTTCATTATTATTGCATAGAAAATATTAAAAAAATAGATTAATTGCATTCATATTTTGTATCAGTTTGGCATTCAAATCCTTCATTTAGGTGTCGTCTAGGTCACTGATATCGATAACAATCTGAGAACATTAATCTCGCACCTACTAGAAGGCAGTAAATCAATTGGTTAAATTAGATTTCAATTTTGCATGATTTTGATTTTATAGAAATCCAGGGCTTTGGAGGTGCATGAGAAAAAGCCATAAATCACTCAAATAACTAAGGTTAATTTTTGAGTTATTTTTAAATAACAGATAATTAAGTCACAAAAATCATGCAAAAGCACAGTTCAACTCGAATTAGAAGTTTAGATCCACTTTAAAACTCAAAAAGATGTTGAGTTTCAAAAAGCTAACAACTTGCATTGATTTTCCAATTTGAGTTTAACTGGTCCTTGAATGTGCACATGGATAATTATGATTTAATAAATAAATAAAGTGATTTATTTTCAACTTAACTGCTTTTTGAAATAAAATAATTAATTTATGAGTTAATTAACTATTTTATCAAACTTTTATTAAAAACTATATTATTAAATAATGACAACATGCTTTAATTAATTAAATAAGAATTTAATCAATTAAAGATAGGAATTTTGATTTATTGTCAAATTTAAATAATACAATTAATAATAGATAGAATTAAATTTAATTAAACAATTAAGTGGCAAATATTAAATCTAATTAATTAAATATGAAAATATTCAATTAATCAAACTTAGGATAAATGTGATTTATCACCAAATAATCATTAAATTAAAGATAATTAAGATAATTAGAAATATTGCTAGGAATATTCCTTGATGCAGAATTTAAGATAATCAATTAAGATTCAATGATGTTTAGATGTGCCTTAGGTTAGGACTTTGATGTCGATTTCATTTGATTTGATGATGTAGGAGATTAATGAACTTATAGCCCATTTTTGGGGTATTACATTTTGCCCCTCTTTGAATTACTGTGCGAAGCGCAGTGGTTCAAAGATAGTCTGTGTTTGATAGAGATATGAAACTGATGTTTGAAATTGATAATTGATATGAGACAGAAGCTGATTGATATTGAATTGATATGGAGATAATAGTTCCTGAATGACCCAAGATAATGTTCACTGTAACAGCAAATGAACCTATGATTGCAAAAAAAATGTCAAAACACCTGATTCCAAACCTTAGGATTGCAAAGAAGTGAGTGACCCGTTCTAGACTCGATTGTCTTAGCAGAACTAGCAGGTATCACATCCAAACCCTTTAGTTGCCGAAGAACCAAGGAAAGAACACTATGATCCGATGGTTGCAAAAACTGATACAGTTTACAAGATAATTAGGAGAATACCAGATTGATATGGATCGATGAATCTAATATGCCCCAAGTGATGATAGATTTGCCCCGAGCGATGAGGTCTTTTTTTGATGAATCAATAACTAGACGTGATTGTTGTCTTGATTACTGAGGAAGATATGATTTCAGCAAAGATATGATTTCAAATTTGATTACAGACTTTGAATGATATGCAATACCATGCCCCCTTCGGGATTAAAATTGAAATCTAACAAGAAAAGTCAGCGTTAAAAGTTCAGAAGCATGTTAATTGATTTGAGAAGTGGTTAAACACGTCTAGGAATGTATTCTGCATCATTTAGAGGTCTAGATGACCAAGTTTGACTTGGTTTGACCATGAGTTGACCATGGTTGACCAAGTTGAAATTTTGATAGTTTGATGTAAGAGAATCAGTTAAGTTGATTACTGGATTTCTACTATGATTGAAGGTTGATTATGCAAGTAGTAGACCATCCTAGGCCCAAAAAAATTTTAAATCATGATTTTGACATATTAAATGATCTCAGATTTGAATTTTGTTCCCGAAAAAGGATTCTACTTGTTGTTTCATTGGAGGAACCTTCGTGTGGGATTAAGCTCTTGTTAGATTTGAAGATGCGAGTGGAGAATTGTTTAAGCATTGAAGTTCGTTTAGCCATTGTGAGATCATGCAAACATGCAAAATGCAAAGAGACATGCAAAATGAAATGCAACCTAAGACCTAGGACCTAGTCATTGATCATATGTCAATTTGTTATCATCATTGAACTTTTAGGTAACCAGATAAATCAATACAATGCCCACTAGCTAAAAAAAACCATAGACATATGAATATTGATTTGTATGCGCAAGAATCAATACAACCCCCACTGGTCAAACAACCATGGACATATGAATATTGATTTTATTTTTGGAATGTCAGATTAGATATAAGTACCAAGGCATAAATGCCAGGATGACCTGAATATCATGTCTATTTTGATATAGCAATTTGTATAAGCATCAAAACATGAATGTCGTGATGACTTGAATACACCTTGCATTAAAAACACTTCAAATAACTAAGAGATTATTCTAAATCCAATGTGAATTACCCGTAGTGACCCTTTATCGTTCACATCCTTAGGTAAGATCATGTTTCACAATAGGAGAAAGAACTCACTCAAAAAGACAATAGTTAGATCAAACTTCCTTGACTTTTCTAGGTATCAATGGTCGAGGTACGCATGACCATCCAATTCGAGATAGAGGCTCTTATAGTCAAACACCATTTCAATCTGGAATTTTCAAAGTTGTTAGATTTTCACATACAAGCAGGAGACAAAGAAAAGATTATGCCCCCAGTCATCACTCTCTAAATCCTATAAAGGACATCATCGAAGAGCTCGAAGGGACACAATATGCAAAAATCTCAATGCGAATCAGTAAGCATACAAGGAGATAAAAATATGTAAAAAAGCATAGATTGTTTTCAATTTGATGTTTGATGTTGGTGTTGTAGATGCAAAATCCTTTCTAGAGAGGAGACTGACTGACTGACTCAGATATAGCTTCAAAGGACTCTGACTGGATATGATACGTCTAAGATACATGGGAGACCATAGGATATGACATTGATTGCCCCCAAGTTTGAACATTGATAGGATATAGACACTTGAGAAGATTTGTGGACAAACCGACTTATTGAAAATTGATAATGCAAAAACAAACCGGGAGATATGTACAAACTAAAGCAAGACTAAAAGCTGGGAAAGACCAAGATTGCACTGATAGATGGAGCATTTTGAAACAAGTGGCGATCGTTTGCCAAGTTTTGACCATCTTGGCAGAGATTCTATTTTTGCTACCAAGGCGCTTGTTTTCAGGTTTTCACCAAGGCACTTTTTCTATTTTTTTCTTTCATTTTTCAATTTTTTTTGAATTTTTTATTTTTTCAATTTTTTTGTAATTTTGATATTTTTTGATTTTTTTGTGAATCATCAAGGTGCCTATTGCTAGGTTTTCACCAAGATGTTCATTTTTTCAGGACTTTTTCTGATTTTTATAATTTTTTAAGACATTTTACCATAGATTGAATGCCTTAGGCATAGAATTTCTTCAGATGGAGAATGTTGATTGGTTCTCAAAGCTGTTCTCCTTCAGTCATTGAGAGTTGATAGGCACCAGAGCCAAAAGTAGCAGTGATTACAAAGGGACCCAGTCAATTAGGTTCGAACTTCCCCTTGTGTTCTCGATGTGATTGATTTTTAGGATTCTCTCTCAAAACTAGATCGCCAACCTAAAATTCTCTATGTCTGACTTTCTTGTTGTAGCCTCTAGACATTCTCTTTTGATATACTCTGAGATGATCATACATTGCTTGTCTATGCTCATCTAGTAGTTCAAGTTCTTGCAACCTAGACACTCTATAGTCATCATCAGTTACTAGACCATGCATTCTGATTCTTAGTGATGGGATTTCAACCTCAATAGGTAGTACCACTTCAGACCCATAAACTAAAGTAAAAGGTGTAGCCCCAATAGGTGTTCTGATACTTGTTTTGTTACTTGTTCTGATACTGATTCTGATACTAGTTTTAATACTAATTCTGATACTTGTTCTGATACTTGTTCTGACACTGGTTATGATACTTGGTTCTGATACTTGTTCTGATACTGGTTCTGGTACTGGTTCTGATACTTGTTCTAATACTAGTTCTGATACTTGGGATACTTGATAGCATCTTTTTCCATTGCAAACTCCCAAGCAAGATCATATCATGCGGTTTCAATGTCTAGCAAGGTAGAGAACAAGAGGGATTAGCAAGCTAGTGGAAGAGATGGAAGACAAGAGAATGAAGGAGAATGAAGGGAAGAAATCCTCAAGGGAAAACTCCTCAAGAATACTCAAGCTAGGGAAAAATTGTCATGTAAAGTGCATTTGGACAAGCAATGAAAGACCAGCATAGGATAAGTCAAAAAAGCGTAATGCCAAAGAAGGATAGGATGTAGTCCAAAGGAATAGTCATGTCAAGAGGTTTCAAAGCATCGTGTTTTACTCTTTCTTTCTTTTTTTATTAGATCAAGAACAAAAGGGAAAAGGATAGTGATAGGTGAAAATGAATGGAGGAAGATGGACATGAAGGCTAAACAGGAAGGGAATGAAAGCAAGATCATCGTAAGATAGCTCACAAAATGGCTAAATGTTCGTGTATAGATCAACATTGTCAAGATCAAAGAGAGAAGATGAAATGGATGAAATATGTAGAAGAACTACGCATGATGCCTGATTACCAGGTTTTCATCATGGTACTTATCCAAGGCACCACAAGGGAGTGTTTTTCATCATAGGATGAATTTATTTCTTTTTACTTTTGCTACCAAGATGCCTATTTCCAGGTTTTCACCAAGGCACATTTTCAATTTTTTATATATTTTTTTTTTCAAAATTTTTGGAAGAAGGCAAGCTTTTTAGATAATGCTCCTTGAAAGGATAAACCATGATATGCCAAGGATTCAAAATGATACGCTCAAAGATGCCGATAGGGAAAGGGAGATGGAAGAGAAAAATGGAGGATAAGGTTTTATGTAAAGCGAGTGAGGTTGGAAGATAGGAGGAATAGGCAAGTGAGGAAAAAGGATAGGAGGTAGAAGGATAATGCATGGAAGGATTGTGAAAGGGTAGATGAAAAAGAAGGCAAGCTCAATGTCAACACATACCTTGAAGGGTGGTGAGAGGATGGAGGAGATGTGAATGAAGGAATATGTGAAGGAATATGGAAAATGGATAGCAGAGGTTGCGGTTTAGGCACATGGAATGGAAGAATATTTTTGGAGGGAAATGAAATGGAAGCCTTTGGAAGCTTGAATGTCAATTTCACTTTTTGTTCAACACCAGAATCTTTCAAGAGAGACTTTGGAATCCATATAGCCGTAGGCTTTTTATTTCCTTTTGATGATCTAGAGAGAATATCTTCAATGATGGATTTTGGAACCCATACTTGTCTTGTAATTTTTTTCTTAGATATCTCTTTTGACTTTATGTTTCCATGTTGATTAGAGGAGGCATGGTGATCTTCTCTTTTTGATGGATTCTTATATTGCTTCTTTTTCTTGTATTGAAAATTCAAGTTACTTCCAAAGAACTTGGGACTTGTGGAAGAAGAAGGAGGATATGACTAGTTTAGATGGGTGGGTGGATGAAAAGGATTCAAGGGTATGAATCTATGTTGATCTTGAGGAAAGATAGGAGATGGAGGTATGTAAGGACCCAAGATGGATGGCAAATTAGGAGAGTTAGGAGGGGAAAGTGAAGGGACATAAGGACCCAAGATGGAAGGAAGGTGTGAAGCTCTTAGTAGTGGTGGAAGAGGTCCTAGGATGGAAGTGGAAGATACAAAAAGATAATCAATAAGTTCATCAGCATCTATATGACAACCAAGGATATCAGCATCTTTAGAGTGAGCATTAGAATTTTCAATAGAATCCTGGACATCTTGAATAAGAGAATTTTCTTTGATAGGATCGTTCAAAGCTTGCAAAGACTTAGGAAGAGTAGAAAGTGGAAATGAACATGGAGTGGTAGAATAAGAAGATGGAAGACTGTGATCTTGACAAGGATCTTTGGATAGCATAAGCTCATAATTTTTCACTTGATTTTCAATAGGCTTAACATTGGAAGTAACAACACCATTTTTACCAACCTTAATGGAAGTATCATCTTTGGAAAGCGCAAGTGTAGTAAGGTTATTTTGATGTCAATAAGCTCAATGATGTAAGTAGTAGCTTGATCTTGCTTAGGAGAAAACTTAAGACATGGTGGAATGCATGAAAAAGGGTGTGCAGGATCAAAAAAACCCTGAGGTGGATAAGAGACATCATGAAAAGGAGTGGATGACATGGAGGGTTCTTGATCTTGATCTTTCTTTATGTTCTTTTCTTCATCATTTTTAGAGTCCTCTTGACATGGAGCCACTTCTAAAGACAAGGAAGCATGTTGGAATTGTATGGAAGACTTTGGAAGAGATGGGGAAGGACTAGCTGGAGTAGGCATTGTAGCATATGAAGGTATAGGCTCTTTAGGTTTAGCATTATTGAAAGTATTTGCAGCCAAGTGAAAGTTAGCTTGAGTTTCTTTAAGAGGTAGCCCTGGAGGATAACTATAGGGAACCGCATGAAAAGTATCAGGGCTTGTGTCAGATGAAGGTTCTGTGAAATATTTGAAAGACTCAGAAGCTTTAGGAAATGTATGGGTATTGGAGGAAGTAGGGGATGGAAGGGAACCATCACAAGACAAAGGTCCAACATTAACATGATCTTGCTTGAGAGTGTAATTTTTATTTTTAGCTAGAGAGTTCTTAGAGGAGAGATTCTTATAGTATTTACTTTTGTAATCAGCACAAAAAACTTTCTCTTCCTCAAGTGAAGTAGATGTGTCATCTAGGTATTGTTCACATAAATTATCAAAGTCTCTTTCAAAATCATAATCATATGGATCACCCTCACGATCTATCCAATGTGACGACCCATTTGTAGTAAGCAGGAATGAACGATGAGGAGGATTCTTAGGAACAAAGGTGTCATAGGTATCATTACATTGCCTATCATCATAGTCATCATAGTCTCCAAAGATGGATGTATCACTCTCTGTGGAAGAGGTATCATATTGCTCAAATTTTGCCTGGGGGCATGGTGACATGTACAAGTCTTTATGAAATGGAAAAGGGCATAGAGCTTCCATGGAGAACTCTTTAGATTCCTTCTCTTTCTTAAGATTGTCAAGCTGGAGTTGCATAGCATGCATCTATTTCATCATAGCGACGATCAGAATTTCTTCCTCATGTGTACTGATTCTTTGAGACATGTGTACTGATTCTCAATGGCTACTGCTTTGTTCTTGACATAGTGACTTGTTTGACAGATTCTGGAAATAGGCTAAAAAAGGTAAATATCTGGCAATTTTGACAATTTTTTGACAACTTAAAATTTTTTCCCAAATGACACTTTGCAGACTCATACGACAGTGGGTATGCAATGAAACGACAGTTGAAAATCTCATACGACAATTGCAAGATTTTGACTTTGAGAATTTTCTAGCATGGAAACTCATACGACACTGGGTACTCAATCATACGACAGATGGGTTGTAATGAAATGACACTTGATGGAAACTCGTATGACTTTCTGACCTCCTAAGATGACTTTTGACTCCAGAAAAGGATTTTACTTCAGATTTTGCAAATTTTGAGTTTTCAGATTTGAATTGTTTGCAAATTTCAATGTCTAGATTTGAGGATTGTAACAGATTTGTCTGTTTTCAGTAACCAGATAGATAAACAAGCACGCAAAATAGTAAGAAAGTGATTTCAAGCATTTCTGAAAACAATGAACAAGGGCAAAAGCAACCTTGTGCATGAACAATCAAGTGACTTATTTGTTCTAATCCTCAGAAGTGCTAATTGTGTATGTTCCAAAAATGTTTTGCAATAACGCACATATACCCTATAAAATGAAAATTTGGCCTTGCTAGGGTTTTTAGTAATGGTTTGACTCTGCAACTTTTATGATCCAAAGGGGTGAACTCCAATCCTGGCGCACCAAGGTTTTGACACAGTCTGAGAACTTAATCTTCAGGAGCTACTAGGGAGATCTGACAACCCAACAATGAACCATACCCATGGAGATTTCTTCCACAAGGACATTTATATAGCAACTGTCACTACCATGGCGAAAATGGCTATGACTGCTTGAGGTTCCATCAACGCAGTTTTCTCTATGAAGGGATTGTCTACTACGGTTAACCCTCTCTAAAGATGACTCACAATAGTATACCACAAGGGGACTTGGCTCCAGATCTAAGGTTTTTGACACCTTTTCACTTTTAACCCAAACAAAGCAAGCAGATTAATCTGACACGCTAAGATAAAGTTTTACTTCACCAAGGTCTATGATGCCAACTCCACATGATCTATCAACCTCTCCAAGGAGAGAATGTATCAATTGATAAGAGAAGGTGCACTAACCAATTTTGATTCACCAAAGCTTGTGATGTCAACCCCACATGATCTATCAACCTCTCCTGGGAGAGAATGTATCGATCAATAAGAGAAGACACACTAACCAAGTTGAATGTGAAATGCACTAAGTATCCTCCCTACCTACAAGGATTCTATCATCAAGAAAGATTTCACTAGGAATCTAATCTCTCAAGAATCATGAATAGTGTTCATAGGGCCTAATTACTATGTGAGCACAGATATATTCCCGAAAGCAAATCTACCAAAAGTACCCAAAAAGTAGAAAGAGGAACACTTAATGCTTAAAGCGAATATGAGATGAGTCCACAAGGTGGAACACTTAACACCTCACACAAGCTGAAAACAAGTCCCCAACTTAGAAAACAAGTGAGTTCCTAAAAGCACAAAAGGGTTGCCAAGTGGAACACTTAACACTTCTGTCCTGTTGACCCCTCCCCTTTATGGCGCTGAGATTGCAACCATGGGGCAGAAATGAGGGGCCGGTGGATTAGTGAGTCCAATAACCCAAGATAGCAATCAAGATCAATCACAAGTATCTAAGACTACTTAATGAATCCTTAAGGGGTCACAACCTAGTATCAATTATGCAAGTGTGTAAAACAAAAGCATGAAAAGAATCACCCAAGCTAGACACATGAGAGATTTATTTTAAGTCCCAAATCAAAATGTTATTAGATGAAGGAGAATACCTGGGATCCTTGCAATGTGCTTAGTAGATTTTACTTGATTTTTAGCAATTTTTGTTGAGCTTTACTATGCAAGCAAGCTACGAACTCTCCAACAAGCCAACAAGCAAACAAGATATGCAAGGTATATTCAACTTATGAAAACCCTAGGGTTAGATCTAAAAATCAATTGTTAGGAGAAATAATAACCAAAAATTAATCCAAATAACAACTCATATCATGCATTGAATCATATGAAAAATAAGTGTTTACCCATCACAAAATTTTAATTTTTTTGCACTGCATTTGACCTAGTCAACAAGATCTAATTTTTTTGATATGATTTTGGCCACAAAAATAGAAATTCAGAATAGAGACCCCTACTAAAAAATAGAGAGCTTTCCAAAAATGTAAAAATTTTAGAAAAATCTCTTCGTTTGTGCCCTAGAGACCCATTTTACCAAAATAGACCAGTTTTTGTAAATTGACTATTTGAGCTATTATATTGCATCCAAATTTAAAATACAAAGAATGGACCCCCTGTATAATTTAAGGAGCTTTTTGAAAATGTCAAAAGTTCTAAAAAATATGCTGATTTGCGTCAGATATTAATTTTTTATGAAAAATAAAAAAAATTATTAAAAATTCAAAAAAATTCAAAAAATTCTAAAGTTTTTTTTGAAGCTTCCCTGATATGTCTCAAACTTGCAAAAAAAATTTCAAACCAAAAATCCAAGCTTCTTGGGAGATAAAATTAAATCTTTGAAACTTTGGGGTTTTAGCTCCCAAAAAAAATTAAAACCAGTATGCAAAGGTGGTTTGCCCCACAGTGGGCACCAGAAATGTGTGTGTGAAAATTGTACCTGATCTGTAAACACAACACTTCAGTAAAATATTAGAGGTTAGCTATAATCAAAATCGTGCAAAATTGAAAACTATCTAACCAAGCGATTTACTGCCTTCTAGTAGGTGCAAGATTAATGTTCTCAGATTGCTATCGAGATCAGTGACCTAGACGACACCTAAATGAAGGATTTGAATGCAATTGATTTAGATATGAATTGAATGCAATTAATCTATATTTTTTTTAATTTTCTATGCAATAATAATGAAAAACTGATATGAATCTATGCTAATATGGAAATTGATATGCTAAAATGATCTAACAATGATATGAAAATGAATCTAAATGAATGTAAAAAAAACAAAAAACAAATTGATCTCACAATAGCCTTGATTCGCAATAAGCTTTGATTCTCCCAATTCCAATTCTCCAACGTGATTGTGCAAAAATATGAGATGCTTGGATGCATATTTGAGAGATGATTGAGAGATGAATTATGAAGAGCTGAGCCTTGTTTTTATAGAAATCCAAGGCTTTGGAGGTTGTGAAAGAAAGCCATAAATCACTCAAATAACTCAGGTTGATTTTTGAGTTATTTTTAAATAACAGATAATTAAGTCACAAAAATCATGCAAAAGCACAGTTCAACTCAAATTAGAAGTTTAGATCCACTTTAAAACTCAAAAAGATGTTGAGTTTCAAAAAGCTAACAACTTGCATTGATTTTCCAATTTTGAGTTTAACTGGTCCTTGAATGTGCACATGGATAATTATGATTTAATAAATAAATAAAGTGATTTATTCTCAATTTAACTGCTTTTTGAAATAAAATAATTAATTTTGGGTTAATTAACTATTTTACCAAACTTTAATGAAAAATTATATTATTAAATAATGACAACATGCTTTAATTAATTAAATAAGAATTTAATCAATTATTCATAGGAATTTTGATTTATTGTCAAAATTAAATAATACAATTAATAATAGATAGAATTAAATTTAATTAAATAATTAAGTGGCAAATATTAAATCTAATTAATTAAATATACAAAATATTGAATTAATCAAATTTTAGGATAAATGTGATTTATGGCCAAATAATTATAAAATTAAAGATAATTATGATGATTAAGAATATTACTAGGAATATTCCCCGATGTAGAATTTAAGATAATCAATTATGATTCGATGATGTTTAGATGTGCCTTAGATTAGGACTTTGATGTCAATTTCGTTTGAATTGAAGATGTAGGAGATTAATGAACTTATAGCCCATTTTTGGGGTATTACAGTTCCAAGTTCCATTCCATCATCTTGATACTTCCTTCTCCAAGTCCTATTCATTTGATCTCTTATTTAATCAACATTAACTTGAGTATTTTCACTCGGTTGTTCCTCGGTTGGGGTTTTACCTCGGTACCTATAGTCTTTGGCTAGGTGACCAACCTTGTGACAATGGAAACAATCCATTCCAAAGTTTCTCCATGATCTTCTATTGTTCATACCATGCAACCTATACCAATTTGTAGCAATGTGACCAAATCTTCCACATGCAGTACAAGTGATTCTTATATTATAATCCCATGTTATGGTTGGTCCTTGTCAGTTGTTTGTATCATTTCATCGGTTAGGGACCCATTTCTCATTCTTTATTTGTGACCCTCATTCTTCATATTTGTGACCATATCTATTACAATTATTATAGTATCCCTTGTAGCTTGGCTTCCTTGGATTATTAGCAGTTCTTGATCTACATTCAAATGCCTTATGACTAAACTTATTCCAATTTTAGCAGTGACCATTAAATTTAGGAGTATTCCATAGAATACCTCTTTTTTTATCCTAGACATATTTTTTGTGTCCAGTTTCCTACAATGATAACATGTAGGCTTCTTTTTCTTCAATGGGGTAGCAACATTGTCTCGGTTGGCTGCTTGATTTGAGGACTCACCCTTCTCAGTAGTATTTTTTGCATTGTATCCAAGTCCAGTAGTACCTCTCAGTTATCTCTAACCTCTTAGCTATTCATCCAATATCTTTAGTGCTTCTTAATTTATTTTTAAGACTTCATTAGCATCTTTCTTAAATTTTAGATCATTTTTTAGATGTTCATTCTCATATCTCAGTTCAACAATCTCTCCAACTTTCCTTGCAATATCTTGATTTGTACTAACTAGTTGGTCTATCAAGTTGTAGTGAATTTCTGTCGACCTCAATATTTCCCTATCTTTCTCATCCAGTGTTGTGTTCATTTTTCTTCTCTCATCTTCCACCATTCTCTTGTCATCTTTAGATTTTCCTTTTTGTTCTAGGATTTTGCACATCCTTACCAATTGTGCCTCTTGTTCTCTTTTCAATGCTTTCACCTCATCAGCTAGGTTTTTGTTCTTTTTAGATAGTTTTGATATTACAACATCAGATTCATCAGACATGCTTCCCTCTAATTTTTTTCAAGTTCTTCGGCCTGATCTTGAGTGTCTTTCAATTGATGTGCTAGCTCATTCCTCTTGTTGATTGAATGCATCAGTTTTCTCCTTAATTCATTAATTTTATCAATGGACAATCTTAGTTCTATTTCCATATTATCAATCATCCCATTGGTGTTCTTTTTCCCCAAAGGTTAGATTGAAATTAGGATTGATAGGGCTAGTGTCACATTCACTCAACACTCCAAATCTGACAAGGAAAAAGGCCAACTGATAAGGATCAAAGAGAGATCCTTCTACACTTTGAGCTCCACATCACTTAGGCGGGTATACCTCATCTACACACACATAAAACTTATGTCACGCTATAGGATTGTAGGTAACTGACTGTGGAATGGTTCTCAAACCCTTGTAGGTATCCTGTACCTCAATGAAACCAAGATCTAATGCAATAGCCCTACTTGCATAGAGTGAGTATGAAAACCAGAGAACTATCCTAACAACATAAAAGGGAAAGGGTGGAACTAAATGTAAATGATTTAATGATGGGTTTGAAAGGACCCCTGAGATACCCTAAGTCCCTCATAGACCAGTGCCTTGTCCAATGGGCCACAGAGTCAAATACCTTATTACAATAGACAACTATGAAACAAGAAAGCAATAAATTCAATGTGTTGATGCCTAACATCGATCACACACCATGACCAAACCTCACTTCAACAACCCACCTGTGTATCCAAGTATGTTATTACCCATCCAAAAGCTTTTGACCCTCCCCTTAGAAGAGACCCATAAATAGATAATACATTAACTAGCATCCACTAGAAGACAAGCATGACATATCTTTGACACCTCAACTCATACATACATGAAAACTAATCCTAAACCAGTTATCTCTGTGAAGACAACTCCACTTGAAAACACATAGGAAATGCAAACAGAAAAATCAAACACCCTTGATGTATGATTAATGAATTCAGAATTCAAATGGAGATAGTTTGGTAATAGTAAGAATATACTAAATCCTTATACATAAGACAAATCAATTACAATATATATCATACTCTCTAAACTAACAAAGGAAGAAAGAACACCCTATATGTAGAGAGAAGGATAAAATCTACAGGAAAAGGACCCTTCATGGAACCGAAAAGGAACCCCTAAAATAACTAACACAACTCCATTTATACCCCCTAGTCATCTTGGAATCCCAGATAGGATGCATCAAGCTTCGGATGACTAGGGTTAGGGTTCCAACAACTACACCAACCCTAATTACAATAGAAAATCAAAATTCATGGAGGGAAAACCAAGCACAGGTCTGTCAAATCCAAGGATGATCTTCATGAATGAGAAAATATCTGAGAAGGATAGGAAGATCACAAATTTATCATGCAAAACAATTTGACTAGACCTGCAAAACACCTCAGTCCACCAAAATTATCCATCCCCCCATGGTACAAACCCCCCTGCAATTTGATCATGGAAACCTGGACCACACTACAACCACCGACGACACCAAAAAAATCAAATCTGGCCTCAAAAGAAATTAAAACCAGTCCTTTCTGTTGCTGAAAATGTCTTAGGAAATTTGAATTTGAATTTCAACGGTCACATCAAATATTTTAAAATGCAACCGTAGATCTTTTCCTTTTCCCAATAGATCGGGTGGTGCATAATAACTTTTGAAAATGTTTGTGGGACCCCCTGACAAGTCAACCACCACCTCACCACACCAAGGACCAATCAAAAGTGAGCAACTTAGTGCCACAAAGTACCCAGGACCCACAGCAAAGCTTCCCCCTTTAGTGAATATCAACGGTGGGTGCATGATCGCAAGGGAGAAGAATATTCCTTGCGATCATGCACCAGCTGTAGATCTATCGGCACGTCAACCTCCTTGAAAATATGCAGACCCATTGACACAGTCCACCTCATCCCACCTGGACCAATAGAAAACCTCCAAATCAGCCCGTCTAACAAAGAGGACCCACGTCAAAATCTTTTCTCCTATCCTCGCATTGGACAGTCATCGCTATACCGTGATGCTAAAGCACGTGCATCTCAAACCAATGGTATAATGATGATTGCATGATCAAACAACAACTTAACACCTTAGGAAAGTCTAGACCCATTGACACATCCTTGTCACAACAATGTGGATGAATCAGGAGAGACCACATTAGAAAAGACTGACACATGCCCCATTGCCCCATGCCCTTCACAAGCAACCCTGACAACTTCCACCTGTTCCCTGACACCACCAATGAGAAACTGCCATGGTGGCCTGACCTAGCATTGGACCCACTGAAGACTTACTACCCTGGAAGATCGGATGGATGACGTATGATCTCAAGGGTTTGGAAGATTCCATGAGATCATGCACCCGTCGTTGATCATGAATCTTCTGATTGAGATATCAGGCCCACCTAATAACACATCCAACTCACAAACGCACCGACCAATTGAAAACCACCAAATCAGCATGACCTGGCATGGACCCACTGACAGCCTTTACGTTAGATACCAAATCAACAGCTATCACATGATTGCGAAAGGGAAGAATATTCCTTGCGATCATACGAAAACCATTGGATCTTCAAGCGACTGACAACCTAACCCCACCCTGCTACATAAGCCATTTCAATGAATCACAAGTTGCCACATTGTGAAAACTGGCAGGCGGACCTCTAACATTTTCTTCATTCTTCAAACCTCTGACACACACCACATCAAAACCTACATCAACGAATTAGAAGCCGCCACCTCAAATACCATAAACGGGCCTACCAAGACAGGTGGCACCTTGTCACATGATCGCATAGCCTAAAAAAGGCTCATGAGATCATGCGACAGCCACACATTTAAAGAGTCTGTATGTTGTCAGGCCCCGCTGATGACAGATGTCTGCTTGTTGCATGTTCGCAAGGGGGAAAAAGATTCCTTGCGAACAAGTGACAACCACAAGTTTTCAAAGGGTTGAAACATAAGAAAATTCACGCCAGGAGACTTAGGAACTTAGGAAATATTAAAGGGGGACCCCAGCATGAAACCTAACTGATCAACATGCGAAGGGATATAACATTTTCACACATGGGTTATTTGGATTTTAAGTGACAGGAAAAGGTAACATGGAAATAGAACATGGCATGGTAAAGCTAGGCTAATTTGAATTAGTTTCCACCCAACGGCTAGTTATTTGAATTTTCAACTAGGATTTTAGCCAGAGACTAGGAAAAATAATACAGAGACCAGGGAAAAATCTGTGAGGCAATGAAAATTTTAACAGGTGCTAACATTGGCTCTAGTTGGGGATGCATGCCTCCTGCAGGCATAGCAAGGATTCAGATCTTTGGGAAAAGTAGACCACCCATTGGAAAAGGGCATAGAGACCTCAAAAAACATAGGGAACACACCAAGGAAATAGGAAGGGAAAATATTTACATAATTTACAAAGAATTACAACTTCACTTGGTGGCCCCACGCCACCAAAATAAAATCAGTGACCCTCCTGAATCAAAGGTTTGATTTTCATCCACATATGTGACTAAACACCTGAAAATTTTATGACCATCTTTTTGCCAACATATGTGAATACTCATGGGATGAAAAATGAAACTATATTGATCACTACCCATGTTCTTCCAGTCATAACCGTTACATTCATACTCCAAAAAGTATGGGTCATTATTCAATTCTTGGTGATGATTGGAAACAAAAAATGGATCAAGTAATGCATCAAAAAATAAAGCATACTGATCATCATGCATTACATCAAAATTACTTGGCTGAGAAGGACTTGGATCCCTAGATTCACCTTCACATACTTCCTCAGCCACTCAGCAACTTGGTTCCTCCCTGATGTCTTCATGAACTGGATCATGAACCAAGTGAAAGTCTATTTCAAAACTTTTGTGACAGGGGAACAACTGATCTGCATCATCATTTTCACCAAAAAAAATTCTATCCCAATTGTTGAAGACAAGGTCCTCAATACTGTCACCATCAGTATCATTTTTATCAAAAGAAGGAAAAGAATATAAACAAGAAACTTGTTCATCACTACAATTTCTATGACAGGAAAAGACACTGTCATGTCCTTCTACCTCTTCTCTTGCAAAGTCACTACATGAGGGCAGATTTGGTATACATGAGTCATCCTAATCACTTTGAACACTAGCCTCATTATCAGTGTCAAAGGATATATCACAGGGGAGCTGCAATTCAAAATCCATATCAGGTGCATACCTTTGAAATTCTTCAGCCAAGAGTACTGAAATCTCTTCACTACTCAATGGACTTTGGGCTTTGTTTTCATCTTCTTCAGCATCACCCCTATTGCAAACATCTTCCTTGTCCAAGACAAGAATAGAGACCTCTAGCCTTAGATCATCTTGTGTGAAGAAACCAATGCAAGAATCATCATTTACATCATAGTCATTTTCTTGCCACTCACACAAAACATCATCAAACCGGGACAAGAAACAAGAACTTTGATATTGAAGAGAAGATAAATCTACAGACAAATTGGAAACATTATCAATCTCAGATCCATCTTCAGCACTCTCATATGCACTAACCTCAAAATCAACTTCATAGTCAATACTTTCTACACAATGAGAATCAATATCAGAAACACTGGTCTCCTCATGATCAACATGAAAAGAAGCCAATGCCCTCAAACTCCTATCCTTCATTAACTGCCAATTCTCAATTTTTCTCTTTGCAATTTCCTTCTTGAGAGCAGCAACTTCATCAAAATATTCTACAAAATTTTCTCTCAATACATCCCAAGAAGGGATTGAACATGAAGGAAAGGACAAGAACCAACTCCTTGCACTATCAGAAAATGTCTGCACAAAAAGCCTCATAGCAACATCTTCATGCTCAACCTCCATTTCACCAAACAAACCCATGATAGTATAAATATGTTGGCTTGCCGAAACAGATCCATCAACCATGAATCTAGGCAAGCACCTCCCATCCTTAGCAGAGAACTCATGTGGGGCACCTTCAATGCCATCAAAACAAAAGGGCCTGTATTCCTCCATGAGGAACTACCCACTACTACTTATCCCTTTATGCTAGTGCTAAACACTTGATAGGGAAACATTTTAACAAAACAATACCTAGAAATTTTGCAGTGGAAACCTTGTTGACTGGAAGGTAGGGCAGATCTAGAGCTTATCATGTAGCTCCATCAGGTTCTTTACTTTGTAGAGTTGCCACCTCCTTGAAGAGGAAAATATTGTACTTGTCTTTGTATCTTCTTCCAATCAATACAAAACTTCACCAGGATTCTACACTATTTATCAGAAGATGCATTGATCAAATAGAGAAATCAGAGTCGCCACTCAACACATAGTGAGAAGATGTTAGCAAATGCTTTATTTTTACTTTTGACTCTATGATCATTAACCAAGACTCTGGGATGATCCAGTCAAGCAAGGAAAGCTTGCTGCCTTTTACTTCTTCCCCAACAGAGTCGCCAATTTGTTGGTGTTCTTTTTCCCCAAAGGTCTGATTGACATTAGGATTGACAGGGCTAGTGTCAGATTCACTCAACACTCCAAATCTAACAAGGAAAAAGGCCAACTAACAAGGATCAAAGAGAGATCCTTCTACACTTTGAGCTCCACATCACTCAGGTGGGTATACCTCCTCTACACACACATACAACTTATGTCACACTACAGGCCTCTAGGTAACTGACTGTGGAATGGTTCTCAAACCCTTGTAGGTATCCTGTACCTCAATGAAACCAAGATCTCATGCAATAGCCCTACTTGCATAGAGTGAGTATGAAAACCAAAGACCTATCCTAACAACATAAAAGGGAAAGGGTGGAACTAAATGTAAATGATTTAATGATGGGTTTGAAAGGACCCCTGAGATACCCTAAGTCCCTCATAGACCAGTGCCTTGTCCAATGGGCCACAGAGTCAAATACCTTATTACAATAGACAACTACGAAACAAGAAAGCAATAAATTCAATGTGTTGATGCCTAACATCGATCACACATCATGACCAAACCTCACTTCAACAACCCACCTGTGTATCCAAGTATGTTATTACCCATCCAAAGGCTTTTAACCCTCCCCTTAGAAGAGACCCATAAATAGATAATACATTAACCAGTATCCACTGGAAGAAAAGCATGACATATCTTTGACACCTCAGCTCATACATACATGAAAACTAATCCTAAACTAGTTATCTCTATGAAGACAACTCCACTTGTAAACACATAGGAAATGCAAATAGAAAAATCAAACACCCTTGATGTATGATTAATGAATTCAGAATTCAAATGGAGATAGTTTGGTAATAGTAAGAATATACTGAATCCTTATACATAAGACAAATCAATTACAATATATATCATATTCTCTAAACCAACAAAGGAAGAAAGAACACCCTATATGCATAGAGAAGGAGAAAATCTACAGGAAAAGGACCCTTCATGGAATTTAAAAGAACCCCTAAAATAACTAACACAACTCCATTTATACCCCCTAGTCATCTTGGAATCCTAGATAGGATGCATCAAGCTTAAGATGACTAGGGTTAGGGTTCCAACAACTACACCAACCCTAATTACAACAAAAGATCAAAATTCATGGAGGGAAAACCAAGCACAAGTCTATCAAATCCAAGGATGATCTTCATGAATGAGAAAATCTCTGAGAAGGACAGGAAGATCACAAATTTGTCATGCAAAAAAATTTGACCAGACCTGCAAAACACCTTGGGGCACCAAAATTATCCATCCCCCCATGGTACAAACCCCCCTGCAATTTGATCATGGAAACCTGGACCACACTACAACCACCGATGCCACCAAACAAATCAAATCTGATGTCAAAAGCAATTAAAACCAGTCCTTTCTATCACTAGAAATGTCTTAGGAAATTTGAATTTGAATTTCAATGGTCACGTCAAAAATTTTAAAATGCAACCGTAGATCTTTTCCTTTTCCCGGTAGATCGAGCGACGTATAATAAATTTTGAAAATGTTCACGGGACCCCCGACAAGTCAACCACCACCTCATGACACCAAGGACCAATCAAAAGTGAGCAACTCAGCACCACAAAGTACCCAAGACCCACCGCAAAGCTTCCCCCTTTAGTGAATATCAACGGTGGGCACATGATTGCAAGAGAGAAGAATATTCCTTGCGATCATGTGCCAGTCGTAGATCTGTCGGCACGTCAACCTCCTTGAAAATACATAGACCCATTGACACAGTCCACCTCATCCCACCTGGACCAATAGAAAACCTCCAAATCAACCCATCTGACAAAGAGGACCCACGTCAAAATATTTTCTCCTATCCTTGCATCAGACGGTCATCGCTATACCATGATGCTAAAGCACGTGCATCTCAAACCAATGTTATAACGATGATCGCATGATCAAACAACAACTTAACACCTTAGGAAAGTCCAGACCCACTAACACATCCTTGTCACAACAACGTGGATGAATCAGGAGAGACCACATCAAAAAAGACTGACATAGGCCCCACTGTCCCATGCCCTTCACAAGCAACCTTGACAGCTTCCACTTGTTCCCTGACACTACCAATGAGAAACTGCCACGGTGGCCTGACCTAGCATTGGACCCATTGAAGACTTACTGCCTTGGAAGATCAGATGGACAGCGCATGATCTCAAGGGTTTGGAAGATTCCATCAAATCATGCGCCTGTCGTCGATCATGAATCTTCTGACTGAGATACCAGGCCCGCCTGATAACACATCTAGCTCACAAATGCACCGACCAATCAAAAACCACCAAATCAACATGACTTGGCATGGACCCACTGATAGCCTTTATGTTAGATTCCAAATCGACAGTTGTCGCATGATCGTGAAAGGGAAGAATATTCCTTGTGATCATGCGACAACCACCAGATCTTCAAGTGAATGACAACCTGACCCACCCTGCCGCATAAGCCATTTCAATGAATCACAAGCTACCACATTGCAAAAAATGGTAGGCAGACCTTTGACACATGCCACATCAGAACCCGCATCAAAAAATCAGAAGCCGCCACCTTAGATACCATAAACGGGCCTACCGGGACAAGTGGCACCTTGTCGCATGATCGCATAGCCTGAAAAAGGCTCATGAGATCATGCGACAGCCACACATTTAAAGAGTTTGTAAGTTGTTGGGCCCCGTTGATGATAGATGTCCGCTTGTCGCATGTTCACAAGGGGGAAAAAGATTCCTTGCGAACAAGCGATAACCACAAGTTTTCAAAGGGTTGAAACATAAGAAAATTCATGCCAGGAGACTTAGGAACTTAGGAAATATTAAAAGGGCACCCCAGCATGAAACCTAACTGATCAACATGCGAAGGGATATAACATTTTCACACATGGGTTATTTGGATTTTAAGTGACATGAAAAGGTAACATGGAAATAGAACAAGGCATGGTAAAGCTAGCCTAATTTGAATTAGTTTCCACCCAATGACTAGTTATTTGAATTTTCAACTAGGATTTTAGCTAGAGACCAGGAAAAACAATACAGAGACTAGGGAAAAATCTGTGAGGCCATGAAATTTTTAATAGGTTCTAACACATCCTTTCACATCTATAGCTCTCCATTCCTCCAGATATTTCCTCTCAAGTGATTAAACTTATTAATAAGAGACTAAGCTCTAATACCAATTGTTGGATTAGGTATGGAAAGATAAGTACTGAGAGGAGAGGGGTGAATTAGTATTGTAAAACACTTTTGAACTATTTGAACTTTCTTCCTTAAACATTTAATGATTCTATGAATTTTTCATGCATCATATAAAAGATAACACATAACTCATAACACATTCATTTTGGTATTGCATAAATCCTTGTTAGAGGATAAAACTGCAGTGGGGATGAAACCCACAAAACTTCACTACTACAATAAAAAGTTTTCTTGGTTAGAGGTACAATGTTAGTTATTTCTAATAGCTTACCCTGTTAAGAGTATTAACCCAATTAAGAGTCTTAAGACCTATTAAGTCTCCCTTGTAAGAGGATTTTACAATTCTAATCTAAGAACTATACCTGGGTAAAGGATTTACAATATAAGATTTGTTAAGATCTGCTCGGTTAAGAGACTTTACAATTTTGATTACTCTTTAATTAGTAACACAAACTTGTCTATTAAACTTGCATCAATCATATGCATATCAGACTCTTTTTGCTCAACAACTCATTACCTCATATTGTGTACTACTCACAATATCAATTTAGTGCTCAGTAGAATCAATTTTGAATCATAATCACTTTCTTCTCTTTACTGCTCTGTACTTGGTGGTTTCTCTTCTTATCACATGCTCTACAATCTTTTCTTCACACATGCGATCTCCATCCACACATGCATAGTGATCTTCACATTATGATTCATTTAAATAAATTCTAGAAGTGGTGCTACATGTTCTAGAATCATCTCTATGAGCGGTTCTAGGATTGGTTACTCCTCTAATGCATATATCATACTTTATTCTCATTGGTAGATGTCACCTTGTAATCATGTGTAATCATTATGTTTATATCTCCAATGCTCTGACATACAATCTCCTCAAGATTCTTAAATCATTTTCTATTTGGTATCTAGATTCAATGTATCAAAAGATTCTCCTTGTGTCGGCCTACTATGCTTGGTAACACATTTTTCTCTAGCTTGGTAACTATCTCATCTTCTCGAATAGGTTTATGTTGTAGCTCAGTATAACTCAGTGCTCGATGCATGATTCTTCCTTGCCCAGTATCTGAACTTTCTTTGCCTTTACCAAAATTACCTGATCCCTTATTTCTTTTACCGAATAGCTTTTCCTTCTTTATCAACTTGTATTTTTTTCATTACCCAATGACTTTGACAATCATTATGACTTCCTCATAACTAATGAAAACAAAATAACTCTTAGGAGTATAAAAAAATCTTTTTTCAGCAACCATGCAGATGGAAAGGTGGTTGTGGAGACCGTGCATTTTTTCACATTTACTATGGGCTTATGTGCCCAAGAAATTGTTACGCACCTAAGAATTTTATATTTTTCCACCACTATGCAATGAGAAAAGTGGTTGTGGTGGGTCATGGCCTTCTGCCATGACATCAATGTGTGGCCTTAACTATGGAGTTGATGAATTTAATTTATTGCCATGTACTTCATTTGGGGTGTGGTTGGTGACCCATTTGTGGGTACCTGTTCTCAATTTGTGTTTTTTCCTACACTCAAGTACATGAATTGCATTAATTTTCTTCTTTCTTTATTTTTTGTATTTTCTATGAGTTTAATTATGCATTGGCTGGAGTTTTCTTGAGAAAATAGTTAGTGGTCTTGCAACTTCTATGTAAACCCTTGTTACCACAACAAATGTAAACCCTGGCAAGTATTTGGTTTCCATTGGTTGTGCTAGGTAGGGTTTATAAAGAATACTATTTGTTTGTGTAAAAATTTAGTGTTTTATTTTGTAGAGCATATTGTTTGTGTTTGAAATAGTGATTGCCTTTGGAAGTCGTTTAATAAAAAAATGCAGTATAATATAATCTTAGAAATTCTCCTGATAAAAATGCTTTCAAGTATTAATTTCTATGTGCCTAATATCGATATAGATATAAGATATTCATATACAAATGATTATTTCTATCACAAACTGACATTGGAACATAAAAAAGGACCATGAGATAATTACAATCTACAATTTTTTATGTTATTTACAATCTT
The DNA here is from genome assembly GCA_027943335.1 of Chamaecyparis obtusa. Classification (NCBI taxonomy): domain Eukaryota; kingdom Viridiplantae; phylum Streptophyta; class Pinopsida; order Cupressales; family Cupressaceae; genus Chamaecyparis; species Chamaecyparis obtusa. The sequence continues at coordinate 840,342 of BSBK01005455.1, read as the reverse complement.
AAGTTTAAATATAAATTAAGCATACAACATTTTATTTAAGGAAATGAGCATTTAAAATGGTATATACATATATATACATATATATACATATATATATATACATATACATACATACATATATATATATATATATATATATATATATATATATATATATATATATATATATATATATATATATATATATATATATATATATATATATATATATATATATATATATATATATATATATATATATATATATATATATATATATATATATACATATATACATATATATATGTATATAGATATGTATATATGTGTATATATGTATATATATATGTGTATATATATATATATGTATATATATATATATATGTATATATATGTATATATATCTATATGTATCTATATGTATATATATATGTATATATGTATGTATATATTTGTATATATATATATATATATATACATATAGATACATATAGATATATATACATATATATACATATAGATACATATACATATATATACATATATATATATATATATATATATATATATATATATATATATATATATATATATATATATATATATATATATATATATATATATGTGTGTGTGTGTGTGTGTGTGTGTGTGTGTGTGTGTGTGTGTGTGTGTGTGTGTATATTTATATAAATCAAAACTTGTTAAATTTAGGTTTTAAGAATACAAGTGTCTCACAGAGAAATAATATGCTCTACAAACCCTAGTCACTACAAAACAAAAGTTATTCTCTGCAAACCCTGATAATCATTAAAAAGTGGAAACAAAAAATGAAAAGAGAAAACACCAGAAGAAACAAATATCAATTTGGACGAACTCCCTTTTGTTCAATGACCTCTGTTAGGAAAAAATACCCTCTACAAACCATGAACAACATAGCTTCCTCCAACAACCTTTGTCCTTCACAAACAACATAATTTGCAAACCCCAACTACTATAGAAGAAAAATCATAGAAAATACAAAACATAAATTGTGAATACAAACAACGTACTCTAGGAATCCCATCCACTACAAAAGAAAATTCATAGAAAATACAAAACATGAATTGTGTATACCTAGAAATAGATTTTTAACCACACCCTAAATGATAGGGTTTATACAAAATATTATTTGTTTGTGAAAATAGTGATTGATTTATTTGTCCACCAAATACTTGTACGTTAATCTGCATACTATTTTTCATCATATGTTATCAATGACTATGATATGTTTGTTTTCATGGGGTTAGGGAAAAACACATTAATCCTCCTTATTATTGTGGCATTGCAGTTTTGTTCTCACACCTAGAGTTGAATTCCTAGCTTGTAGAGAATAATAGACAATGTCATCTCAAGAAAACCCTTCCAATGATTCACAAAAACCCACTGCAAATAATATGGTAAGCTCATATTTAGCCTTCGATCAAATGCTACAACATGTTTATAATTGCACATTTATTTCCGTTGTTATATGTGCTTCTTGGAAAAAAAATTGTGTATGTATGTGGTTCCATTGATAGAAATTTGGGATATTTTTAAACACAAGTTTACACATTGACATATGGAAATACATACATATATAAACTTATCATAATATGTGGCTAGATAAAGTGATGGACAACTTTGTACCTATCTATCACTCTAACTGTTAATGCAACTACATATATAAATATATAAATATCTATATTGTACATGTGTACAAATATCTGTATAGTTGAAAAAAAAGGATGTATACATACACAAATGCATATATATAGGTTTGATTGTAGTAATATAAATATTTTGTGTATGTTGCTTTCTTTTTAGGGTGCTAATTTATAGATACAAATGACTTCAAATGCTATGTGTTTCATAAATGTTGGAATTAGTGTCCCCTTTCCAACACTCTAACTGTTGTCTTTTGTAAAATTGACCTCTAATGAAAGTGAGCCTGAACTCTACAAGATTGTCCTCTCTGATGACACACACATTCATTTAGGCATTTCCCCCACTAAATATTGTGACCTCTTTTATTCATGAGCTTTAAAGATAGGGTCTATAGTCTTGCTCACAACCTATTTTTGTAGGAATCTGTGGGGGTCAAGGTACCATACACTATATGTATTTTAAGTGTCCTAATTGTTTTTCTATATTTATTTTGATTGTGTGTAGTGTGTTGATTTTTTAGTTTTTCTCCTTCTAAAGGGATATAATAATATTCAACCTAGACATCGAAAGTGCAGAGTCTAGTTTAATTAGAAAACCTAGGTACCTCTTCCAAGAACAAGAACAATAAATTTTGGCACAAGGAACCCCTCTCAGCTAAACAGTCCCTTAAATTTTGGTTGCACTTGCCTCCTACATAACATGATACTATTGACAATATTATCCCTATAAAAGTATTTAACCCTTTCAAAAATAAATGGACAATTAAAGGGCGTGATACAAGCAAGATGAAAATGCATCACTTTAATATGCCAGGTAGAGAAAGACAAGTCTTTAGCTTTAACATCATTGATAGAAAAGGAAAAAAGTTAGGATAACTTGTTTTAATGAAACTATTGAATAGCATTATGGTAGAGTTGAGGTGGGAGCATTTTATTTTGTTTCAAAAGGTTGTGTTAAAGAGACAAACATAAAATTCAATAAGCTAAACAACTATTTGGAAATTACATTAGATGAAAAAATTAATTTAAAGCGATGTGATCATGATATATCTTAGCCAACCAATCTTTTCCTCTTCATCCCTCTAAAGGAAATCATAAATTGTAGTAAAAATAATTTAGTTGATGTCATTGGTGTTGTTGTTTTAGAGCTGTCAATTATATATAGGAAAGAAAAAAGAAAGATCAAGCCCATAACTATGAGAATAAATGACATGTATATTGTTTCTATTGACGTGAAATTGTGTGATACACTATGGGAACCAATAGGTGAAAAATTGAAAGATTTCTATGACTAAAAAATGCTTGTTGTCCTTGCTGTCAAAAATGGAAAAGTAATTAATACAACTAAAACAACAAATCTATATATTAATCCTACCACCCCTGAGACAAAGGCCCTTAAATCTAGAGGAGAAATCCCTATTGAAGTATTTTTATTCTCTTGGTCCACTTGTTAATTCAACACATCATATAATAGAATGAAAATTATAGTTGTCCTTGAACATACTAGTGTCATGTTAGAGACTATTGAGGCCACAATTATAGATTTTGTAAAATAAATCAAAACTGATTTGTTTGGTTATCCAACTTGCCTTTGACACTACTACATTTGGGGCCAAATTTTGACAGAAGCTTCCGACGGATGATTTTTTTTTATGAATTTGGTGTTTTTTTTTGTAGTAGGCCCTGATGGTGTCAGTATTCTGAAGGGTGTTAAATTGACCATCAAAATTTTGATAGCTTTGGGGCACAATAATTTTTATTTTGATTGCCATAGAAAAGGAGTGGGAGAAAATGAGCGAAAGTTGAGTGTGAGAGAAGGTATGTGATTTCTTCATCTTTCGAGCCTCTGGCATCATATTTGACTGCAAATTTCAAATGCATTGCATTTTATTTGATCATGAATGCTCTCTGAAATAACTGCATTCTACCGGTGTCATGCCCTAGCTAGTACTTTATCTCTATTATTTGATGTTATTGGTGCTTGTGCTCAAGGATATCGATTCACTATTTTGAAATGTTTGGATTCATGTTTGTTGATATTACTGGCATGTTTAATGACACCATTGTATATTGCTGAGATGCTCACTGAAATGACTGCATTGTACTGGTGTCATTCCCTAGCACGTGCTTTAACTCTATTATTTGATGTTATTGGTTATCAATTTTTTTTGAAATGTTGACTGTGGTTATCAAATGGATAGTTCGTGAGCTTCTAGCTAGGTGCCATTTGTATTGATAGCTTAGGGCATCAAACATATTATATCATTGATAGTTGAGACTTTGTTAAAAGGAAATAGGACAAAGAACAATTTTGATTTATTTTCTCTATTTTGATCCATAAGTGGCTTACAACCCTAGAGAAGTATATGCAGATTTATGGATGCAGTTGTAGGATACATAGCAACCGATAATTCACAAGAAATCCATGCATCCAATTTGAATAGAAATTAATACAAAGAAATAGGGTCCTCCAATTGCCCAATCATCTGAACCTTGATTGTCCCCTCAACCAGTGACCCTTCAAAACTGGGTTATCATGTTTGAGTGATCCTTCATTCTCCTGGTCTGTCCTACATCCAAACATATTGGAAATACACAATACAATGATAACAAGTCTTTCACAATCCCCCTTCCCTCAAGGAACACTATCAACCATCCCTATATACCTCTCTACTATCACTCCATCCTGTGATGACCATAGTGATGAGTAAAAGTCTACCACTTCCTTGTTGATTGCATCTGATTCCACAACTTGCTAACCAAATTCATTCTTTATTGAATTTATTCTATTAATTAATGGTCTTTCCTTGACTGAACTATGGAAAAACATTGTATTGCAGTCCTCATCTTTCAACCAATTCTCTTTGATTTTTGGCATCAATATATTTCTTCTCTAGCTAGAATTTCCTCATATTGTTGTTACAAGTCCTTTTCAGTTAAGAAATCAATTTTATCCATACCTTCCCGAATCACCTTATTTTTTAAAACCTCTAGATGCTCGTCCAATGTTTTTTTTCCACAAATATATCCTTGAAATGAATTTGGTTCCAACACTTCCTCTTATTCTTGATATACTATAATTTTTTGAACAATTGAAACTGCATATTTCCTTAAATAACAAGTACAATCTTCCAATAGTTTGCCACCACTTTCCAGAACCATTCATGGATTCTGAAATGTTGTTCCAAACTTCCTTCTTCTCTTTTGTTTTAATCAGACCATAAACATTAAACCAAAACACTAAGATTTGCAAGTGCATTGCAACCCCTAAAATTCCATGTTTTGTCTCAAAATACTTTTTGATTAAACGTCTCTAGTTAGGGGCATTGCAACCCCTAAAATTCCATGTTATGAGCTTCTTTTCTTTCCGAGAGAGAACAAGTCTCTCTGAGATCTTAACTTTCTCTAGTCTTTTCTATTCTCAACATATCCCAATAAGCACTGAACAATCTTCCTCCCTCTCATCCTCTTTCCTCCTTTATTTATCTTTTTGGACTTAGATTTTTTTTTCTTGATTGTTCTATTTTCCAAAATTCCTTCCCCATCTCTCAAGACAAATTCATCTTATGCCCCTCCCCGATTAAGACCCCCCTCATCCTCAACATGGTCTTTATCACCTATACTCTCGATTTCATGGATAGGGGACATGTAAATATATTTAAATACTTCTTCTACCACAATGTCACCCTTAAAATTATGAAACTATGTAAACCACTTTTAGTAATAAAAAATGTAAATTTCATGTATATTGCCAATCTCTTCCATAGGGGTACAGTCAGAGGGCTCATTGAAAAAATGATCCTTTGAATGGTTACTATGAATATGAATGATTTTATATAGCATATTGCTCATTTTACTTGAATTTTGGAATAGCTTGTGCAAGGGTGAAAGTACTTTTGATCATTTTGGTCGTAACTGTTCCTGTACACAGCTAGGAAATGTAACTATCTAATGATTATATGTAATGTTGAATGGATTAAATGCTTTATTCTTGGTAGAAGTAAATGGAAGGAATAGTGTTGGTCTTAAGTTTCATTTATTATTTAATTCAATGGTTTCCAAGATGTGTTGAGGAGTTTGCTCCTTGTTTAACGTTAACTGTTCTTGCACAATCCACTCATACAACAGTGAAATGCTATGTGATTGACAATTTCTATTTTTTCCATTTGATAACTGCAGTCAACATTTTAAAACAATGAATCATCCTTGAGCACACGCACCAATAACATCAAATAATGGAGATTAAAACTTAACCAATGGCATGTTTACAACAAAGAAATATAATGATAATAATATGCTAAAAATTCTATTCTATTTAATGATGAGAGCCATTTACAACCTATTTAATGCCATATTTTAATCCATTTCATGCACTTTCCTACTTACTTCCCTATTCCATTTCTGTCCCATTTCGACCAATTTTACTATTTTACATTCCATATAGTTTAAAATATATAAGTAGTATTTAATGAGGTTTTGGGATTAAAATATGGAAAATGCATTATTGATTTCTTTTACTAACTATTATAATTATAGCATGTTGATGAGTGTAGATGTTCCTGTCGCCCATTTTACAAGCTCTCCATGTTGCACTTTGGACAAAGAACTAATGTATGTGGTTGAAAACTAGAAGATCATTTCTATTTACCACATTATCTTGGTGCTACAGCTACATTTATTAGTGTGACAACAAAATCATCTACATAGGTGCATTTATTAGATTGGTTGCTATGAAATGATGATTTTACCATTATTTATTATTAGTTTATGGTTGAGCAATTTGTTCACATCCTTACCTATGGGATTTAAAGGAGTTGGCATCTTCACAAAGTTTTATAACTCCTTTTATATCTAAATAAAGGAGGTGAGTGATTTTTTCTATATAATGAAGAATGTCCAAACCATTTCATGCCTAAATCTGCTACTTTATACAAAACAACAAAACCACCGTATATCTCAACTTTATATTAGTGGTTCCAGTCTGCACCAGTTACAAGTTTGTTGGTCTCCAGCCAAACATAGAACATCTATTATTATATGCAGTTTTTACGTGTTGCCTATATAAGCAATGTAACATGAATATGTAAAAGACAATCCTGTATTATTCCTGAGAAATAAAGATTATCGATTCTATTGATTGATCTCATGTTCACCGTTTTCCATCTCACCACCTGATGAACTGAGGAGGGGGCCCACTTCTTGGAATGTCTGGTGCATTTCTTGTAACATTTTATTTCATTAGAGTGTGTTTGAAGTTTCAATAGAAGAATGTTTTATTTAAATTAATAGTTGGATTTGCATTACCAGTATTTTTGAAGAATATGATTATTAATGCTTTATCTTATTTCATATTCATTCATCAAAATAAACTCCCACTGTTGATTTCTAATTTTTGATTATTCAATACACTATTAATAGTTCCTATCATATTTAAATTATCAAACAAGATTTACATTTCAAACACTGGTGTGTTATTAAACTATTCACGCGTGACATTTTTGTATTAGTGATAAGTGTTCTTTGGAATTGTGAGTTTGATTTTCGGAATGATTTTAGTTGGTATCATTATTTCTGTTTGAAGAGACATTTTCATTTTTTATGTTTTTATTGTTTTAGTAGGTTTCAATTAAGTTCATGTCGTAGGAAGTGATAGTTCCTGTCGTAGTTTTATTTTTGTTTTACATAGGTTCATTTTTGTGTGTCTTAGCCACATTCATAATCCCTCAAATCACAACTATCATCCCTTGATGGCATATTGCTTGGACACCTTTTGCAAGCTTACACTCTTGGATTGACACGTATAGACCAGCTGAACTTTATCATAAATTGTTAATTCTTTCATATTATTTGCCCTAGTGTTGGCCTATCATTTAATACATGCCAAAGGACTAGTCCCAATAATTATTAAACATACTTTATCTAATATGATGAATTGTTAATAAAGGTCTAATTTTGTAGACTGCTAGCATGAAGGAAGATTTGACCTAGCCAAATCTTCCTTGTACATGCCATCCACTATTACATTTGACCTAGTTTTTCTACCAAAATTTTCATCCATGAATTAAAAAGGTTTTGGTTGGTCAGATTATAGAAGGAAAACTTTCATTTTTTTTAATCCATGCCCATGTTAGTCAAAAGTTCAACCACTATGGTGTACATCAAAATTTCAACAAGAATGAGCATAACTTAAAAAAAAAGATTTCATTTCTCATTTCATTATTACCACAACAAATTTTTTCAAGGGTTGCAGTGTGCGAAACCTCATCGGCCAAGGCAGATTCGACACTATGTATAGGGGTTGTAGTTTTTATCTAGACTTGGGCCTTTGAACTTCGAGCTTAGTTTTGGAAACTTGGCTTTTCCTCTCCTTATCAAATGGAAGCTCATTGAGGTAGGGATTGTGTCGTTATCTCCTTTGTATTTTGATATAATACATTGCATTTGATGGATGTCCATGCCGTGTTCCAAAGCACCCATCTCGGCACAGGGTAGAAGCACGCTAGAAAATGTGAACTGATTGGGTTGTAAACCAATTAGTTGCATTTGGTCAAATAGTATTACTACCTCATTAGGACACCCATGTCTCTTGTAGGCTGCAATGATCGTATTCCATAAAACCTTATCGTGCTCTTTCATTTGGTCAAACACTTTACGAGCATCGACCAAACTTCCACACTTCACATACATATAAATAAGCTGCTTATGAGTTGTGCGTGTACCAAATACCCATCATTTATGAGTGATGAAAAAGTGGACATTTTTTCCCAGTGAAAGCACGTTCTTGAGAATGCAGGTTTGCAACAGTTGAAGATATATAGAGGAGTCTTCAGGAGGGTTGTGTGTAGGAAGAAGAATGTGCATTGCCTCCTTCAACGGGCCCTCCCTACACAACATTGTAAGTTAGAAATGAGTAGTTAATGTAAACGGCATTTTATGATTGTAATTGAAGCGTGTTATTCACCATACTCAAACATTGCCTACCACGGAGACATTGTCAGTAGTAAACTTGTGAGCATTTTCACATGATAGCATACAATCAAGTTTACTGTTTACCTTCTTAGGTTTACAATTTTTCTTTTTTTATTGATTCAACATTTGGAGGAACACTAGTTGAATGTAACAGAGTTATTGCAGGTCAAATGTAACTTTGTTACATTCAACCAGTGTAGACCAAATGGAACTCTTCATATCACAACCGAAGGTCTCTTCAATTTCTAAAAATAGGTCTCTTCATATTTCCAAATGCATGACCCTTCCCATGTCCCATGTCTCTTCATATAATAAAATATCAAATATTTAGAGTGTGATACCTAGCACACATTGAATGACCCTCTTTATGAAGGCCTTGAAGTTGACTAATTCTAGCTCAGGTATAGTTAAATTGTCCTTTCTACCCTAGAATGACATCTTTGTTCAAACCATTGATTGCAAACATTTTTTAAGTACTTGAATCTACAATAGAACAATAGTGGTGAATGTATGATTATTATAATCATATGATTATATGTTATAACATTTAAGTAATAAATTTAGTAACGATAGTGCGGTGCATTATTGATATAGGCTCGATGGCTCTTGTCAATGTGCCAAACTGTCAATGTGGTGGTGGGCAGTGTGTGTTGAAGACTTCACAGACACAGAGAAACCTTGGATGACAATTTTGGTGCTACCCAAATAGAAAAAAGGTTGGTAATGTGTATATATTTAATGTTTCTAATGTAAATACTATTCATTATATTATAAGAACTAATGTAGATTGGGTATCACAGGGAAATAATGGCTGTAGATACTTTAGTTGGGTCAATGACAACTCATCTGCATCTATCTGCCCATCTCCACTTATCCACGATGAAGGATTTGAGTGTAAAACATGTCAGGCTAGGGAAAATGTAGAAATCATATTTTTACGATGCTTTATCTGTATTGTAATCACATATCTTTGTTGTGACCATATGCGAAGATGAGCTCACAAATTAGTCAGTTTAGTATTTTCATATTGTAACTAATATATTAATATGGATATGGTGTAACTTATCTTTGCCTCAAGTGCACATATATATGGTTTACATTTTTTTTACGATAATTCTTCATGTTTATGGCTCAAGTTAGCCCCAATCTGCTATCAATCATTTCCATTTAAGGTTTATCATTTCCATTAAGGTTTACATTCAAAATTTGATTACAATAAGATCAATATATGATCAGAACAATATCATATGACCATGAAGGAAGGAAGATTTGACATAAAATATATGAAGGGCCATCTATATCTAGTGAGATGAACATAAATCATGTACCTTATGCTAGTGTTCTTGGATACCTTGTATACACTATTTTGCATTAGACTAGACATTATCCAAATAGTGAGTATTTATATAAAGTGCTTGAAGATCAAAGGCCCAAGTCCAGAATGCTAAAATTAATAACAGTGACAACCCCTCACAAGTGGTTGGATAATGTCTAGTCTAATCCAAGCACATTAGCATGAGGTACACGAGTTATAAACTCTCATGTTATAACTCTCATGAGTTATAAACTAGCATGAAGTACTTAAGAATCTCTCAATACAATACATATTCCCCCCATATCTTATTCAAATATTATTTAATTCATTACTACATAAAGATATAATCTTTTTATATAAATATAGACTAATTAAATAATGGGTTTTAAATTGACCATCAGAATTCTGACAGTTTTGGGGTATAGATGAAAAAAAAAGAGAAGCGCCAAATCATTTTTGTTTCGATTGCCATAGAAAAGGAGCCGAAGAAAATGAGCGAAAGTTGAGCATGAGAGAAGGTATGTGATTTCTTCATCTTTCGAGCTCTGGCATCATATTCGACCACAAATTTCAAATGCATTGCATTTTATTTGATCATGAATGCTCTCTGAAATGACCACATTCTACTGGTTTCATGCCGTAGCCAGTGCTTTATCTCTATTATTTGATGTTACTGGTGCTTGTGCTCAAGGATATCGATTCACTGTTTTGAAATTTTTGGATTCACGTTTGTTGATATTACTGGCACATTTAATGATGCCATTGTATATTGCTGAGATGCTCACTGAAATGCTCGCATTCTACAAGTGTCATGCCCTAGCCCATGCTTTAACTCCATTATTTGATGTTATTGGTTATCAATTTTTTTGAAATGTTGACTCTAGTTATCAAATGGACAACCCATGAGCTTCTAGCTAGGCTCCATTTGTATTGATAGCTTAGGGCATCAAATGTATTGTATCATTGATAGTTGAGACTTTGTTAAAAGGAAATAGGACAAAGAATGATTTTGATTTATTTTCTATATTTTGATCCATAAGTGGCTTACAACCCTAGAGAAGTATATGCAGATTTACGGATGTAGTTGCAAGATACATAGCAGCTGATAATTCAAAAGAAATCCATGCATCCAATTTGAATAGAAATTATTACAAAGAAATAGGGTCCTCCAATGGCCCAATCATCTAGACCTTAACTGTCCCCTCAACCAGTGACCCTTCAAAATTAGGTTATCATGCAATCAGTGAGTGATCCTTCATTCTCTTGGTTTGCCCTGCATCCAAATATATTGGAAATAAACAATACATTGATAAAAAGTCTTTCACAATCCCCCTTCCCTCAAGGAACACTATCAACCATCCCTATATACCTCTCTACTATCACTCCATCCTGTGATGACCATAGTGATGAGTAAAAGTCTACCACTTCCTTGTTGATTGCATCTGATTCTACAACTTTTTGACCAACTTCATTCTTTATTGAAGTTATTCTATTAATTAATGGTCACCTTACCCATAGCATTCAGTAAGTGAATATGAATGTTTGAAAACTTTCCTCTCAACTTCCTCAACCACTCCTAAATGGTTAGAGGGACATTTCTAGAATCTCCACTATTCCTATCCTTACCAACAATTCTTAAACATACTTTATCTGATATGATAATAACATCCTAAACTGAACCAATGGCATGTTCTTCGTGTGGTACAAGGAAGATTTGTCTATCAAATCATCCTTTGTGAAAGATGAGTGCTAGAGAAGGTATGTGATTTCTTCATCTTTGATTGGTATCTTTGACGAGCAACATCTTTCGAGCCTCTGGCATCATATTAGACCGCAAATTTTAAATGCATTGCATTTTATTTGATCATGAATGCTCATTGAAATGACTGCATTCTATTGGTGTCATGCCCTAGCCCGTGCTTTATCTCCATTATTTGATGTTATTGGTGCTTGTGCTTAAGGATATCAATTCACTATTTTGAAATGTTTAGATTCACGTTTGTTGATATTAATGGCATGACCATTTTATATTAGACCTTTATTAATAATTCATCATATCAGATAAAGTATGTTTAAGAAGTTTTAGTGTCTAAACACTCAACTAATCCCTCTAACCAATTAGGAGTGGTTGGGGAAGTTAAGAGGAAAGTTTTCACACATTTAGATTCACTTATTGAAATTTTTGGAGACTACTAGTTTGACTTCCCATGTGTTACCAATGACTGAGATTCATTAAAGGATACAAAACCCTTCATTTTGGGTTATTATGTGTGGATTCAAATGTAGTTTTGATTTGGTTAATGTTTATAAGAGATCAATAAAGTATTTAAAGACATTCTTACATCTTTGGAGAGGTTTGAGAGGCACTTATCATGACTGTACCCTCACAAACAGTGATATAGACTGGTTTTACTAAGTTTCATTTCTCTGTCGCAGGGGTACAGTCAGAGGGTTCATTGAAAAAATGATCCTTTGAATGGTTACTATGAATATGAATGATTTGATATAGCATATTTCTTATTTTACTTGAAGTTTGGAATAGCTTGTGCAAGGGTGAAAGTACTTTTGATCATTTTGGTCGGGACTACTCCTCTACACAGTTAGGAAATGTAACTGTCTAATGATTATATGTAATGTTGAATGGATTAAATGATTTATTCTTGGTAGAAGTGAATGGAAGGAATAGTTTTGGTGTTAGGTTTTATTTATTATTGAATTTAATGGTTTCCAAGATGTGTTGAGGAGTTTGCTCCTTGTTTAATGTTAACTGTTCCTACAAAATCCACTCATACAACTGTGAAATGCTATGTGATTGAAAATTTCATACAACTGGTCCTTTGGCGTGTATTAAATACAATCCACTCATACAACTGGTCCTTTGGCATATATTAAACTAGTTATTTGTTGTAAACATGTCATTGGTTCAGTTTGGTTAATGTTTGGAAGAGTACAATAAAGTATTTAAAGACAATCTTACATGTTTGGAGAGGTTTGAGAGGCACTTATCATGACTATGATCAATTGAGAAGAGGATTTGGTGTGAAAAATGAATCCCTATCCATATCAACTTCATGTTCTTCACCAATTTTTGATTCAAAATCAATCTTTGAGAAATCTGAATACTTCACAAATTTGAAAGGCTCTAATACTTACTAGGGCGAATGTGGATGTGCAACCTTATGCTTTTACTACTAAGTCTCTATTTTTTGGGAATACTGATTATAAGTACTTGACATATATCATAAATGTTTCTAATTAAGGTTGGCCGGATGATTATGCCTGTCCTGAAAAAAGACTATCAAATCATTATGCTTTCAAATCAATTACCTATCAGTGTATCCCTTGTGAGGGAGAGAAGCCAAACACATAAAGAACATGCACATAAACATGGTAGCTGAAAAACTTAAATGGAATACACCAAGAAGTACCAAATGATGAATGCTCAATTGTTGTAATGGAAAAGCATCAGAACCATCCATTTCTACAACTAGATTTTCTAGTCTAAATGATTTTTCTATAGTTGTAATGATTTTTCTAGAACTTGATTTTCTAGTCTTAATGATTTTTCTATAGTCTTGTTGATTTTTTTGTCATCCAAATGTTTGTTGTTCTTGATAAATTAGGCCTTGAATTTGAATTTTTGTTCACTATTTTATTTCAACTTGATATTTCATTCATTTTTCATATACATAGAGACTACACATGCTAATAAAAAAATGAGATATTTGATTATTCAATGTTCATGATTGTAAATGGTCAATATTTTTGATGGTACTCCTTGGTGTATTCCATTTAAAAATAATCATATTTCTATGACTATGATAAATGTCCCTCTATGGGCCTATGAACTATGGGCTTAGTTCCATGTTTTCTTTCATTCTTGCTTTTGAAATGTTAAATATGGGCTGCATACAAAGGTATTATGTGTATCATTGTTGGTGATTATTTAATTGCAGTATTTTCTTTTTTATTCATTTTTCTTTGTTTTCTTGTTGTTTCTTTTCTATTTCTACAATATATTGGACATGTACTTTTCATTGAGCAGTGTGCTTTATGTTGTGGGCTACAAGGTAGAGCGATTAGGCCTCTGTGACAATCTGAAGCTATTTAGCCTATTGATAACCTTGGTATTTTGGACCACCCCTTGGAGGATAGGAACACCATAGAGATGCTCAATATTATTACCTTGCCTCATTTGAAGGCAGTTGTTTTTTTTTTCCTTGATGTTTTGGGGTCCTATGGTTATCGTATTACACAACAGGCAGCTCTGTTTCATAGCATAAAACCTCCGTTTGCCAATAAGCCTCTTTTTGTAGTTTGTAATAAGATTGATTTGCAACCACTAGAGACTACTCTACAAGCTTGAAGAAGTAGTATATTTTGGCAAATGAAGAGTGGAAATAAGATGATATTCCTGAGATCATGGATGGACATAATGTTGTAGACTTTATTGATCCAGATATCTTACAGAGGCTTGAAGAACTGGAGAGGGAAGAATGGCTTAGGATGGCAATTGAGGGTGATGAGGATGATGAGATGGGGGAAGTGGAGTTGAATCCTGATGAAAAGGAAGCTTTGGCTGCAATTAGGAAGAAGAAGAAGATGCTTATTGTCAAACACAGATTGAAGAAGAGTATTGCAGAGAGCATGCCTACCATACCAAGGAAGTTTGACAAGAATAATGAATATGGCTTAAATAGAATGGGAAGACATATTTCTAGCCTGGGCTTGGATCCTTCGACAATTATCTTGATAATAAATGAAGCAGATGAGAGATAAGCAATTAGCTTCTAAGAAAAATATCATAAATGAACTGTGTGTACCCCAATTTTTGTGCTCTTTATGCATACCCAAAGGATATATTTGAAACAAGGGTAAGGCTTAAAGAAGTTAATTTCACATCACTAGATAGATCTTTAAGCCTTACACTTGTTGTTTCAAATATATCCTTTGGGTACGCATAGAGGCCACAGGAATTTGGGTACGCATAGTTCATTTATGGGATTTTTCTTGGGAAGCTAATTGCTCATCTGTCATCTACTTCATTGTTATGAAGCTAATTTCCATAGGATCCAGACCTAGGCTAGAAATATTTCTTTCCAAACACATAAAAAATATGCACATAAACATGACAACTGAGAAACATAAATGTAGATATCACAACAGCTGAGAAACATAAATGTAGGCATCATGGTCACAATTTTTTGGAGACAACATAATTGATTTGTATACCCAGATAATGCAAAGCAACTACTACTCCTCCGGTTCCAGAGGAGTAGTGGTTGCTTTGCATCATATGGGTATACCACTCAATTATGTAGTCTCCAAAAAATTATGACCATGATGCCTACATTTATGTTTCTCAGTTGTTGTGTCCCAGGAGCCCTTATGAACCTTTACAACCACTAAGAATACACATCTTAGAGGTCATAAAATTTCATAAAGGGTCCTAAGAGGCTCCTAGGAGGGGCCGGATGAGCTTCCACCTTCATGTGGTTGGCCCTATTAAGTAGAGAATGTCAAACTATTCTTGAAACAAAGAGAATCTCAATAATTTAAGGTCTCAGTCTACAGAGATGGTGAAAAATGATGGGAATCAATGATGGAGAGTTTTTAGATACTGAGAAGACGTATATGCAGTGGAGGCCAAAAGGGATTTTGTGGAGAATTGCTAGATGTGGAGATTTTCTAGAGAGGGTTTCCAGATTGAGTACTAGTGTAGAGATGATGATTTAGTACTACATCTATAAAACCTTCACAAATATCCCTTCTTTGGCCTCCACTCATACCTTTTCTCAGAATCTAGAAACTTTGGATACGGTTTCTCATCCATGCATGAAATGTGCTAGTGATCGTATAAAATTACTTTTACGAGACTGGGATCAATTATGAGAAGGTAAACAACAAGATAATTTTATTATATCTTTCATTTCTTTTATCCATTCATATTTTCTACCTTCTCTTATATTGGATATTGTGTAGTGTACATAAAGGCAAGGTGGTGATTATTCTCGATGATCGACATGTATAAGTCTTCTAGGCCTTACCCAGTAGCTAGGACTAAAGATAGAAAAGCTCAAGAGACCATCATAGTTAGTCTTCGTCTTTGGTCCATATACTGACAAAATGTTTTACACTTCATTAGCTCATCGAATGTGGTGATTTGAAAGAATTTAATGGATGATATTTTCATGTATAACGTACATTATTTTAGTTTGACATTGAATGAATTTATCTACTTCACACACTTGTAAACATTGAGCACAACCATAAAGAAGAATCCCCTCTCGTGGCTTGAGTAATGTAGGCCATGGGAGGAGATGCTTCATTATAGCTCTGCTCATAGTTTACAAGTGCATGGAGTTGATAAATTCATGCAATGTCAACTTAAATAATATACATTATCATGAAAATATTCTATTAAATTCTTTCAAATCCCCTCATTTGATGAGCTAACAAAAGTTAAAACATTTTTTTGGTATATGGACCAAACACAAAGACCAACTATGATGGTCTCTTGAGCTTTGTTATCTTTACTATGCTCATCCGTCATTTTTTTGATGAGTAGTAAAGTTCTTTCGACAGAAGCTCTATACATCCGACAGGGTTTGTGTCAGTAGTTTATTTCAAATTATCTAATATCTGATAGGTCAACCATCAGACATAATCCCAATCTGACAAACACAGACCAACTATGATGGTCTCTTGAGCTTTGTTATCTTTACTATGCTCATTCATTTCTTTTTTGATAGGTAGTAAAGTTCTTCTGACACAAGTGCTATACGTCTAATGGAGTTTGTGTTAGTAATTTATTTCAAATTGTCGAATATCCGATAGCTCAACCGTCAAACATAATCCCAATCTGATAGATGTGTACGATGGGAGTGTTATACATCTGACAAGTTCTCTTGTCAGACATCTGTTGCAGATCTGTTGCCTTTTTGACTGAAGAAATGTCATAAGGAGCATGTTTCGATAGATTAGTCCCATAGTAAAATTACTATTTATGTGGCCTGTTCTGACAGGAAATGATGTTGAAATACCAATGATTATCACTTTCGTCGATGTTTCCAACACAAAAATGCCAACGAACACATCTATCAAATTTTTGAAAAATAGGCATTACAAATCTGACACATGGCCGTTAGAACTTGGCCTCAAATGTACTAGTGTGAAATCAATGACAAGGAATGTAAAAAAATGTACCCAACAAAGTGATAATATATGGTTTAGTCCCAAATGCTAGGTGTAGCTATCATAATGCAACTATAGGTATAACCTACAATTAAAACTGAAAGATCATACATGCAGCCTTTGGGTTGTTACTTTTGATGAGGTTGCTACTTATTTGTTGCATATGCCTCCAAAAGAGTTATATATGCTGCAAGATGAGAGTAACTTCAATAAAACAACTCAAGCTATGATAAATATTGTGACTTTTACTTACCATGTCTTCACCCTTGTGATAACAACTAAAATGTACAATTCAGAGAGCAAGTTTAAAGAAACCACCAATAGAGCGACCAAAATTAAAATAGATATTGCATCCAAGCTGCTCCTTAAAGAGATTGCTCAGCTGACTGTTCCTACATACTTACATGTGTCGTTCATGGGTGCACCTCTGACATACGTCTGAAAATATAGATATACATGATTTGTTATTTGATTTTTTCTATCTTTAAAAAATAAATGCTTAGTTATTACTGCTCAGAATTACAATGTTTTAAACTATACTTTTAGCCCTTCACTACTATCTTACAATATCTACCATGTCTTGATATTTATCAACATTATACTTTTCCTTTTTCTATACTGGAATCATATATAAGTATGTTTGCATGTAGATTTGTTGAATGTTATATGTGATTGTCATTGTTGTTGTTTCTAATTCCATATGTATTTTTCTTTTATCAACATAAATAAAAAAGTTCATTTGTTTGTTGATTTGAAAGCCACATTATTATGTTTGTATATCATGAAAACCTGCCTATTAAGAGAAAGCTCAAACATGCAAATGTTAGAAATAAAAAACATATTTAAACATTAATCTAACATTTAATATGAGATTAAAAAATCAAAACAAAGGCTTCCACCATAACCTACGATGAGCATGAAGCAAGTGCGCCCAAGACTTTCTTGATTTAATCTCTTAGAGAGTGTTGTGGGGGTTCTCTCCCAACAAAAATATGAATCCCACTATGAATGCAAGGTAAAACAAAAATTGAACTACTCAAGGAGGAGCTATGGAAGAAACCCTCAAGAATTCAATAAGAAACCAATGAGGTTCAAGAAGGAGCTATAGAAGCAAACCTCAAGCTCAATGACATGCAAGCTTAACACTAAAAATGAATCTAAGTATGGAATGAAACTAAGTCTATAATGAAATTTTAACAACTACCAAATGGTTAGTGAAAAACTTTAAATACAAAAACAAACTACCATTATAATTCTACATGCAAATGATGGATGATTTGATTGAGGCAAGGGTCCTATTTATAGGATTTTGGAGGGATGGGGTGAGGTGGCATCTACGTGGAATCCACATAGGTACCACCAAGGAGACACATAAGCCATGCAAAGTCCAAGACTTTCTCACACATGTGTGAGCAACTTGGGATATGAAGGGTCAATGTGTACTCCAAGTACATGTGTAAGTGTGTGTAAGAGATGTGTAAGAAAAAAGTCTATTTTCACACTTTGGGTAAGTGTAAGAAGTGTCATTAAAAATTGTAAGAAGCCTTGTTTAGGCAATTTTTGGTAATTTTTGAGAAGACAATTTTTAGAAATTTGCTCACACATATGTGAGCAAACAATTAGGACTGAGTGTAGGAATCCAAAAATTAGCCTAATTAACCTTAGTTAATTAGTAAGTAGACCTATTATATACAAAGTGATGTGTGTAAGATAACATCTAGTTTGGGTTTAGATTAAATTTAATTTAATTTAATTTAATTGTGGTTTAGTAGAAATAAAGCATGTGGAGGAATACAAAAATTAAAAATTTATTTAAGATGGGAATACGGAGAAACATGTAATAAATTAAATTTATTACATTGGGAGGGGTAATATTTTAATTTAAATACTATAGTTAGTGAATTTATTTAATTAAATAAATAGATGAATTTAACAAAATAATTAATTAAAAATTAACTATAATGTAATTTGGGGTCATTAATTAAATTAAATTAAATTAATGTTAAATTGACAAATGTAATTAATGTTAAATTGACAAATTTAATTAATGTTAAATTGATGAATTGGCTCTAGTTGGTTAATTTTTTTTAATGCTTGTAAATTAAATAAGCATTTTTTGTCTAGTTGTGCCAGGGGGTGATGGTAGGAGAAAAGGGAGAAGGGGGAACATGGCAGAAGGGAAGAAGAGGGGTGGAGTTTCTCATCCATAAATGGGTGTCTCCTCCCATGGCAGAGCCACCTATCTAGGGGTGAAGCAACCCATCCCCAGATGAGTGTCTATTTTGGGGCGGAGCCGCCCATCTAGGGGCGGAGCGGCTTGGGGAGGAGGGAGGGGGAGAGAGAGAGAGAGAGAGAGAGAGATTGGAGCCTCCTATCACCAAATAGGTGTATCTACTTTCCATAAGAACAAGGGCGAGGAGAAGTGATCCATTTTCCAAGGGGAGTTGTCTAGGGACAAAGTGCATGGATGAAGGAAAGGAGGAAGATGAGAGATTTGCATTAGATGAAAAATGGAGATGAAAGAGTGTATAAACATGACCCTTGTCTCAAGAAAAAATGCAAAAAAGAAACTAACTAATATGCAATTGAGCTCTAATGCAACCTGACTACATGATTTAGTGGGATCACTTGTGTTCATTTTGGAGAGCACACCCTAGTTTGGTGTTGCAACATTAGGTATGCATCATGTGTTATAAAAGCAAAGATGACATTGTTCTGTTGCATGGACTAGACTCTCAGACTAACTAGATAGCTTTAGGAATGTAGATGTAGATTTCCTAATCATGATGGAACCTATGACATATGCTTATTGGAGAGGTTTGGGAACACCTATATCTTTTTAAGGAACCTAAGTATGGTAACCTGTTGCCCCCAGTAAGATATGCATAATCATGAATGAGAAACCAACAAGAATGCTCATAAAGTATCAACAAACAAATCATATTGCAATCAACACATGCATCAAATTTCACCATTAAGAATGTACATCTTATCACTAAGGATTGCACCTGAATGAGATAAGTGTGAAACCTAGCAATCCCGTGAAACATGTGACTACTTTCTCCTTCTATAGAATTCTTCTGAGTGCACATGTCTTGTAGCATGATTTTCCTTTCAGAAGTATATGGCTAGACTATGCACATGCATAATTGTAGATGAGGATCAGTAATAGGATGCTAGACATTGCTTAGATCCTTTGGATATAACCCCATCTCTTTCTTCCTTGTAGGTTCCGGATCAGATAGGAGCACATTGGATTCACACCCAAGTCAACATTCCAACTCTTCAAGCAATATTTGGTACCCTTTTTGTTTATGTTCATCCACTTATGTATGTTTGTATTCATTCATATTCTTCTAAAAGTTGGCTAAGTTCATGACTTGTGTGAGCCCGTATGATCTTATCTTTCACTTCCTTTCTTTGTACAATACATACAAGCTATTTGGAATATATATACATGTAATATTAGATGTACATCTCTCTTTTCTTTTACATGTACCTTATCTTATGAAATGAACACAAATCTAAACAAGATCATCTAATAATGCAAACTAGGGTACTTTAGTCACTCATCTAGTAATTAGGTTACCAAATTGGAATGAACATGAAAATAATGGTAACATTTTTGGTGATCTCAGCTGAGTGCTTACCTACTAAGTACCATTGACCAGTTGCCTTTTGCATCCATTGGGCATAGAGTCTTTTGGGTCTCAAAACTAAACTTGGCTCCCAACAAAACAAATCCTTCTCTTCCACAAAAACTCTAAGTTCTTGAGACAGATTGGTATTGCTCTGAGAGACTTAACATGTGAGGTTTGATGATTTGTATCAGTGGGCACTAAACTCACTAGTACCAACCATTGATGCTTTCTTGATGGATCTTTGCAGAGTGGCATCAATGTGTCTCTAGCTTATTTTTAGCCATGAAAACAAATTGAAACTAAAAACAAACTTGTGTTGGAGCACTTGGGAAACACAAAAACTTCTACCCTACCCTATCCTAACTAGTATCAGAAGAACTAGTCAAACAAATCCATTCACTGGACTATTGAAAGAAATTCCCATCCTCCTCAGAGTATTATACCTTTCACATTTGATGCCAATAAGGAGAATATAGAACACAAAAACATACTAAACTACCTAGCATATCCACTTTTGAAATTGGTAGTCTAGATTACTAACCTTAAATAGACCATAGACCTTAAATAGACCATAGGTGTTATCTTCCCAGGGAGGTTGATAAGATTGAATAAGCTCATGGTCATCAATAAATGGACCTCTGACATCACCCTCCACTGAATCCTTGAGCGCGGATGTTTCATTCAACCCCATTTGAGAAAGGTATCTAATAGGACATCCCCTTGAGAGTACAAACCCATGCCTTTTCATGTTGATTGTGCTTTATTTCTCAGTATGCACCTTATTAATGACCTCAAAATGTTGATTAGAAGTTTTCTCCTCCATGATGGCATGCCACACCAATTCTTCTTCTGGGATTAGAGGATCATCCTCTTCTTCTATAGGAATAGCCAATGGCTCATCAAAGCTATCAAATTGCATCACTGGTTCTTTATCATGGTCCAAGGGACATGATTCTTGATAGTCATTTTGTTGTGAAGAGTCTTCTTCCACTTTATTATAGGTAGGTCTAGATTCTACAACTGGGGCAACATTAACCTCCTGAGACACAAACACTTCTTTAAGAACATGCATGTTATTATCTATTTCAAGAGAATGGGGAATATTAACAAGAGTTGAGCAGAAAGCGTCAATTATGGAGTCAAAATGTTCTTGTTGTTCTAGGCTAACTACAATCATATCATCTTTATTATCATAATTAGGGAGCTCAACCAATAGATCTTGTATTTCCTCTTCTTTCTCAATATAAGAAGGCATTTCTTTAAATAGATCAGTTAGGACATCACCTTATTCACTTTCTTCCTTTCCCTTCTCTTGCTGCTCTAATTCATCATCATGTTGTAATAGATCTAATTGTTCCTCATGGTCATTATGAAAAAGTGCACCTAAAAGACAAAATTCATCTTCCTCCTGGTGGTTTGAAATGCTATGAGGTGGAAGGGTCTCTTCAGGGATTGGCTCATAAGGATTTAACTGCTACAAGATGGGCCCATTGTTACTTAGGAAGGAAATCCCTTTAGGTGTCTCCTCTATAAGAATAGAGTGGAGTGATTGGAAATCTGGATGGGGTCATGAAGAGGATCTAAAAATGCATGGGGGTTAGGTCCCTATTGATTAGGATTCTTGAAGGAGAAATCCTAAAGCTTAAAATTTCAATAGAAGTGCTAGGGGACTTACCAGGGAAGAAACTTGGAATTTGAGCCTTGTGATTCTCTTGTCTGGTTTGTAAAGATTCTAGGTCTTCCTCTTCCAAGCTTGCATCTCCTTGGAACTTTGGACACATGGGAGTAGCCTCCTTTTGTAACACCTTAGGCATCTCCTCCTATATATCTTTTTTTAAAAGATTGGGCATTTTGAAACCCGGATAGAAGGTCCAAGAAGGTCTCCAAGACTGTACTAAGTTTTCATTTCCCTTTGGTGGATCTAGTGAACTTGCTTGTACTGGTGCAGCCACAACTACTTGATCTCTCTACATTGGTGCTTGTGCCAACAAGTTCTTAATCAATTGATCATTTTTTGCAGTCTGTCTAGTAATTATCTCTCACTCATGATCATGAAATTCATCATTTGCTACTAACTCTTTTTGGAGATCTTCCTATTTTTTGTAGCTATCAGATAGATGACCCTTACTAATTCTTTATATTCCTCAATTTTCTCTTCATAGACCTTGTCTTGTGTCAATATCTGTTGGTTCTTTTCTTCAAGAGTCTACTCATGGGTTTCTATCTTGCCCTCTAACTTCCTTGAGAACTCTTCTTTTTGAGCCACCACCTCCATATACTACCTTGAGAACTCTTCTCTTTGAGCCACTATCTCCACACACTCTTTCATGAAAGAGCTTATTTCTTCTTGAAAGTTTGTCGACCAATCATTGGAGTTTGTATTTGAAGTGGTGTTGGATTGATTCTGAGGATTGTAATGGTGATCCTCATAGGGTGGTTCATAGGAATGTTTCCAGGATGCTTGATGCTGGGTGGGAGGGTATGGTGGTTCATATGCATGTTTACAATTTTCTATTGGTAAGCCATTTTGGCTGCATGTTGTTGCTTGGCCATCTTGATATGGCATGAATGAAGGCACATGGGTAGCTTTCTCATGGTATGGGGGGTGACAGGGAAAATATAAATTAGAAATTGACATGCTTATTCATCAAATGAGATGGTAAAAAGGATATTTTATGAAACTTACCAACACTTGGATTTCTTAAACTAGCAGATTTTGCTCAGAGCTGTCATGGTGTTTGGAAAAACTACCTCTAAAGGCTGATTACACTAAGGATCACACCAAAATATCAGTGAATGATAGGAAACATCACTATCCCACCAGGCATGCCAAAAACTATTGTCACTAAGGATTGCATCCGAATGAGATAAGTGTGAAACCTAGCAATCCTGTGAAACATGGGACTACTTTCTCCTTCTATAGAATTCTTTTGAGTGCACATGTCTTGTAGCATGATTTTCCTTTCAGAAGTGTATGGATTGACTATGCACATGCATAATTGTAGATGCGGATCGATAATAGGATGCTAGGCATTTCTTAGATCCTTTGGATCTAACCCCATCTCTTTCTTCCTTGTAGGTTCTGGATCAGACAGGAGAACACTAGATTCACACCCGGGTCAACATTCCATCTCTTCAAGCAATGTCTGGTACCCTTATTGTTTGTGTTCATCCACTTATGTATGTTTGTATTCATTCATATTCTTTTGAAAGTTTTCTATGCTCATGACCTATGTGAGCCCAAATGATCTTATCTTTCACTTCCTTTCTGTGTACATTACATATAAGATATTTGGCATATATACATGTAATATTAGATGTACATCTCTCTTTTCTTTTACATGTACCTTATCTTATGAAATGAACACAAATCTAAACAAGATCATATAATAATGAAAACTAGGGTACTGTAGTCACTCATCTAGTAATTAGGTTACCAAATTGGAATGAACATGAAAAATATGGTAACAGTACCAAGATATGCAAGATCTAGGAAATCATGAGTAGGATCCTTTGACACAAAAGATAAATTCAACAAAGAAGACCTCCTGACCAAGTACTCATTTAGTCCACAATTCTTGCCATGAATGAGATAGGATTGATGAATTTGATTGGAGCTGACTGAGGAAGGACACATCCTACAAGGCAAAGATTGATTGACTGAGATGGATATTCACTAGCAATAGATGTGAAAGGAATAATAACTCAGAGATTTTATTTCGATGTTGATTTTGATAAGCACTTTTGTGATCACTATGTCTGGGAAAAGCTCAATGTGATGGGGTTAAGCTCAACTTGTTAGAAATTTTTCTTGGACCTTTATTGTGATGTGGGAAACAATGACCCAAAACTAGGACAAGGATGAGGATGGATATGTATAGGAGTGGGAGAAGACAATGGATCCAAATCTGCTATCATAGTGCCTAGAACTGGTTTTTATCATGGTACTTGTCTAGAGTGCCTTTTTTCCAAGTTGTCACTATAGGATGTTTTTTTACATTTATTTATTTATTTATTTTGCAAGGTGCCTATATTCCAGGTTTTCACCAAGACAAGGATTTTTTTAGGAACATTTTCTATTGTTTACAATTTTCTACTTTTCAATTTTTTTTAGGACTTTTTGTTATTTTTAGGATTTTTTGTTGAATGAGTACTATACAGAAACTAAATGTTGACCTAAGCATAAAATCATTTTAAATGAAGAATATTTATAGGATCAGAGAGCACATCTCCCTCATGTGTTGCAATCTGATATTCCTCAGATAGGCACATGTCATTGTTCTTGTGTTTACCGAGTAGTGCTAGTGCTTAAATTTAGAAGATTATGTAGTCATCATCAGTAAGGAACATTTGCAGAGACACCCTAAGTGAAGGTATCGTATCCAAGGAAAGACCATTCCAGAGAGATCCACAAATACTCTCCTGAACCACTCATAAGGCTATGTCAGATTCCTTGTGTTATAGACACCTAAGGAAAGTAACCGTCTAGATTTCTCTTGAACCAGTCATTAGTGATGAGGAGATACATGGATGTACTTCAAATTGTAGAGGAGTTTGCAGGGGTGATTTGATTTTGGAGGGAGTGGTAATTTTAGCAAGGAGTAGCAGAGGTAATGATGGTGCAGAGAATTTGGGAGTGAGGTGAGTCATGAGAGGGGACCTTGAATGTCAATATTGAGTTATCTTTTATATCCAAGTCTTTTAAGAGAGATTTGGGAATCCACATAGCCTTTGATCTTTCTTTTCTTTGAGATTCATTTTATCACAACTCTTCTAAGATGGATTTAGTAATACATGTTTTCTTTATTTTTCTTCTTTTCTTGAAGGACCCTTGTGGTCTCTTGAATATTACTTGTATTTTTGTAGTCACAAGATGATTAGATAGGACATGGTGATCTTTGCATGTGAGTGGATTCTTGTATTTCTTATTTTTATGTTGCATTCCAATTTTCTTCTGGACGACTCAAGAATTATGGATGAATAAGGCTGATGTGATGGGTTTAGATGGATGGATGGAGGAGAAATGGTCAAGCCACTTAACTCGGGAAGGATGAGAGATAAATGTTCAACAATTTAAAATGCAAAGACACCTATATCATCCTCATCATTCATAAATGTCTTAGATAGATCTAGAAAGTTATCCTCCATAAAGAATTATCAATCACGAGTCATCCTAGAAGAGTTAGAGGAGTTTAGAGAAGTAGTTTGCGAATCTAACCGAGACAACCTATCCCTAGAACTATGTCCTTCTCATGATCGAGTAACCATTTTTTCTAAAATTGTATAGACATGAACCATCTGAATTTGAGACCTTCCTAAATTCCATATTGTTGTCATAGGATGATGTCTGATGTATCCATGGTTTGTTTAATTAGATGGAGTAGAGGTAGATGACCTATAAACCATAGGGATGATCTCTACATGAGGTTGAGAGTGATCCTCATCATCTGAATGTGCTATAGAACTATATCTTTCTCCCCTTTCAAAATTTGTGACAATAGAGTACTTGTGCAAAACATCAATTGGAATCTTCATTGTAGCATTTGACAGTGAATCCCATTCATAGTCATTTGAGTCTATGTCATTGTTCTGATATTGTCTGATGTAATCAGTTAGAGTGATTGTATGAGGGAGATTTGTATCATCACTTTTTGTCTTAGGAGGCAAGTCTTTGATAGGGCCTTATGACTGTGTAGTAGTAGGAGCATGTGTTGTAGTAGCAGTAATAGTACCATCTACAATAGTATGAGCATAGTCTAGAATATGCAGCAACATATCTAAGATGCGGGGGATGTCAATAATTTTCCCCCAATTTTAATGCATGTGATATGATTCAACAATGTGTTCAAGTGAAAGAGAAATAGAAGAGGTGTTATTTGTAGCAATAGGTGCTTTCTCAGTAGATGAGATAGGATCTCTCTGATTAGGACCATGATCATGCTCTTGAGATAGTTGTGATGGCACATAGGGTTCCCCTTGATATCCTAGATTAGCAGTTTGAATTTGTAGGAGTCTTTCATAGGTCATCGGTTGAATCTCTACTTCTTCTTCCTTGAATGAGTCCTCACATGTAGGAGTGTTGCTGCTAGGTTGGTGAGCTTCATGTGTATGATAGCCTACACTAGTTTTGTCTTTAGGATCTCTGAATTCAATGTGAAGAGGTTATAGGAGACCTTTTCCTTTTCCATGTGGACTTTGTCCATCATATCCCATTTTTTGTATAAGTTGGTAACCCATACTATATTTATCAGGTGAGATATCAACATGTTTTATTTTTTGATCTTCTTTATGTAACACAATACTCTCTTCCCTTTCTAGTTCTAAGGGA
This sequence comes from Chamaecyparis obtusa, assembly GCA_027943335.1. Lineage (NCBI taxonomy): Eukaryota > Viridiplantae > Streptophyta > Pinopsida > Cupressales > Cupressaceae > Chamaecyparis > Chamaecyparis obtusa. Next base: position 813,234 of record BSBK01005455.1, on the reverse strand, counting down.
ATGTTATCCTTGACCATGCCACTACTGTCATGTATAAATGGTCTATCATTAGATCTAGGGAAAATCATAAGAGTGTTCACTTGATATCCTCCCATTCCATTAGGTCTGACTAGGATTCCCTTCCCACCAGGTTCTTTACCCTTAGCTTGATTAGACATATTTTATTCAGAAGAAGTGTGTTGGATGGGAGTTTCTTGTAGAATAGGATGAACATATTCATTTAGTAGGAAATAGTTTGATTTCTTTCCTTCTAGTCTATTGCAATATTAGAAGGGTTCATGATCTCTTGGGATGGTTATTTCAGCTCCATGATGTGTAAATTTTAAATACTCATGAAACATGGACGGGACACTTGAGATAGTGTGTGTCCAAGGTCTACCCAAAATTATATTATAGGGTAGATCTAGATCAAGCACTTGACAGACTATTTTAAATAAGGCTTGGACCCACTTGTAAGGGGAGTGGAATGAAACCTTTACTCACCCTTTCTTTATCATCATATGCTTTTATTGTGATTCTTTTATTTACATTAATGAGATCCTCAGAAAGACTAATATTGCAGATCATACTTAATGTACACAGATTTAGACTTGATCCATTGTCTATAAGGACTCTTTTAATCTGGGTATTATGGAAGGTGACTTGGATGTGAAATGGTTTATTATGATGAGGATTGGGAGCTTGGAAATATTTTTTAATAAATACTTGGTGTTGTTGGGCAGCCAAGTTTTTGATCATTGCTTGGAACTGAGAGGCATTGATATTTTCTAGGAAACAAGACTCGGTCAGGGCATTTTCAAGGACCTCTTTGTGAATAGGGTATGTGTGTAGAAGTTCTAGTATGGATATCTATGCAGAGGTATTCTTCAACTGGGAAATCAAGTCATAACACAATGTAGGTCATGTTGATATGGATGGAGTAGCAGGTGGATCTCTAACAAGTGGATTTGAAGAAGCTTGTACAGTGCCTCGAGGACAGTGGGTAGCAATATTACAATCAACATTCTTTAGGTTCAAAGTATTTACATGAGCTTTGGATTGTTAGATATGGCCACACAGTGAGTCAAAGCCACAAACATCATTTTTCATCTAGTCTACCGTAAGTGCATTCATCTCCTAAGATTTTGTTCATAGAGTAATCATAGGCAAAGCCTTTGGATGAGGATGCATTATTTTTATCATGCTCTATAAAAGGCTTGGAATACATCTTCAATTGGGCTTTAGAGGCAAAGACATTTTTACCTTCTACCTCAATGTTACCATCATTAATCAAATCTTGCACAAAATGATGAAATTTCATGCATTTTTTATTGTGTACCCTTTAATGCGATAATAATTATAGTATTCATTATCCTTATGCCAATTGGGTTTCGATTGATTGTCATAAAAAGTCCTAGTGTTAGGATAAGCCATCATCCCTTGATTGACTAGACATTGAAAGATGACATCAAGAGAGTTTGCCAGCTGTGTAAATTATCATCGTCATTGTTTTTGTCTATTATTGTTATTGCCATTATAATGTAAAAATAGGGAACCACAATAACTAGATCCTTGATTCTGATTCTGGTTGTTCAAATTACTCTAATTATTTTGATTATTATGATTGTTTTGATTGTTATTTTGGTTGTGATTGTTCTGATCATTATTATTGCAATTACCTTGGCTATTATTGTTGGATACTTGAACATTTTGGATGTGTTTAGCATCTGTCACTCCATAATTAACAATACCTTTGTTCTTAGACCAGAACTTGGGTTTATCATTAGTCTTGTCAGATGAATTAGGGGTATAATGTTTAATGACTCCTTTCATCAAAAGTCCATCTTTGATAGACTTCCCCTTTTATTGAGTGCCTCAAATGAGTCCAGGGTAGCCATTTTCATCTGGAATGACATCTTTGTAACCAGACTCTTAGTGAAGATATCAATGAGATGTGAGTCTGGGATTTTCCAAGGTATGTGATTGGAAAAATGTCACCATCTTTGGAGTAAGTTAGCAAAGGTTTCTCCATTTATTTGTTTCATGTTTCACAAGTCACTAAGTGATGCTTGGTATTCGATATTATAGGAGTATTGTGTAAAAAAATTCTCAGTGAGATCATGGAAGGTAGATATGGAACTGTGAGGAAGGCTTAGTAGCCACTCTAAGGTAGGTCCACCAAGACTCCTAGTGAAGAGTCTTAAAGAAAATGATCATTGTGGGAAACATCTTGAGCCGCTACATAAAATTCCTTGACATGTTGTGCAGGGCATGAGTCTCTCTTGTATTTATCAAATTTTGGAATTTCAAAATTGGTAGGGAATAGTTAAAGAGTGAATAATTTTTCAAAGGGCTAAGGACATATCTCCATGAAAGAAAATTCCTTCTTCCTGCATTTTTGCATAGCCATCATCACGCCTTTGAGCTCGTTGACTTGTTGGACTAGTTTAGGAGGATTATTATTAATAATTGTATGAGCTTGATGTGTTCCTCCTCCTGATGATGCATTATGTCCTCCAAGAGCGGGAGGATTTGTGTTGTGTCTGTGGTTGGTGTTGTTCATATGTGAATTTTTTTGATTTTTTAGGACTCCACTAGGATTTGATAAAATTGAAGCAGAGTGTCATCTTGAGGACCCTAGTTGTTTCTCAGGTCCATGACCCATGTTTAAGCCATCATTACTCACCCCATTGAAATTGTTTGAGTTAGGATTGTTTAGAAGCTATTAGATTTGTTTAAGCATATCATGGGTAGGTTGATTTGTATTATCAGATATTGAAGGCATGATGGGAGCTACCTTTCCTTTTTTTCTTCAAATAAAATTATTCTCAAGCAAGGTTTCATCAAAATTATCAAGGAGTGTGATGTCCCTTTGAATAAGATTCATGAAGATATTATAATTGTTGGCTTGGATTAGATCTTCCACTAAGCTCAAGTTGTTAGGATCATCAGAGAACTCTTTTAGCTCTTAGATTGGCTGAGATTGAAAACCTTTTCTCACTGACTTAGGAACACACCCAACAACTCAAAATATAGTCATCACCAAGAATGCAATGGCTCCAGTCATGATGTCGTATTATCAAAGTGTTAACGTTGATGGGGGCTCGATATGGTGAGTGTCTTGGGGAGATTACTATTCTCCTTACACACAAATTATCACCCTTTTGGAGGTGAACCAAGTGGCTTCTATCTAATGGCTTTTAGTAAGGTTCTTTGTTCGAACACTCTTTATGTTCACGTAAGCGCAATTTAGGCATATAGCCCCACAAAGCACCTTGGCACAAGTAGTCATGTAAATGTGATTTAGACCGTGAGGCCCTACTAAATTGTTAGGTGAGAGCCAAGTATAAGCTCAAATGGCATTTGGCTTCTGAGACTTTAACCCCAAAAATAAAATTTTATTAACGTGAGTTGGAGTGGTGGGATAACACCTCGTTCTCATGTGGGTCATTCTTGGGAGATTTTTACCTCACCAGAAGGCCCATCTAAAGGATGAAATGAAAGAAAATATGGATTGGCCATGGAAGGAGTCTGGATTTCTTATTTTCTCTCAAGGGGAAAAGAGCATACTCTCGTATCCAACGAGGTTTTCTCCCAAACACACCAAACAATTGATTAATTCTAAGTTTTCTTTAAGAAAAAAATTCAAAAGGTTCTAGGTTTCTAATTTTCCCACTTGGAGAAAAGAGCATACTCCCCTAGTTAATGAATCATTATAAAAAATAAACTTCCTACTTAATTCTAGGTGCCTAAGAAATCATTAAGAAAATACAATGTTTGATTGAATCTCCTTGGCAACCTACAAAATCACTTTTGTGAGTAGTTTAATTGTTTAATCTTCCAACAACGTCTTGAAAAACAAATAAATTAGTAGTCTTGAAATGTTCAAATCTTGGTCAATGTTCTACAAAAGAACTATTAGAAGACATAAAATGTCAATATCTTCCAAAAAACCCAGATCAACAAACTCAAAATGTAAGATTTTATGAAAAAGACTTGAAATCAGGCATAGACACCTGTTTGTTAGAGATGGCTTTTTGTAGGCAGAGACACCTATGTAGAGAAGACTATGTACAAGAAGAGACACCTATGTAGAGAGGCCTATGTACATGAAAAACTGCCTGTTAGGTAGGGATGCTTGTGTACAGTCAGAGATGCATGTCTGTACAACAAAAGAATTTTAACTACCAATTTGTTAAAATTTTAAGTTCCCATTAGCTTTAAAATGCATAAAAAGGTTTCTTATGATGAAATACAGTAACTTTCAACCTTAATATGCCAACAAAAACTTCATTTGATCAACTAAAAAGGCTAATAAATGGGGTACTCCGTTTCTAGCAGAGACACCTGTGTGCATGCAGAGACATTTATCTAAACAAAAACAAAGATTTTCTTAGTTTTATGTATTTTTCTTCATTTGCAGATAAAATAAGGTGTTTTACTAATGATCATTAGCCTTAATCTAATTAGAAAATATAATTTTTGCTGATTAAAACAAACCAAAATGGGAGAAAAACTTTTTCTGGCAGAGATGCCTATGTGTAGGTGGAGATGCCTATGTACAAGCAGAGACACCTTTGGATGAGTGAAGATGCCTTTCTAGAAATTCTACTGGAAACTTTCACAAAATAAAGAAAAATTGTTAGAAATTGGGAATGTGGGTCCCACCAGACATGCCAAAATGTATATAATGAAAACCTACTTGTTAAGAGAAATCTCAAACATGCAAACATTAGCAATAAACAAGATATTAAAACATTAATATAACATTTAATATGAGCTTGCAAAATCAAAACAAAGGCTTCCACCACAACCTCCGATGAGCATGAAGCAAGTGCACCTAAGACTTCCTTGATTTAAGTTCTTAGAGAGTTTTGTGGGGGTGCTCTCCCAACACAAATATGAATCTAACTATGAATGCAAGGTAAAACAAAGATTGAACTACTCAAGGAGGAGCTATGGAAGCAAGCCTCAAGTATTCAATAAGAAGCTAATGAGGCTCAAGAAGGAGCTATAGAAGCAACTCTCAAGCTCAATGACATGCAATATTAACACTACAAATTAATCAAAGTATGGAATGAAACTAAGTCTACAATGAAAATTTAACAACTACCAAATGGTTAGTGAAAAAATCTAAATGCAAAAACAAACTAGCATTATAATTCTACGTGCAAATGATGGATGATTTTCTCGAGGCAAGGGTCCTTTTGTAGGATTTTGGAGGGCTAGGGTGAGGTGGCATCTATGTGGAATCCACATAGGTGCCACCAAGGAGGCACATAACCCATGCAAAGTCCAAGACTTTCTCCCACATGTGTGAGAAACTTGGGATGTGAAGGGTCAATGTGTACTCCAAGTACATGTGTAAGTGTGTGTGTGAGATGTGTAAGAAAATAGTCTATTTTCACACTTTGGGTAAGTGTTATAAAAAATTGTAAGAAGCCTTGTTTAGGAAATTTTTGGCAATTTTTGAGAAGGAAATTTTTAGAAATTTTCTCACACATGTGTGAGCAAATAATTAGGACTAATGGGTGTATGAATCCAAAAATTAGCCTAATTAACCTTAGTTAATTAGTAAGTAGACCTATTAGATAGAAAATGATGTGTGTAGGATAGCATCTAGGTTGGGTTTAGGATTAAATTAAATAAAATTTAATTTAATCATGGTTTAGTAGAAATAAAGCATGTGGAGGAATAAATAAATTAAAAATTTATTTAAGATGAGAATATGGAGAAACATGTAAATAATTAAATTTATTACATTAGGAGGGGTAGTATTTTAATTTAAATACTATAGTTAGTGAATTTATTTAATTAAATAAATAGATGAATGTAACAAATATAATTAATTAAAAATTAACTATAATGTTATTTGGGGTTATTAATTAAATTAAATTAAATTAATGTTAAATGGATGAATTTAGGTGTCTACAATGTCCACATCTAAAATTGAATGGTTCAATATATAGATTTTCCTTTGTTGTTACTCTTCATTTTAGTTGCATATATCGTGCTTGTGCACTTTGTATACTATAAAATATATCTATAGTTCTCTATCATTCAAACATATATAGGCATCATTTCAAGTGTCTTTTTAAAAGTCCGACGTAAACAATTTGCTTGGCTTTTCTATGTGTTATTCTTTGTAACAACATATGTACATTTGTTTCTAAAGGATAAATGTTAAATTTCACGTCTTATTAATTTGAAAACAACATTATTGTGTTCACATTTAAAATTGAATGGTTAGTTGTTTGTTATTTTTCAAGTTTGTTATTATTCTCTCTAAATGCTTCTCACCACAAAATGCAATACAAATAGACCTTCAATAACATATACCCATTTAAAAATGGCTTTGTGGAGTTGTACGGATAGATACATAAGTGTATATGTGTGTATACTCACATACATACATACATACATACATATGTGTGTGTGTGTGTGTGTGTTGTTTATCTATATGTATGTAAATGCATACATACATACATGCATCTACATGCCTCCAAAAACTTATTACTAAATTAGTGTATACAGGGATAACTTTAAGAAACCCCCTTTTAGGAAAAAGTGTAAAATCTTGGCGAATTGTACATTATTTTAGGGGGGAATTTTTTTTAATGCAGGCGAGAATTTTTTTCAAATCCATGATTTTTCATAGTTTTTATTGGCGATTTTTTCCCCGTTGAATTAAAATTTCATAAATTGCTGGCGAATAATTTTCTTTTGAAGTAAAAAATTATAATATATGAGGCGAATAATTTTCTTTTCAAGTAAAAAATAATAATATATGAGGCGAATGATTTTCTTTTGAAGGGTTAAAAAAATATTTGTATTGGCGAATTTTATGTATCGTTTGAAAATTTATTTATTTTATTGGCTAATCGTTTGTTAATTATGGAAAAAAAAAATATTTTGTTGGTGATTTTCAAAAGATGGGAAGTTTAATTTCGATGATCCAAGATCAATGGCTGAAGTTTAATTTTGTCCCCAATTTCTTGAAGGAAACAAAGTTGTGGAGGAAATCACCGGAATGTTGACACGTATCAAATAAGGGTTACTTGTCTACAGACTACAGTGTACACATGTTGGTATCAATATTCACGGTTCTATTACTATAGTGCAACTTGTAACCTCTTAACTTGGTAAGCAATAAATGCCTTGTCATTGTCACTGACATTCTTTAACTTGTCACGCAGAGTAGACACTCAGTGACACACCACTTCCAAATTCGTACAAACGCTATAACCGATATCTGACATCTTTTGCATTTATGGGAAAGATTTACTACCAAATATGAAAGATTAAGTCCAAAATTTTAATTTCTAACACACATGCATTTAGGGGAAAGATTTACATGAAAGATTTAGAGGCATGTTAAGGACAATGGATTTAATACCATTAAAGATAGAATAATTTATTGCTAAGTAACGATCAAGAATTCAAGGGCTATTTATAGATGATCTATCTTCATTATTCATCAATTCATCTTTGGCGTTTGCTAGATAATTTATTTGTTTAGGGTCTGCAGTCTACAGTCTGCAAATAATTTGTTTTTAAGTTTTCTGTAGTTTTACTGTTTTACATGGACACTCCAATTAGGCTTATATGCACATCTGAGGAGGCCCAAAAGGCCTTTTTGGGTTCCTTTACTGATGAAACCTTAGAATCTATTTGTAAGGAGAGTGGGCCTTTCGTTATAGAGGCTGTGAAAATGGTGCTGGGCCGAGAGTTTCTAAACAATGAAGATAGGCACCGGGTCAACATGGACATTACGTCCCATTTTTTGGCATCTCTTCTCGACCTCGGAGGAGAGAAGGTGGAGATGTTAATGCTACTGAGGAGGGTTTTTAAAGAAGATTACCTGGGGGTCAACATTAATGTTGTTGTGTTTGCAAAAATAGGGGTGGGGATCCCTTGGGCAAGTGAAATACCCAAGCTTCTCCTCCCAGGCCAAAATGTGGCCATGCAACCTTTTCTTTTGGGCCTTAATGCTGGGCCGTATAAGTGCCATAGGAAATGGGCCCTGATTGCTAGGGATTTCCTCCGAATGTGGTTTTCCCTTGACAAAATGAAAGCTGAGGCAGAGCAATTTAGGTGGCTCGATGAATTCGTGCAGATAATCATCTCTCATGAATTCTACTTAGATGGAGCCGAAGGCCAAAATCAGTAGTGGACTACTGCTGGTTTTTTTTGATAAAAAGTTTATGGGTTTTTTTTGTTTATAGTATGTTTCTTTTTGTAGTATTTACTTGTACTGGAAGTAGACATTGGACTACTAGTCTACTAGTGGTTTTTTTTTAATAAAAACATACCTCATTTTTTGGTTTTTTTTGTTTAGAGTAGGTTCCTCTTTGTTCTGGAAGTGGAATTGGACAATGTTTATGTAATTATAATTTTATGAAAAGAAAACAATGAAAATTTTGCAAGCTTTAGCTCATTTCAATTTGTACAAAAAATGGTTCTTAGACTTCTCTGTCAATGTGATTGCAATATATTAATTAGTTGCTTTATGATTTATTTGCGTATTAGATATGTATGATGTATCACAGTTGTACAATCAACAATGTAGACAGTTATAGTTAATAAAAGAAATGTCTTATCAGTTATCACTGAGTACTGACATTAAGTTTGGATAATGTTACCTATCAAAATTCACACACTCGTACATTTAATATGAAAGATTTATAGAATTTTGAAGGACAAATGAATTAATAAGGTTAGAGAAAGAATTTATGGTATTCTAATTATAATGTATGAGAATTATATGTGAATTTGTGACTATAATTATCAACGTTAAAGTTATAATCAATAAAATATATCATTTTAACTTTAAGAATACTATATAATCAATTTGACAGACAAATGAATTAATAAGGTTAGAGAAAGAATTTATTATTTTCTAATTATAAGGTATGATAATTATATGTGATTATAATTATCAATGTTAAAGTTATAATCAATAAAAAATATCATTTTAACATTAAGTATACTATTTAATCAATAAAAAATATTACTTTAACTCATGTTTGGGAGACCTAGCGAGTCAGCGACCATAGAAATCTCATTATCTCTAAACACTAACCTTAACTCCAGCCTCTAAAATTTATTAGAATTTAATATTATTAAAAAAATAGTGCATTTTGAATTTGATTGTCTAAAATTGTTACTATTCAATTAAATAACTTTAAATGTTATTAACTTATTATCCATTATTAATTAATATTTATAAAGGAAAAAATAACATTATAACATTTAACAATGTTCGTTGCAAATAACTACTGTTGGATGAGCACAGATCGACGATGTACGATGGACTTCGGGATGAAAGGGAAAAGCAACCCTATCTTTTCAAACTCATTTCAGAATCATGACGCATGTCACTAAACACGTAACACATTCCACTCGCATTCTTGCATGGTCCTATCAACAATGCCATTTGATGATGACATGACACATCTGACTCATAGTCGTGAGGTGAGTCAGCCATCAGGTGAGTGGTGACTAGGTGAGTTAATGGGACCCACGGGGGCTCAGGGCCACCACAGGCACACAATGCCATTATGACTGTTGGATTATTGTAGATCAACGACTAAAGTTGTATTTCCAGATGAAAGGGAAAAGCAACCCCATCTTTTCAAACCTATTCTAGAATCATGACACATGTCACTAAACATGTAAGACGTTCCACTCGCAGTCTCACATGGTCCTATCAATAGGCAATAATGTCATTTGATGATGATGCAACACATCTGACTCGTAGTCATGAGGTGAGTTAGCCATCAGATGAGTGGTGACTAGGTGAGTTAATGGGACCCATTGGGCCCGGGGCCACCACAGGCACACACCGCCATTATGACTGTTGGATTATTGTAGATCAACGACCGAAGTTGTATTTTGGGATGAAAGGGAAAAGTGACCCCATCTTTTCAAACCCATTTTAGAATCATGACACGTGTCACTAAACATGTAACATGTTCCACTCACTGTCTTGCATGATCCTACCAACAATGTCATTTGATGATGACCTGACACGTCTGACTCATAGTCGTGAGGTGAGTCAGTTGTCAGATGAGTGGTGACTAGGTGAGTTAATGGGACCCATGGGGCTCAAGGCCACCACAGGCACACAATGCCATTATGACCGTTGGATTATTGTAGATCAATGACCGAAGTTGTATTTTGGGATGAAAGGGAAAAGCAACCCCATCTTTTCAAACCCGTTCGAGAATCATGACACGTGTCACTAAACACATAACATGTTCCACTCGCAGTCTCACATGGTCCTACCAACAATGCCATTTGATGATGACGTGACACATCTAACTTGTAGTCGTGAGGTGAGTTAGTCGTTAGATGAGTAGTGACAACTCTAGATTGTACAATTTTGGCACTTTAAGTTTCACTTTCCAGTAGTTTGTGAATTTAGAAAGGGTTTACGGATTCTAAATTTCTATGTTGAGGAAAGCAAGTGCAACAAAGTCTCTCAGCTGAAGCTCTGTTCCCAGTCAAGGTCTACAAAAATTGAAACTAAGGGTAATGGGTAACTACTAAAATCTTGAACACCTAGGTCCTGCATTTTAAATTTTTCAAATCTCTTGATTTACAAATTTACTGTTTATATTATAGAAAAAAATTATCATGTTACTTGTTAGGGTTTAATTTTGATTCTTGAATCACCCCTGTAAATTGTAGGCTTGTAGCTATCTATAAATATTTGAATTTTCCTACGAGTAAATAGTGATACCGGTTTAGGTTACCACTTACCAGCTTACCACGATGGGTAAAACAATTATCAAGAATAAGACTATGACTAAAAAGACAAGTCAGATAATAGAATTCCACAATCTGCTTAAAACACCAGGTTTCACGGATTTATTCCATGATATTTATGATCCTGTTATCCATGGAAATAAGGGAATAATGGAAATTAGATTTGCAATTGAAAACAAGTGGAACAATCCAAATAAGGGGTCAAAATTTTCTTCATTTAACCTAGAGGTAAATGCAACAAAAAATAAAATTGCATTGTGGAATGCTAGGTTGGCAAGCATGGCGTTACCTCAAGTATTCCCTTGCCCAGAAATTGTCATGATCTGCACTGAAAATTATGATGAAAATAAAAAATCAATTGTGAATAAAAATACTAAGGAGGAAATTTTGTCCATAACTAAGAATGAATTTGCTAGTCTATTGAACCAAGAGTTTGAACAACAAAACTCAAACATGCAAATTGACCTGAGAAAGTTGGAAGAGGATTATGAAAAAATAGATGCAACATAGAGAGATTCTTATATCAGAGGACTAACAAATGGTTCAAGCCTAAGTCCAGATCATAGGCCTCCTTATGATTATGAAATTTTTGTGCCATGGGTTCAGGACAGTATTTCCTTGCTAGCATTTTGTTTGGGTAAAGAAGTGGGTGCCAGCATTCTTGAAATGCTTTTTCATATTCATTTTGAAAAAGATCTAGTAAAATATTGTTTTATTGAGCACATTGTTCATTGCATGCGAGAAAAATTTGTAATGATAAAAACAAGTTCACATAAGACATTTAGATTCACAACCTACTTGTGCTATCTTCTCTTAGCAAAGCATCATGCAATATTTTAGACAAACAAGCTTTGCAATTAGAGCCAAAATCCAATATATGAGTTGACACCTTAGATAAGGATGATTGATAATAGAAGGAACTACAACAATTTTGTAGACTTCTTTTTGGCACCAATGTATGATAAAATTACAGGCACTCCAATGCCTAGATTACCTGTACTTGTAGAGATTTAATTCAACTTGGAAGTAAAATACAATTGGCTAACTGGTACTTCATGGAAGATTACACAGTGTTAAGGTTTTACGGTTCAATAGTAGAACCTTACAAACTTCCAATACATGTCACAAAGAGGGTATTTGCATTGGAATATGTATGGTAGATGGAGAGCACAGATGTACTCTTTAATGGTCAGCAAAAGAAAATGATATTTCCTTCCTTGCCTTTCTCATTTGGAGGGTTCACATTTGAGAGAAGAGGATTCAAAGTGGTAGAAGCCTTTTTTACAATTTTTCACTTTGATGTTGACAGTCACTGGCAGTATGATCCACTCAAAATAATTGGAACAAAGTTTAGAGAGAACGGGAACTCTTCAAGCAAATGTCAACATGAAAGTATGCTATTGATTGAAAAATTTATTAAAAAAAAAATTCCTGGGAGGAGGTCAAAAAAGAGATGGAGAAATATGCTGCTGAAAATAATATGTCAATACAGGAATTGTCATCACAAATTATGGCATTGCACAAATAGAAAGGAAAAGTGCAGGCCATGACATCATCCAATTTCTACCAGAAAGTTGCTCAACCATCTACAAAATCTATTCCAAATTACCTAATGGATGATGTATGGATGATAATTGGACTCGAACCAAAATTAAAGATTTTTGGGAAATGAGGAAGAATCTCAATGAGCCAAATACCTCTAAAGATCTTTATGAGGTGGAAGAGGATAAAACGTTTAATGACTTGTGGAATAAGGAGCATCCAGCTAAAGCAAATGTCATCGATGATGATGACTATGACCAGGACTCTATGGATCCCACATCCAGTGTGAATCCCACAATTAGTAGAGGACTTGATAAGCCCACAAAAGATAAATATACCAAAGGGGTAGATATTATACAAAAAATGGGCTACCAAGGTAGTGGTGGTCTGGGTCCCAGTGGACAAGGGGTGTGGTCTGCACCTAACCCACTACCTCCACCAAAACATGGTGCAAAACTAGGCCTTGGGCTTGGAGTTCAATCATCACATTCATCAACTCAGTCAATTCCATTAGTTCCAACTTCAAATATAGTTCCACCTGTTGCAAGCACTCAGATTCAATCTCAATCAATTGCCACTCCCACAGCTATGGATATCATGGGTACAACTACAACTAGTGGTCTGAAAAGGACATTGTAGATAGACACAAAAAGAATTGTTCCTAGATATCAAGGTAGGGTAAAGAAGCAAAAGGTTATGACAACTACAATTATTAGTACAACAATGCCAATGGTGACTGTGAGTCCAACAATTGCCCAACCTTCAGGACAAAACCCCCAGGAACAGCCCAAAAACTCTACTTGTAATGGATTAGGGTGTTGCTAATCCTCATGGTGGAATTAGCAGAACCATAGGCAACATAGGTGGAAGCTTATACATCGGTGCAAGTACTATTTCACCATTCAAACATTCAATTGTGTCACAAAACCATGATTTTCGTTACAATGATTTTGTAACTAACTATGAACAATCAAAAAATAGGAATAGAGAAATATTAAGAAAATGAAGATGGAAGCAGTTGCTACAGCTCGTGATGTGGAACCTACATCCAATAGGTTATTTACCCCATATGACCCAAATAAAGATATGATGGAATTCATGGTTGTTATGCCCCCAACTAGAGATAACAATCCACCAAAGAGTCAGTTAGATCCATCTCAATTTCAAGTTAGCACCCTCTAAGTGGATTTATCCAAAATTAAAAATGTGGACAAGATAAATGTGTTGAAAATGACCAACCAAGTGGTCTACAGTTCACTGATGAAGTTGGAGAGAGAGAAAGGAAAGCTTCAGGGCATAATAGATAAGTTAAAGGCAGACCTGACAAATGTAAAGGCAACTGAGAAAGCAGCAGAAAATAGGTCCAAAGAATTAGAGAGAAGGATACAAAATTCATCCTCTAAATAAGCACTCGGAAAACAAGAACATATGGATGCATAACTGAAAACTCTGAGGGAAAAATTGGATTAGAGTGAAAAGAAACTTGAGGTGAAAAAGCCTCTTCATTAATTTTCTATAAAAAATTGGAGAATGCGGGACATGCAACCAATAAGTTAAAGAAAGAATTGGAGAATGAGAGGGTAAAAACAAAACAATGGGAAGAGAAAGCAAAAGAGTGGGAAGAGAAAGCAGAGAAAATAAGACAACATGGTGAACACCAATTCTCGGAAATGAAAGAAGACCTAAAGAAGACAAATGATACAATTAAAAATTATGAAAACATCTTGAATGACAATGTAAATAATACAATCAAACAAATAAAAAAATTCTTCTAGGGGCAAATAAAGATGTCTGGCAATAGGTTGTGTAATTGGTTTGAACTGAATGAAACTATTACAGATGTTTATGGGAAGCTGAAAGAGCACATTGCAAAGAACAAAAGTTTTTGTCAAAGATAGAAAACTACAAAGCAGATTATACAAGAAATCAACAGAACCAGTGATAGGCATTTGGCAAGCAAGGGAATTTAGGACCGCATTGGTGCAATAATAAAGGCAACCTCTGTCTTTCAAATATGTCAAAAACTAACATAAGCATATGAAAATCTTGCCTTATTCAGGCCAAGGCTCGCCAAGATGAATATTAAAACAACCAAATTGATATCTCTTGGTTTGCCGAGTCCTAGACCTGATTACTCATCAACGAATTTCATTGGAAGAGAAACTTACAAAAAAAAATTGGAGGACACAATGACGTCTGATTTAGGCAACCTTCCTTAGGACATAACTGATGAAGGCATTGCAAAGTGCATCAAAACATTCACAATTTTGAATGCAATAATGGAAGGAACATTGCTTTCAACTCACTCTTCCAAGTATGGATGGCTGACGAAGTTGCAGGTCATTTACTATAACATTATAAATTTTTCCCTTCCAACCGACAAAGAATGGAGCATACTAAAGAAATTGACAGAATCATCTTGATCTCATCAATCATAGTATGTGGAAGTACTTTCAATTTCAATCATCTCTATATCTTTAGTATATATCTTTGATATTATCCTAAATACTAGAGTCTAGAATTGAGTTTAAAGTAACAAGTTTGAACATTATTTTTTGAACAGGATCAATGTTGCAGTCTTGTAGTTGCAGATGCTATTGCCAATGCTAATTTACTAAACCGGCCTGTCAAATGTAGAAATATACAACTAAAGTTGTAGAGATGTTGTAGACTTTTAGTTGTCTTACTGATTTACATTTTTAGACTTCTCACTTCACATTAGCAAAATCGACCTAAAGCTATTGTTGCTCCCTTGTTTCTATAAAAGGGAATTCAGGGTCATTGGCTTAGAGTTAGGGTAATGAAATTAAAATTGGGCAATGTGCCAAATTGCCAATGGGTATTGAGTCATTGACTTTTGTAAATAGAATCACAGAGCTGTATTGTGACATTATATCATATTTGTAATTAAATTAATGAGAATCAATATTTCTAACTCTAAGAATTGTAACATATGAATTTCTATGTTGTCAAAAAGAATAATGAAAAATCTGCAAGAATCATACCATATGAGCTGAATAATGCAAATGAAAACCATTATTAATTGTGGAATTGAATCTTGATGACATTATCAACCACATTCATGTTTTTGACATTGGAATATGCTATTATGCATGATTGATGATGAGATACAGAAACTGATAGTAGACTTCAGGAAAAAGCTTAATAAATACCTAGGACCTACTACTTCTACAATGGTTCAACTTCAAGCTGCCACATCATATCATCATTGAGATCGTCGGATTCAATGCCATCAACTTCATAGATTCCTTGGTTCTTCGATATGTTTTCTTCACTTTGCATACCACCGCTTAACTGATGTTCACCGCTAGCAGTACTAGCACTAGTACATGAGTCAATGACATCATTATCTCTGACATTCCCACTCCCAGTCCCACTTTGGTTTGAAATGTTTCCCATCCCTCTTCTCTGACATTTCTTCCTCCATAATTTCAGTGCCCTTTCATAAGGAAAAGTATTGACTTCATACCTGGATGTATAGAGCCTCAAGAAATTTTCCAGATTCTTGTCTAGTTTGTTTCTTAGCTTTGACTTTAAGAATCCCAAAGCACTGGAAACTCTCTCATCCTCCACCGACCCCAATATCATGGTTAGACATAAATCAACAAGCTTGAAATATTCTGATATTGAATCAGTCAACAATTCACTCTCAGCTAGATTTTTCCAAAGCCTTGATACTGATCCATCTTTGTGAGGGTTCTACATAATATTATATTGTTCCCTCATTGTCAGTGAAAAACAACCTGATTGCTCTCTCAAATGATTTGCATCTAAAATTCCATTTAGAGTTACTCCATTTAACTCTTTGGTTTTGCAGAAATGATCTATTAGAGTTAGTAGCTTAGTTTTAAAATCTTTTAGACTATTCATATTCCAATATCGAGGAAACACAATAGCCATGGATTCAAGTAGTTTGACTAGAGGGAATCTTTCTCTAATCTGTGCGGAAAGCTCAAAGGCAACGTGCTTCATAGAAGCTGTTACAAACTCAATGATCTTGGTAAAGTCTTCCCTTTTAATACTTGATACTCACCTCCTAGGGTTCTTGCCTAGTTCCTCGAACTCAATCCTAGAAAAGTAGTACATTGGTATCTCAACTCCGTGAACTTTTGCACATAACTCCCCCTTTGAACTGATTTTTAAAAAGTTATTAGGATTGTCCAAATCTATGATTTTTAGCTAGCTGGCAACTTTTACATCATCAACACATAATTCATAGAGATTATCGAGCATCAAGCATGTCAATTTACACAGCGCAACATATTCTGCAATATACATAGCTCCTTGTTGGGCCTTTTTCATTATATTTCTCATTTCCTCAAGCATGGGGAAAAGACCTGCTATTGTTAATAGTGTCTCTACATTACTTAACATTGCCAGCAGTGCAAAAAATTTTGGTTGCCCTGCTTCGTCACAACTTGAGTTCATTAGACCAAGCAATGATTGATATTCTGAAAAAACTTGATGTGTTGGTCTATCCAATGAGATCCATCTGGTATCATTATCCTTGAGAAGCTTGTTCCCATTGGTTAGTCCTTCGGCAAAGTGTTGAAATTCCCTCAATCATTTCAGACTTCGACAGAAGTATTGGTAGAGCTCTTTGATTAAAGCTTCAATTTTTTGTACTGGAGCATGCTTGCTGACAACTCCAAAAGCTAGATTCATTATGTGGGCCATGCAGTGACTGAGAGTAACGTAGGGTGCACAAGAAGATTGTATCCTTGAGCAAAGACCACCCTTGTGGCCTTGCATTACTGAAGCTCCATCCACTCCAACACACACCAAATTTTTGGCAATGGTCATGTCATCTATACCTCCATATTCAATTAGAGAACTCTTTACTAGTTCAAATAAATTTTTGCTGTCGCATTATCCCTCATTTTAGCAACAGTTAGTAGATGAGGTTGGTGAACAAAATTATGTACAGTATAAAGATGCATGCATACCCAGGAAGTATTGTCTACTACTGTAACCTCATTTAAAGACAATGCATTAAAATTTGACTCTTTAATTTTTGCCTTCAGATCCTCTTTTTCAACCTTAGCAAGACAACTTGCCCGTTCCCATCCACGGTTTACTGACTAGTGATTGTTAGGATAGTTACGAACTTTCAGAAAGTGTAATAAAGCACTCAATGATGGGTAGTCTTTCATAGGATGCCCTCTACTCAAAATATTAAACACAACACTTAACTTAATAACTTTTCCCATTAGTTCTACTTCCAATGCTTTTCCAAAACAAGCTTCAATAGAGCCTTTAACTTCACAAGGCTTCATCTTTATATTATGCTAAAATTCATATAATTCTGCATTCCTAACATGCTAAGATTTTGAACTCCATCTATGGTTTTCTTTTTGTAAACTTTACCCATATGCTTCTGTATGGTGTCAATTTTTAGTTGTAACCTCTTTTCCTTCTTATTTATCTTGCTACTAATCCTACATCTGAATTCTACCGGAGGCTCCCCTTCAATTGGATTATCCACTGGTTCAATTAATTGATACTTTGACACCCATTCTATTTGAAAATTCCTCAACAGATCCCACATTCTATCATTCTTTGATTTGTATTTTCTTTTCTTCCCTGCACCATCATCTTCTCTGACATTCTCAGTCTCTTCCAAGTCGATTATATCATTATGGCTACTCTAGGTATTTAACTAAAAATCTTCTTCAAGTTCATCATGATTTGAGATATTAGGTTCGTTGACTTCTTCAATATGTCACGTAGGTTCAGCCGCAGGTTGTGAATCTTGAAAATCTTCTTGTGATGAAGTAGCTTCCCGATTTTGGCCAAAAACATTTCCAACACCATTACCAAAGTACGATGATAAGGTTCTATGTTTTTTTGGCCTCTCTTGGCTTTCCCCATATGCTGGAGCCTTACCCTTATTCTTGTTCAACATCTCGATTCTTCAACGAAATAAAGGCTACCAGCCTACCAGTGAAAAAAAAATGTAAAAAAAATGTTTACTTGTTGAAGAAGTGACAAATGACAATAGAACTATAATATACAAAGTTTACATAGTCGCATAATAATAATTACTTACCTTTGCCTCAAATTCAATCACAGTCGCAACTCGCCAAAGCAGTCAAGACTCAATAGTTTGAACTTCGCTATCTATCAAATTGAACCGATCTAAATTGTGTACAATAAAATTGATGTATGAATATATTTATACTAATATTTTTTGGTGAATTGGGTGGGAGGTATTAGGTTGGTGTCCAAATATTTGGTGAAGCCCGTGTAATTATAACATGTCTTGTGTTATATCCTAGGTGATTATGGGTCGTCCAATACCATGGTAATATTAATAAAGTTGGCAAAAATCAATCGGTTTGAGACATGCATCCGTAAAATGGCTGGTGAAGTTGGGTCCACCTATATATATATATATATATATATATATATATATATATATATATATATATATATATATATATATATATATATATATATATATATATATATATATATATATATATATATATATATATATATATATATATATATATATATATATATATATATATATATATATATATATATATATATATATATATATTGGCGAATATAGGCCGTCCATTTGGGGCCACTTTGAAATTATAGGCAAATGTTAAAAAAATATTGTTCCCAAAAATTATATGCCATTGGCAATGATCCTAGGCATTGGACCCAATTTTCATAAACCAATTGGCGATGATCCCAGGCATTGGACCCAATTTTCATAAATGCGGGGCGATATGATCATTCCTAGATGGCCAATATATTTGCCAAATTAGGGGTTGATGACAAGTGACATTTGCCAAATGGTGAATAATCACCACTAAAGTTTTCACTGAGTGTATGTACAAAGACCAACAATAGGAAATATGAAAAGTGAGCACCGCCCCCTTTGTTTAACAGTCCACATTAGTAGAAACAAAACTTGTAACAAACCCATGCACAAACAATATCCTCTAGAAGGATGGTTTATGCACAACATAGAAAATAAAAATACACACACATGTGCATATGTTTGTATGAAAAAAATACATGCACATTTGGCTATATATACATGTATATATGTAGTGCCCTACCAGGGAAACCAGGAGAGATTAACCTAAAACATATTACTAAGTTTACAGAATAATTTTTTCTTAAGAGTTACAAATTGTAATGAATAAAAAAGTGGAAGAAATAATATAAAGTCAACACATACTCTTATACACAATCTCAATTATAGATTATAAATCTCAAGGGTTCCTTGACGTAGATTATGTAAATGTTAATTAATCTACTTAATAAAACAACCATACAAAGTCTCCACATAATGTAAACAAGTACATCATCTTATACATGAAATCTAGATACAACTGATACCACAAGGTATCCATAATGAAAGACATCCTTTGCACATGTCATAGGGTATGTATTAAAAATCAAACATAAAGTACAATATGATATCTCTAGAGTAACTAAAATAATGATATGAGAACATACAATAAGAAAGATAAGAATAAATCTTCAACAATGATGAACAAGAAGGTACAACTACTACAAGAATCATCCAACACTGGTACATGAATGTTAGAATATCAAATGGTAAAAGAATCACTACCACTCGACCTCGTAGAACCTAAATAGTCCACTCCCATCATGCTGAGGAGATAACAATAGACCCCACTTAGATATCAAACACCAAAATCAACCACAATACAAACTAAGCAAGGGATCCTAAAAGCTCTCTATCTAAAAAGTTACAATAGAATGGAAAAGGTAATACATACTCAACCAAAGGAAACCAACACATGTAGGAGACCTAAGATGTATATGGGGAAGTGTCATCACATAAGTCAACACTAGAGTTATCCTGCCATTCTCTCAAGACCCAGATACCTTAGTGATTTTATGCGGTATTGGTATGTTAGATAACTGAGAGGGGGGGTGAATCAGTTAAGTATAGTTATCCTACAGTCCCAAATCTCCGAAATTTATATATTCAAAATTTTCAATCAAATAATCATCTCAGTAATATAACAACAAAATATTTCTCTTCATTTACCGATTGATGGTAAATTAACTACTGTGTTAACTGATTAATCTAGTTATGAAATGTGTAAAGCAAAATAATAGTTCAATACATAATTCACACATAACACATAGATTTTTAATATGGAAACCTTGTAAAGGGAAAAATCACCTGGGACTGGTAACCCAAAATAATTCACTCTTATGAAGTGAGCTCACTTAGGAGCCAACCTTGTTAAAGGTTATAAAACACACTTTAAGGTGTGACCTTGTTAGAGGATTTATCACTAACAGTTCTCCTTTGACCAACATTCACTATGGGGTCAACAAGAAAACAATCAACATTCATTGAATGTCATATTGAAATACAAAAAGACTATTAAGTCCCACTTGGTTAAGAGATTTTTCTATAACAATGGTTAAACTGATACAGTAATGATCTAATTCAAATACAACTATGATTTGCAAATTTTTAGATCTATGCTAAGCTCAAAATACCTCTTATGATCAATAAACAATTCAATCCTTCATATCCTTCAACTTTACTCCACTCGGTGTATGATTTTATGATGCTTAGTAATGTCTATAGTTTAGCTCAATTTTATCCACAACTAGTTTGATCAGAGGTGCATGAAAACAATCTTCTCACGCAAATTATCCTGCAACAACAATAATCCCAAACTCAATAATGAATTGTGTGTCTCCTTAAATAGATGTCATAAACCATTTTCTTCTCATCCATTAGATTTTGCCTCTTAATCTCCATCGTTCATTTTGCCACTTTGACTCACATCGACAGTTGTGTTGCTAACACATTTAATTCTCCTTCATTAGAGATCAATCTTGACTTTTGTTAGTCATTAGATCATCATAACAAACTTTATCTTCTACCTCAGAATCATAAGCAATTATCTAGCTCATCAATTCAGTCAGCTGTTATAAAACTTTATTTATTTCTTTCACTCAGTCAATACAGAATGTGTTAGTGATTACCTACTCGGTTAATACTATACTCGGTATACACTACACTAGCTCGGTATATACATAAATCTTTAATTACTGACCACATAAACTTGTTCAATTTTGATGTTCAATACATAACAAAATCATGTGATACAATCAAGTCAACAACATGATGCCATAGACTCATCAATATTTTACCCAATGTATATCATATCCATATCTTTCATATCCATCTCTTCTTCATGTAGATATCTCATTCCTCTACCATTTTCTTTCTTTTTATGTTTGTAACCATCATGATAATGTTACAAGTAGTTGTTGTCATTGCACCAAAAGATTGACCTTTTAATGTTTGATACAACCACTAGACTTATAGAAGACACAGGAGACGGTTAAGCCATGTCATGAACCCTGTGAGGGACATTGGCCCACTGCCAATAGATAAGTACAGTCAAAACTAGTTGACATCAATGACAATACATTGACTGATTTAATTGTCTTACATATCACTTTAGTAGCTCGGTGACCATCAATCATTGTCTTTGACTTGTCCATTATTTCCATCAAGATATTCAATCAGTTGTAGGTTATCAATCTATCCTATCAATCTCTCCCTTTGGCATTGATGGAAACACAATATGAAATATTCCATAGAATACCAAACATCTGGTCTACATCTATATAAACAAATGTTGTAGCTCGGTAAGCTCTCCCTAGCTTGTACATTTAATACATTTAATCACTACACAACATTCCCTGCAGACTCTCCTTGCGAATTTGATCTTCTTCTTATCCCTTTGGTTCTCTCTCCCTTATAATATTTAATTGAATCTTGTCTCCCTTTTACATCAATTTCAAAATAATGAATAGCTTTTCAATAGCCAAAAATATTATCTTCAGTGTTCAGTTTAGATCAAGTACCTTTCATGTACTGATATGCAGTATTCTATTGTTCTTCAATTTCTGACTTTCACAACCTTAGGAAACCTAAAGTGTGAGCAATATGCATCAACATCATTTGATATTATGATAAAGTATAGGTTGATGTAACCTCCTGATCACCTTAGTGACCGATAGATAGGGTATGGACCCCTAGTCTAGTCCTTAATTAATCAAATGTATCCTTAGGTACGGGTTTAGTAAATATATCTGCAAGTTGTTCTTTTGATTTCACAAACTCCAATTTTACTTGCTTGTCTTGTAATTGTTCCCTCAAGTAGTGATACTTTATAGATATATGCTTTGTCTTTGCATGGATCACTGGATTCTTAGAAATGTTTATAGAACTGCTATTATCATAATATATATTATCACTGGATCAGTGATCTCCTCATTCATACCTCCTAAAAGTTGTTTTATCCATGCAATGTTTGAACAGTTAGAAGCAGCAACTACATATTCTTCTTTGATAGTGGACTAATAAATACATGCTTGTTTCTTTCTTATCCAAGTTACTAATCTTTCTCCCAAAAAGAATGCTCCACTAGTAGTGCTCTTTCGGTCATCAATGTTTCTAGCCCAATCTACATCGGTGTAAACTTGTAGTTCAAAATTGCCCTCTTTCTTGTACCATAAACCATAGTTCTTAGTGTTTTTCAAGTATCTCGGAATCCTTTTAACAACCATCATATGTGATTCTTTAGGATTAGTAGAAAATCTTGCTACAATCCCAACTGCATGTGCAATATTTGGTCTACTATGCGCAACATACATTAGTTTTCCAATCATTGATCTGTATAGTGTCTGATTTACCTTGGTTGATTGATCATCCTTTGTTCATTTGCATCTTATGACCATAGGTGTAGCAACCGATTTTGAATCTTCCATTCCAAAGTTCTTCAATACTTCTTTGATGTACTTAGATTGTGTAATGAAAATACCTTCACTTTTTTGTAGAATTTGAAAACCAAGAAAGAATTTAATCTCTTCAAACATTGACATTTCAAATTTTTTTCTCATTTCATCAGCAAATGATTTGCATAGATTATCATGTCCTCCAAATATGATATCATCAAAAAAAATTTCAGCAATAAGAATCTTATCATCAGTTTCACCTTTCAAGTATAAGTTATTGTTGTCACTTGTTCTAACAGATCCAATACTAATAAGATATGAATATAGTCTTTCATACCATGCTCTCGGTGCTTGTTTCAATCCATATAGTGCTTTGTGCAACTTACATACCATGTTCTTCTGATTTGGATCAACAAAACCTCCAGGTTGTTCAATATATACCTCTTCCTCAAGTATCCCATTCAAAAATGCAGATTTGACATCCATTTGATATACTTTAAATATTTTTAGGCATCATATGCAAGTAATATTCTAACTCCTTCAAGTCTAGAAACTGCTACAAAAGTCTCACCATAGTCAATACCTTCTTCTTGTGCAATGCCTTTACATACAAGTCTTGCCTTATTCCTAGTAACTTCACCATTCTCATTCAACTTGTTTATGAATATCCATTTAGTTCCAATTACATTCTTATCATTCGGTCTCGGTACTAATGTCCATGTTTTTTTTTTTCAATATCGATCTATTTCTTCATTCATGGCTTTAATCCATTCATCATTCTCAAGTGCATCTCTAACATTTTTAGGTTCAAATTCACAAACTAAACATGTGTTTTTTCTCAACTTACTTCATGTCATCATGCCAACTTTCTTGTCTCCAATAATCTAATTTTGTGGATGGTGTCTCCTCATAATTTTTGCTAGTATTTGTTCTCTTCTTTGTTCATCATTTGGTATAGGACAAGATATTCCTCGGTAACTATTTCATGATTCTCAATCTCTGTAGGTTGTTTCTCAGTATCTTTATCTTGTTGTTCTTTAATTTCAGCCTATTGCTTGGGTAGAGTGTTAGGTTGCTCAATGTATGTAAATCTACCAAAGTCTTTTGGTTCTTTTTTGCTTTCTTCATCATTCTTCTCAGAAAACTCATCAACCCTCACATTTGCACTTTCAATCATTTTATTAGTAACCTTATTCAAACATTTGTAAGCTTTTCTTTTAGTAGAATATCCTAAGCATATTCCTTCATCACCTTTTGAATCAAAATTCCCATTTCTATCATCTTTCAGAATGTAACATCTACTTCCAAATATTCTGAAATAACTTACATTTTGTGTGTGCCCATACCATAACTCATAGGGTATCTTGTTTGAATCTTTCTTCAATTGTACTTGGTTTAATGTGTATACTGCAGTATAACAGCTTCTCCCTAGTACATTTGTGTAACACCCTTTTCAACCATCAGTGTTCTAGCACAATCAATAATAGATCTATTCCTCCTTTTAGCAATTCCATTTTGCTATGGAGTTCTTGGTGCAGAAACTTGTCTTTTAATTTTATGCTCATTACAAAAGTTAGTGAACTCATCAGAAATAAACTCACCACCTCTATCTGATCTCAAGAATTTTAACTCTTTTGCAGTTTCCTTTTCCACTTTATCTTTATACCATTTAAACATCTTGAAAGCTTCAATTTTTTCTTTCAAAAACATAATAGTCATCATCCTAGAGTAGTCATAAAAAAATAAGATAAAATATTTGTCCCCATAGTAACTCTGAGTTCTCATAGGACCACACAAGTCAGTATGAACCAACTCCAAAATAGCATTAGATGAATAATTTTTTCTCTTGAAACTAGATTTTGACTTTTTCCTTTTTGACATTATTTACACATGACATGGTCAGGTTTAGATAAGCTCAATAGGCCTCTAACTTTTCTCTTCTTACTAATTTTAACCATGTTGTCAAAATTCACATGACATAACCTTTTGTGCCATAACCACACATCTTCAGTTCTAGCCAATAAACAAGAAGTTTCAGCATTGTTAAGATAGAATAGATTACCTTTGGATTGTTCACCAGTATTGACCAACTTTCTAGTTTCATCATAGATTTTCACCTTTCTATTCTCAAATGAAACTTGGTGGCCTGAGTTATTCAGTTGTGCTACACTCAACAAGTTATAGTTAAGTCCTTTTACCCAATATGCATTCTCACATATGATCTTATTGTTCAACATGATATATCATTTTCCTTTTACTAGACAAGGTGTATCATTTCTCATTTTAACAGATCCACCATTATAATGTTCAAGATATTCAAATTTTTCTTCATCACCAGTCATATGATGTGTACAGCCACTATCAATAATCCAATTATCATTCTTGTTAACTTTAGAAATAAGTGTTTTTTCAACACACCTTTCTTCTTCTTCTGAGTCTTCTTTCAAATTTATGAATACCACCTCAATATTTTCATCAGTGTCAGTTTTAGTGTCATCATCATCATTTTCAAAAAAGTAACATGCCTTCTTACCTTTGTCTTTGTAGTCTTTGTTACTTCTTCTTTCATACTGTCGGTTGCCTCTATGTTCTTGGTTATCTCTCCTATCAAGCTTTCTTTCACCGGATTGGTCATTATCTTTATCATCTCCTTTCCTATTAGGACATCTAGCTGCAATGTGGCCAATTTCTTTACAGTTAAAACATGCTAAAGGTAATTTCCCTTTGTATCTTCCTTTACCTTTCTACAGTCTTCTATCCATTAATGCTTTAAGTTCATCAAGTTCATCATCATCGTTGTCACTATCACTCTCATTTCTTATCATGTTTTTACTACTTGATTTACCAATTTTCAAGGATGACATAAATATAGACTCAACATTCGAAACAATATTGTTATCAATGTTATTTGACTCAAAATTAGTCAGTTTACCGATTAGACTATCAAGTGTAAGAGTGTTACCTGATACTGATCTCATTTCATAGATTGAAGAGATTCTAATAGCATAAATATGCAGTAAGGTTCTAAGAATTTTACTCACAACAATGTCTTCATCAATAACATATCATGCTCCTCGAATAGCATTGAAAATATCCTTAATTTAGTTATTGTATTGTGAAATGTTTTCTCCTTCTTTCATTTTCATATCATCAAAATTTCCTCTAAGTCTCCCAGCTCTTGCTCTTAGCACATTTACATCTCCTCCATGAACTAGTGCAAGTTTGTCCCACATTTTCTTAACAGAAATACATGTCTTGACATCTTCAAATTCAACATCTGATAAGGAAACAACATTCCCTATCATTGTAACATTATGTTCATGTATATCTCTCATCTAATCAACAATAAAAGGTCCAGTCGGTAGGATGAATTCATTATCCAAGTAGTATATATCAGATTCTCCAATTACAGATATATGCAGTCTCATTCTATTTTTCCATGTCGAGAAGTTATCTTTATTCAGATTTGGCACCTCTCTCTTATACATCTTGTGATCTTTATCTTAAGTCCTTCAAACTTTCCTTCCAAGCACTCTATGCTCTGATACCAATTGTTAGATAACTGAGGGGGGGGGGGGTTGAATCAGTTAAGTATAGTTATCCTACAATCCCAAATCTCCCAGATGTATATATTCAAACTTTCCAATTAAATAATCAACTCGATAAGATAACAACAAATCTTTCTCTTCATTTACCGATTGACAGTAAATTAACTACTGTGTTTACCGATTAATCCAGTTATGAAATGTGTAAAGCAAAATAACAGTTGAATAATATCTCTCTTTTACTTTCTTTCATTGTTATCATCTAGACTAGTTTCATTTGCATGCAATAACTTGATGATCATGGAGGTTAACATGCTTTATATTCATCTTTTAATCTCTCATTTCTTGGTGTACTTGCATGGGCATAACTAGGTCAATTTGAGGGCCTCATAATACAACCTCTGCACTCCATGAATAGAGAGTTGTGAATCACTATTTGAGACCTCATTGTTGAGTGTTCTTGAATGTAATGATTCATAGAAGTGTGACACTTTTATAGCACACATTTTTGGCACCCACCATGGGGAAACCCACTTTTACATGCTAGTTTAGATTATTTTTGGAGCTAACCCCCTTCTGCAGATTTGCTTGGAGACTAAAACCTTAGATTTTCAAAGATTTGATCATATCTCCCAAAAAACTTGGTGTTTTGGTTTGAAAAGTTTTTTTCAAGTTGGTGACATATCAAAGAAGCTCCAATAAAAAATTCAGAATTTTCTAAAGTATTTTTTATTTTTTATAATTTTTTCTTGATTTTTCATAAAAAATTAATTTTCAGCACAAATTAGCATATTTTTCAAAAAAAATTATATTTTCAAAAATCTCTTCAAATTCTACAAGGGTTCCATTCTTTATGTTTTGAATTTTGATGCAATATCATAGCTCAAATAATTGATTTACAAAAACTAGTCTATTTTGGTAAAATGGGTCTCTAGGGCACAAATGAAAAGATTTTTCTAAAAAATTTATATTTTTGGAAAGATATCTATTTTTTAGTAGGGGTCTTTGTTTTGCATTTCTATTTTTTTGGCCAAAATCATACCAAAAAAATCAGATCTTATTGACTAGGTCAAATGCAAAAAAATAAAATTTTGTGATGAGTATGCACTTATTTTTCATTGTTCAATGCATGATATGAGTTTTCATTTGGATTATTTTCTTGTTATTATTTCTTCTAACAATTGATTTTTAGATCTAACCCTAGGGTTTGCATAAGTTGGATATACATTGCATATCTTGTTTGCTTGTTTGCTTGTTGGAGAGTTCATAGCTTGCTTGCACAAACAAAAGCTCAACAAAAATCTACTAAGCATGTTGCATTTGACTTGAGGTATTTTTTTCAATCTCCATAACACTTGGATTTTGGGCATAAAATTAATCTCTCATGTGTTTGGCTTGGGTGATTTATCGCTTTCATAAACCACATTTAGATTTTGGGACTTTAAAAAGAATATAGATTCATTTCTGGCATATGTGTTTCACATAGATAAGTAGGCCCTATTAACACTATTCATGGTTCTTGAGAGAGTGGTTTTCCAGTGAAACTCTTCTCAATGAGAGAACCCTTATAGGTAGGGAGGTTACTAGAACTATCTTTGTGTTCTACTAGATTTGTAGTCTTTGACTTTTCGATTGATGCATTCTCTCTCCAGAGAGGTTGATAGATCATGAGTTATTGACATTACGAATCTTGGCAAGATAATTTTAGTCGTAGCTTGTCGGAATGAATCTATCTTCTATGTTTGGGTGAAGAGAAAAGGATAGAGGATTATGCTCTACTCCCTTTTTGGGTAGTAACAGAAACTCAGACCCTTGGATCTAAGCCAAGTCCCCATGTGGTCCTTGTTGTGAGTCACCTTTTAGAGAGGGTTAACTATAGTGGACATTCCCTTCATTGGGTAAACCATGTTGATGGAACCTTAAGCGGTAATAGCCACTTTTGTCATGGTAGTGACAACCACTATACAAATGTCCTTGTGGAAGAAATCTCCATAGATACAATTTCTTGATGGGTTGTCAGATCTTCTCAGCATCTCCGATTGATTAATTTCTTAGAATGTGTCAAAACCCCGGTGTGCCTGGATTGGAGTTTTCCTTCTTGAAATTGTAAAAGTTGTAGAGTCAAGCCATTATTAAACACCATAGTGCAGCCAAATTTTTTCTTTTTAGGACTCTATGTGTGATTGGGAAAACATTTTGGAGAACATACACAAGTAGTATCTTTAAGGAATAACATACTAAGTCAATATTCATGTTCATGAGCAAGGTTGCTTTGTCCCTTGCTCATTGTTTGAAGATGTTTGCTTGCTAAAACTCCATGGTTGTTGTTCTATGTGCTTGATAAATACTGGAAATATGTTAATATGCTTGGTTAATTTTTTAAAACAATCAAGAAACTGAGTTCCTAAGTTTTACACGCTTGTTGGCCAAACCATCATATGACACTGAAAACTCATCACACACTATTTTGAATTTTATCATGTGATACTTCGCTATTGTTTTTGCATCGTACATCTTGCCTGGATTTTATCACACCAATAGCTTGGAAACTGTCACCTAACATCTGTCAGAAGTATCGCCTAGGAAGATTGTATCGCCCTGGTACTCTGAGAACTATCGCACAGAGTCTTTTTGTTGTCTTGCTAATTTTTGTCACTTTCAGTCTTCCTTGGTCAGTCCAGGATGGATCTTAGGTGATGTGACATATTGATCAAATTAAATTCAATGGTATCAATTTTCACAAAATGACTCTTGGTTTTCTTTCTTCCGCATCTCTCATGTCTTCCTAGTCTCCCATTTCCATGCTTCCTTTTCTTCCTAAACTCTTCATGTCTTCTTGATTCCTTTCCTCTTATTTTCTATTCTATCTTCTTCTATTCATCTCTTCTGTCACTTCCATGCTTGATTTCTCCTCTTCGAGAATCATGAATTTCAATTATCTTGTTATGGAACCTCTCTTAAAAGTAGATGATCTCAAACTCATTGCTCAATTCAAAGAGTTTTGTTCCTCCAATAGTCCTTCTAGATATGGCATGGGTGATAAACTTAAGGCAAAAATAAAAGAAAAGTCAAATGAATCAGATGCCTTTGCTAGAATTATCCACATAATCATGTCATGATCATCTTCTTCCAAACATTCTTCATCATCTAAGTCTTCTCGTTCTTCCTCATTATCCAAGTCTTATCATGACTCTTCTAGACATTATTCGCATTCCTCATTATCTGATTCTTCTTCCTCCACTAGGTCTTCACTTTCATCTTCTTCACAATCTCGTTCATCTTCTACTTCTCCCAAGAGTATTACTCCTCAATATGAGAAATATAGTAATCCTTGTGATACCTCTCCCACGAAGAGTGACACACCCGTCTTTGATGACTATGATGATGGACAATGTAGTGATACTTATGACACCTCTATTTCTAAGAGTCCTCCTAGTCATGTGCTTGTGCTTACTAGAAATGGGTCATCACATTGGATAGATCGTGATGGTGATCCATATGATTCTGATTTTGAAAGAGACTTTGATGATTTTTGTGAACAATACCTAGATGATACATCTACTTCACCTAAGGAAGAGAAAGCTTTCCACACTGATTTAAAATGTAAATACTATAAGAATCTCTCCTCTAAGATCTCTCATGCTGACAATAAAGATTACACTCTTGAGCAAGATTATATTAATGATGGACCTTTGTCTTGTGATGGTTCCCTTCCATCCCCTACTTCCTCCAATACCCATGCATTTCCTAAAGCTTCTGAGTCTTCCAAATCTGTCACAAATCCTTCATCCAATAAAGGTCCTAATACTTTTCATGTGGTTCCCTATAGTTATCCTCAAGGGCTAACTCTTAAAGAGACTCAAGCTAACCTTCACTTGGCTGCAAATACTTTCAATGATGCTAAACCTAAAGAGCCTAAGCCTTCATATGCTATAATGCCTACTTTAGCTAGTCCTTCACCATCTTTTCCAAAGTCTTCCATACAATTCCAACATGCTTCCTTGTCTTTAGAAGTGGCTCCATGTCAAGAGGACTCTAAAAATGAAAAAGAAAAAAATATAAAGAAAGATCAAGATCAAGAACCCTCCATGTCATCCAATTCTTTTCATGATGTCTCTCCTCTACTTCATGGTTCTTTTGATCCTTTACATCCTTTCTCATTCATTCCTCCATATTTTAAGTCTTGTCCTAAGCAAGATCAAGCTACTACCCACACCATTGAGCTAATTGACAATCAAGATGACCTTACTTCCATTAAGGTTATTGAAAATAGTGTTGTTGCTTCCAATGTTAAGCCTATTGAAAATCAAGAAAAAAATGATGTGCTTATGCTATCCAAAGCAACTTGTCAAGATCAAAGCATTCCATCTTCTTGTTCTACCATTCCATGTCCGCTTCTGCTTTCTACTCTTTATAAATCTTTGCAAGCTCTGAACAATCCTATCAAAGAAGTTTCTCCTATTCAAGATGTTAATGATCCTATAGAAAATCTTAATGCTCACTCTAAAGATGTTGATGTCCTTGGTTGTTATATAGATGCTGATGAACTTATTGATTATCTTTTTGTATCTTCCACATCCATCCTTGGACCTCCTCCACCAATACTAAGGGCTTCATGTCTTCCTTCCATCTTGGGCCCTTATGTCCCTTCACTTTCCCCTCCTAACTCTCCTAATTCATCATCTATCTTGGGTCCTTATGTCCCTCCATCTCCTATCTTTCCTCAAGATCAACATAGATTCATACCCTTGAATCCTTTTCATCCACCTACCCATATAAACCAATCGTATCCTCCTTCTTCTTCCACAAGTCCAAAGTCTTTTGGAATTCACTTGAATGTTCAATACAAAAAAAAGAAGCAATACAAGAATCCATCAAAAAAAGAAAATCACCATGTCTCCTCTAATCGACATGGAGGCCTAAAGTCAAAAGAGATATCTAAGAAGAAAACTACAAGACAAGTATGGGTTCCAAAATCAATCATTAAAGATATTCTCTCTCCAAATCATCAAAAAGAAATGAAAAGCCTAAGGCTATATGGATTCCAAAGTCTCTCTTGAAAGAGTCTAATGTTGAGCAAAAAGTGAAGTTGACATTCAAGCTTCCAAAGGCTTCCACTTCATTTTCTTTCAAAAACATTCTTCCATTCCATGCACCTAAACCATAAACTTTACTATGCATTCACCATATTCCTTCATTCATGATTCCTCCATCCTCTTGCCACCCTTCAAGGTGTGTGTTGATGTTGATCTTGTCTTCCTTTCATTCATTATCCTTCTACCTGCTATCATTTTTCCTCATTTTCCTATCCCTCTTGTCCTCCACCTTGCTAGACATTAGGACTACAAGATGTGATCTTCCTTGGGAGGTTGATGCCCATTCTGTCTGGGGGCATCCTTTGTACATACTTATTGATCCTGAAAAAATCCAAAAAAATGATATATTGTCAAAAATTCTAAAAATTGAAAAATGTCCTGAAAAAATGATCATCTTAGTGAAAACCTAGCAATAGGCACTTTGATGTATCTCAAAAAAATTATATATTCCAAAAATACCAAAAAAATCCAAAAATTCAAAAATTCAAAAAAATAGAAAAAGTGCCTTGGTGAAAACTTGGAAACAGGTGCCTTGGTAGCAAAAATTCAACAAAATATATATATATATATATATAAAGTCCTGAAAAAAAAATTGCAATAAAATCCAAGTGGTGAAAACCTGGAAATGGGCGCTACTTGAGGCCTTTGCACCCTTGTTTCTTAGCATGCGTACTTAACACTTAGCCTTGTCCTTGTTGCCTTGGTTTGGAATTGGTCTGTCTTTGTTTAGGGGTCATAACTATGTTAGCTTTGGTCTCTTGGATGCGTCAGTCTTTAGGACACCTCGCAAACTGTGTTTTTCAAACACAAACCCCCGATGTCAAGTGTTTCTCAACACTTATCAGTTTGGTCTTACCCAATTTTGTCATTTGATTTTACCTGCTTGCAAGAATTCGATCCTTATCCTCGAAACTCAGTATTAGTTAACAAACTTAAATTTTTAAACACCACACTTAATGCTTGAAGATATGTTATGATCTTTTCTTTGTGTGCTGACTATTATTGATTTTTGTTGAGTGTTCTTGTCTAATAAGTCTCTCTATGACGCATATCTAGAGGACTTGAGGCATGGGGCATGTTTTTTTTTTGCTTACTACTTGTGGGTGTGGTCTTGAAACTCTTGAGTGTCTCTTTTTGTTCCCTCGAAACACTTAGGAGATTTGAGACATCATCCTTGATTGTTTTTGCACAACCGTTCTTATGGTCATCCTGGCATCTATGCCTTGATGAGAGAGTGGTTTTGCTACATTAAATTGGGTAACCTAACATTGAAGTCATCTTGACCCTTATGTCTTTGATGCTCATGTTAGAATCTTTCCACATTCCAAACTGATATAAATCACATTCATATCTTCATAGTTGTGTTTGTGACTAGTGATGATTGTGTGATTTTCCAATGTCTGTTAATAATGGCCCAATGATGAAAATAAGTTCCTTAACATTCTCTAATGAATGATGAACATAAAATCCTATGTTACAATTTCTCTATTGCAAGTACACCTTTACATTTTCATGTAGCTTGCATTGTTAGACTTCATGTTAATTTACATTTTTAGGCTGCATTATGAGTTTGAGAGGGTTTTCCTTCATCTTTCTTTTGGACTTTTAATCAACTGTGGTCACGTTTCAATCTTCATTTCCTTATCTTCTTTCGTGATCTGAATCAAAATTCTCTATCTTAAACAGTTGATTGATTTTGGGGCATCCTCTTTCTTGAGGCAAATTCTCTTTCTTCTCTCCATTTCTTTCCATCTCTTCCAAACTTCTATCTCTCATTCACTTTCACCCCACTTCTTTTCCTCTAATTCAACCTTAGGGCATAACCTTTCATGATGATCTACCTTGGTTCTATGATCCTTATATCTTTCATCTTACATCAAGAACCTTATTTTTAGTTCGATTTGATCAAATTTATCAATGTACTATTTCTCCTCTATCTCATTTCAATTTCGATCATGAGGGGGCAATACCTATCAAACTTCAATCCTTGATTCAGCTTTATCAAACCTATCAATCAAACCTTGCTTGAGACTTGACAATTACCTATTTACAGGGGTGTTGGCCTTGTCTTTTTCAATCAGCTTATCTTTGTCTTGACGTGTTCCCATCCGTCGAACACACATCTAGGTTGTTTTGTGATCCCAAATCGACCTCACATTTTAATTCCATTATTTGACCACATGTGATCCCAAATTGATCTCACATTAGTCAAAGAGGGGCAAATGTATGCACCCTAAAATGGTCACCTAGACTTTGGGCCCTATTTATTAATTTATCAATTTCCTGAATCAATGCTTTGCAATTTTCAAATCAATTCCTTGATCAAATCGTAATTAAATCAATCATTCAAATATTTCTAAGGTTTGATCATTTCATCAATAATTTTGTTTAAGTAAAAGAAATATTCCCTTTTAAATAAATAAAATAGGCTTATTTAATTAAAAGAAAAATCTTAAATGAAATAATCTTATTTAATTAAAATCCCTTTTAATTGAATGATTTTATCTTATTTAATTAAATATTTCTCTTTTTATTAAATAAACTTATCTTATTTATTTAAAAGATAATTCCTCTTTTAAATAAATAAAATTCCCACTTAAAGCAAAATCTGTGATGGAAAAGGAAATAAATCAAATAAAAATAAAACAAAAATCCTTTTCCTGATTCTTTCAATAATTTCATCAACAAATTTTATTTAATTAAAAGAAATATTCTCTCTTAAATAAATAAAATAACCTTATTTAATTGAAAAAGAAATATCTCTTAAATAAAATAATTTTATTTAATTAAAATCTCTTTTAGTTAAATAATTTTATCTTATTTAGAATAATATCTCTCTTTTAATTAAATAATGTTATCTTGTTTAATTAAAAGAGAATCATTCTTTTAAATAAATAAAAAAATCCACTTAAAGCTCTTTGTGATGAAAAAAGGGAAACAAATAATTAAAAATAAATAAAATTATTTTTCTCTCCACACTTTCTAAAAAATGAGCTTTCTTTCTTCTTTTTGGATTTATCCCACATTGCTCTTGAGGATGCATTCTCCTCCATATTTTCCTATATAAGGAGCCCTCTCCTTCTCATTTTAGATCCCAAAATTTTCATACTATTGTTATGCTGCAGGTTTGGAGAGAAATCTTGGAAGAAGCTTTTTGAGCATTTGGAGCTTGGATATTTGAGACTTCTTTCTTCTTGTCTTCTTCTCTCATGCCTCATGGCAATCCATAATTTATATTAGTATTTCATTTACATAATAGTTTAGATTCATGTTTCCTTTCATTGTTCTAGCTTAATCCACATAGCATAATTAGCATGGATTTTTAATATTTTCATTTCAATAGAATAGTTTACTTTCTAGCATTGTTATCATCTAGACTAGTTTCATTTGCATGCAATAACTTGATGGTCATGGAGATTAGCATGCTTTCTATTCATCTTTGAATCTCTCATTTCTTGGTGTACTTGCATGGGCATAACTAGGTCAATCTGAGGGCCTCATAATACAACCTCTGCACTCCACGAATAGAGAGTTGCGAATCGCTATTTGAGACCTCATTGTTGAGTGTTCTTGAATGTAATGATTCACAAAAGTGTGACACTTTTATAGCACACAAAAACCATGTTAAGGTAAAAACCACCTAGGACCGATAACCCAAAATAATTCACTCTTTTGAAGTGAGCTCGGTTAGGAGCCAACCCTGTTAAAGGTTATAAAACACACTATAAGGTGTGACCTTGTTAGAGGATTTATCACTAAAAGTTCTCCTTTGACCAACATTCACTATGTGGTCAACAAGAAAATAATCAACATTCATTGAATGTCATATTGAAATACAAAAAGACTGTTAAGTCCCACTCGGTTAAGAGATTTTGTTGTAACAATGGTTAAACTGATACAGTAATGATCTAATTCAAATACAACTATGATTTTTAGATTTTTAGATATATGCTAAGCTCAAAATACCTCTTCTGATCAATAAACAATTCAATCCTTTATATCATCCAACTTTACTCCACTCGGTGTATGCTTTTTTGATGCTCAATAATGTCTACAATTTAGCTCGGTTTTGTCCACAACCTATTTGATCGGAGGTGCATGAAAAAAATTTGTTCACACAAATTCTCCTGCAACAATAATAATCCCATTTTCAATAATAAATCTCATGTCTCCTTAAATAGATGTCATAAACCATTTTCTTCTCATCCATTAGATTTTTCCTCTTATTCTCCATCATTCAATTTTCCACTTTGAGTCACCCTAGAAGTTATGTTGCTAACACGTTTCATTCTCCTTCACTAGATCAATCTTGAATTTTTCTAGTTGTTAGATCATCGTAACAAAATTTATCTTCTACCTTAGAATCATAAGCAATTGTCTAGCTCATCAATTTAGTCGGCTGTTATAAAAATTTATTTATTTATTTCACTCATTCAATATAGAATGTGTCAGTGATTACCTACTCGGTTAATACTATACTCGATATACACTACACTAGCTCGGTGTATACAAAAATCTTCAATTATCGACCACATAAACTTATTCAGTTCTGATCTTCAATACATAACAAAATCATGTAATACAATCAAGTCAACAACATGATGCCATAGACTCATCAACAAGTTACTCAATGTATATCATAGACATATCTTTCATATCCATCTCATCTTCATGTAGATATCTCATTCCTTTACCATTTTCTTTCTTTAGATGTTTGTAACCATCATGATAAGTACATTCAAAACTAGTTGACATCAATTACAATACATTGACTAATTTAATTGTCTTACATATCACTTTAGTAGCCCGGTGACCATCAATCACTATCTTTCACTTGTTCATTCTTTCCATCAAGATATTCAATCAATTGTAGGTTATCAATCTCTCCTATCACGGTAATCCTCTCATACATATGAGGTACCAACTATGCTATTTCCAAGTCCATGCAGGCGGCAAGCATATTCTCACAAACCATAATAGCCTATACTAGTGCTCAAGGCATGGGTGAGGAACACAAACATCTTATTAATGTTTCTATCCTAATATATTTTATTATGTTATCACTTTATTAAGTCACTTGCAATGTTATCATGGCAGCCACTCGCGGGCCTTGACGCCTGTTGCAAGCCACTCCCCACCTATACACTTAGTCAACCTACCTAGGCTCATAAATTAGATAGCAATAAAATGATAATAATAATCCTCAAATCCATTCCTTATTACAATAGGAACACACCTTCAAGGTGCTCATAAAACTATGAGTTTTAATAGAACAAGGCTAGGTAAAAAGATTGAAACCATATTTCCTCATGTGAAATATGCTAACAACTATTCAAGACAACTTCCATATAACAAGATAACAAAATCAAAATTCACAAGGGTGATCTTGACCACATAAAAGATTAACTCCAAATCAAGATCAGATATAATAACCAAATAAGAAACTCATGCAATACAAAAGTACCCATACACCTCTGATATAACGTCCTTGGCCATCCAATCCCAAATTAACAAAAACCACAAAAGACCAATACGAAAGAAAATATCAAGCTAAATTCATAACTCAAGAAAAACAAATATCTGATTAATCTTAATTAATTTAATATTTAAGTCCAAACATCAATTCAACAACACAATAAACACATCTTAATTACTTAACATCAAAGAAATCATAACAATAACCTTTAAATAATACAAATTAATTATTAGTTGATGATATCTAATAATTAATAAAAAACTAATAAAAAAATTAATTATTAACTATTATTAACAAGTAATAATAAATATTAAGTAAAACCAATATAAATTAAAACTTATATTAAATAAAATTTAATTTTTAAATTTTATTAAAACCAAATGGGATCACTGGGGGTGTACCCGCAGGCACCCCCTCCTCTCTTACGGCCCCACCTTGCAAGCCTTGCGGTGGCAACAAGTCTTGCAGGCCGCAAGCCTTGCATGGTAGGGGGTGGTGGCCCCACCATGCTAAACATTATATATATATATATATATATATATATATATATATATATATATATATATATATATATATATATATATATATATATATATATATATATATATATATATATATATATATATATATATATATATATATATATATATATATATATATATATATTCTTATTCATTTTCTCACATATAATTTCTCACAATTAGATATTTTTAATAATACATATATAAACTCCAAAAATGATTACTTTTCACAAACATGCAATTAAATTTCTATCTACGTATGTACAAATACTAGGTTTATATTTTCCTTTTTTTATATAACATAGGTGAATATATATTATTTAGTGCCAAATACGTTATCATAAATTCAAACCCTCTATTGTATATAAGCCCCAAATTTTTCCATGCAACTATATATCAAATAAAAATATTTAATTTACTAAAGGAAAATGATGATCTTGCTTGGAAAAACCCTAATCACATTCTCTCCAAGTTCACAAGACATACCGAATTCAACATTCAATTTTTACATACAAATGGCAAATACGAGGAAGACAATATTTCAAAAGAGAAATTGCAAAAAGATTCAAAACCCTACCTCAATACACGTAGCTGAGTCGAAAAACCAATTTTGATTCTCCAAAACCTTCAAAGCTTTCAACAATTTCTTTAATCCAAAACCAAAGCCAAAACCTCTAAACCTGTTATGAAAATAATAACCCAAAACCACCTAATATAGAAAATCTAACATACATAACTCAAACATGCAACTCCTAATCAGAAAATTAGAACTCAATTGCCTAACCTTATTTTTATCAAACTCTTCTACATGATTAATTATAATTTTAATGAGACAATATACACTTTTCTATTATCATCTCCTAACTCAACTTTAACTTAAATTCTTATATCAATTTTATGAAACTCAATGTGCAACTTAAATTACATATTAATAATTTATTAACAATTACTATTTTTCAACATATTAATAATTATGAAATTAATAATTAAATATCAGTTAATTAATTATGCTTTTAATTTTAATTTTAGATTTAATAATTAATTAAATCCTTTATTCAAAAAATTTGACTTTTTAAATTAAGTTGTTTTAATTAATAAATGTATTTAATTAATTATCATTAATTAAATACCCTCATTTTAATATTTCTATATTTAATAAGATTTAATTATTATTCACATAATCAAACTCATAAATTACTTAACCATAATAACATAAAATTGCATCAAACCACATAACATGACAACATGAGAAAGAACTAACTAAACCCAAAAACACAAAAATCATGCTTAAGGAAAGGGTTCACAAATTCACGTCACCTTGAGGATTTTGGACATGAAACTCAATCAAATACTTATCCATTAATTTAGGATAATAAATGGCATGGGTTGGGATTGGACCTATATGTTATCTCCCCCCTCTTACCATTGAGATATTGCAATAGGACACACTCATCCTGGAAATTCAGTGAAGTTGATGCCCAATACCTGAAATCCTACATAAATGATGAGCATGTACATATATGTATAATTATATAGCAGAAAATGGTGGGGATTGTCTGATCATGTGGATCTCGCAAGAAAGTAACTATGACTCTGTCCCTCAACCACATCAAACATAAATATAAAACATACATGCCAACCATACACATGCAAGCATGGGTCAGTAAAACAATAAATGTAAATTAAACCCTAACATATAGATCACCATCATGAAATAACCATACTCATCTAGTTGTATTCACATGATATAACACACTATCCAATGAATCATAATAAATCAATTCAATGAAAACTCATACATCAATAATCTAAATATCACTGAAATAATCAACGCACACATAAAAGTGACCTAAAAGAGTGTGGTAATATAACCTGAAAAGAAAAATATGGTTGGGCACTACAATATATATGTATATATATTAAGTGGTGGATTTGATTCAATCTATAATAATTATTTTTGTTCACTATTACAAGAATGCATCTCTCTTGGTTGTGTGATGAAAATGGTCCCCATTTCAAATGACCACTCCATATTATGGTGAACATGCCTTGTTCAAAATATACTAATGTATATTCCCATACACACATACAGTTATCACACCTATATTTTTACCAATACATACTAAGTAGTGCAATCCATAGTGGCATATATGTTTAAGGAAATCTCCTAAAGATCAAATAGAACTAAAAAATATACAAACACTCTATTAAAAATCACACATTTAAAAACAAGACTGGATATGCAAGGCTACAGAGAGAAATAAAGACAAAAACAAATACCAATGTTTCATTTGTTAGTTTCTATTTCCCTAGCTTGAACCATAGATCTCTTTTTCAAAGTTTCCTAATCTAGAGTGTCAAGATCTACGTTCAATACATCAACTTGTACTTTTCAAATGACATATACCAACTGAAACAATTGGTACATGTTCTTGCTTCAAAATTCCTTGTTTTATAGCCTACAATCCTTCAAATAAAAACTTATAAAGCTAAAGAACAGGAAAACAAAATCCTCATATGCGTAGGAAAACTAAGATCATGTTTCACAACTGTAACCATATGGAAAATAATTCAATTGTTTGTAGTAGATACTATAGATTCCACCTAAGTGGGTGTACAAAGGAAAATAATTGTTTGGAAACCACTCATGGATTGAAAGTGTTGTGTTTCCACAATAGTTGCATAAAAAATTAGCAAAACCATAACTATGTATCTAAAAATTGAGTGGGGATCCAATATGTCTTGATCCCATGGATACAGTGTATGTAGGTAGTTTGGAAGGTGAAGGGAGCCTCTAGTATGCAACTTCTTGGATATAGCTTGGCTTATTGTTGTCAAATACTTGGATCTCTTGACATTAGCATAAATGTTAATGCATCTCCACATCTCTGCCACTTTTAAAATTAAGATTTTCAAGGCCCTAACCTATTTCCCTTGTCAAAGTTTTGCAGTTTCCCACTCAAGGATGCCCATGGATACAAACCATCATTAGCTGGGAATTTACATCACCCTAATGAACATCCCTTCCTATGTATTAACTATACTTTTCCTGCACATATGTGTTTTGTTTTTTTTCTCAATTTTGCAGGGGAAGATTGCTTATGCAAAATGCATAAAACAATTTAAAGGAAAAGAAACACACATTTCAATGTTCAAGTAAGATATAGACCATAAAAATTTGACATTTTATCAGATACAACAAATCCTTGTAATGGTGAAATATATTATATTTTTTTGGACTGCCATAAGATCCCTATCTTTTAATATCACTTAGCAATTGCATGATATACACAATTATTGATGGAAACATAATTGTAATAGTCATGTCCAATGTTGGGTGTCAAATCAACAATGGGATACATCCAAAAAAACTTTAAAAGGTACCATCATTGCTTTTAAAATGTTATACATTACTCTTATTTGTATATGCTTATTTATCTGGGAAAAATACAAAATTCATTCATCTTCCTTTGTTTCCTTGTGTGGTTATTGTTATGCCCTCTACCTATTCATTGCACCTTATTTTTCTTAATTAGTCTTCTTAATCCTCATTTCAAGACCATTCCTTATAATGGTAAAATATATTACATTTTTTAGATTCTATAAGGCTTCCTCTCTATTAATATTAATCAACAATTCTAAAATATACACAACTACTGATGAAATCAAACTTGTAACATTCATGGCCAGCCTTCGGTCCTGAATCACCCATGAAATTATTAACAAGTTCTTACAAAAGTTAACATTATTAATTTTCAATTCTCATACTTTACTCTTATTTCAATTTCCTCTTGCACTTTCTTATTAGATGCAATAAATATGCTCCATAATATAGCTTTAATTCATTAAATACTAAATGTTCATTTTCAATGCTATTGTTTTATGATACCTAAAAGGTGTTTAGTATGAGCTTATGTATATCGGGGATTTTCAGCCACTTGGGATTCTTTTTTTGGTGACCATGACATTGAGAAATTGGGTATGGGATTTCAAAAGGTTGTTTTATGTGAGTGACAAAAGCCACTAGAAAAAGTAGCGATGCCTTGAGTTTGTAGACTAGCTAGATTGAATTCATTGCTCCCTTGTTTTTTTGGAGTCTGGTTGGTCACCCATTTCCAAGTATTCACAATTCATGTTTTTTATTTTCTATGAGTTCCTTTTTGCAGTGGCTGGGGAGAGGATTTTTCTTGTGTGTGGACCTTGCACAAAGGCTTTTCTTACAAATACATGTCATTAAAAAAATTGGAGTTTGTCCAGGTTGTATATTTCTTACCCATGGATTTTGCTCATTTCATTTTTGCTTTTCATTTTTAGTGTTGGTTAGGGTTTGCAAAGAATAACTTTTTAACATTAATAAGAAATCATGTTGAGTGTATCCAAAACTTTAGTCCATCCTTGCACTTTCTTACAACATAGACAAAATCTCATCCATTAAGTATCTTTAATTTATTGAATTCTAGTTGTTTATTTCCAATGCTCCTTTGTTCCTCACATTCTTGTTCTCCCTGAAAAAAGTGATTGACAATTCCACCTCCATGTTTACCTACTTCAAAATTTTGAAAATGTTTGAAGAGTTAGAAGTTGATTCCAACATTTTTTCTACTTTGGCAAGAGCACAAGTGTTATAGATTTCGATATCAAATATCATTCAATAACAATATTTTTTTTGTACAAATATGTAAACAACCTTTGAAACATCCCTAGATCTTTATTGCAAACAATGCCTCTCATTAATTTTTTGAAACAACTTGAATATGTTGGCAAAATTTCAATCAAGATTATGAAAAAAGAGATTATTTCTTGTGAGAAGTAGCAAGGAGACATGCATGAAAAAAATGTTGCTTTGTAAAAGAAGAAAGAAAATGTTGAAATCAACTAAAAATGGTGCCTTCGGTCAACTTAGCATTGTTCATCCTATATATTGATTATAAAATAAATCAATCACTATTTTCACAAGGAAACTATATTCTTTATAAACCCTAACCACCAAAACAAATAGAAACCAAATACCCAAATGTTTCACACCCATTTTCACCAAACACACAGAAAATAAACACAATATACATATGCACGCGCACACACACACACACACACATGTGTGTGTGTGTGTGCGTAAACCCTAGCCACCACAAGAAATGGACGTTGAACACAAAAAAGTGTCACAACCATTTTTAATTATATTTTGAATCATTTTTTTAATTACAAGTATTCTCAACTAGTGGAAATTGAATACCTCCCAGGGTTTACATTTGCTATGATCTCAAGGATTTATAGACAAGTCAGAAACAAACAATATTCTTTGCAAATGCTAACCATGAAAACAAAATGGACACCACATATCCAATCACTACTTTC
Organism: Chamaecyparis obtusa; assembly: GCA_027943335.1. Classification (NCBI taxonomy): domain Eukaryota; kingdom Viridiplantae; phylum Streptophyta; class Pinopsida; order Cupressales; family Cupressaceae; genus Chamaecyparis; species Chamaecyparis obtusa. Next base: position 770,162 of record BSBK01005455.1, on the reverse strand, counting down.
ACACACAAACAATATTCTCTATAAAATAAAGCAGCCACTATTTTCACAAACAAACAATATTGTTTGTAAACCCTAGGCACCACAACAAATGGAAGTTGAACACCAAAAAAAAATTTTCTTTTCTTTCGACATATATTATATCCTCTGCATTATGGCAGAAAAATATAAAATTCCTAAGTGGATGACAATTTTCCAAGCACATAAGCCCATACTTAGATGGTAAAATGCATGGTCACCACAATAACCTTTCCAGGCACACGATCACTGAAAATTAAAAAAAATCATGGGTGGTTGACAATTTCTTGGCAATATAACCACTAACAACAACTTGATAGAAACTTAAAAGAAAAAATAATACAATACTAGGTAAAGGATAGAAAAAAAATTCTCATACACAAGAAAATTGAAAACATGTTTTGTAATTGTAACCATATGACAAACAATTAAACTATTTGTAGTAGATACTATAGGGTCCTCCTGAGTTTCTGAATTAAAACATAGAAAAACCAGAGTGCAAATCCAAGATGCCTTGATCCTATGGATACAAGGTATATAGGTAGTCTAGAAGATGAAGAAAACCTCTAGTACATAGGTGTCTTGGATATAGATTGATTGTTTGTTGTCAATTATTTGGGCCTTAGTCAAGTATCACAACTATTAAACTATATACAAACCTATAATGCTTTGAAAAACAAACTTATCAAGGATATGTCTTGTCACCATTGTCAAAGTTTTCAATTTGGTCATTTAAAGATGCATGTTGATCCCTTGGTTTGTAGTGTGCATTAATCACCAAGGGGAAGTTCAAGAAGTGTTTTAGTAGTGGTAAAGAGTGTGTTCTGTAACACAACCTCTGGGATTTTAGAAGCTTTCTCTCTATGGTTGGTGCTTGGAGAAAAGGGAGGGAGACCACCTTCAATCAAACAACCTAAGATAAGGGGAGGTGAGATGCTGAATCAAAACTTTGTTGGATGGTATCAAAATTTGTCAAGTGGTATCTATAGGGGTCATCCTTCTCTAGTTATACTTCTAAATTGTCATTCACTCTCCACATGGTGCACCACGTTGTATTCATTATTGGTAGGAGAATGAGAAGCCAAATTCCTAGACATAGGGCTCACTAATTCATATCCCACCATGGGAGGCATCTATAAGGGTCCAAACTAAGGAGAATCATTCCTAAAGTAAGTTAAAGTCTTTTCAACAAAGGACATGGTATTTGACACTATCACAAAATAGACAAAAATAGTTTGAATAAGGGTTGAAATAAAAGACCTCACTTCCTAATATTCCTAAGACTTGCATCCTAGGAGAGAGGGTTGTAGGCGATACAATCCATCCTCTATTTTAAACTAAATAAATATCAAATAATTGCATCTATATAAATAGACTGAGACACACCTATAAGATTTTGGTACATGACACATAAACTAATAAAAATGAAAAGGCACTGAGTACATATTCCCCATGAATTATTAAGAACAAACATGCCAAGGCGAGAGAGAATGCCCCAGAAAGAATAAGCTAAAGTATACACTCTTTGACTACAAGCCATAGGGTCTGTAATACCTTAAAATTGGCACCTAACAAATTCAAGCAATTTTGGTGCATTTTCATCAATTTTACATCTCCAAAGTCCTAGTTTCCTAGGCAATTTTCTCTCTCCCACCTAACTTAATTTGACTTGATGTCAATTGCAAAGACCCTAAATTGCATTAATCAAATATTAAAATTAATTCCTAAAGTCTTCGACTTTTATTAGCTAAATTACCCCTATGATAAATTAATTTAATCCTAAAGTCCTAAGTACTTATAATTAAATTAAACCCACCCCATTTGGCTAATATACATGAAAAGGAATTAATAATTACTTGTTATTTGAATGGACACTCATTTTTGAATTAACAATTCATAATATTCGAAAGGTCACCCTGTGTGGCATTTTCCATTCTTTTATTAAGTAATTTATGCATTTTTGTCTCAAATGGGAATGAAGGGTCAGGAGTTTCAAATTAAGAACCCCTTCATTCTCTTCCCGGGCTTTTCTATTTAATGAGTCTCATTTCTTCATTCAAGGAGAGAAATTTTTGAGAGTAATTGAACTATAGTATTTTTGTGTCTCAATTTCAAAGCTTTTAATTACACTTTATTACAATTTTCATTTAGTTTAATATTGCATATTCATATACTTAGTTTGGCCTATTTGCTCATAGCTTAGTCTAATTTCATATTTCTTTCAAGTGCTTTAGAATAATCTGCATTTCATATTTCCTTTCAAGCTATTTAGATTAATATCATATTTCTTTTAAAGCATCTTAGATTAAATTGCACGCATTCTAGTTTAATTCAATTTTTGCTTATCATCATAGCTTTTGAAAATCCTCTATTGTAGAATCGGTCTTATGGTTATTGGCTCTCCAATCTGAGAGTAATTAAACACCCCGTCCACATAGGAGGCAACAGGTCACTTCACGATGGATTTCAGATTGAGTAATTCATAATATCTTGTAAGTCAATCGTGTGAGTAATGACCATGTTGCATGTGTAGTTGGATTTGAGGTCCACATTGCACCACATACATTTTGGTGCCCAACGTGGGGTAGAAAGATCAATTTCTGGCCTCATTCTCATTATTTTTTTTGACAGGAAATTTAAGCTCTATCGTGCGTTTGAACTGTCTGTGTACGGATTCTCATGCAAGAATCTAGAGTGTGTCGTGTGAAGATTCACTCCCTGTAGCACTCTCTCGCACAAGCTGATGCATCCTCACATGGTACCCTGTACTTTCTCATGCACTGTGGAGTACTTCCTCATGCAAGATTTGGATACAGTGGTTTAAAATTTTTAGTTTCTATCTTTCCTATTTCAGATTTCTAACAGTTTCCTATTTGTTGTTGTTTATTATTTCTCTATTATTTTCACAGCATAACAATTTTCTGCAGGACATTTGACCAAGAACATAAAACATGCTAATGGTTTGATTGTAGGACAATAGTTGAAGACTTGCTAAAATGTTGTGTTTGTTTCTTTCTTTCATTCACATAGTCTAAATAGGGCTCCGTTAAAATTTCTTGAGGATTTTGATAGTGAGTAGGGAATTTGGCTCTTCATTACATGGAGGTGATGACCATGAATGAACCCAAAATCCTAATGATCTTACTAATATGACAAATTCTTGGGGAAGCAGAGAAAGGTAGTGAATCTTTACGCTTCTATTAGCTAGGGGATTATGCTCTTCTCTCTTTGAGAGAAATAGAAACCCAAAAGCTTGTAGTTGTGGTGGAGTGAAGCTAACTCGATGATGAACCTTCTTGATGTGTTTGGGTGAGGAAACGGGATAGAGAAGTATGCTCTTCTCCTTTTGGGAGAACTAGAAAATCTAACCTCCAAATCTAAACCAAGTCCAGTGTCACCTTTAGAGGGCCTGCCAGAAGTTGAACCTCTGGGAATGACCCAAGTGAGTACGCACCTATCACCGGTGATTCTGCCTCACTCTAATAAAGAACATTTTGTTGAGTCTAAAGACTCCAAAACCATGTTAGCTTCCTTCTCAAGACTTTGACTATCATCTTGAGAAGGCTTCATCTATTATATTGAGCGTAGGGATAACTTTAAGAAACCCCCTTTTACGAAAAAGTGTAAAGTCTTGGCGAATCGAACATTATTTTAGGGGGTAATTTGTTTTAATCTAGGTGATTTATTTTTTCAAATCCACAATTTTTCATAGTTTGTATTGGCGATTTTTTCCCTCCGGATTGAAAATTTCATAAATTGCTGGTGAATAATTTTCTTTTCAAGTAAAAAATTATAATATTTGAGGCGAATAATTTTCTTTTCAAGTAAAAATTTTTAATATTTGAGGTGAATACTTTTCTTTTGAAGGGTGAAAAAATAATTGTATTGGCTAATCATTCATTAATTATGGAAAAATAAATAAATTATTGGCAATTTTCAAAAGATGGGAAATAAGTAGCCTAACCTAGCATACCTAACATACATAAATTATTGGCAACTGGCAAGTGATGGTTTAAAGACATGGTTGTTTGACCTTATATTATGGAAGCATAATGTATTATTTGCCACTACCATAATCTTTGCCACTACCACTGTAATTATGTTAAATGTATTATTTGAGAACTCAGACCGTCTGATGATCCAAGATCAATGGCTGAGGTTTAATTTTGGCCAACATTTCTTGAAGGAAGAAGAATTGTCGAGGTAGTCACCGGAATGTTGACACGTATCAAGGTAAGTTGTCTGCAGAGTATTAAAAGCACTTCATCGGGAAAGAATTAAATGCCATGTCAGTGACAGCAACATTCTTTGGCTACCACACACCACTTCCCAAATTGTATAGCCAATTTCTGATAGTTTTTTATCGATAGAAAAGATTTACTGCCAGATGTGAAAGATTAAGGACAAAATTTTCAATTCTCACACGCATGTATTTAGGGAAAAGATTTTCATGCAAGATTTAGAGGCATATTGAGGACAATGTATTTAATACCATTAAGATAGAAATAATTGATTGGTAAGTAACGATCAAGGATTCAAGGGCTATTTATAGATGATCTAGCTTCATTATTCATTGACATTGATTGATTGTTTGTTTAGGGTCTGCAGTGACGCATTCTGCAAGTAATTTGTTTTTAAATTTTCTAGTTTTAATGTTTTAAGTTTTACAGTCTGCAAGTAATCTAAGATGGACACTCCCATTTGTCTTAGATGCACTTCTGAGGAGGCGCAGAAGGCCTTTCTGGGTTCCTTTTCTAATGAATTTTTAGCATCAATTTGTAAGGATGGTGGGCCTTTCGTTACAGAGGTTGTCAGAATGGTATTGGGCCGAGAGTTTCTTGAAAATGAAGATAGGTACAGGGTAGCCACGGACATTACGTCTCATTTTTTGGCTTCCCTTCTAGACCTTGGAGGACTGAAGGTTGACATGGTGATGCTGATGAGGAGGGTATTCAAAGAGGAATACCTGGGGGACAACGTTCAAGTTGTTGCCTTCACTGAATTAGGGTTGGGGATCCCTATGGCAAGTCAAATACACAAGCTTCTCCTCCCAGGCCAGAATGTGGCCATGCAACCTTTTCTTTTGTGCCTGACTGCTGGGCAATTGAAGCACCATAGGAAATGGGTGCTGATTGCCAGGGGTTTTCTCCGTAAGTGGTTTGAGCTTGACACAAAGGAGGCTCGGGTGGGACAATTTTTGTGGCTCGACAAATTCATGCAGCTAATCCTCTCTGCAGAATTCTACACAGAAGGGCGCAATTGATTTTTCTTTATAAATTTTTTTTTTATATAAATATTAAAAGCTTACCTTGTACTGGTATTGGTACTGTAGTCGTTTACAATTTTTTTTTTGTTTATAGACATAGTATCAAGTCGAGTATGTTTCTTTTTGTTTATAGACATAGTATGAAGTCGAGAATGTAAATATAATTTTATGAAAAATACAATGGAAATTTTGCAAGCTTTACCTCATTTCAATTTGTGCTTTGTGTAACCATGATTGCAATATTTCTTCTCTGTAACCGTGATTGCAAAAATGGTTTTTAATATTTTATACTTCTCTGTAACCATGATTGCAATATTTTAATTACTTGCTTCAATGCTTTATCAGTTATCTGTAGACTAGCTTATCTATATTTATTTTAATATATATAAAATAACCGACAAATATCCTCCTTCAAATATCTATTACAATTAAACTTCACTAATTGAAACTGTAGTTTAATAAAAAAATTTAAATGGTGTCTCCCACATTTAATTTATTACATAGTCTGAAGTACAATTATATCTCTACGAATGAGATTGATGTTTAAATACTTAAATAATTACTCTCCACTAAAAAATATTCACAAATTATAATATAGAATTTGAACATTACTTTTCACATGTAATTTTTTTAACTCTTATTATGGTAAACTAACATAGTATAATTTAAACATATATAAATGAAAAAAACTTATATCTTATATTTATAATTTGTAACATCATAAAATATGAAATATATTTCAACTTACAAAAAATAGTACACCAATACCATTCACTGTTGCCGTTGGATTATTATACATCAACAACCGAAGTTGAGTTTCGGGCCGAAAGGGAAAAGAAACCCCATCTTTTCAAACGCATCTCAAAATCATGACACATGTCACTTAACACCTCGCACGGTCGTCGGTCTACCAACAAATGACATTGAACAATGTCGTTTCAATTTGGTGATGACATGAGATTGACACGTCTGACTCGTGATGTGAGTCATCCTGACTAGATTAGTTAATGGGACCCACGGTCCATGCGGCCACCACACCGTTCACCATTACCATTGGATGTTTATAGATCAACGACCAAAGTTGAGTTTCAGGCTGAAAGGAAAAGGAAACCCTATCTTTTCAAACGCGTCCCAGAATCATTACACATGTCACTAAACTCCTCGGTCGACCAACAAATAACAATGTCATTTCAATTTGGTGATGACGTGAGACTGATACGTCTAACTCATGATGTGAGTCATCCTAACTAGATTAGTTAATGGGACCCACGGTCCACGCGGCCACCACACTATTCACCATTGTCGTTGGATGTTTATAGATCAATGACCAAAGTTGAGTTTTAGGCTGAAAGGAAAAAGAAACCCTATCTTTTCAAACATGTCCCGGAATCATTACACGTGTCACTAAACTCCTCGATCGACCAATAAATAACAATGTCATTTCAATTTGGTGATGACGTGACATTGACACGTTTGACTCATGATTTGAGTCATCCTGACTAGATTAGTTAATGGGACACACGGTCCACGCGGCCACCACACTGTTCACCATTGTTGTTGGATGTTTATAGATCAATGACCAAAGTTGAGTTTCAGGCTGAAAGGAAAAAGAAACCCTATCTTTTCAAATGCATCCCAGAATCATTACACGTGTCACTAAACTCCTCGGTCGACCAACAAATAACAATGTCATTTCAATTTGGTGATGACGTGACACTGACACGTCTGACTCATGATGTGAGTTATCCTAACTAGCCTAGTTAATGGGACCCATGACCCACGGGGCCACCAGTACCACACCATTCACCATTGTCATTGGATGTTTATAGATCAACGACTGAAGTTGAGTTTCAGGCCGAAAGGAAAAAGACACCCTATCTTTTGAAACGCGTCTCAGAATCATGACACATGTCACTACTTAGTTAACACATTGACATAATCACATTCCACTTACAATTTACAAACTTACAGTGCAACAAAGTTACGGATTCTTAATTTCTAGGTTGAGGATTGAGGTCCGAGGAAAGCAACAAACTACAAAGTCTCTCAGCTCTCTGCAAAAATTGAAACTAAGGGCAACATGAACGTCAACGGGTAAGTGTAACTACTAAAATCCTGAAAATCTACGTCCTGCATTTTAAATTTTTCAAGTTTCTTGATTTACAACTTTACTATTTATATTATATAAAAAAAATTTAGTTTGTTAGGTTTTAATTTTGAATCACCCATGTAGGCTTGTAGCTACAAATACTAAGAATAACATGATGGGCAAAATAATAGAATTCCACAATATGCTTAAAACACCAGGTTTCAGTGATTTACTCCATGATATACATGATCCTGTTATTCATGGAAATAAGGGTATAATGGAGATTAGATTTGCACTTGAAAACAAGTGGAACCATCCAAATAAGGCTTCAAAATTTTATTCATTTAACCCTAGGGTAAATGCAACTGCAAATAAAATTGCACCGTGGGAAGCTGGGTTGGCACACATGGCATTACCTCAAGTATTCCCTTGCCCAAAAATTGTTATGCTCTGCGCCGAAAATTATGATGAAAATAGAAAAGCAATTGTGAATAAAAATATTCAGGAGGAAATTTTGTCCATAACTGAGAGTGAATTTGCTAGTCTATTGAACCTAGGGTTTCAACAACAACACTCAAACGTACACATTGACTTGGGAAAGCTGGTAGAGAATTATGAAAAATTAGATGCAAAACAGAGAGATTCTTATATCAGAGGAATAACAAGCAGTTGTAGTCTGAGTTCAGATCATAGGCCTCCTTATGATTATGAATTTTTGTGCCATGGGCACAGGATAGTATTTCCTTGCTAGCATTTTGTTTGGGATTGGATAGTAACAAACAAGTGGGTGCCAACATTCTTGAAATGCTTTATCATATTCATTTTGAAAGAGAACCAGTAAAATATTGTTTTATTGAGCACATTGTTCATTGCATGCAAGATCAATTACTAATGATTCAAAGAGGTTCAGAGAAGACATTTAGATTCACAACCTACTTGTGCTATCTTCTCCTAGCAAAGCATCGTGCATTATTTTAGGCAAACAAGCTTTACAGTCTAACTGAAGGCCAAAATCCAATATATGAGTGGACACCTCAGATAAGGATGATTGATAATAGAAGGAACTACAATAATTTTGTAGACTTCTTTTTGGCACCAATGTACCATAAAATTATAGGCACTCCAATGCCTAGATTGCTTGTTACTTTTAGAAATTGCATTCAACTTGAAAGTCAACTACAATTGGCTGACTGGTACTTAATGGAAGAGTACACTGTGTTAAGGTTTTACAGTTCATGGGTAGAATCCTACAAACTTCCAATACATGTAACAAAGAGGGTATTTGCATTGGAATATGTACGACAAATGGAGAGCACAGATGTACTCTTTAATGGTCAGCAAAAGAAAATGATATTTCCCTCCTTGCCATTCTACTTTGGAGGGTTCGCATTTGAGAGAAGAGGATTCAAAGTGGCAGAAGCCTTTTTTTCAATTTTTTGATTTGATGTTGACAGTCACTGGCAGTATGATCCACTGAACATAATTGGAGCAAGGCTTAAAGATAATGGGAACTCTGCAAGCAAATATCAACATGAAAGTATGCCTTTGATTGAAAATTTTAAAAACATGGACTCCTAGGAGGAGGTCAAAAAATAGATGGAGAAATATGCTACTGAAAATAATATGTCAATACAGGAATTTTCATCACAAATAATGGCATTGCACAAATAGAAAGGAAAAGTACAGGCCATGACATCATCCAATTTCTACAAGAAAGCTGATAAACCATCTACAAAACATATTCCAAAAGAGCTAATGAATGAATGTATAGATGCTAGATGGAGTCGAATCAAAATTTTGGAATTTTGGGAAATGAGGAAGAATCTCGGTGAGCCAAAGACCTCTGCAGATCTTAATGAGGTGGAAGAGGATACAATGTTTAATGAATTATGGAATAAGGAGCATCCAGCTGAAGCATATCACAATGATAATGATGATGATTACGATGACCAGGATTCTTTGAATCCCTTATCCAGTACAGCAATTAAGAGAGGAGTTGATGCATCCACCAAACTTCTATATAGCAAAGGGGCAAAAATTCTAGAAAAAATGGGCTACCAAGGTTCTAGTGGTCTGGGTCCCAGTGGAGAAGGGGTTTGGTATGCACCTGAACCACCAACTGTAGCACCGAAACATGGTTAGAAACTAGGCCTTGGGCATGGAGATCAATCATCAACTCAGTCAATTCCATTCACATTGGTTTCAACTCAGTTAATTCCATCTGTTTCTACTTCAAATAGAGTTCCACTTCCAGCTGTTCCAAACACTCAGATTCAATCTAAATCAATTGTCACTCCCACAGCTAGCAATATCATTTGTACAACTAAAATTAGTGGTCCGAAAAGGATATTATATAAATATGTAGATGCAAAAAAGGTTGGTCCCGAAGGTCAAGAAAGTGTAAAGAAGCAAAAGGTTATGACAAGTATTAGTACTAGTACTAGTACAACAGTGCCAATGGTGACTGTGAGTCCAACAATTGCCCATCCTTCAGGACAAAACCCTCAAAATAGTCCACAAACCCCACTTGTAATGGGTCTAGGTGTTGGTAATCCTCATGGTATTGGTGGAAGCTCGTACATCAGTGCAAGTGCTATTTCACCATTCAAACATTCAATTCTCTCACAAAATCCTAATTTTCATTACAATGAATTTGTAACTAACTATGAAAAATCAAAAAACAAGAATAGACAAAATAGTAAGACAATGAAGATGGAAGCAATTGCTGCAACTCGTGATGCAAAACCTACATCCAACAGGTTATTAACCACATATGACCCAAATAAAGATATGATGGAATTCATGGTTGTTATGCCCCTAGCTAGAGATAACAATCCACCAGAGAGTCAGTTAGATCCATCTAAATTTCAAGTTAGCACCCTCCAAATGGATTTATTCAAAATTAAAAATGTGGACAAGATAAATGTGTCCAAAATGACCAACCAAGTGGTCTACAGTTTAGTGATGAAGTTGGAGAGAGAGAAAGGAAAGCTTCAGGGCACAATAGATAAGTTAAAGGCAGACCTGGAAAATGTAAAGGCAAGTGAGAAAGTAGCAATAAAAATTAGAGAAAAGGATAAAAATACAAATAATTAGAGAAAAGGATAAAAATTCATCCTCTGGCTCTAAAGAAGCAATTGAACAGCAAGAACATATGGACGCAGAACTGAAAACTTTGAGGGAAAAATTGGAAAAAAGGGATAAAAAACTTCAAGATGAAAAAGCCTCTTTATTAAATTTATACAAAAACTTGGAGAATGTTGCACAGGTAAACAATGAGTTAAAGAAAGAATTGGAAAATGAGAGGGTAAAAACAAAAGAGTGGGAAGAGAAAGCAGAGCAAATAAGAAAACATAGTGAACACCAGTACTCAGAAATGAAAGAAGACCTAAAGAAGGCAAATAATACTATTAAAAATTATGAAAACTTCTTGAATGACCATGTAAATAATACAGTACAGCAAATAAAAAATTACTTCTGGGGGCAAATAAAGTCTTCTGCTGATAGGTTGTGTGATTGGTTTGAACTCTATGAATCTCTTACAAATGTTTTTGAGAAGCTGAAAGAGCAACTTGAGGAGAACAAAAGTTTTGGTCAGAGACAGAAAACTGCAAAGCAGATTATGCAAGAAATCAATAGCACTGCTGACAGGCAATTGGCAAGCAAGGGAATTCAGGACCATGTTGGTTCAATAATAAAGGTGACCTCTGTATTTCATAAATGTCAGAAACTAACAGAAGCAGAAGTTCTTGCTTTATTTGGGCCAAAGCTCACCAAGATGAACAATAAAATAGCCAAATTTATATCTCTTGGTTTACCGAGTCCTAGACCTGATTTGTCAACAACGGGTTTCATTGGAAGAGAAGCTTACAAACAAAAGTTGGAGGACACAATAACCTCTAATTTAGGCAACCTTCCTCAGGGCAGAACTCATGAAGGCATTGCAAAGTGCATCAAAACATTCACAAATTTGCATGCACTAATGGAAGGAACATTGCTTAAAACTCGCTCTTCCAAGTATGGAATTCTGACGAGAATGCAAGTCATTTACCATACCATCAAAAATTTTGCCCTTACAACCGAAGAAGAATGGAGCATACTACAAAAACTTACAGAATCATCTTGAATCATAGTATGTGAAAGTACTTTCAGTTTCAATCATCTCTATATCTTTCATATTATCCTACATACTACAGTCTAGACTCTAGAATTGAGTTTAAAGTAACAAGTTTGAACTTTGCTTTTTGAACAGGATCAATGTTGCAGTCTTGCAGATGCTATTGCCTATGCTAATTTACTAAACCGGCCTGTCAAATGCAAAAATGTACAACTAAAGTTGTAGAGATGTTGTAGACTTGTAGTCTTGTAGTTGTCTTACTGATTTAGATTTTGAGACTTCACATTAGGCAAATCGACCTGAAGCTATTGTTGCTCCCTTGTTTCTATAAAAGGGAATTCAGGGTCATTGGCTTACTAAATTGCCAATGGGAATTGAGTCATTGACTTTTGTAAACAGAATCAGAGAGTTGTGTTCTTACTAGTATTGATCAATGAATAGATACATTGTATCATATTTGTAATTAAATTAATGAGAATCAGTATTTCTAACTCTAAGAATTGTAACATACGAATTGCTATGTTGTCAAACAAAATAATGAAAAAACTACAAGAATTGTACCATATTAGTTGAATATTGTGAATGAAAACCATTAATAATTATTAATTGTGGAATTGAATCTTGAATCTTGATGACATTATCAACCACATTCATGTTTTTGACATTGGGATATGCATGATTGATGATGAAATACAGAAACTGACAATAGACTTCAGGGAAAAAGTTAATAAATACCTAGGACATGCTAATTCTTCAGTGCTACTTCTACAATGGTTCAATTTCAAGCTGCCACACCATATCATCATTGAGATTGTCGGATTCATCAGCATCAACTTCATAGCTTCCTTGGTTCTTTGATATCTTTTCTTCACTCTGCATACCTTCACTTAACTGATGTTCACCGCTAGCAGTACCAGTGCTAGTACATGGGTCCCGGTCAATGACATAATTGTCTCTGGCATTCCCACTCCCACTCCCACTTTGGTTTGACATGTTTCCCACCCCTCTTCTCTGACATTTCTTCCTCCATAATTTCAGTGCCCTTTCGTAAGGAAAAGTATTGACTTCATACCTAGATGTATAGAGCCTCAAGCAATTTTCCAAATTCTTGTCAAGTTTGTTTCTTAGCTTTGACTTTAGGAATCCCAAAGCACTGAAAACTCTCTCATCCTCCACCGACCCCAATATCATGGTTAGACATAATTCAGCAAGCTTGAAATATTTTGATATTGAATCAATCAATAATTCACTCTCAGCTAGGTTTTTCCAAAGCCTTGTTACCGATCCATCTTCCATAGGGTTCTCCATAAGATTAAATTGTTCCCTCATTGTCCGTGAAAAATGAGCTGATTGCTCTCTCAAATGATTTGCATCTAAAATTCCATTTAGAGTTACTCCATCTAACTCTTTGGTTTTGCAAAAATGATCTATCAAAGTTAGTAGCCTACTTTTAAAATCTTTCGGATTGTTCATACACCAATAATGAGGAAACACAATAGCCATGTATTCAAGTAGTTTGACTGGAGGGAATCTTACTCTAATCTGTGAGGAAAGATCAAAGGCAATGTGCTTCACTAAAGCTGTTACAAACTCAATGATCTTGGTAAAGTCTTCCCTTTTAACACTTGATACTCACCCCCTGGGGTTCTTTCCTGGTTCCTCAGACTCGATCCTGGCATTGTAGTGCATTGGTATCTCAACTCCGTGAACTTTTGCACATAACCCCCCGTTTGAACCAATTTTTAAAAAGTTATCAGGATTGTCCAAATCTGTGATTTTCAGCCAGCTGGAAAATTTTACTTCATCAACAAATAAATGATAGAGATTATCGAGCATCATGCATGTCAACTTACGGAGCGTAGCATATTCTACGATATACATAGCTCTTTGCTGGGCCTTTTTCATTAAATTTCTCATTTCCTCAAGCATGGGGAGAAGACCTGCTAATGTTAACAGTGTCTCTACATTACTTAACATTGACAGCAGCGCAGGAAATTTTGGTTGCCTTGCTTCGTCACAACTTGAGTTCATTAGACCAAGCAATGATTGATATTCTGAAAAAACTCGATGTGCTGGTCCATCCAAAGAGATCCATCTGGTATCATTATCCTTAAGAAGCTTGTTCCCGTCGGTTAGTCCTTCAGCAAAGTGTTGAAATTTCCTGAATCATTTCGGACTTCGACAGAAGTATTGGTAGATCTCTTTGATTAAAACTTCAATTTTTTGTACTGGAGCATGCTTGCTGACAACTCCAAAAGCTAGATTCATTCTATGGGCCATGCAGTGAATGGGAGTAATGTAGGGTGCATAAGAAGATTGTATCTTTGTGCAAAGACCACCCCTGTGGCCTTGCATTACTGAAGCTCCATCAGCTCCAACACACACTAGCTTTTTGGCAATGGTCATGTCATCTATACCTCCATATTCAATTAGAGAACTCTTTACTAGTTGAAATAAATTTTTCGCTGTTGCATTATCCCTTATTTTAGCAACAGTTAGTAGATGAGGTTGGCGAACAAAATTTTGTACAGTATAAACATGCATGCATACCCAGGAAGTATTGTCTACTACTGTGACCTCATCTAAAGACAATGCAATAAAATTTGACTCTTTAATTTTTGCCTTCAAATCCTCTTTTTCAACATCAGCAAGACAACTTGCCCATTCCCATCCACTGTTTACTGACCAGTGACTATTAGGATAGTTATGAACTTTTAGAAAGTGTAATAAAGCACTCAATGATGGGTAGTCTATCATTGGATGCCCTCTGCTCAAAATATTAAACACGACACTTAACTGAATAGCTTTTCCCATTAGTTATACTTCCAATGCTTTTCCAAAACAAGCTTCAATAGAGCCTTTAACTTCACCAGGCTTCGTCTTTATATTATGCTGAAATTCATATAATTTTGCATTCCTAACATGCTGAGATTCCTCCTTTTTTTTCCATCTTATCACTGATTTTTGAACTCCATCTATGGTTTTCTTTTCATAAACTTTACCAATATGCTTTTCTATGGTGTCAATTTTTAGCTGCAACCTCTTTTCCTTCTTATTTATCACACTGCAAATCTTACATCTGCATTCTACTGGAGGTTCCCCTTCAATTGGATTAGGCACTGGTTCAATGAATGGATATGTTGATGTATGTGACTGAATGTGACCTCTAAATCAGACACAACACAACCTAGTCATTATTGACTTGATAGAATTTGGGAGAGAGTATGGAGAACTCAATCCAAATTCCATGGTGAGGTGACCTGTTGCCTCCTATGTGAATGGGGTGTTTGAATACTCTCAGAATGAGAGCCAACAGTCGGGAGACCAATTCAACAATGGAGGATTTCCAAGAAGCAATAAAGATGAGCAAGAATGCAATTAAGCTAAGATGAAGTGCAATTTAATCTAAGAATGAGGATGCAATTAATCTAAGAGCTTGAAAATAAAGATGAGATGCAACTTAATCTAAGAACTTGAAACAAATATGATATTTAACTAAGAACAAATAAGCAAATTTAGTCTAAAATGTGATGCAAAGATTATACTAATAATGAGATATTAATCTAATAAATGCAATAAAAAGCTTTGAAAACAATGAGATATGAGACTTAAAAATGCTATAGTAAGGATGCTCTCAAAAATTGCCTTTTTTTGAATGAGAAGAAGAGGCTTATTAAATAGAAAAGCTCGGGAGAGGAATGAAGAGTTTCTTGATTTGTAACTCGTGACTCTTCAATCCCACATTGAGACAAAAATGCAAGAATTACTTAATAAAAAGAATGGAAAATGCCACACAGGTGACCTTTTGAATAACTTGAATTATCAATTCAAAAAAGTGTGTCCATTCGAATATCAAGTAATTATTAATTCATTTTTATGGGTAATTAGCTAAAGAGGGTAGATTTTAATTTAATTAGAAAGCACTTAGGACTTTATAATTAAATTAATTTATCATAGGGGTAATTTAGCCAATTAAGTCTAAGACTTTAGGAATTAATTTAGCATTTGATTATTGCAATTTATGGTCTTTGCAATTGACATCAAGTCAAATTAAGTCAGGTAGGAGAGAGAAAATTGCCTAGGGAACTAGGACTTTGGTGATGTAAAATTGAGATAATGCACCAAAATTGATGAAATTAAATAGGTGCCAATTTTGGGGTATTACAGTTGACACCCAATCTTTTTGAAAATTCCTCGACATATCCCACAGTCTATCATTCTTTGATTTGGATTTTCTTTTCTTCCCTGCAGTTGCACCATCATCTTTTCTGACATTCTCAGTCTCATCCAAGTCGATTATATCATTATGGCTACTGTGGGTATTTAACTGAAAAATCTTCTTCAAGTTCATCGTGATCTGAGATATCAGATTCGCTGACTTCTTCAATATGTCATGAAGGTTCAGCCTCAGGTTCAAAATCTTCTTGTAATGAAGTAACACTAGCTTCCCTATTTTGGCCAGAAACATTTCCATGACCATGACCAAAGTATGATGATAAGGTTCTACATTTTGTTGGCCTCTCTTGGCTTTCCCCATCTACCGGAGCCTTACCCTTATTCTTGTTCGACATCTCGATTGGCTACCAGCCTAGTGATAAAAATATGTAAAAAAAATGTTTACTTGTTGAAGAAGTGACAAATGACAACATAACTATAATATACAATGTTTACATAGTCACAGAAATTTAGAATAATAATCACTTACCTTTAACTCGCCAAAGCAGTCGAGACTCAATAGTGAGACAGTCTGAAATTCGCTATCGATCAAATTGAACCGATCCAAGATTCCAAATTGTCTACAATAACACTGATTTATGAATGTATTTATACTAATCTCTTTTCGTGAATTGGGCGGGAGGTATTATGTCAGTGTCCAAATATTTGGCGAAGCCCGCATAATGATAACACATCTTGTGTTATTTCCTAGGTGATTATGGGTCACCAGTACCTTGGTATGATTAATAAAGGTGGTGAAAACCCATCGATTTGAGACACGCGTCAGTAAAATAACTGGCGAAGTTGGGGCCACCTAAAAAATATTTATATATAACTATGGGTGAATATAGGCCATCTATTTGGGGCCGCATTGAAATTATAGGCAAATTTTAAAAATATATCATGCCCAAGACGTATATGCCATTGGCGAAAATGTGCAAGAAATGGACAAAATTTAATATAGCGTTTGGCGATGGACCCAGGAAATGGACCCAATCTTCATAAATGTGGGGCGATGGGGTCAATCCCATATGGGCAATTTATTCGCCAAATCACGGGATGCCGATGGGCGACATTCACCAAATGGCGAATAATCACCACTAAAGTTTTCTCTGATTGAGCGGCGCCGCTCCTAGCCCTACTTGCGGGGGTGTATGACTTTCGGGTGTTGGTGTGGCTACGAGGCCACAACCTTGTATCAGGGGCACCAAAGGTTAGCATGAATGGAAGCCTATTAAAAACTTTCTTAGCTAGTGGCCTACCCGGTTCACCTCCGAAAGGAGTCATAATCTTTGCGCAAGGAGAGGGAAGAATCTCTCTCATAGATTCTCATCATAGGCATACACTTGGACGCTTGAAGGTGGTTGTGACACTGGCCCCTGCTACAAGGGTAACCTTTGAACGTACACTATTGAGTCCTTGGAAACACCAAAAAAATGGGCACCCTCTAGGGGGTGACATGGCTGTGTGAGGTGCATGTATGCACATAAGCAATGGGGAAAAGGTTTTGTCTTCTCACCATTTTTTTGTAGGGCTAAGCTATGTTTTTTATATCGAGTCTTAAACATTGTCCAATCATTATCAAAGAAAGACTCCCCTAATGCTATCAAGTTGCTTTGTCCTTGATAGGTCTGTTAACGACTGCTTGTTGTATCACAACTACTTGATTTGAACCTTTGTGTCTTTAAACAAATGCTTGAAATCCTAAAATGAGATTGTTGATTAAATT
This sequence comes from Chamaecyparis obtusa, assembly GCA_027943335.1. Taxonomy (NCBI): domain Eukaryota; kingdom Viridiplantae; phylum Streptophyta; class Pinopsida; order Cupressales; family Cupressaceae; genus Chamaecyparis; species Chamaecyparis obtusa. Next base: position 752,731 of record BSBK01005455.1, on the reverse strand, counting down.
GCTCTTCAAACCTGTCAAGAAACTAGATTTTTTGTCAGACATCAATTTAGGTTGTACCCCAAAATTCAACTTTAACCTCAAAAATTGTGTTAGATTGTCAGATTTTGCACTTTTCCCACATGAAGTTTCACACTTCAAAGCACTTTCTCGCACGAGACTTTGTTCTCTCACGCAAAGGTTAGTGTTCTCTTGCATGGCCTAGTACTCTCTCGCGTGAGACTATAGCCTAGTTTGCAAAAATAGAGACCCATTTACCATTGACTGTTTGACTTTTTATCGAATCTACTTTTTGTCTGAGGTCTTTTTTTCTGCTTTCTTGTCATTCACTATTAGAAACTGGTTGTTTTGAGTTAGGAATCGGTCAATCTTTACTTTGACTCATGTTGTCTCTCATTGGTTTATCTTATCTCTTTATGCCTTTTGTATCTTATTTTGTGATAGTCTTATCTCAGCTATTCTAGCCACCTCTTTTGATGATTTGTACCAGATCCATCTTGCATCTTGGTTGTTCTAGCCTTTATCTCATTTACGTTGTTCTTAGAGATAGAGTTTTAGCATTATCACGAGTCCTCTCTCATCACATCTTCATCTATGACTGTCATGACTAGAAGTGGCAAGACTTATCCCATTCAAAATCCTGATCAAGGTAGAAGCGAACCTCCTAATCAAGAAATAGATGCTCCCAAATTTGTTGTGAAGTTTGAACTTTGTGAGATATCCTTGATTTCCTCATTGAATACTTCAAAAGATAGTCCATCTCAACCATCACCTCCAGTGTTTCAAGAGTGTTTTAATCCATTGTTTGAAGCGCAACCTGGTTTCTCATTTCAACACCAAGACAACTCATTCTTCCTAGAGAACTCACTATTTTACAACTTTGGAAGACCTCTTCCTCGAACTAATCCTATTATCATACCTGTTGATCCTGCTAAGAATAGTCCTATCATTGAACCTAGTGATACTGTTGACGATATCTTCTTGCTTGAATTTGTTAAATCTTTTGATCCTATTCATTCACCAAAGGTTACCATGGTCATGCCCTTTCAGCACTGGACATATCATTTCATTGAGAATTTATGTATTGCACAAGCCTACAGCAAGATGGGAGATCCGTTTGATTTCCAACCGGGCAAGTACAATCAAACCTTTGATCAATCTCAAAACAATCAATATCATGGTCAATCTTCTAATGACCCATGTCATGCTCAACCTCAGAATGAGCAACCTCATGGTCAATCTCAACATGACCAAAATCAGTCCCACAATGATGATCAATCTTGAAGAAAACCTCAAGGCGATCAACAACCCGCCTATTTCTATCGTCCTCCTCCATTTGATCAAAACCAAGATGATCAACAACAAGATCAGATTTTGAGTATTTATGAGATTCTTGGGAATGAAAATGAAGTGATAACTCAACAGGATATAGATGCTACCAAAGCTAATAAGGGTCTTATTAAAATGATGGAGATCCTTCTCCTAGAGGAGAAAGAAAAGTACTTCCTTGAGCTAGCTAAATAAGGGGCCAAGTTACCCCGAGACTATCAAGTTGAAACACTCGTAGCTAAGGAAGAAGAAATTGAGACCAAAAAGTTGCAAAAGATGGTCTGAGAAATGCAAGATTAGATTAGTCAACTTGCGAGGAATAAAGACAAACATGCTCAACAATTTACGATGGAAAGTATTTTTCCTTTCCCTTTTGATAGAAGTCTTCATATTGTACCTTTTCCCAGAGGTGTGGAACTCCCAAAATATGACAAATACTTGGGTACAACTGATCCCCAAGATCACTTAAGGGAGTTTGGTGCATTGTCTATGGAATTTATGCACGATCAAACTTATCTTATGCACTTGTTTCCTCATAGTTTGGGTGGACCAGCTATGGAATGGTTCTCTAGATTGCCTACTGGTATTAAAACTTTTTACGAATTGGCTAATCTTTTTCTCTAGCACTACTCATATAATATTCAACATCTGATCAACATCTGAGATCTTTGCAACTTAAAACAGTGAGAAGGAGAATCTTTCCTAACATTTCTCCAAAGGTGGAGACAATTATGTACGAAGTCTCCTCGTAAGATACCAGAGTCTGAGAGACTCAACATTTTCTTGGAAAATCTCATCCTAGATTTCAGATACCAAGTACAATTGCAAGGTCCTCTCACTTTTGATAGTATGATGAAACAAGTAGTGCGGATAGAGGCCTTTATGATCAAGAAGGGAGAATTAACTTTGAATAAGGACAATAAACAAGGATTCTCCACAAACAAGGATAAAGGAAAGACTACCAATAAGAAAAAAGATGTAGCAAATGATGGAGTGGTGGATAATGTTATTGTGAAGCCTTCAAAGCCTACTTTTAATCTTACTTCTAGTATACAAGCGGCTAAGGCAGTCAAAAAGACCACAACAGATAATCTGCAAACTTCACGATTTGCTAGGAACAAACCTTGGGCCTCTCGACCCAAGCATGATTTCACCTCTTTGGGAGAGCCTCTTGATGTGGTCTATAAAATTCTTATAGAGAATCAGGTTCTTACTCCTTTAGAAAAGTGTACTTATGACCCACAACCAAGACCTCATTGCTGGAATGATAATGCTTACTGTGACTATCACTAGAACATTGGTCATAAGACTTCTACTTGTCTCCAACTAAAGCATAAAGTTCAAGATTTCATTGACAATGGTGATATCCTTGTGGAGAACCATAATAAGAATTCCAACCACCAAGCTTTTAAGGATCCCTTCCCTCCTCATGAGAAGGGTGAGTCTTCAAATGCCAAGAATACCAATGTAAAGTCAATTGCATGTACACTAATAATGACAATGTTATTGGTATGATTGAACTTGTCGAGATAGAGTATTATGACGTGATCACTTCTAAAGGCAGTGGTGATGCTCCCAAATCTAAGACTCCTTTTAACTTGTGTAGTTTCGCATCTCATTCATCTGAATCTGAACAATCTCAAGAATGTACTAATGTTGTCACTCGATCCTGAGGAAGAGTTGTTTTCAAAGGTCCCGATGCTTCCACGTCCGCTCCAAAGAAAACTACAGATAAGAGACCTGATATTCCCACATCCACTCTGAAGCAAATTGCAGATAAGACTACTATTGGCCCTACCAAAAAAAACACAAAATCTATTCCTACAGCTAGCTCGGCTAGTTATAGCATCTTAGATCAACTCTAGCGAACCAATGCTCAAATTACCATTTTTGAGTTGTTGAAAATCTTGCCTTCTCATAGCTAGATTTTGGATAAGGCCCTTGCTGAGGTAAACATTCCCAAGGATATCGATCTCAACTAGTTCCAATCTATGGTGGGTCATTTGACTTCGCCTCACTATCTATCCTTCTCTGAAGAAGATGATCACTCTTTGATTCACTCGCATAACACTCCCTTACATATAGAGGTCATGATAGGTCCTAAGCGCATCCGCCGAGTGCTCATAGACAATGGTGTTGGTCTTAATATATGTTCTGCTAAATTGCTCACTCAGCTAGGTTATGATGAGAATTGTATAGACCCTTGCAAAAAGATTACCATCAAAGCTTATGATGAGGAAGAACACAAGTCCCAAGGCTTAGTTGTGCTACCTATTCACGTAGGTCCTGTTGAGAGAAATGTTACTTTCTAAGTGCTCAATATTCCTCTTGCCTACAATATCTTGTTGGGTAGGCCTTGGATTCATGAGATGTAGGTTGTTCCATCCACGTACCATCAATGCATTAAGTTTCCATTCCATGGGGCAGAAGTTACTATACCTACGAATACCAATTTCTCTTGCAATACTCTTGCGCAAACCGGAGATAGCTTTGTTCCAGCCAATAGAGAATCCACTAAGTTTTATGATGCTAAGCTGAAAGAAATGGAACAAACTTTGAGACTTAAGGATACAAGCATGGGAGATTACCGAATGGAACTTGTGCTATCACTGGCTACTCTACCTCTGTCTCCATGCTCTTATGGGAGACCTTCTCAGAACAACAAACTTTCTAATGCTCCTCCTCAAAAAGTTTATGATGGTGCCTTTGTAAGGGCCTCTACACCTTTAGAAGATGAGGATGAAGAGAGAGTTATCAGAGCATGGATCTATAAAGGAAAAGAAATAGTTGAAACAACCACTCCATCTCCAAATTTAGAGCAAGAACCATATAGTGAAGCCTTCAAGATCATGAAGCAGTTTGGTTATAAGGGGAGTGGTCCTATACGAAAAAATGATAATGGCTTACTAAAACCCATTGAAGCTGCAGGCCACCGTACAAAAGATACTAGTGTCTTAGGCTTTAAAAAGACTCCCTTCCATTTGGGGACCAAGAAATTTGTGTTAGCTCCTGAGCCTAAACCTGAACCTGAACAAGAAATTGAAGATGCCACTCCAGAAGTGACTCCAGAGGACAGCTCTAATGAAGATACATTTCCATATCCTATTCCTCTGGATCTTGCAGCACTCTTTGCTGAACCTGATGAGCCTATCATACCTGTTCATATGATAGAGACAGATACTGATACTGATAATGATTTTGATAACTTCTTCAGTGTATCAATTCACATATGAGGAATGGAAACCAACACTAAATGATGATCCTAATTTTCAAGGTGAACAATATAGGCCACCCCATTTTCAAAAGTACTTTGAACAAGAACAACTTCAGCAAGCTATTAATGCCACAAGGGATAATAATGAGTCTGATGATGCTGCTAATGAAATTCCCACATCAAGTACTGACCTACATGAATATGAGTTTGACTCTTTGTCTGATGCTACTTATGATGTAGACATAGATATTGTTCATGTGTATGAAAGACTCCTCGAAGTAGGTGAAGGGTCTAGCACTAGGCCACATGAATTAGACACCACTAATGTCAACATGTCCTCTACTTTTGATGCAAGGTCTTATAGGGATTTGAACACTCCTTTGGATGAGATCTCTCTAGGTCTTGACTTTCTTATCAATGCTTTTGAGGGTTATACCGTGAACGCAGTTGAACCAGTCACTACTTCCCTTTCACTCCATCATCCTGATCTGATAAATTGGAACTCCCCTTCTGAATCCAATGAAGTCCTAACATTCCAAAATGATTATGATCTAGCCTGTTACCTCCATGCTATTGAACCTATGATGTCCTCCACCAGTGAAAGTAGTGTCAACATGACAAAGGCAGATATCAGGTATCTCAAATAAAAAGTTAAAAGAAGAAAAAATAGATGCTCTGATGGTGAAAACCACTTTATGGCAGTATCAGAGCTAAAAATAGTAAAAATAAAAGACATATCTGAGGGTGAAAACCTCTCTGAGGCACCCAAGGATGAGATACTTGATACGCTTCTGAGCCACTTTCAAGAGAGATCATCAGTATTGATTGAGCTGACACAACCAATCAATTTGGGTACAGTGGCTGCTCCACAGATTATTCATCTAGCACAATCATTGTCTGCTGAAGAAAAAGAAGAGTTCACGAGCTTCTTTTAGAGAAAGAAACTAAACTTTTCATGGACTTACTCTGACATGCCTAGATTAGACCCCAATCTAATCATGCATCATTTGTCCATTGCACCAGGTATCAAACCTATTAAACAGAAGCTACAAAAAATGCATCCACACGTAGCGCTTTTGGTTAAAGCAGAGCTGGAAAAGCTTCTTAAGGCTAGCTTCATAAGAACTATTGATTATGTAGAATGGATTTCAAACATTGTTCTAGTCACTAAAAATGATAAATCCATTTGTGTGTGTACAGATTTTAGAGATCTAAATAAGGCATGTCTGAAAGATGACTTCCCACTGCCTAGTATTGATATGATAGTTGACATGACAACAGGATATGAGATGTATTCCTTGATGGATGGATTTTATGGCTATAATCAAATAAAAATTGCACTAGAAGATCAAGAAAAGACCACTTTTACATGTGCTTGGGGCACCTTTTGCTGGAATGTCATGCCTTTTGGGCTTAAGAATGCTGGAGCAACATACCAGAGAGTTGTTACTACTATCTTCCATGATATGATGCATAAAATGATGGAGGATTGTGTGGATGATACTTTAGCCAAAATCATGTAGTGAAGAGCTCACCTCATAGACTTGGGTTGCATCCTTGATCGCATGGAACAATTTAGTCTCAGGCTTAATCCAAAGAAATGTGCTTTTGGTGTTACTTCTGGGAAACTCTTGGGTTATATCATTTCAGCTAAAGGCATAGAAGTTGATCCTAAAAAGGTGCAAGCTATTATGGACATGCCTCCACCCAAGAATATTAGTCAAATGAGAGGATTACAAGGAAGGCTAAAATCTATCTGGCACTTCATCTCACAGTTGGCCGACAAGTCACAACCATTTGCTAAAACTTTGCATAAGAATGTGACCTATGAATGGAATGAGGAATGTGACAAGGGACTTACTCAAATAAAATAGTATCTAGATAACCCACCAATTCTGAGGCCTCCTATTCATGGGAAGCTACTTATACTATACATCTCAACAAAAAACACATCCTTGGGTGCTCTCCTAGCTCAAGAAGATCAGAACAATAAAGAGAGAGCCATATACTATATCAGCAGAACTTTGGTTGCCTATGAAATGAATTACTCTATCATTGAGAAGGCTTGTTTAGTAGTGGTATTTTCTTCTCAGAAGTTGTGGCATTATATGCTAGCTCATACCATGAGGCTTATTGCAAAAATTGATCCACTAAAGTACCTACTAAGCAAGGCTTCCCTCAGGGGTAGATTAGCAAAATGGGTAATGATACTTAGTGAATTTGACATTGAGTATGTGGGAAAAAAAGCTATTAAGGGACAAGCAATTGCTGATTAGATGGTAGAAGCTCCTTTGAAAGATCATCAGCCTTTGAGTATTGAATTCCTAGATGAATCCATCATGCTTCTCACACATTAATCTTGGGGCATGTTCTTTGATGGATCATTCACTCAACAAGGATCCAGTGCAAGCATTCTATTTGTAACACCTCAAAGATACTCATTGCCAAAAGCATATAAAATGTTGTTTCCCTGCACAAACAACATAGTTTAATATGAAGCTCTCATTAATGGAATGAAGATAGCCCTTTAATGGTGTGTGGATGAGCTCAAGATCTTTTGAGACTCGCAGTTAATCATCAATCAAGTCAACGATGTCTACCAAACAAAAGATGACTAGCTAATACCTTACAAAAGAATGGTGGATGATCTCAAACAGTACTTTGCACACATTTCTTTCCAGCATATTCCAAGGGTAGACAATAAAGCAGCTTATGCAATGGCCACTCTTGCTTCAATGTTACAAATGTCAGAAAATGACTTCAGACATGAATTCTTGGTGGAGGCATTACACTACCTTGCCTATGATATTCCTGAATCCAGGATGATCTATTCAGTCACTGGACATGATTCATCCCACTACCACCATATCTTTTCCTACCTTCATGACCAGATCATTCCTGACACTTATACCTGGAATGAAAAGCATCACCTCATTCATACTGCTTCACAGTATGTCCTCATAGAAAATGACTTGTATAAATGGGGTCTAGACGGTACCCTCCTTAGGTGCTTAAAACCCGATGAGTCCAAATGTGTGCTAGCTAAGGTACATGAAGGTATCTGTGGGTCTCATTCTAGTGGTCTAACATTATCCCAAAAACTTATTAGAGCTAGTTATTACTGGCTGGATATGGAAAAAGAAGCTATTCAATATGCCAAGACTTGCAAGCAATGCCAATTTCATGGAAATTTGATTCATGCTCCTGCTAATGAGCTTAGTCCTCTCATCATTTTCTATCCATTTCAGCAATGGGCCTTCAACTTGGTCAGTCAGATACATCCTTCCTCTTCAAGAGGGCACAAGATCATCATCACAGCTACTAATTACTTTACCAAGTGGGTTGAGGTAGTGCCTCTAGCTGTAGCTGACGGCAAGACCATTGCTATGTTCATACTGAACTATATCATTTACAGATATGGTATACCCTCATCTATTATCACTAACAATGGGGGACAATTCAAAAATAAGGACCTGATAGACTTATGCACCAAATTCACAATTATTCAGCATTGGTCATCCATCTATTATCCTTAGGGTAATGGACAAGCAGAGGCTTCTAATAAGACAATTTTGAAAATCTTGCATCGAACAGTTCATAAATCTAGTAGAGATTGGCATCTCCAGATTAATTTGACTTTGTGGGCCTACAGAACAAGTATCTAAACACCAATGGGGGCCACTCCTTTCACCTTGGTTTATGGAGCAGAGGCAGTATTACCTATTGAGATCAAGATTCTGACGTTGTGAATCTCTCTAAGGGGCCTCATCACTAATGAAGAAAATAGAATATCCCAGCTTCAAGAGCTTGAGTTACTTGATGAACATCGGAAGGTGGTGTTCGATCATCTAAGAGCATACCAAAAGAGGATGTCTAAAGCTTACAATAAGAAAGTCAGACAAAGAGAATTCCAAGTGGGTGATCTTGTCCTACGATAGAACCCCAAAAATTAGTAGCAGGGAGTCTAGAAAGAGAAATTTGAACCAAACTGGCTTGGTCCGTATGTCATTACTACAGCATTTGGGTCTGGCGCTTATCGACTCTCCACCACTGAAGGAGAGAAGCTCAAAGAGCCTATCAATGCTCTTCATCTGAAGAAGTTCTACAGTTGAGACATTCTTGGCATGCTCATGTACATATGTATTGGTCCTGAAAAAATCCAAAAAAATGATATATTGCAAAAATTCTAAAAATTGCAAAATGTCCTGAAAAAAGTGATCATCTTAGTGAAAACCTGGTAAACAGGCGCTTTGATGTATCTATTATCTCAATGAAAATCTGGTAAATAGGCACCTTGATAATAATAAAAAAAATTTGAAAATTGAAAAAATACCAAAAAAATCAAAAGATCAAAAATTAAAAAAAATGAAATATTCAAAAAATAAAATAAAAATAAAAAATACAAAAAAAATGAAATATTCAAAAAATACAAAAAAAATTGAAAAAGAAGAAAATGTCTATTGATGAAAACCTGGTAAACAGGCATCATGGTAGCAAAAATAGAATCTCTACCAAGATGGTGAAAACTTGGTAAACAGCCACCTCTTGTTTCCTGAAGCTACATCTCATCTTAGCATCACTTGGCTTTTAGTTTCCTACTTTAGTTTGCTTTCCCACTTTCCTGCTTTAGTTTGTTTCCTGCTTTAGCTTGTTTCCTTCTTTAGTTTTCTAGCTCATGCACTTGCTTTCAGTTGTCTTTGAGATTTTCCTCGACTCTTCATGGATTGGAACTAGTTCACACTTGGGGGCATCTTCTTGGTCTAGGGGGCATTGTCCTATCACTTTCAGAAGTTTTGTTTGTGCATCGGTCACCAGCGGTTCTCATTGTGTTTTGCCTGCTGATGCCTAGCTACTTTTGAGATTTCTCTCCTCAAGGATCTCTCATGTATCGATCGCCAATGGTTCTCACTGTGCCTAACTACTGATACTTAGCTCTCATTCAAACCTCTCTCTTTTGGGATCTCTTCCTTACATCAGTCACTAGTGGTCCTCACTGCATTTGCTTGCTGATGTTTCACTCATGTTTTATTCTCTCTTTTGAGAATCTTCCTTGTATCGGTCACCAATGGTTCTCACTACGTTTGCCTACTATCGCTATCTCGTTAAGACTTCAAATGTTGTTCACTTCTGATTTGACTTCAATCCACTTGAACACACACATAAACTAAAACTAAAAACTGATCTTGTGTTCCTCTGAAGCATGTTGTGCTTTTCCTTTGCTTGTTTGTTTGTTTTCCTTATCATTTCTCCTCGAGCGAATCTAAGATGTCTTTCTTGACTGAGAAACGCGAAGACTAGGGGCATGATCTTTCTTTTGCTTTCTATTTGCTGGTTTAGTTCCAATGATCCAAAGAATCTATCTAAGAGGGGTGTCCATCTGTAAGAGCCTTCATCTCATATTGGATGGCCATGCGTACCTCAACTCCTTTTATATGGATGCTTTGGTGAGGTTGGTTCTTCTCCTTGTCTATTTTGAGTGACTTCTTTCTACTACAAGTAAAATTGCTAACGCTCATCCTTCTAAGTGAACGTAAGGGTCACTGCAAGCACTCTTTGGCAAAAGAAGAAACTCTCATGTGTATGGTGTGTTTGTTTATAAGCAACATTCAGGTCATTCTAGCAATCGTGCTTTGATGCTTATGTTAACTTGCTAAATCAAAAGGACTAGGTGTTCAGGTCATTTTGGCCTCTTGTTCCTTAATTCTTACACCTCATTCCGACAAATCTAAGACTTATGTCATATTCATATTCTCATAATTGCAATGTTAGTGGGGATTGTATGACATCTTGTGATCATCCCATGCTTAAACAAACTTGATGATGATAAATACGGTGAGTCCAACAACCAATTCCTAGGGCTTGCATTTCCATTCTAGGCTTGCATTTTAGTTTAGGCTTGCATTTGCATGCTAAGCTTGGATTTGAGATGATATCTTGTTACTCTCTTGATTGCTTTTTGTTCATCAAAGGTTCTCATCTTTTGTCCCGATTCCATCTTGGTTGCACAAGTGTCTGGTTTTAACTCTTGATCTTTGAAACCTGTATTCTTTTTTATTAGTACCTGTCATATATTATGACAATCCTACATGAGATGATTAGTATCAAATAAAGTCATGTACACAAGAGAAGGCTCTACTCAAGCACAGTATCAAAAATGGGCTACAATGTACAAGTATATCAAAAGTGCTAACTAGGTCCCACACCACCTGGAGGAGGTGGTAGCAATGGTCTCTAGGGAAGGGGCATCATCCATTATGGAGGTGCCTATGGTGCCTTTTCTGGTGGGGCCTATGGTGGTGCTTGTGGGGGTGTTGGTGGAGGTGCCTATGGAGCTCCAACATAATCAGCAAAGGGTGGTACCTGCTCTGATAGATTTGGAATGACCCCGCAGTAAGCTACATAGTAGTAAGCTACCTGAGCAGCCTCATATCTGGTCTCAATCCTTGATCATGCTAGCTCTTCCTATAGCTACCTAATCTCAACATCCTTGTCAGCTAATCAAGTCTCCTCCCTAATGACTTGAGTGTGGTAGTCATCACTCTCCCACTGGACCTGTCGTACCCTCTCATGGCTCTTCCTGAGAGCCTCTTGTAGTTGTGATGAACCTGCTCCTACCAGAATGTCAGGCATGTCAATATCATCATCTAGTGGTACCTGCTATGATGTATCACCTTTCCACTATTAGGTGGACCTCTACTGGGCCCCACTACTCCCAGCTCCTTCATCTAAGCCCATCATCCTAGTAGGCATGCTAATCTATCCTGCTCAGGGTCTTAATACTCATTGTTGATGTTGTCCCTACTGTGTAGCCTGCTGAACTAGTGGCTGCTAGGCTGGTGGCTACTAGGATAGTGGTTGTTGATCTAGTGCATGCTGCTACTGTGCAGGCTGCTATTGTGCCCCTATACCCATAAGATCTATGAACCTCGGATGAGGACGTGCAATCAGTTGATCCCTGTATGCAGGTGTCACCCTTGCATTGGTGACACCCACCATGTAATCCCATCGCACTGCTAGAATGTGTGCCTCTATAGCACACCACCTTGGATCCAATCTAGCATGCCACCCCTTCTTCTCCTCACCAGAGAAGTGAGTGTAGGGGTAGTACTCCTGTGATATGTCCTGCTACCTACCAAACTAGTGCAGGACGTGAGTAACAAGGAATCTCTCGATGATGGTGAAACTACATCCAATCAGTGGATGAGATACAAACATATGCAAAATCTCTCTCTGAGTGTCATCCCATGGCTCAGTAGCCACCCAAGGTCTCCATACTACAGCTGCCATGTCATCCAGTTGTCCTCTCCACTGCTCTGTCTTACCCAGTAGAGGTTGGGTCACCAGACCTGCATACTTGTAAATATATGGCTCAAGTTGTTGCCATGTGTCGTGATAAATAGGCCTACAAATGGGGAGATGCTCCTGGGCCCAGATCTGAAGAACAAAGACTCCTTCCACCATCATCCTCGTGCCGCGATATACTATCTCATCCATCTCATGATACATGTGGGCTAGCATGCACTCACCCCAACTAAACCTGATGGCTGGCCTCTCCAACATCCTCCATAGCATCATGCCCTAGCCGCACTCTAGACCATGCTAACCTTGATCTGGAACAAGGTAGTAGCTCAGAAACATAGCAAGAACAATGGAAAATGGATGAGCACTGCCATGCCTACTGATCAAATCAACCCAGGACATGGCCCAGCCCATCACTAGATCATCCCTGAAGATTGTCCTCAAGGCTACTATACCCTATCGCGGCTGTGTCTCGTACTCTACTCGAGCACCATGGATTGGTATCTGTAGGATCCTGTATACATCCTCGAGAGTCACCGTCATCTCCCCCATTGAGAAGTGAAAAGTGTTTGTCTCTGAATGGAAACGCTCTACCAATGCACCAAGAAGATCGTGATTTACCTAAATATCAGGTAAATCACACAAGAATCCCAAACCAAGTCCCTCAATATGAGCACTCTCTGCATCTGTCAGTCTCTGCACTAGGGTGATAATCATAGGATGGTGCATCCAGAAGGTGACATCAGGGAAGTCAACCTGCAAAGCAAGCGATGACATTGGATCAATATCTTGATATGATGGCTTTTTCAACACAACGACAACAAATGCAACAAGATATCTATCCTAGACATGGCTCTGTGACACTATACTTGGCTGATTTTACAAAAATTTGACAAATTTTGGCAAAAGACTTCAAACTCTGCAGCAACTTTTCACATGAGAAAACTATTTTCTCACACAAGACAGGACTTGACCTTGTGTGAACTGCTACAATCTCACATGGGACCACCTTTCAGCTTGCACGAGCTTCCAGACAGAGCCCACGTGAAGAAGACCTAACTGGCATGAGGAAACTACTTCCTCGTGTGAAGGGAGACCTAGGCCAGCGTGAGGAAACTACTTCCTCATGCGAGATTGGAAGAACACGACCTAAAAGTTGTCAAATCTACCCTAAATTGACATAAAAAGCAGTACGAATTGAAATACAAGGAGGTTTATCAACTACTTACAAGTGCATTATACTCCACTGGTCAGGCGTGTCATCAGGAGTGCTCAAATCGATGTGTATGTAGTAGAATACCCTCCATTTCTCTCTTAGAGCTCAAAATCACAAGAAGACAAAGGTGAATAATGAATTGAAAATGACCCCTGCGGGCCTTATATAGCTTTTGACCTAATTTTCAAAAGTGCTTTATTTTGCGTGAAAATTGTACCCTTGGCTAAATCAACTACTTTGAATCCATTTTCGGGATCGAAATTGAAATTTGACATCTCTAGATAGCTCAAAATTGCATTTTAAATTCTAGGATCCTTTGGGATCGGATGCTTGTGTAGTCAACCTTTTGGTGTCATCTTCCTACCAGACCCTCATCTTTGCATCATGTTCTCAAGATCTTTGCTCTTTTCATCAAAGTCAACCATCGTCAACTATGGTCAAACTCAATCAACAGGACCTCTTCTTTGCTCCAATTTGCTTATGTAGCTTCTCAAATCTAGTCTAATTGCTTCTGCTCTGCAATCTCTTGTTGTCAATCATCCTTCCCATATGTCATCTTTCAATTTCACTCCCAAGGGGGCAGGATGATTGCATCATTTGAATCTTGTCGAATCAATTCTTGAATCAGTCTAATCTGAATCATTAGTTCTCATTGCTAGGGGCATCTCGATGCCTCACATCTTGCTATCTGGTCATCTATCTTTTAGGTATCTGAGCAACCTAACTCGGATCCTCGAGAATCAAGCTTCGTTCTGGAGATGGTTCTCAAAATCTTTTAGGTATTGGGGCAATCTAACCCTAATTCCTGGGAGTCAAGCTTCATTCTGAAGATGGCTCTCGAAATCTCTCTTAGACCATTATCTGGGGAATCTAACCCAGGTCTCAGAGGGCTAAGCTTCGTATTGGGGCAATCTAACCCTGATTCTGGAGACAATCCTAAGTTTTCATCTGAATCTCATTCTGGACATTGGGGTAACCTAACCCTGATTCTCATCTTCTCTCAAGATCATTGTCTTTGCAATCTAACTTAGACTTCAGAAAATCATGCTTTGATCTGTTCAGTGTCTTGGAAACCTAACCTAGACTTTTAAATTTCTCATCATCTGTCACTTCATACTATTCTTTGAATCAACACGTTGTTTGCACATCAATTCAAAGAGGGGCAAATGTAATACCCTAAAATTGGCACCTAACAAATTCAAGCAATTTTGGTGCATTTTCATCAATTTTACATCTCCAAAGTCCTAGTTTCCTAGGCAATTTTCTCTCTCCTACCTGACTTAATTCAACTTGATGTCAATTACAAAGACCCTAAATTGCATTAATCAAATATTAAAATTAATTCCTAAAGTCTTCGACTTTTATTAGCTAAATTACCCCTATGATAAATTAATTTAATCCTAAAGTCCTAAGTACTTAGAATTAAATTAAACCCACCCCATTTGGCTAATATACATGAAAAGGAATTAATAATTACTTGTTATTTGAATGGACACACATTTTTGAATTAACAATTCATAATATTCAAAAGGTCACCCTGTGTGGCATTTTCCATTCTTTTATTAAGTAATTTATGCATTTTTGTCTCAAATGGGAATGAAGGGTCAGGAGTTTCAAATCAAGAACCCCTTCATTCTCTTCCCAGGATTTTCTATTTAATGAGTCTCATTTCTTCATTCAAGGAGAGAAATTTTTTAGAGTAATTGAACTATAGTATTTTTGTGTCTCAATTTCAAAGCTTTTAATTGCACTTTATTACAATTTTCATTTAGTTTAATATTGCATATTCATATACTTAGTTTGGCTTATTTGCTCATAGCTTAGTCTAATTTCATATTTCTTTCAAGTGCTTTAGAATAATATGCATTTCATATTTACTTTCAAGCTATTTAGATTAATATCATATTTCTTTTAAAGCATCTTAGATTAAATTGCACGCATTCTAGTTTAATTCAATTTTTGCTTATCATCATAGCTTTTGAAAATCCTCTGTTGTAGAATCGGTCTTATGGTTGTTGGCTCTCCAATCTGAGAGTAATTAAACACCCCATCTACATAGGAGGCAACAGGTCGCTTCACAATGGATTTTAGATTGAGTAATTCATACTCTCTCCTATAATTTGATCATGTGAGTAATGACCATGTTGCATGTGTGGTTGGATTTGAGGTCCACATTCCACCACATACAAGGTCTTGTTCTTAGAAAAGTAGAACCCTACAAATAATACAATATATTTACCTTCCTATTGAACCTAAGTCCAATATTTCCAACCTCTTTCAATTTATAAATTGTTGGGGTTTTTATAGAACAACCCTCAGTCAAGATGATGTTAGAATGATTATAGTTTTTTACAATCGATCGACATGCCAAAAAATATGGCATGGATCGCTCAAATCCCTATGCTACATGCTAATGCTTGAATCTAATTGGTTTAGTGCAACGTAATTGCTAGTTGGGTTAACCACAAAACATCATGGTATCTTGAGTAGAGTTTACATGATTGTATGTGCCAATCCAAGCGTCAAAAAGAGATCAACTGTCTAGAAATTTGTTATTCATGGAGTTCTATTTGGGAAGGAATTTTCATGGAAATGTGTTGGTAGGCCCTATTAAAGCAAGAGTGTTCAAGGGGAAATGTGGCAATCGGTCAAAACTTGAGAGAGGTGCATTCTCCATGTGATAGTTAGAAACTGTGAAAGGTTGATGTGTGTCAACCAACATCGGGGGATGGAAGTTGTGACCTCTCTACACGATCAAGGATTGGAGGTAATTGTGAAGTGCTAAAACAATGTAGACGGAATATATATTTTGGCAAATTTTAAGGGATCTCAGCCTACTAAGAGTGAACCTCAAAATATTTTATTGTACTGACCAAAACCTTATCCATTGAGAAAGGGAATAAAATCAACACTAGTACAGTTTGGCAAAAATGTGACTACATGACTAAAAATTTTAGTCACACCACTAAAACATTTAGTCACATGACTAAAACTGATCATATTCTACTATTTTTTTAATTTACAACTATAGATGACTAAATAAGTGACTAATTTGGTTATCAGGTAAAATCATAAGGTCAACCAAATAAAAATGACTAGATAAACTACCAAATAAATGACTAAATAATTAGTCACCTAAAAAATGACTAAATAAATGAGCATATAAATGACTAAATAATTAGTCACCCAAACAAAAATTACTTAATAAATGATTAATACTCCTTTATAATAATTGTTGTTACTAAGATCTGCACTCGCTATGCTAGGTTCATGAACCCGACAATTTTATAGAACTTGGAAAGACTTTCAGGTATATGCATGGGTGTACCTATGGTGAAATTCAATCTCTGGATTATGGATTGGATTCCCCTGTTGATCACCTAAAACTATATTTTTCAAGAAAATTAGAGATAGAAAGATATGTGAAAAATTGAAACCTATATCTAAATGGGTGATGCACCAAATGCCTGGATTTTCAAGAACCTTAACAAAAAATTACACTCACAATGAATCTTTGAATAAGGTTCAACTCAAACAAATCACATGCAACAATCAAATTTTGAGAAGACCTATTTTTCCAATAATTAATAAGAGGGAAATAAACATTTCCAAAAATTAACAAAACTAAAATCATAACACACAACCCATATCCTAATAACACACTTTAGAGAAGGAAAGCTCTTCCTTTATTTTGAATCCAAAGGAGTAAGCTGTTACATAACCTAAAAATCATGTGAGTTTCAATACCATATTGAAGCATGAATGAGTTTTTTTAAAGCTACAATCAGGTCTTCGTAAAGAAAAGAACTCCCCATTAAACAAATTACAATCACAAGCCTTATAGAATGAATCTACACAAAATCCAACATGCTTTGAAGAGTGATCTCCTTTTGAACTGAACAAGAACTAAACATGAACTCCATCTCTCCTCCAAGAATGTGAAAATCCCACTTTGGTTGTACAAAACTAAAAATCATGCAAAAAGGGAGTCATAACTAATAGAAAGGAGTAGTAAACTTCCCCAAAAGGACTCCTGGCACATGAACAACTAATTTGGGGTTTTAAATTGATGTAGGACTACCAATTAAGTCATCAAAAGTCCAATTCTCCTCCATAAGGATTGTAACTCTGAAAAACTCCCCAGTTTACTTCCACAATGAGCTCAACTCTAGTTCTAACCATCCCCTATTTTATTTTCACTTAATAATAACATTAAGTAAAGGAATTCAAAAAAAATCCCTTTTAATTAATATTTTACACTATGTTGTATGCAAATAAAAAATAAAAAAATAAAAATAAAGGCCATTCCCCCTTTAATTTTTGCAATATAGGATATAATATATTTGATAGGAGATAAAAAAATGTCCTTCAAATATATTATTACACTTTAAACTAGAATGCAAAAAATTAAATAAAATAAATAATATTAATACCCCAAAGGTATTAACTCTATCCAAATTTTCACAAAATAAAGCCACAACGACCCTCTTGGTCAATGGAATAAGCTTATAACACTAATAAATTTTAGCTTGTTTTTTGACGAGGATTGGTTGATTTTTAGATGCCAATTGGTCGACAAAATGACCGTAACCATTGTCAAAGTTTTTTCGTTGATTAGTCGACACCTAAAACCATTGTCAAAATTGCGACATTTGTGGATGTTGAATAATCGACGGACCCGCAGTCGAAATGTTCACTTCAACCTGGAAGAATTATATGCCATTCCTTTCATATATCTGACCAATGTTGGTCAAAATTGCGAGGACTTATGCTTGGAATGGTCGTCAAGTATATAGCATTCTCATCGAAATAACAAAACAATGTTGGTCGAATTGCAAAGATGGGTGATCAGAATAGATGTCGAGTATATAGCGTTCTCATCGATATGTGTATGCTTTTGACGTCGAAAAAGTGACAGACAATTTAAATTTATATATATATATATATATATATATATATATATATATATATATATATATATATATATATATATATATATATATATATATATATATATATATATATATATATATATATATATATATATATATATATATATATATATATATATATATATATATATATGTATATATATATATATATATGTATATATATATATATATATATATATATACATATATATATATATATAGATATATATATATATATATATATATATATATATATATATATATATACATATATATATATATATACATATATATATATATATATACATATATATATAATCAAATTAACCATAGCAATAATATGCTTAATCTATTAGTAATTATTTGCATTTCATCTACCAATTACTAATAGTTTTGTACTACACATGCAACGTATTATCAGTTTGAAGATAGTTTGTGCCATGTGTGATGGTTAAGTAATGGGAAAGTTATGATGATTTAATTGTAGAACTACCGGTCCCTTGAAATGTTCAATATTTCTAAAGTGCTTTAAAAGGCTTAAACTCACCAAGACTCTTCACCAATACACCCTCCATCCTACCATCCACACCCATCCACTCATGTCAAGATCTTGTCCAAAATCATGTTTGAACTACATTTTATTGACTTACATTTGCTTAGATTCACAAGATCTTGACATGAGTGGATGGGTGTATTGGTCAATGTGATCTACTCATGAAGACACACTCTGGTGTTTATATTATTAAACTCTCCATTCAATGCAACATTGATAAGAAAAGAATTTATTGATTGGTATTATAAGTTTTGATCATTCCATGTACTGATTCTATTGTTTTGAAGTCTTAAAATCAAATAATTTCAGTCCTTTTATTGACTGTTCCTGTACAATGCTTTGCGTGCAAACAATCTTTGTCTTGAAGAACCAATGATTTCCTAGGCTCTGTCAAATAGTTGGCAAGCAATGATATTTCTAAAGTGCTTCAAAAGGCTTAAACTCACCAAGACTCTTCACCAATAAACCCCCCATCCCACCATCCACACCCATCTACTCATGTCAAGATCTTGTCCAAAATCATGTTGAAATATCCATTGACCTAAATCAAGATCCTGCCCTCTCACTTCCTTCATTACATAATCACTTTTGGAGTATATTTTAAAGTCCTTAAATCCAAGAAAATGTAAGTCAATAACACCAAATATATCACATAAACTCACCAAGACTCTTCACAAGACTTCTAAGTGATATATTTGGTGTTATTCACTTACATTTTCTTGGATTCACAAGATCTTGACATGAGTGGATGGGTGTTGATGGTGGGATGGGGGGTGTATTGGTCAATGTGATCTGCTTGTGAAGACACAGTCTAGTGTTTAAATTATTAAACTCTCTATTCAATGCAACGTTGATAGGAAAAGGATTCATTGATTGGTATTATAAGTTTTGATCATTCCATGTACTGATTATATTGTTTTGAAGTCTTAAAATCAAATAATTTCAGTCCTTTTATTGATTGTTCCTGTACAGTGCTTGGTGTGCAAACAATCTTTGTCTTGAAGAACCAATGATTTCCTAGGCTTTGCCAAATAGTTGGCAAGCAATGATGTATTCAATATTTCTAAAGTGCTTCAAACACTAGTACATTTGACCCACTTTTTAGACCAACATTTCTGACCAAGCATTAAAATGATTTTCCTTGGTCAATTTATAGAAGGAAAATTTTGATTTTTTTAATCTATTCCCGTGTTGGTCAGAATTACGACCATGACAGGTGGTCATAATTCCGACCAACACGAGAATATAACTTTAAAAAAATACACGGTTTCATTTTATAACCCTAACCTTGCAATTACTTCACATGTAAAGGAGAGGTGAAGGAGAGAAGGAGGGCATTTGTCAACACCAGAATTCAATCATCAGTGCTTAACCCTAGTTTCTTGGATCAATCATCTTCACTGGTTTCATCTCTTAACCCTAACCTTACAAATTCTTATTAAAACCATTGGGAAAATAATGTTTATTAATGTAAGTGTGATTGTTTGATTGTATCTTTGAACATTCAGTGGATAATGGAAGACTTAGAGGAAGTTTAGGTTATCAATTTTGTGGGCATCACCATTAGTGCCCAAAATATTCGATTTGAACTCTTTTAGTTTATTTCTCATGGAAAAAATTGTGATTTTTAACATTTTTTGAGTGGTGTTTGATTTCTCTTGAACCCGTGTGGATTAGTATGGAAAAAATAACTTCATAGGAAGTTTTTTAGATGTCTTAAATTCTTGTTGCAACAAATCTAAGGTTATTTGGTTGAGAAATTGAAGATAAATCAGGTGACAGTCAATAACAAGTCATTTTTGCACATAAACTAGAGTTGTCAACTTTGTTGAATCATATCTCTCGATTCAACCATGGGAAAATTCTAATTCTAGGTTTAAACGAGAGATATGAGGGTCTATTTTCTTTTGCAGTTAGTTTCTGACCGAATGGTGGTGATTCCAAGGAGATAGGACTAAAAACCTAGCCGGGCATCTCTATGTGACTGGCAGAGTGGGATAACTAGAAGTTGTAGATCTCATAACTTTTAATGGGCTTCGAGTTAGAGGCTAATATTGGAGGTTTGGACTTGTTTCAAGTTCCTCTAAATTTTCCTATAGTTAGATTGGCTAGAGACTATGTCTAAGTTTCACCTCCTTCACTAAACCAACCATTTAGGCCTCCTACCCTTTGGAGAAGATTGGTGAATATTGGGAGTTTGGAGGAGATTCAGAACCGCTCCATTTGGGAGACTTACTGCCAAACTATTAGAACCAAGAATACCTTACTATCCCTATTGGTCCTTTAGGAAACTTGGTGAGAAAGATTAAAACAGTGGCCAGAATTAACTAGTGAATACCTTGTCTAAGAGGACAGTTCTAAATTTTGGGTGTGATAGGACCAAGTTTGTGTTTTGATTTTCCTATGAAATGTCAATAGAGTTGAATTCCATTTAAGTGAAATTTTAAGCTATTATTCCAAATGATGAACCTTTAGTTTGGTATTGTGTATTCCATTTAAGTGAACTTTTAGGCTATGATTATTGCTTTATAATGATCTGTGTCATCTATCTTTTATTAAGTTACTAATGGCCATTCAGATGGATATGTGAATGGGTCATTACCTCACTTTATAGAAATGATTTAGGATTTGGGTTGAAGTTGAAAGGATGACCAAGTTATTGTTCATAGTTAACCTTTGATAGATGTATGGTGCTTGGATTATGATTATTTGACATGAATGATATAATGTTATCTCTACTAAAATTTATTATATTTAACGTGATTACTATGTTGCTATGGATAATTTGTAATTGACACAAAATATTTAAGGACAAGATGATCCCTAAACACATCAAGAAACATCAATAGTTACTGGAAGGCACTACTCACATACAAGTTAGAATAGAGTAAGAGATATTAATGACTATCATGTAACATAATTCAAATCCTCAAGAATATTACATGTTACTTAATACATAAAAAATAATAAATTTTTCATGTGATATAACATAGTTGACCTACATTTCTTACAATAGTAGACTAAGCATCACTCTCATCCCAAAATAAGATGTAGTCCTACCATTTATCATATGAACACAAACAATTGAAGCCACAACCATTGATATTCATAAGGGTGAATTAAGCTCCATGTATATGTTAGTCAAGGTAACTTTTTGTGAATCTAAGAGAACAAAAATGACATAGTAAAATTTGGACTGTATATTTTGTCAAACG
Source organism: Chamaecyparis obtusa (assembly GCA_027943335.1). Lineage (NCBI taxonomy): Eukaryota > Viridiplantae > Streptophyta > Pinopsida > Cupressales > Cupressaceae > Chamaecyparis > Chamaecyparis obtusa. Next base: position 730,977 of record BSBK01005455.1, on the reverse strand, counting down.
CAGAGTAATCTAAAATCACACTACTCAATTTTAAACCCTTAAAATAAAAGTTTGATTATTTTTTAGCAAGGGATAACCACTCACCAATAATCTGAGGTGAAACGCCCAACTGAGAACCACACAAAATAGGACACCAGTTACATAATAGTAACCAAAGTTAACATAAGAAACAATTTACTACCACCTTGATCCAATGGCTACTCCTGTAAGAAAAAATGTGTTGTACAAAATTTTCAATGATAGTGAACAATCTACAAGATTCTTTCCAAAATTAAGGATTTGTATTTTCATAAGATCAAAAATACTAGAAAATAATGAGGTGACTAGTTTCAAATAAAGTGACGATAAAAATGCAATCCTAAACATGAGACTTGATAGCATGATAGAGTCAAAGTACTTTAATTCCCACTGTAACCTCAGTCCTTGAGTACTATATCTTCTAGCTACAAGTAAATTTATAATGGGTTAATTTCATTAGAAAACACCATTTTATCCCTATCAATTGCCCAATTTTCAAGTAGATAACCTATTTCCCTCTCTATACGTATTTGAGATAATGTAAAGTTATCAAATTTATGAAGGACCATCCAGGATTGTTGCTAAACAAAATGGATTCGCCAATTTTGGAAAACTCTTTTCTTGCATACTTCAATTATAATCAGAGAATATTCCTCGGTATAAAGAAGTGTAACACACATGTTGTGTACAAGGACAAGTCTATGGAAGATATCTAGGACCTTATACATATTTTTGGTACCATGGTTTAGGGGTGTGTCTGACCTTAGCCATATTGTATTAAGGAATACAACCTTAAACTATTGATTGTACCCTCTAAAAGCCAGTCACAGTCATGCCAGTCAATTTTTATTCCTTGAGATCAAACCAAATGCCAAGGTAAATACATAAACATGAAAATAATAAATGGAGGAGTTTTTTATATTACTTAACCAAGTCTCAATCACATTTCATCAACCATTGGAGTTATGGATTTGTTGATTGTTCCTTTAGGACAGTGAGATACAAAAATGCAGAGAAATAGATTTTATTGATGATAACCTTGTTACATCTTCATGGTTTTTCATACCACCTTTCTTCACACCCTTCCTCACATGGATCCCCCCTCAAAATAGACTCCATTCTCCCCAAATAACTGGACAACCACCAAATAACTATTTTTTTAACTATTCCTAAATAGTCTAAACTAAGTGTCAACAAAATAAACCAAAGATTGTTGTCAAGTAGACAAAAAAAGTTATCCACTCGACAACATAACATCTAATTCCCATACTTAAAGACTTATAAAAGGTTTAAAGACAACCTTTTTATTCCAATCTAACCTATAACCCCCATATGACCCATCTAACATGGAAAGTATCTACCTAGGGCATCAAATCTTGAAGCAATATATATCCTTATATATATATATATATATATATATATATATATATATATATATATATATATATATATATATATATATATATATATATATATATATATATATTATATATATATATATATATATATATATATATATATATATATATATATATATATTATATATATATATATATATATATATATATATATATATATATATATATATATCTACAGTCTACTGATTATTAAAATTGACCCGGTGCAACTAAATTTAACTAATCCATCATGGAACAATTTCAATGGGACTTTGTCAAGAGGTATATGAAACCTCTCTCCCAGGCTATCTAGACTTTGCTTGGTAAGAAATAATATCACTGGCAATATACCTGAGGATATTGGAAACCTTACAGGCTTGTTCTATCTTAATCTCTAATATAATATTTTTATTGGGGAAGTTCTGAGTACATTAGGCCATCTTAAGAATCTACAATTGTTGGACTTGATATCCAACAAGGTCCAAGGAAACATTCCATCGGAGTTTAGCATGTTGGTAATGGTTTTGATAATGGTAAGGATGTAGGAAACATAGGAAACATAGGAAACAGGTTGATTTCTTTATGCAATTCAATATACAAAATTACGAAAAAAGAAATGGCAACCAGACTCATATTTTGTTTCAATGACATAATAAATTACAAAGAGAAGATAGGATTCTTAAAGGATAAACAAATCCTTGGTGGTATCATCGTAACCCATGGGATTTTTCAATTGAGATCATGAGAAGATTTGGCTTCAACAAATCCTGGTGCAAGTGGATTTATAGTTGAATCTCTTCCACTTATTATGTTGTTCTAATTAATGGTGTTCCTAAAAACTTTTTCCCAGCTAAAAAGGGGCTACATCAAGGTGATCTGCTTTCACCCTTTCTATTTATCTTGGTCACGGAGGTTCTTTGTATAAATTTGAAGAATATTCAAGAAGACTACTTGGAAGTCATCCAGGTTTTAAGTGGAATCAACAAAATTTCACATCTACAATTTGTAGATGATACCCTCCTTTTTGGCACTGCCAAAATCAAACAAGAAAGAACTTTAAGGAATCTCTTAAATAAATTTGAGGTGGTTGATGGGCATAGGGTTAGTGACGCCAAGTCAAAAATATATTTTCTTATGGAGGGTAATGTGGATAGGCTTGAGATTCAAAGGATACTTGGTTTTAATATTGATTTTCTTCCAAGTAAGTATATGGGAATGCCTCTAATCAGAAAATTGAACTCAATTGATGCTTGGTGAAATGTTATAGAATGAATCCAAAGGATGTTGGCCTCTTGGAAGGGAAAATGTTTATCACTCTCTAGAATGATAACTTAAATTAAAGTCCCCCTCATGCTAGTCCCAATATACACTATGTATTTTTTTCAAATACCAAGTAAGGTCGCAAAATACTTGGAGGTAGTTAAGAGAAGCTTTTTGTTGAGGGGATATTATGAAGATACATTTAGGTATTGCCTCATTAAATGGAATGCTTGAGGAACCCTTGACCATACAAAATCCTCTATCCTTCATGTTTTGATGGATATCTATGGCCTATTGTAGAGTGGCACCAGCTACAGTGCAACATATTCGCACCCGTAGAAAACTATGCCCCTATTTCCCATGCAATGCCATGCCTCCTCCAATGCATCCTATTGTATAGTTCGTATGCAAAATCAATTTATTTTGACAAAATGAATATGAAAATTATATTAATATTAAAATGAAGGGACTTATCTCTTTCACATGCGTGCTACACTTCTTTTTTTCACAAATGAAATAATGAAATTCACCTTTTTTTTTTACTTAGCAAGATTATGTATAATCAAGATTATATTTTATACTTAGCAAGATCTTGCTAAGCATATTAATATTAAAATCTTGCTAAGTATAAAATATAATATCTTTATATCATCTTTGAAAATTATGTAATAAATACCTAAGCATTTAGATTTTCCCAAGCAGTACTGTGAGCTTTCCTCCAACACATGTACTATTGTGAAAATCATTACAAGTGTCATGCCCCGCAAGGGAACCGGGGAAGAGAACAAAGATTCTCTTTGTTAAAGAAAACCTAAGTAATAATTTATGGAAAAATTTTGAACTTTAAAAAGAATTATGTAATCAAAACTTTAACTTAGATTCCTTCCAAGGTTCCCTTTTCATTTAAATGCATGATTCATTCAAATCCATTAAGTAAACTAACAACAAGATTTAATTCCCAAAGCAAACTGCATCATATCTTAAGAAATACAAAATATTTTCATTTCAACTTTCCATTTAGAAATCATCTATATTCCTAAGTATCCTTTATGAACCATGTAACTTATAAAATTTATCCAACTCATTTGATACATTAAAATATACTACATTTGGTTTTTCAATAGCTTCACTTAAACAACAATAATGAAAGCATGTTACATAATTTGGAATGTTACAAAATCCTTTTTCTTTCCAACATACATCTTAAACATAAAGTTCACATTTCCCTTTTCCCTTCTTCCTAAGTCTACCCATTCCAATTACATCATTTTGAAATACATCATTGATTACATTGCATTCAACTCCTCATAAAAAGTAACAAGATTATGCATTATGAAATATAATCACAAGGCCTTCGTTCTTCAAATCTGGTACATAAGCAAGCATGAATCTTCAAGCATGTATCTGCAAAAGGTACCTCGATCAAAATGTTTACCATCCAACCACGTGGGTACCTATAAGGCCCACTCCCCCATGCTAGGAGATAAACACCAAGGTCCACAAAGAAGGAATAGCTAGGCCAAACCTAGGGTTGGGTAATCTTTCCCAAAATAGCAAATGAAAAGAGAGTCAAAGTATAGATCTTTCCCAAAAGGTTCTAAGGCTTGGGTAGAAACTCTAAGCAACAACCTAAGTGAGTGTCATCGCATAGCCCTCACCCCTTGGGTTGTCCTGGTACTAGCCACTCTGGGCCCCGGCCCCCAAGTAGGCACATGCGGGATCAAATGCCTTTCGTACAGACAAGTGCCATTCGATCGTACCTACGCATAGGTACCTTCTCCCACTCCCATCCATAGCCTTTACTAGCACTAATGGCATGGGTGAGGCACATTTAATATTTTTAATGTTTTAACCCATTCCCATCAGTTTAATTAAATTTCCACTTGTTAAATAACTCTTCAGTCGGTTATCCTGGTTCTAGCCACTTTAGGGCCCCGGCCCCGCACTGAGAGCCACTCACTAGGTGTCGTTAGGTTTTCTACCCTCAACCCATACATCACAATTTACATCATACACATAGTAAAAAAAACATATTGCAAACACATTTGAGAACTACTACCAAGGATTGAAAATAATAGGATAGTTATGTATGTTTAGAGAAATTAGGTATGTTAAGAATGTTTAGAATGTCTTGACTCTAAACCCTAAACTGCTCCTTACAAACATTCTATCTCAATAAAGACATCTAAATGTACTGAAAATAATCTCCACTAAACAAGGAATGAACAATCTTCAGGTTTAAACAAAATTTCTTTCTAAACCTAAAACCTGGCTAATCCTGAAAATTGACTAAGTCTGATTTAATTAAAAATCTGAAATTTAAAAGCTACAACTTAACTCCTAGGAACCTGAAACCTATTCCAATGGATTCAAAGGGTACCTAATCCCTTTATACAAGTATAACTTAAAGTATAAGAAATTAAAGTACGTAAACTTATACTTAAATGTTATAATGTTATAATTGTATAAAGTCTGAATCCTATTTTCCTCGGTTAGCACACTACCGACCTAGCTCGGTTAACACACTACCGACCTAGCTCGGTTGACACTTTACCGACCTCACTCGGTTCACACATTACTGACCTTGCTCGGTTATCACATTACCAACCTAACTCGGTTACCACTGAGCCGACCTAACTCGGTAAACACATTACCGACCTTACTCGGTTAACACACTGACCCGACCTAACTCGGTTACCACTGAGCCGACCTAACTCGGTAAACACATTACCGACCTTACTCGGTTAACACACTGACCCGACCGAAACTGCAGAGAACGACTGTCAACTTTGTCTTGCGGGTTAAACTGGGTGTTATGGGGACTAAGGTTGCCTAATATGAGCACGACCCATTTGAGATATCCCAGTTTCCCTTCAGAAATGGCCCATCAATCCTCCCTACCTATCTAACAAATATATTCTAGATCTGGGAAAAGAAAGGGTGGCACATATATGGACATGAAACAGTAAGGTTGCAACAAAAGTTCTAAACTTTGGAAACGTTCATAATACATCCAGTGACAGTAAACTACACTACCCTACCAGGGAGGTTTCACCACAGTGAACATACAAACATTTGTAAAATAACTTTCCACAAACACATTTCAAATACACAGAAAATAAAGCATATATATATATTTTCAACCATAGCACAATATACAGAAATTTTTCCAGAATCTAGATTTTACATTCATTCTACAAGATAAATCTACTTCTCAGGATGGATTCCAACCTGGAGTCCTGCGAAGACCAGTTGGAGAAGAAGGAAGATCAAACCCTCTCCAATGTTTCCAACACTCCTTGAATCCTTTTGCTCGCAACCTTCCAGCCTCTACCCGTAACAATCCAAATGCCAAACTCACAGGATAAATTTTTTTTACCACAATAATAATAATAATAATAATCCTCTTCTCCCCAACTCCCTTTTACACAGGAAATCTTTCCTGTAAATAGGATGGAGGAGGTGGTTGCACAGGTATCCAACTGGTGCAACCATCTCAACTATCCATCCGTTAAAGAGATGGTTTTGAAAACTCATTCCCGTAAAGGAATAAATAAACTATAATCTAAGTCCTTAAATTTAAGGTTATTAAAATAAATATTATAATCTTAAAACAATTTATTAAATTATTTAACTATGGTAATAGGATAATCCTATTTACCATACCGCTAATTGATCTAATTATTTATTAATATAATAAATGATTACATGGTAATAATTATATATAAATATATGTATGCATATGCATATGTGTGCACCCATATGCCTATGTGTACATATATTATTATTATAAATATTATTACAAGCACAATATTATTATTATAAAACATATTATTATTTTATTGCTACAGACTCTTTATCATTATTAGTATCTATAAAATAATACCATAAATAAGGTACATTATTATTAATGTTAAACATTAGAATAACATTATTATAAACTATATGGTTTATTCATACCTTAATCCCCATTCTAAAATATATATGCATATATTAAGTAGCCACTAACATAGGTTAGAATTTTACCACTATTATTATTTAAAACCTCTTATTATTAATATTTCCTTAGACATTAAAATACCATGAAATTAATCCTTATCATGGGTATTAAAAACCACATGATTTAATTGCACTCAAAAATTGCTCCTAATGAGGTACGCTACTAAATCATACCCTCCAATGAGCAATAATCTACATCCATGATCTACTAACAGAATTGAACATATCATGAAGGCAAGAACTAGCTACAAGATCCACAATTCCATCAATTACAAAACCACATAAGACATTCACACAAGGGACTGACTCGACACTTCCCACCTAAGGATAAAAGGATCAAAGGTGAAGTTTCTTCCTGTGGACCTGGTGATACCTCTGTAACAACAACAACGATCGAGGATTTTGAGGGATCGCTCAAACCTGTGAAGCCAGGTGGAGACGACACCCGGTACCTGCAATCCTGCATCACCAAGAAGAGATACATATATATACATATGGAGATACAAATCAGATATATGCAAGCAGATGACCAGGATCGATACATCGTGTGGACCTCAACTAAGTGAGTAACTACGACTTCATCCTGGAGTCATGAAAAACACATCAGACACATCCATGAAACATAAAACATCATGATAGTGGTTAGATTCAAATAATTGGGTTAGATCCATATAAAAATAGATAATTTTCTAATCTCATAAACATGTAATTACTAACCATAAATGAGCATATTCATCATGTCATCATCTACAAAACATAAATGTAAATGTATAGTCTTGACCATAATAATAATAAAATGTCCAAATCAGAAAAGTATAAGTATCACCATAGGAGAGGTATTACAACAAGTCCATTTGTTGGAGGGCTACTCATACTACACATGTTTGGAGGTCTGAAGGAAACAAGATAATTTGAAGAGTCACGAGTCTTAAGATTGTACTTAATATAGCCAAGCTTCATTCAATGGTACATTCAAACATGAAACAAACCATTCTTAAACCAGATTAAACTAGTAAATTACCAAAGGACATACTGATTATATGTAAACTTGTAAACCAAAGGACATGCTTTTACTACTAAGTTTGTGTTTGTAATGGAATACAATGCTTTTACTACTAAGTCTTTGTTAGTAAACTTAAATGGAATACACCAAGAAGTACAAAATGATGAATTCTCAATTGTTGTAATGGAAAAGCAATATCAGAACTGTCCATTTCTATAGTCCTAATGATTTTTCTTTTTTCTTGTCTGTGCTTGGTGATAGGATTTTGAACATTGTTGACATACTTAAATGGAATACACAATACCAAATGATGAATGCTCAATTGTTGTAATGGAAAAGCATCGGAACCATCCATTTCTAAAATTTGATTTTGTATAGTCTTAATTATTTTTCTATAGTCTTAATGATTTTGAAAATTGTTGACAAAGAGTGTTTCTTTTTTTATTATAGTATAAATGATTTTTTTATAGTTGTACTGATTTTTCTTATTTCTTGTCTTTTATCCCTTTTTTATTTCCTATGTCTATGCTTCATGACAGGATTTTGTCACCTTCTTTTGATGGTATATTTCATTCAGTCTATGTGGAATACTATTTTGTTCAATGTTTTATTTCAGCTTCATATTTATTTCATTTTTCATATACACAGACTACACCTGCTAATAAAAAATGAGCTATTTGATTTAGGTTTTACTTTTCATTATTGTAATGGTTATATTTCTAATGGTACTCCTTGGTGTATTTCATATAAAAAATAATAAATGTAGTAATGATGGTGCGGTGCATTATTGATATATAGGC